>CM042413.1:14415255-15125255 GCA_023634145.1 Thymallus thymallus
TGGATCCAAAGCAGAAAATCACTTTGTGTTTATTTGCCTCCGTATTGGTTTGGCTCGTGATCGTAGAGAAATTAGGTGGGGTTTTGCGTTAATTGTTAGGTAACGTGGTTAAAATTGTTTCCAGGCATGGGCAAGCCGTGTGCCGGCACAACCGTGCCTTCAATTTGTAACCGCCTTCTCAAATTTAGGCATGGTTCACTTCTCAACCAAGAAGTCACTCAAAACTATGTTATCCTTATTTAATTTGAGATGTATGTGTTTAAAGCACACATGCGGTGAATATATTTCCTGTGCGAGACTTGCTTGCCCTATGAGGTGTTAGTCCTCAAGGGTTGAATTCAGATCAAGCAGTCATTTAACCCATGACATGACACCTAGGAGCTTTTACGACTGATTATCGCTTTGGGAGTTAATATAATCCCGATTCCTGACACATGTTGGATGGGTTTGGAACAGTCATGTACCAGAAAACAGACGGCTTAACAAATGGGGTTATTGCTCCATCAGTGTGTTTATAGCCATCCAAACCCTGCAGATACATGCCTTTCAAACATGTCAGTAGACAAGGAGCCGTAAAAGAGCATAAAGGCGAATGCCAGCTTTGATGTATGACGTAGGCCTCCAAGGGATTTACCACAAGCAGGGCAGGCTGATGCAGGCAAGTTGTGTGTCAGCAAAAAATGACAGAGGAGGGGGGAGAGAGAGAGGGGGTCAGAGAGAGGGGGAGAGAAGAGATGGAGAGAGAGAGGGAAGAGAGGGACAGAGGGGAGAGAGAGAAGAGAGGGAGAGAAGAGAGAGAAAGAGGTCCACTGCATTTGTGGATTACCCTTCAAAAGGATATGGAACAAAACCATACTGCCCTTATGGCTCAAAAAGAGTGAATGTTGGCCTAACTAGTTCCTTTTCTGTTGATTAGCTATCTCTCTTTCTTTCTTTCTTTCTTTCTTTTTATAGTTTACTCTTCGTTAGTCAACACCTCTATAAAACATTTTGGGGTGAGCGTCAGCTTACGTTTACATTCTAGTCATTTAGCAGACACTCTTATTCAGAGCGACTTACAGTAGTGAGTGAATACATACATTTCTTTGTCTTTTTTTATTTGTGCTGGTTAAAGCTTATGCCTTTTACTAGATTAGCTGTCTCCAGATAAAAAATAAACATTGAATGCAAAACCACATGACATGTTCATGTATCTTTGGCAAAACAGAGCTTTTTCTTATTCACACTATTTGGTACTTCATCTGCACTAGAGGAGAATGTACTATGCATGTAATGTGAGTAAGTGTCAGTTCTTTCCATCCTTGCAAAAGTTATTCAAATGCTTACAAATGCAAACATTTGAGTCCAGTGAATTCAAAATCAATGGTTCAAGAGAAACGATTCAGACATCCCTTCTTACTTCAAAACTGCTGTGCACCATGAGCAACATATCAAACATTATATGATAAATTAGGCTCACCAATGCTTTGATCTTTTCAAAGATAACATAATCACCATTACCAGGCATTGATAATTAGATGCAAAATCAATCAAAGTCTGGTAAATGCCATTAGAATTATCTCAACTGTAATTGAAAATACAGTATCTTTTTCATTTATTTCAATCCAAAAATGAAATAGAGATATAAAGAATGAGTGAAGCACAAAACTCTAAAGTAACTCTGGTTCCTTGATGTCTACTGAACAAAACAATAAAAATGCTCCACCGACCTTCTCTATCGTAAAACAACCCCCATGGAGTTTGTGGTTTAAATGTGTGGTTCATATATGATGCTACCATTCATGAGGTCAGGTGCACTGTAACTGATGCTCTGGATTACATCATGCGCATGGGTCCTAAATATCCTATAACAACAGTAATAACCGTAATACCTCTCTGTATCTTCTCGGTCAGCAACAAGTCACTGTGCAGCTCACAGTGATGATGTTGCTATTATTCTCCTCGGTAATAATATCCTGTCCATTTTCACCTACCAATTCACAGCATCACTGTCTAACATGGGTTTGCAAAAACATCAGACAATGCAAAACAGAGCATTCCTCAGTTAAGCTGTTAAATCCCTGCATCATCAAAGTGCACAAATGCGATTATGTTTGCTTAGTGGCGATTCTGTGTGCACAGTGGCAGTTTGGAACAGCTAGCACTCTAATAGACAGACACAAAGGGGGCGGAAAAAAAAAATATATATATATGTAAATTGGTGGCCATGCACTAGTATAATACACATTATATACAGTATATATATATATATATATATATATATATATATATATATATATATATATATATATATATATATATATATATATACAGCTATATCATCTACGATAGCTACAAACAATTCTGCTCCATGTGCTATAGGCTACAGTATGCAGCGACGTTAACAATATCAAATCCAGGGATTCCCACAGTATATTATAGTGCATGCGGGCCACCAAAGCAAAATATCCTTCCCCCTAACCTTCCATTATAAGGTGGTAGGTTCGATGGTAATAGAGGGGGTTCTACACCAACACACACACACACACACACACACACACACACACACACACACACACACACACACACACACACACACACACACACACACACACACACACACACACACACACACCTATTCCATCAGTTGAATGCCTTTAATGTGACACAGCATTAAGCTCGCAGGTATGTTTCACTGAGAAATATATTAGCCACAATTGTCTCATGAGGCAGATAATTCAAGTGGATTTATTTGTTGAGATTTGTCAGAAGTGCTTCTAGGGCAAATTGCTGAAATAGCAATTGTGAAAATGAAACAAATATGCAAGATTTGTATAAACTAAAGATATTATATAAATTCCTAATATTTACTTTAATTAAAAACATATCTTTCTGTAATCAAAAGCTTTTAAAACTTGATTGTCCAGTCTAACACCCTTATATGTATTTGTGTTATATACCGTATGTAGGCTATAGTTAAAGTTCAATTAACAGTGTAGCTTGTTTATTTTGAAATGTCTTATTCCACGTTGATGTTATTAGGGTTTAATATGGAAATCGAAAATGTATTTCTAAAGTTTCCCATTTTAAAAACATTATACTGATCATATTTGGTGAAATGGTGTAACAATGGCAGCTTTAAAGGTGTGTTTCACCCAACATTTGCATATTCCTTCATGGAAAGATGGCGTGTTCTGACTAATACCTCTGTCTGTGTATGAGTCATTTGCCACCCATGTAGTTCACCGAATTTCACTGTTAGATTAACACGCATTTAGCCGCACATGTAATGAGAGAGGAAGGAGGAGGATGGGGATCACATTCCTCTGTGTTTCTTATTCCACTTTAAAATCATCCTCATCCCTAAAACCTATTTCATTTGCGGTACTGTACTGTAATAATGCATGTTTAAATTATAAAAACAAAATGATATATGTAGTTTATAATGTGCAAACGAATAGGATACTAAACATAGAGCATAGCCACTTTTAACTGCAACCATAAACCACATCTATTTTAACATAACGTTTGGGGTCTCCAGCACGGGGATGGATACAACGTATGGTTCGGTAATTATTTTTAAAACGTTCTCCTGCGTGAGCTACTATTTTAATTCAATGATACAATTATGACCAGTGTCAATCACGTGCTTGTCATAGTCCGATGTTTTACAGCTACTTTTCCAGATGTGGCTTTAAATTTTTACTTGGCAAATCTGCATGAGACTATGGTGATGTAATGCATAAAGCAAAATCCCTATCCACAAGTTGTGACAGGTAATCATACACCGCATGCGTAAAAGCTATTCATAAAGGGGAAATAATTAAATAATGTTCTCTCTTCATTAAATTGTCTTGAACATCTCTGCCACTCCGTGGCCAAAGGAAACCGTGTCCAACAGTCATTACAATGTTGTAAAAAAGGAGTTGCGTCCTAACTAAAAAAACATTATGCAGTATGTCACCTCATCAAACGACTTGCCCATAAAATAAGACGTCAGGTAATTAACATCAACTTCATCCGTTATTTCCCACGTGGACCGGAGGGATGCCCCAGCTACCTGAAGCATACGCTTTGATAACGAATGTATTTCGAGCATCATCTTGTCACTTTTAACGGTAACATCTAGAGTTTCATCGAATGTGGGGAAATACTCAAATAATACATCAAATTCGGCGCGTAAAATACACACCCAAGTACATAAACATCGTTTTCTATCTCCATTTTGTCATAGTCTAGTTGTCTTAAATGACTAGTTCTATGTGCAAGCATGTTGTAGGCTATATTTTATATTCAAGCATGTTGAAATCGTTTGGATTAGACTAGAATGTGCACTGTGAAGCAAACATCCATCATAAAGATGGGCTACCGTAACCAACAACCTGCGGTAATATTTCGGAGAAACATTTAACAATAGAATTGTCCATCAATATCATCGAAAATGAAATGCATTCTCAGTATGTCTCCAAACACAAAACCACACCAGTGAGATAATTAAGGGCCCCGGTGATTGGGGCAACTTACAGGTAGCTCCCACTCGTTAGTATGAGGAAGATCTGTGGATAGTAGACTGACAGTAGTACACTGCGCGACGAGAAGATGATCATGATGACATTGAACAAATGGCCGCTTTCTGGTGGAGTGAGAAAAATAGTGGGATAGAGTCCTCTTTAAATCCTGGATGTCGCGCGTTTTAGTTCCCCTTTGCTCCAAAATCAAAGAGCTGACACCCGGTTTGGTGCGATGTTTCTGCGGTGCTCGCTTGAGTGGCGGTGCTATGCAGCTCCTAGCTCCCAGTCCCAGGGCCGTGAGTGTGCAGCGGGTGCGGAGATTGGCTCTGTCATCTCTCAGCGGTAGAGGCTGTTACAGAGTGTGGTTCCCGAGACGGAATGATGATGGTTTTAGGGATTTTGGATGGCAGAAAAGTGCTTTTCTCCACTCTCATGAGAGTCGTGGCTGCCATTGGGCAGAGAGAGACACTGCTATCCGCCCACTTCTGCACCACAGCAGGACAATAGGGTGACAGTGATCCGCTGCTCCCCTGGACAGGGTTGCCTTTCATTCATCAAATCAGGCCCAAAAGTAAACAAACACTGGCGCACTCACCGACTGTTTCATCTTCAGGCCAACTTCTTCATACTAACATATCATCAGGCTGAAAAAAACGTATGTGCTTAATGTGCGTAAATTGGTCATGCACGCATTTTATTCAATGCTTTAAAAAAGTCAAAACATTGTGAATAGTCTAATACGGAACTATATATAAATGATCACTTGGTATGATGTGTTATTAATGGGTTTAGCCTATCAATAAAAGAGTAGGCTACTGCAGGTTTTAAAGCAGGTTAGCGTTCTTCATCATGCGTTTTTCGTCTTATTCTGGGGGCAGCTCTGCAGTGGTCACTAGCTGGCACAGACACAAAGTCACACTGATAACCCTAATGTCTAACCCTAACCTTAAATTAAGACCAAGTTAATTTTAGTATTCATGATTTGTTACACTATATACCATGTTGGCCTATATAAAGAGACATCGCTCAGTTTTGCTTCTAGGAGAAGACTCCTGACAATAAACGTCAACCTGCGGTTTTAACACAGGATCTACAGGGTGATCTTGGCGTTGAACCCGGTGAGTGAAAGGCTCTGTCTGCACCATCGCTTCAGTACAAAGTGATGTCACTCGTCACCTGCAGACTCCAGTCATTGTGTGTGAAGAGGGTATCATGAAAGATTTTCCCAGGTTAAACAAGGGGGAGTAAGCGCGGGAATGAGCTAACTGGTTTGGCTAGATAAAACCCTGAGATATCTGGTGACGCTTCACTTGGTGTGATTTTTCCCCTATTTGAACTGTTAATATATGAATACCTGTGGAGGTTACCCGTTAGGCCTATTTCACTTAAGGCTTGTGTAGGAGAAGGAGAGGTGAGCTCCCACCAATGGATCGTGCTGGGGGATGACACCTGTTGTTTTTGTTTAGATAACCATGACTGGCTATTGATGATGAGGAACACTAGCCTGAAATATTTTTTTAAAGAAAACAGAGCCTTGAGCTGTACAAGGTTTGACTCTTGTTGAAATATCCTAACGTTATATACAGTATGTTGTGTATGACATTGTCTTTGAACTGGTTGCATATATTTTTACTCATACCAATTCAGTCCCAACCATCAGGGTAGGCTACCTTGCAGACACTACAGGCCTACAACAGAGACAGGTCAACAAAATGATCTAACCGTTTGCGTAATATCCTTTGTATTTACGCAAACACAGAGCATATATAATTCCTGTGTCTTTTATACATCAAGATGAGCTATTGCAAAACAAGTAAAAACTCCGTCTGGGCTGTGGAATGTGGAAATACAACTCAGCCAGGCTGCCTCTATTAATGAAGGTATGCAGCAGTGAGCGGGAGCCCGGCGGAGACCGACAGCGAGTCAAATGATATATAGAGCGACAAACCGACCAGCCTCTGAGCAGATTAACCACAGCTGAGACTGAATATGAATTAATCTAATATTTGTCAAACCGCTAAAAAAAATGTGCACAGCTTTTACGCACGTCCAGCCGTTGTCCTTGATGGCTATGGGTGTCAGGTTCATTTAAACACTGACATGGATGGATCACACTGAGTGTTTTAGATTGTTTGTGAAAGTCAGAAATTGTTTGGGAAAGTCAGTGAGGTCAAAGGAGCAGTTGCGTCTGCCGCCCGCAGAACACTGCATTTGTATGGGCATTCCGAATATCCATGTGGCTGACCATTCAGAATATCCATGTGGCACATCATGTTGTAGGTTATATTTAAAACAACAATACTAATACCGACAAAAAGTTAACATAAACATATAAGCAGTTTATATAAGTTTTACATTTACACTTACCCTAGTCTTAAGTAGATGATGCCAAAGCACAAGAAGACATAAAAACTCCACCTTCGGAGGGGTCTGTGCATGATCATAACCGCTTCTGGGACGGGCCATTCACTAGAATTAAGTTGTCATACTTGCGTTCACATTGGCAACACTACAGTATCTAACCTTTCCAGATGCAGATATAACTTCTCTTTTCAAAAATGTCAAATCTAAACTCTTTTGAAATCTTTAGCCATTTAAAATCCATAGTCAGCGGGTCACAGGTGAGACAGAGAGTGATGATGATCCAAAACGTGGTTGTTCAAGAGTTCGAAAACAAAACATTTATGAGAGAGCAACGGGTCGAGGAGTAAGATGAATTCTCGAGTGAACCATTCTTATATTTCGTCCTTTGTATCAAAGTAGGACAAGTTATGTATTCTCATTTGTTCTTGCGAGCGCCAGGTACATTTACACCCGGTGCAATGTCCTCCTTTTCGATAGAATCTCGTCTGTATTGAGGCCGTAACACATAGGTTGCAGTTCCTCTCCTTTGACGACATCTTAAATTCTTTCCATGTAGCTGCAGGTATTCTAATGCAGGTAACAAAAGCCCTATCCACGCCTCCTCCTTTGAGCTGGTATGGATATGCAAGGATTGGGACGGGCTTCTGGGCTGAGCTGAACACGTGCAGTTGTTGTACAGCTACAGTAACATACAGCGAAACTAACCGAAACTTCCTTATATAGGCTATTTGAGGTTGCAACCTTGGGTATTGCTCAACAGGAGATACTAGACTACTCTCATCAAGTAGCCAAATAATGCTAGCGATTAGTCCATGCACCAGTTTACATTATGAACCTTGTGTAGAAGAGTATTCTGTGGCATTGCATGTGTAAAGCATAAACGATCATAAAGTATACTTGACTGCCACCTGTTATGAATTAGTCTATAGACAATATTTAAAGATCATTAGGGAAATGCATTTCTTATTATTTGTTACATCAAATCATAGCCTCGTTTTCAATAAATAGGCGACATAATTGCCTACTATGACAAATGCATTTTAAAACAACATGTAAAAACAGGCAGTTGACTTTGCACAGGGGGACCATAACTTCAGAATGAGCACAATCTTGATGCTTCTTGAGTGTCTGTCCCCTGTGGTCCCCCTCTGCTGTATATTCCTCCCCCTGGTGGCTACAGGAGTCAACTGTTCTTTATTGGTAGGGGAAAATGTCTTCTGTGTTACTACAGAGGCCTATAAGATGTGAGTGAGTGTGCCTTTGAATGTGTTTCTGACCTTGGGTTAAGATAGGCTAGTCGTATCTCACCACTACTCTTTTCACATCAATATGTCAGTATCACATTTGACATTACAGATAGTTTGGCCAAGTTCCTGCACTTATATTTCAACATGGTGTGCACCTGTGTAACCTTTAAAAAAAAGTGTGAATCACCATCAATATGCAATATGCAAATATATTTAAATATGTTCCTGTTAATTTCAGTTTTTTATTGTTGCATTTGAACTGTCTTGCAAATAAATGTAATTCGTTACTGAAGATTCTATACGATTTTATGATTCTATAATGCACTTTGTTAAAACAACACATAAACCATAAGTCATATACCATATTAGAACAAAACTATACGCATGAATAAGACTAAACTGGAATAGTAATTACAGCAGGTACTAAAATTACAGACATGACCCATCTCTGTGCTGCTGAGTTGTTCTTGACCTTGAGAAACAGACAAACCACAGAAACCTTTGTTTTAACACATCCCTGCTTTGTGGTTTGCAGGCCTTTTTCTTCAAAACATGCCTATCCAAATTCCAGATGGATTTCTAAAATAATGAATGTCAACATAAAGACCCAGAGTGGCATAAAAAGACAAGTATTTGATGTGTTCCTGTAAAAGATGGACTTGTTCTCTGTCTTCAAACATAACTCTTGGTAAAGGCTGGGTGGTGATGGTCCTGTTTAGTTTAGTTAAAATGTTCAAAGGAGCGAAACATTTTTATTAAGCCTGATCATCAAAGATGACGGGGCGGCAGGTAGCCCAGTGGTTAGAGTGTTGGGCCCATAACCGAAAGGTTGCTGGATCAAATCCCCGAGCTGACAAGGTAAAATTCTGTCGTTCTGCCCCTGAACAAGGCAGTTAACCCACTGTTCCTAGGCCGTCATTGAAAATAAGAATATGTTCTTAACTGACTTGCCTAGTAAAATAAAGGTAAAAAAAAAAAAAAAAAAAAAAGATCAGCAGGGACACGATACGTCACCCGCCACTGTCATTGCAGACATGTCACACACATAAACCTATACACACACACACACACGCACACACACACGCATTCACACACATTCACGCTCATGACACTGAGGTGGCTGGCATGTGGAGGGTCTTTTGACATAGGGTTTATTCTACTTTAAAGAGCTTAGGGGACAGGAGCAGGGATGAGAGCATTTGGGACTCATCAATCTAGCCAAGTCATATGCTACATTACACAATGCATCCAGTGATTTGAAAGGGAAGGAAAACTGTGCTGATATTCCTGTGATTGTAATTAATGTGATAATTAATTAAGACAGTCAAGACAGTTGCAGACAGCCAAAAACATTTAGATGTTGTTGATGTTCAAATTAGTTACATATTTACAGTGCATATCATATGTACGGCCAGGAGTTTTTCCTGACCACAAAACCTTGGATCCCAACTACATAAACAGGAAAACTCCTAGACTTCTTTGGTTTTGTTTTGTCCATTTGACCACTTCCTCTTACCTGTAAATAAAGTCACTATTTGACCCAATCACAAACATTGTGATACACATGCAATACCTGTATTATAACCATACACTACATTTTATGGGCGGTTTTGGCCCATTTATATTGTGTTACTAAAGTCCAAAGGCTGTCCCCTGAAGGGTTCTGATATTTCTACAGTATGCTCCTCTATCCAGCATGGCTTTCCAACATGCAGCGAAAACAAGTTTGAAGATTGCACAATTGTATCTCCTTATTTTAATTTATGATCTTTTCAAACTGCAGGAGGGAAGAAGGAAAGTGAAAAAAATATTGGTCTGTGTTTTGGCAGACTTCAGATGATATGTCGTACTGTCTTCTTGAATATTATTAAGTACTCTTGACCGACAACTAAATAAGAAAACCCACCGGGCATCCATGTGTTTGTGTGGGAGCCCTGTCAGCTGGAAAGCGGCTGCAGCAATGCAGTGAAATGGATGAATGCAGCAGCATGCCAAACCATGGAGCGGCGTCTGGGGCTGGGTCTGCCACATCTACACAAGGCCCCAGGCAGACACAGGCAGGAGGGGGAACCAACCGGCTATTACGCTGCTCCCTGATGGCCTGGGCTCCATCAGCTCCACACTCTGTCTGCCTCCAGATTTTAACACTTCCCTCAATTAGCCCATGGAAGATTTAGTTCTGGATTAAAGGGGGCTTCCTGCATGAGAGAGAAGAGACTGAGACCAGGATATGGATCACCGCAGAGAAAGAGAAAGAGAAAGAGAAAGAGAAAGAGGGAAAGGGAGAGAGGGAAAGAGAGAGAAAGAGAGGGAGAGAGTTAGAAAGGGGCAGAGACAGAACGCGCGAGAGAGTGCGTGACCTGTATAACCTGGGCAGAAAACATCACCTCGTACATCACACAGTGAGGTATTTTGACCATTCAAAGGTCAAATGTCAAAAACTGCCCAAACAGGTCTTCCACTCCTCTTAACCAGACGGATGTGATTGAACTCCTCCCTTCCTAGTCGGGCATAGCTGTGGATGCCTGTAAGGGGGTGTGGAGCACGGCCTGATTAATTCCCCAACATGCCCACTGATATTTTGGGTCCTGAGAGGAAGGGGCCTGACTGGGCGTGTGTAGATATGCCAGACAGTGTCCACATGCGGCCCGGCTCAATCCACTGGCTGATTAGTGCAAGGCGAAATGCTCCATCATGCCCTCTCGATGGAAAGCAGGTTTTCTGAGGTTCAATGTTGCTTGCCAGAGCCGAATGCCACATCGGGTGCTTGGACAAAGATTAATACAAAGATCTAAAGTCTGCAGTGTTTTTGCTCATGTTAAACCTTCAAACGCTAATTTGCAATGTTGCTATTTTAAATATGTCTCACTTCTCACCGGGGCCCCTTGCCAACCTTTCAAGTGTGTTTTTCTGATCAGCCTGTCTCAGAGTGCAGAGAGACCCGGATCGATTTACCCAGATCTGACAGTCTGGGACTCAAAGCCAAAGCTCTTTTTTCAAGAGCACATTCACGAAAATGGTCTAGTGGCTTAGAGGAAGAAAAGCCTTCAGTTTCAAGCTGGAGAGGAGCTCTCTCTGTATGGGATGAGATTAAGATGGGCTGCTACTACTCTGTCTGGGTCATGGTGTGCTGTGTGTTGAGTAGGATCAGGAGTTTTTCGAGAACAAATGACCTGATTAGGAGAAACGTGTGTTCTTCCTGGTCAGGTCACATCAAGAGTTTCTCTTCTGAGGTGAGCGACTAGAGATTTCTCAACTCTGTTAAACAGAATGGTCCCATGATTTAACTGAAGGCCTCATATGTAGAGTGGTGACTCCGTATAGGATGTCCACCAGTGGAGGCTGCTGAGGGGAGGATGGCTCATAAGAATGGTTGGAATTGAGTCAACTCTTAGCGGAGTAGCCATACAATTAACCTATTTTTTTACCTATTGTTCAAAAGACGCGGACACCCTACTCAGTAGTGACGGACTGTTCACATCCCACATTACTCCTGCTAGTCATAGTGATTACAGGGGACAACAGTCAGTTGATGACTTTTGATCATGTCTGGAAGCCCATTGTGTGATGTGTCCTCCCCAAAGCTCTGAGATAATAGACTCAACAAACACTTTGACCATATGTAATACTGCGTTAGTCCCACTCCCTGCAGCGCACCAGACCTCCAGACCTCATCTGTGTGAGCGCCTGCCGCATCAGGACACAATGTGCCCAGTCATTATGTATCAATACTCCAATTCATTCCAGGGAGAGAAGCCTCCTATCTCTGCTCTGAGGGCCTATGAAATAGTTAGAGAAACAATTTGTATGCAGATGTTTCAATTGAGATCAGATGGACAAGAGGCCATCACCACATTTGTGGAAGGGGAATGAAGACGTCCATAAATGAGCATGTGTGTTGTGTTTTGGGATGTGCGGTAGACAAATGACTGCATTAAGCTTTAGTTACTCCTGTTTTCATATGCTGCCTATGGACAGGGTCCAGTTCGTCTAATAGCAGACACGGGGAGAAATCACTAACTGTAGTCATATGTGAGTTCATCATTCAAAAAAACGAAACAAAAAATGATTGGAGTTGCCCAAAAAACTGAAACCGCATTCATTTGCTGGTCTGCAAATGGAACTGAAGAATTTACATTCACAATAAAATCTGACAGACATATGGCTTATATCTTTAAGGGCCAGGGTATTATGTGCAGTTGAGAAAATACAACCAATGACTCTCTGTTCTTTGTTAATAACTCAGTGTAAATGAGAGAAACTTTTAGAACAGACAAATACATGTCATTTAGTGAAGTGTAATGTAATGAATTTGACTGTAATACTAGCATTTTAGCATTGTTATTTATGTCCAGAGGCAAGGGCATAGGAGCCAGGGACCCAGGGGGGAGACACATGTTCCCCCAATGTTAGAAGCAGATAAAATGCCCCCCCGCCAAAAATAATCATACAAAAATAATAATAATAATCCGTAAGAGTTTTATTTAGTTGCCAGATTTGTTGAGGGACTTTTATTTTGAAAAAGCCTCTGCTGCTAGAACATGTGTCACTTCCCCCACCCCCACTGAATGCTTTGTTCTCACTCTACAATCAGTGTGGCAGTGTGTGAGTGAGAGAAAAAGCACTGTGCGCACAACCTTATTGCTCACCGCACTGGGTAAAGTAATTCTTGTTGCAACATCAAAGTCAGTTTAAGTAAAAAGTGTATGGATGGGAATACACTTTGATATAGAACAAACATGAGCAACCATAAGCTTTCTCCTAGCTAGTAGCTAGTTAGCTTTACATCTACAGTTTTTAGTAATTTTTAGCTGTGTCAAGTTTTATCTAACTAGCTAACGCTGTATTCTGGCAATGTGAAAAACTGATAGTGAATGTTTTGAAGCCAGGAATACTTGCTCGATACAAAATAACTTGCACAATCCCTAATATTCTTCATCATAGGGTCAGCAAGTTAGCAATGGATGTGTCACCAAGTAAGAAGCAAAAAAAATAGGGTGTTTTTTTCAAAGGTGTGCAGAAGACTGGAAGTAAGTTCTTGGCAACTGCCCGCACACCACCCCTGGCAATCTAGCTGGCAAATGTGAGTGCTTTCAACTTAGATGTCTTTGACTTCATCAAAGTGATTATGGGTCATGAAGGTGTGTTCCATGTGTTAAGGTGCTATCATGATCATGGCAGGAGAGTGACAGCCACAAACAGGCAGAGAAGGAGAGAGAGAGAGCGAGAGAGAGAGAGAGAGAGACAGAGAGAGAGAGAGAGAGAGAGAGAGAGAGAGAGAGTTCATAGACTGATGATCTGTCATAGCGTGAATACATCTAAATCATCACATATGATCTCTGATGAAATCTCTAGTTGTATAGCATGTGTTAACTTGATACAGGAGAGAGCCAGCCATGATGATATTACATTTTTAATAATTGTGAAGAGCAGAGATTGATTAATTCAATCAATTTGTAGTAGCAACCTGACATAGGGGAAATGAGAAACATACTATTAAATGAATCATACAGTAGCAGAGAAAGAGTACAAAATTGTTGTTTAATATATCCACATAAACAGTCACACTGGGTATTCGATACAGAATGGCTATAGCCCTCAGACTGATTGGACTACCAGGCCTCCATTTCCTTGTAAACTTGCCCATTTGTAAGTTAAGATTTGTCTGTATACTTTCCTCAAAAGTCACCAAAAATTAACATTTAAAACATGTTTAACCTCTTAAGGATCGGACCCTTTTTTTCAATTTTCGCCTAAAATGACTGTAGCTCAGGACCTGAAGCAAGGCTATGCATATTCTTGATACCCTTTGAAAGGAAACACTTTGAAGTTTGTGGAAATGTGAAATTAATGTAGGATAATATAAGACATTAGATTTGGTTAAAGATAATACAATCATCATTGTCACAACATCTTTGAAATGCAAGTAAAAGGTCATAATATTACATAGGAGTCCAGCCACAATTTAGATTTTGGCCACTAGATGGCAGCAGTGTATGTGCAAAGTTTTAGACTGATCCAATGAACCATTGCATTACTGTTCAAAATGTTGTATCAAGACTGCCCAGATGTGCCTATAGGTTTATTGATACATTTTCAAGTACAAAACTGTGCACTCTCCTCAAACAATAGCATGGTATTCTTACACTGTAATAGCTACTGTAAATTGGACAGTGCAGTTAGATTAACAAGAATTTAAGCTTGCTGCCCATATAAGATATGTCTATGTCCTGGGAAATTTTCTTGTTACTTACAACGTCATGCTAATCACATTAGCGCATGTTAGCTCAACCATCCCGAGGGCGGGACACCATCCTTTAGAGGTTAAACCCCCCACCCCCCCCCCCTCCCCCAGCCTTATGTAATTCATTTTAGTTTTGTTTTCAAATACTTGTAGACAGTATGACAGAGATAGACAATAACAGCCTACATTTAATAGTTTGTTCTTATTTCCATAGTTGTGTCACCATTGCAAGTCTTAAGGCTATCCAGTAAAGTAATGTTAATGAAACAAACCTACTGTTATCCAAGTAATATTACTGTGTTGCTTACTTGGTATTGATTTATTTCAGTGGATATTGCCAGGTAGGTCACAGTACTAACTTTGACCGCTTTGTCATTCCTTGGGCAAACGTTACACATACATCAAATGAATGGGAGTCCACATGAGTTTACATACCTGTAAAAAACTAAACAGATTGCATTGACTCAGGGCGTGGCCCTGCGATTGTACCTGACCGCAGTTACGGATGGGCCTCTCAACACAGAAACTCGCCAGCGCACATGCACACACCGCGCTCCTCTCCCTCTGAACAGCTGGGGGTGTTTGCTGTGCCCTGTGCACTGTCTGTGTTTGCGCTTCTGCGTCCAGTTCAAACAGACAATGTTTCCATCCCCAGCTCATTCAACCACACAAAGCTGTTGTTACTAACACACACTGCAGAGAGAAGGCCTCAGAGCACAGTCACTTGAAAACAAGAGCCTCAGTTCATTGAGAAATCCATTGGAATCCCAGTAATGTACCGAATATGTTCTCTCAACATTCTGTGTCATCCATTGACAATGTGTTGGTATTCCACACACTTTTTCACACCAGATGAGCATGCTGAGTATGTCTTGTGTGCTCTGTAGAAAAGAGATGTGTACAGTGTTAGGTCAAATAAATTCTAATACTTTCAAGTATTTGCAATGCGCAGCTTGTTTCAGCATACGGTTTGCCCTCTTTCCCCTCCATCTCACTCTCTCACTATAACATTTACCATGTCCTTAATTGATTCTCACTGTTTATCTTTAACATTGTACTTGAGTGTTTTTAAGGCTTTTATTCCAATATGGTATGGGCTGATATGTTTAGCTATAAAGATTGTGGTTTTCTTTCTTGGCATTGCGACAAGGTACTTTCATTTATATAATCATAACATCAAACACAGCGTATTGATATCACAGCCGGCAAGAGAGTGAGTCTTCTATTGGACTAGTGTATTACTGCAGTATTGAGAAACCACAACCAGTTTTTCCTGACTTCTAAGCCCATGACATTCTCAAAGCTCAAGGGCACAGTAGGTCATATGCAGTATACTGCATACATAGTTGACAATTTGTTTACCAAGTTTACTTCAAAACTATTTGTGATGGTTGATTAAGCCAGCTTTTATGCTATACTATTGCTACAGGCCAAAGGTTAGAGCCTACATAGAGCCAACACACGTTTTTCATGGTCTGGTCACATGGGCAGAAGCAACTCCTCTTCCTATACTTAAACACATAGTTTGAATGTATGTGCTGTACTTCACACCATTCTACACAACACACTAACACATTGCTGTAAATGTACAACAACACATCACAGTTAGTTACTGTAATTCTATATTACAGTACAGTATTGTAAAGAGCAATGCATTATGGGGACTCAATGGCATTCCACTACACTGCTGCGGGTGGGGAATAAAATCTCTGGCTCATTAAAATATTTTGAAGCGTGCCTTGTAAGAGGCTATATCTGTTGCACCCGTTAGTGAGAATGTGGTTAATCTAAAGATCTTTTCCTATAACTCTACAGTAATGGACTGGCTACTTTCTTGCCAGTAATTGACTATAACTCAGTACCACACCAGAGAATACAGTACCATACTGTATTTTGTGATTGCCAAAAACCTTTTGAACACTAGTGGTTGCATGGTATTGGTGTTTCTGTCTCATTAACATATTTAGAGGCGTGCCTTGTCAGAGGCTATATTTGTTGCACCTGTGGTGTAAAGCTCACCGCCATTGGACTCTGGAGCAGTGCAAAAGCGTTCTCTGGAGTGATGAATCACACTTCACTATTTATTTTTTGTTTTACCTTTATTTAACTAACACACGTCACTATCTGGCAGTCCAACGGATTCATCTGGGTTTGGCGGATGTCAGTACAATGCTACCTGCCCGATTGCATAGTCCCAACTGTAAAGTTTGGAGGAGGAATAATGGTCTGGGGCTGTTTTGCATGTTTCCAGTGAAGGGAAATCTTAACACTAAAGCATACAATGACATTCTAGACGATTCTGTGCTTCCAACTTCCAACAGTTTGGGGAAGGCCCTTTCCAGTTTCAGACTATGCCCCGGTGTACAAAGCGAGTTCCATACAGAAATGGTTTGTCGAGATCAATGTGGAATTTTATTTATAATTATTTATTCATTATACATTTTTTAAATGTAACCTTTATTTAACTAGGCAAGTCAGTTACAATGACAGCCTACACTTGACTGGCTTGCACACAGCCCTGACCTCTTTGGGATAAAATGGAACCGCAACTGGGAGCCAGGCCTAATCACCCAACATCAGTGCCCGACCTCACTAATGATCTTGTGGCTGAATAGAAGCAAATCCCGCAGCGATGTTCCACGATCTAGTGGAAAGCCACCCCAGAAAAGTGGAGGCTGTTATAGTAGCAAATGGGGGAACTAACTCCATATTAATGCCTAAGATTTTGGAATTAAATGCTCGACGAGCAGGTGTACACATACTTTTGGTCATGTAGTGTGTTCGAGGCATGCCTTTTATGTGGTTATATTTTTGTGCCACCCGTTAGTGATAATGCTGTTCCAATTGAACAGATATAGTTGAAGTCGGAAGTTTACATACACTTAGGTTGAAGTCATTAAAACTCATTTTTCAATCATTCCACAGATTTCATGTTAACAAACTATAGTTTTGGCAAGTCGGTTAGGATTTCTACTTTGTGCATGACACAAGTAATTCTTCCAACAATTGTTTACAGACAGATTATTTAACTTATAATTCACTATATCACAATTACAGTGGGTCAGAAGTTTACATACACTAAGTTGACTGTGCCTTTAAACAGCTTGGAAAATTCCAGAAAATTATGTAATGGATTTAGAAGATTCTAATTGACATAATCTGAGTCAATTGGAGGTGTACCTGTGGATGTATTTCAAGGCCTACCTTCAAACTCAGTGCCTCTTTGCTCGACATCATTGGAAAATCAAAAGAAATCAGCCAAGACCTCAGAAAAAAATTGTAGACCTCCACAAGTCTGGTTCATCCTTTGGAGCAATTTCCAAACGCCTGAAGGTACCACATTCATCTGTACAAACAATAGTACGCAAGTATAAACACCATGGGACCACGCAGCCGTCATACCGCTCAGGAAGGAGACGTGTTCTGTCTCCTAGAGATGAACGTACTTTGGTGCGAAAAGTGAAAATCAATCCCAGAACAACAGCAAAGGACCTTGTGAAGATGCTGGAGGAAACAGGTACAAAAGTATCTATATCCACAGTAAAACAAGTCCTACATCAACATAACCTGAAAGGCCACTCAGCAAGGAAGAAGCCACTGCTCCAAAACTGCCATAAAAAAGCCAGACTACGGTTTGCAACTGCACATGGGGACAAAGATCGTACTTTTTGGAGAAATATCCTCTGGTCTGATTAAACAAAATAGAACTGTTTGGCCATAATGACCATCGTTATGTTTGGAGGAAAAAGCGGGAGGCTTGCAAGCCGAAGAACACCATCCCAAAGGGGTGGCAGCATCATGTTGCGGGGGTGCTTTGCTGCAGGAGGGACTTGTGCACTTCACAAAATAGATGGCGTCATGAGGAAGGAAAATTATGTGGATATATTGAAGCAACATCTCAAGACATCAGTCAGGAAGTTAAAGCTTGGTTGTAAATGGGTCTTCCAAATGGACAATGACTCCAAGCATACTTCCAAAGTTGTGGCAAAATGGCTTAAGGACAACAAAGTCAAGGTATTGGAGTGGCCATCACAAGTCCTGACCTCAATCCTATAGAAGATTTGTGGGCAGAACTGAAAAAGTGTGTGCGAGCAAGGAGGCCTACAAACCTGGCTCAGTTACACCAGTTCTGTCAGGAGGAATGGGCCAAAATTCACTCAACTTTTTGTGGGAAGCTTGTGGAAGGCTACCCGAAACGTTTGACCCAAGTTAAACAATTTAAAGGCAATGCTACCAAATACTAATTGAGTGTATGTAAACTTCTGACCCACTGGGATGTGATGAAAGAAATAAAAGCTGAAATAAATCATTCTCTCTACTATTATTCTGACATTTCACATTCTTAAAATAAAGTGTTGATCCTAACTGACCTACGACAGGACATTTTTACTAGGACTAAATGTCAGGAATCGTGAAAAACTGAGTTTAAATGTATTTGGCTAAGGTGTATGTAAACTTCTGACTTCAACTGTATGTAGTAGTAGTGCCCTAATAATTTAATGTGTATAGGGATCAGATCAGTGGTAGCAAGTCTTAAACCATTACTGGTTGATTGTTTTATTTACGGCCATTTTGAAAGCCTTTGTTTTGGCCTCTAGAAGGGCTAGTGATATTAAAACAAAAGTAATCATAAATATGCCCTAATATACAAAAACTGCCAACCTTCTTGCACCAATCCCATGTAATTACAGTAAAATACAAATATGATTACAGTAGCATTTACTAGTGATGGGGAAATGAAGCATCCTGAAGCATTGACACTTTACAGCCAATTGTATCAAAAATAGGTTAATTACGCAAGGCTTTGATCAACACAGTGTAGGCCTACACTAGTGGCATCTGCTGGTCAAAAGAATTTAGAGCAGCCAAATTATTATAGATGATGTTGCACATGCCGTAGCACGTGTGCAGAGTAGCCTTTTTGTCTTCTACCGAATCCAGTACCAAACCAATCAGGTGGTTGTTCGACTAAACAAAGCTTCGGATATCATTCATCATGTGCTTCTGATAAAGTGATACATGCATCGGCACACTGCTTCGAAGTAAACTGTTTAGCGATTTTGACGCATGCCTCAGAGCTCCGGTATAAAACGTATCATTAGCATTTACTTTCTTACAGTATAGTAGGCGAATTTTACAGTAATGTACTGTATCGCTGTTCTGATATTACAGTAACTTACAAGAAGCTGGTGGCAAGTTACTGTGAATATTACAGTAATGTACTTGGCACTTCCCAGAGATGGACAAAGATATATATTTTTCTTCGATGAGTTTTAACAGCGGTTGGCCTCCAATGTGTTGCATTATCGCCCCCAACTGAACTATAGTATAGATCCATTACACTTTGTGATACGAAATGGGAACGGGGAACGGTGAACCGGGAAAAATAAAACATTTATAAATACAAATATATTTTAATTACCCTTCCAACTAACCATATACTCATTGTTGCAACCTGATCTCACAGAAATACGTGAAATGAACACGACCCCTTTACCCCGATTTACGTGGTGGTGGCACGGAATGTGTTGAAATTACGTGTCGGCACCACGGAAACAACACCCATACAGTCAATGAGGCTAATTTGTCGTGGTGGACACAAGGATTCCCTGGTTCAACAACGTCACACAGTGGCGGCGGTAAATGTTGTTTTCTATTTTACGAAACGACCTCCTTTTATAATGTATTATAGTGAATTTGTTGAAATTGCCTGAGTTTAGTTTAGAATTAATAAAGCATTGGAAATAACATCTGTGCCTCCGGCTCCTTCTGTACGTCGGACTGAGACGTTAAAGTTATATCACAAACAATTTACTGTTATTTAGACAACAAAAATCGTAACAAATTCACTATAATACATTATAAAAGGAGGACGTTTCGTAAACTAGAAAACAACATTTGCCGCCGCCCACTGTGTGAAGTTGTTGAACCAGGGAATCCGTGTGTCCACCACGACAAATGAGCCTCATTGACTTTGTATGGGTGTTGTTTCCGTGGTGCCGACACGTAATTTCAACACATTCCGTGCCACCACCACGTAAATCGGGGTTAAGGGGTCGTGTTCATTTCACGTATTTCTGTGAGATCAGGTTGCATTAAAACCCACTACCTTATTCCACTACTTTAACTTTTAACTTTATCTGATCCAATGGACTGAGAGGACAGGACACCACCACTCAACACACTCTGTAACTCTTCTGATGTAACATTTCGTATCCCCAAGGACTTCTCTGCAGCTGCCACCACAACATCTAATTTCTGTGATTTACATTCCATTTCTGCGGTACAGTTGATAGCCATTCCTATGAACGCTAAGAAGCCAACCTTACTGAAGCATATATCACTCATTGGCCAAGCCCTCTGTGCTGGCACATATCTACTATTCACAGAGATCCTCTCAGGATCCCTCACCCTTGACCCATCCTCCTCTACTTTCTTCGCTGCCTCAGCATACGACACCTCCTGCACTACTCTGACTCTAGCCACCTCAACCTGCCTCTCTCGCACCGGACACGTCCGATCCCCAACAACTTGTGCACCCCTACAGTTGACACACACAACTTTATTCACCGTAACCACACAATTCTCTGTCCCGCCCTCCTGCACACTTCCCACATCTTGGAATCTCCCTCCTTAAAACTGCTGCAACATGACCATAAAAGTTGCACTTGAAACAGAGCAGTGGATTCGCCACAAACGCTCTAACAGGATAACTGATATATCTTAACATGACCTTGTTGGGTAAAGACTGACTCAAATACAAAACACTTTGAAGATTGGTTACAGAGACGTTTTACTTGCTATAACTGTGGTATGTGTTATTTTAATCGCTCTGGACAAGAGCGTCTGCTAAATGACCAAAATGTAAATGTAAAAATGAACACTTCCAAAGCACTTATTATTGATGAGCTGCGCCCTCAAACTATTTGTATTTTGATCAAATTTGGCCTTCTTTGAGGGTGGGCATTAGAATACCCAGCATGCTTTCCAAGTGTTCATGTTTACATTTACATTTTGGTCATTTAGCAGACACTCTTATACAGAGCCACTTACAGTAGTGCATTAAACTATGGTAGATAAACAGTATCACAGTTATAGCAAGTAAAAATATTATATTACCGTTATTGAGAATGTTGTACTTTACATCTATATTAGAATATATCAAATACATGTATTTGAATTACTGTATTCAAATTAAACTGTACAACGTACAGTACATGAATTGTAATTAAGTCCAGTAAAATACAAATTACAAAATAAGTATATAAACTATTGAAATATCTTTATCAAATACATGTTACAGAAATACTGCCCATCGTTAGCACTAGCTGCCTGCACTGTAAATCTACAACGGTTTACCAACTAATGTTTCCAGTAATGCACTGTAAATTCTAGAAATACAGCGTTTTGCTGTAGTCAGGTGCTCCAGTAATATGCTGTAAAGTTGTGTTTCAATAAAGGTCCTGTTAATCTACAGTAATTTACTGGCTTCTGTGTTGCCAGTAATTAACTGTAAAAATGACATGAAATATTTTACAGTGCAGTATCTGACTCGTGTTATTGTGCTTCTGACCTACAGTATTGTATGTAAGGTGGATGACCTATCCCTCTTTAGTTCTAGTGTGTCCTAGACCTAGTGTGTGTTCTCTCTGGCTTCAGGTTTGGTATGGTGCTGCGTGTCTAACACAGGTGCCTTTGTTGTGTCTGTCTGCAGTCCAGGAGAGTGCCTCTATCTCCACAGGGCTTCACAAACAAAGGAATGTTTAGAGGGATACGTTACACACAGGCTGCTTGTTTGTCTGGGACCTCGCAACAGTAACCTGAAGATATCGCAGTCAAGTCAGGGAAGGATTTTAACCTCTACAGTAGAGTGAATGTTGAACGTTTTTCACAGGATTTGATGTTTAGTTTGAGGACATGACTTTAAAAAGATACAAAATTCTCAATGTCTTCTAGCTATCATTTGTACACAACACACACTCTATTTCAACCCTGTCTTGTAGCTGGCCAGTGGTGAACCCAAAGTTCCTCTCCCAGTGTTTGTGAGTTGATGAAAAGGCTGCTTTGTTGTGTTTCAGTAATGGAGCATCACATTGAGCTTGACGTCCTCACATAAATGACTGTTATTTCAACTCAAGCCATTTTAGTGCCTGTGGTTTGTCTGTCTATCTGTCCTCCTGTCTGTCTGTCTATTTTCACCCTGGCTTTTCCTCAGCCATGTGAGACTGAGGATGGAAAGTGGACAGTTTCCGCAGTGACAGAAGAGTGACAGTCACTATGGAAGACCCAGATTCCCCACAGAGAGGCTGAAGTCTAGTGGAACTGCAAGCAGAAAGCATTCTGGGAGTTTTGGTGACAGAAGGTCAAAGGACACATTTGGATTCTGTTGTTTGAGTTTGTCTGTGGTTGCTGTGACGACTCTCTACTCCTCTCCCCTCCTCCTCCTTGGTTATTTCTTATTTTTTTCTGTCTGTGTCGCTCAGTCTGCTGTCTCCATCTTGTTTCTCTCCAGTGTGTGGCCGAGGTGACAACAGCTGGAGACGGACTCGGAGAGGGAGCCATCTTCAAGGCTACGCTGAAGCCATTACCTCAGCTGCCACAGTGATGGCAATGACATTTTCAGTCACTGCGTAACTCAGTTATAAACTGGAGCTGTTTGACATGAAAGGCAACCATTTCGTTTTATTTTGCTGTTGTGCATGAGTTCACTAAATGTGTTTTCTTTGAGAATTAAGAAGACAGTTTGGTCTGTAGTTGTCTTTAAACAATTGCTGAGGCCATACTCAAGTTTAAAACAGGTCGCCGTCAGGTCCTGCATGCATGAAGCCCGTCTAGAGAGACTCACTGGGGAGCCATGGGGAGCCATGTTGTCATACAGTGTGATATGTTTATGTGGAATAAGTTGCGATGTCTCTATACCAGAGGCCCTCTTGAGACCCTTTTCTCCACTAGGAGTTAAATGTTATAAGTCAAGTCTTTATTCCGCCTCCAGGGGGGACACTGTAAAACAAACTGGGATCAATAATTAGTATAGTAAGCATAACTAGGAAATAGATAGTATAGTTGGTATACTGAGGCCCATAGTAACCTATTAAAGCCAGAGGGCGCTATACAAGACACAGCTTACCTTGTGACACGCTGTCCAAGAAACGGTTAGTTTAGGTAATACCTAATTTAGCCTCTGTTGCTGTGAATGAATAAATACAGTGACTGTTATAAAGAGAGGCTAGAAACAGCATGCAGTGGCTCCAAACACCCTGGGAATTTATTTCTTCTTCACTGAATTTATTTGCTTTATGGTCAAATCGGCCACCTCCGTATCCGGCGAAGCCAACGTTACACCAGGGAGTGGTTGGCTATGAGTGGATTAAGACTTTTCCATTGACCAGCGGTTTACAGAGGTTATAATCTTGGGTCCCATCGAGTGATTTCCCGTTAAACCCAGGAAAGCTGTCAAATGCTACTTACTGGAATCCAGTGGAATTTGTAGCTAGCGCTGAGTCGTTGGCAGCGATTTGCATGGACACAAAGCTCACAGGAAGTGGCAAATAGGACTGTCTCTGGACAATGAGGTTCTCTTTTATATAGAACAGAACAGAACAGAACAGAACAGGGCAATAAACTAGTATTTATTTTAGAATAATGTTTTACTGAAAACATGTCTGTAATGGCTCCCGAACGTACACAGGGCTGGCGCCGAGTGTTGTTGGACAGATAAATAATTTCAGAACCAAGTAATTTAATAATTTGAGGGATATGTTGAAGCTAGCGGGCGGTCGGTCTAACCCTGGCAGTTTTACATGATATTCAGACCTGCCTTTCATGCACATTGTCATTCTATGCATGTCTTTGTGTGGTTCAATACATTGAAGTCTTAAAGCAATATGTTGTACACTAGATGTTTCAATATTTAACCTCTGTATATTTTTGCCATTTCTGTTAAAATGATTGAGTAACTGGCCATTACTGTATGTTGGTGAATACATGATTCTGTAATTTCATATTAACACACACATACACTGCCATAGTCAAATATTTTGCAATCAAGCTGTCTTCATCACCCCATGGTATGTCCTCCGCTGTTGCAGTGACAGATCAGTCAGTCTATGCTTGTTGTGTAATGGCTTGAAAGAGAAAATCAGGATGCCAAAGAAAAGGAGGGAAAGAAACAGTTCCTAACGCTCCCCGTAGATGGAGACAGAGTAGGGTGAACATATTTAAAATGTACTAAAATGGTCTAACATTTATTAAGGGAGAACGCTAGGCCTAACAAGTATCACCACGGCTGAACAAACAGTATAGCGAACGTGATTTGTATTATGTGCTATTGATTGGATGATTCTAGTTTGAGAAGCCAAAGTGGCTGAACTGTTGCAGGAAATTCACACGACAGATCATACAGGATTCACACACGCACGCGCGCACACACACACACACAAGCGCACGCAAGCGTGCACACACACACACACACACACACAATGGATGACAACTTCCATTGGATTTTACAATGGCCATTTATTTTCAGCATAAGATTTGTATAAACGCCTTGAATTCATATGAGGTTGTATTAACAAATCCCATCAGAGGGCGCTATTCCCTAAGTATTCACAGTGAGTCAAACACCCCCACCAGTGGATCAGGGCTGGAGTTACGACTGTCCTCCAGTCCAGTCATTCCGCCATCTTAATTGCTGCCGTTTTAGTAGGAATGTCTCGCGCCATTATATAGGCGTTTTCACGTCACATCGACGTCTACTCACCGTAATAATGGGGGCTGAATTTCTGTGAAGTGTGTATGCGTGGGTGGGTGTGGTGGGGGATGGTGCTGTTGACTTTCTACATCCTCTGTGTTAATTATTATCATAGCATATGCTTACTGTAAACTAAAGATACTCTGGGGTTAAAAGCACATGTTCCATATTCTGATTATTATCTGCTACAGTCAGGCAACATGGGAGTCTAGGTTGAACTCACTGTCTGCATATAATAATGTATCACAAATGTATAATAAGCACTCCCTTCCCATGTCCTCCTGGTAAAAAACTCCCTATTTAAATTGTAATATCAACCCCCGTATTTCTCAGTTGGTAATTTAGGCATTTCTCTGAGACTGCTGTCGTATGTCCCAAATGGCAGACTATTCCCTATAGTGCTATGGGCTCTGGACAAAAGTAGTGCACTATTAAGGGAATGGGTGCCATTTGTGATGCAGCCCTGGTGTTGCATGTCACAAAGTCTGGTGAAAGGCCTCATCTCTCCCACCGTCACCTCCTCCCTCCCCCTGACTGGGTACTTGGATTCCCCCTTCCATCTCTCGCCGTCTCACTATTAAAGGGGGACTGAATTTACGGATTTAGCCTCAGTTTCAATCCTCACTAGGAAATGCAACCAAGAACGAGATTTGGGTCACAAAGGTGTGTTTTGATATTGTTGTCTCTTGTGTTTGTGTTTGCATGTGGGAAGTATTTGTACATTCACTCTGTCAAAACAGTACACAGTTACAATCACTCACCCTTCTAGATTATTTGAAACAGTCTAACCACGTCTTGTGTCTGGAGGTAGCCAATTTATTTTGCCAGTGTGCAACCATGGCAAAGTTGGCTCTGACTTTGGATAGATCTATGGGGCTAGTTAGAAACCGTCCACTGGGGCAGTTCCTAACTAGCTACTTACATGCTACTTACACGCACAGGCAGTAATGTTACACCCCATAACATTTTAACATGGAATTAGCTGTTCTATCATTCAGCCTACAGTAGCAGCCAATGTATGGTGTTCAACATAGGCCTACATTCCATTAGAAAAAAAACATGCAGGGATTAACCTGTTTATCCACTGGTCCTTCAGACAAGGAGGTGACTGAAGATGTTGTTGTGTTGTTTGAAGCAAGAAACCACTTTACAAAATAAAATGCATTATTATTCCCATACCATTATTACAGATTTCAGACAAATTAGATAGATAGATAGATAGATAGATAGATAGATAGATAGATAGATAGATAGATAGATAGATAGATAGATAGATAGATAGATAGATAGATAGATAGATAGATAGATAGATAGATAGATAGATTTTTTTGCTATGCTCTGCCTATTGGCTACTTAGCTTATTCAAGCCTGTCTCAAAATACAACACAAGACACTCACTTGTCAAAGATGTATAGAAATGTACACATTTGGGCTCTTGTAGAAAGCAATCACTCCCCTATTGCTGACTACAATGTATCTATAACTGGGCTAATAACTCACTAACTAGCAAAGGATATGTGCACAGGTGGCAACATGCAGCTCTCGCTTTGATCTTAAAACATGCGCATCTATTCAAGACCGCTCATGCTGTAAACACAGTCCAGTTCAAAGTAAATGTATGGCAATGATCTATTTGCATATAGGCCTACTGCAGCTCTGATTGTTTATTCCACACTGGTCTATGTAGAGTAGGCTGAGTAGTGCATGTCAATGCAATAGAATCCTATCCAATGTGTTCTCTTGCATACTTTGTTTTGTTTCGGTATGTTTCATTGAAAGTGGCTGATATTGCATTGATTTGATCACAATTGCCACAGTAAAGGGAAACGTTGATAGCTTTAACAGGGAAAACTCTAGAACCTTTTCTGAGTCAAGATCATTTTGAGTCAAAATGCAAGCCGAGATCTGCTCAGACTTTTTAACATGACTTAAAAAACATAGGCCTATGCAATATTAACCAATTAAAAACAGTAATATAGCAATGAGCTTTGTGCAGTAAGCTATAGGCCCAACACTATCTTCCAGCTGATGGCGAACTTCGAGAAGTACCGCATTATTTCTGCCTCATGCACAAACACATGTTGTTACTCCAATGAACAGAGAAAGTGAAATATTCCTCGATATTAAAAAGTGGCTAATAATAACAACGCAAGCATATAGATACACTTTCCTACTAGTTCATTACTGCTGCAGTGCTTGTTGTAGCGGTAGGTGGAAATAGTAATAGCGGGGAAAATAACCGGGCCCGGACTGGGCACCGGTGGGGTAAACGGCTCCGGCCATGGAGTGGGGAAAACAACCGGGCCCGGACTGGGCACCGGTGGGGCAAACGGCTCCAGCCATGGAGCGGAGCAGACGGCCGGACCCAGACTGGGCACCGGTGGGGCGGACTGCTCTGGCACTGGAGCGGAGCTGACGGCCGGACCCGGACTGGGCACCGGTGGAGCGGACTGCTCTGGCACTGGAGCGGAGCGGACGGCCGGACCCGGACTGGGCACCGGTGGAGCGGACTGCTCTGGCTCTGGAGCGGAGCAGACGGCCGGACCCGGACTGGGCACCGGTGGAGCGGTAGGTTCCAACCACAGAGCGGTGCTGACTTCGGGAGGTTCCGGGATACGGCCCTTCGCTGGAGGTTCCGGGATAAGGACCTTCGCTGAAGGTTCCGGGCTGCGGACCTTCGCTGTGGGTTTCGGGCTGCGGACCTTCGCTGGAGGTTCCGGGCTGTGGACCTTCGCTGGAGGTTCCGGGCTACGGAGAGCCGGCACGGGACGTACCGGACTGGGCGCACGCACTGGAGGTCGAGTGCGGGGAGCCGGCACGGGACGTACCGGACTGGGGAGGCGCACCGGATGTCGGGTGCGTGGAGCCGGCACAGGAAGCACCTGGCTGGGCGCACGCACTGGAGGTCGGGTGCGGGGATAGATAGATAGATAGATAGATAGATAGATAGATAGATAGATAGATAGATAGATAGATAGATAGATAGATAGATAGATAGATAGATAGATAGATAGATAGATAGATAGATAGATAGATAGATAGATAGATAGATAGATAGATAGATACAGTGGGGAGAACAAGTATTTGATACACTGCTGATTTTGCAGGTTTTCCCACTTACAAAGCATGTAGAAGTCTGTAATTTTTATCATAGGTACTCTTCAACTGTGAGTGACGGAATCTAAAACAAATATCCAGAAAATCACATTGTATGATTTTTAAGTAATTAATTTGCATTTTATTGCATGACATAAGTATTTGATACATCAGAAAAGCAGAACTTAATATTTGGTAGAGAAACCTTTGTTTGCAATTACAGAGATCATACGTTTCCTGTAGTTCTTGACCAGGTTTGCACACACTGCAGCAGGGACTTTGGCCTACTCCTCCATCCAGATCCTTCAGGTTTCGGGGCTGTCGCTGGGCAATACGGACTTTCAGCTCCCTCCAAAGATTTTCTATTGGGTTCAGGTCTGGAGACTGGCTAGGCCACTCCAGGACCTTGAGATGCTTCTTACGGAGCCACTCCTTAGTTGCCCTGGCTGTGTGTTTCGGGTCGTTGTCATGCTGGAAGACCCAGCCACAACCCATCTTCAATGCTCTTACTGAGGGAAGGAGGTTGTTGGCCAAGATCTCGCGATACATGGCCCCATCCATCCTCCCCTCAATACGGTGCAGTCGTCCTGTCCCCTTTGCAGAAAAGCATCCCCAAAGAATGATGTTTCCACCTCCATGCTTCACGGTTGGGATGGTGTTCTTGGGGTTGTACTCATCCTTCTTCTTCCTCCAAACACGGCGAGTGGAGTTTAGACCAAAAAGCTCTATTTTTGTCTCATCAGACCACATGACCTTCTCCCATTCCTCCTCTGGATCATCCAGATGGTCATTGGCAAACTTCAGACGGGCCTGGACATGCGCTGGCTTGAGCAGGGGGACCTTGCGTGCGCTGCAGGATTTTAATCCATGACGGCGCAGTGTGTTACTAATGGTTTTCTTTGAGACTGTGGTCCCAGCTCTCTTCAGGTCATTGACCAGGTCCTGCCGTGTAGTTCTGGGCTGATCCCTCACCTTCCTCATGATCATTGATGCCCCACGAGGTGAGATCTTGCATGGTGCCCCAGACCAAGGGAGATTGACCGTCATCTTGAACTTCTTCCATTTTCTAATAATTGCGCCAACAGTTGTTGCCTTCTCACCAAGCTGCTTGCCTATTGTCCTGTAGCCCATCCCAGCCTTGTGCAGATCTACAATTTTATCCCTGATGTCCTTACACAGCTGTTTGATTGAGTGTGTGGAGTCCGTTTGATTGAGTGTGTGGACAGGTGTCTTTTATACAGGTAACGAGTTCAAACAGGTGCAGTTTATACAGGTAATGAGTGGAGAACAGGAGGGCTTCTTAAAGAAAAACTAACAGGTCTGTGAGAGACGGAATTCTTACTGGTTGGTAGGTGATCAAATACTTATGTCATGCAATAAAATGCAAATTAATTATTTAAAAATCATACAATGTGATTTTCTGGATTTTTGTTTTAGATTCCGTCTCTCACAGTTGAAGTGTACCTATGATAAAAATTACAGACCTCTACATGCTTTGTAAGTAGGAAAACCTGCAAAATCGGCAGTGTATCAAATACTTGTTCTCCCCACTGTAGATAGATAGATAGATTGTCAAGCAGCTACAACAAAACACAGGGCAGGTGCAAAATGCCACAACGAAAGTACACAAAAGACAGATACACGGTACATGATACATAGAGCGGCAGTATGAAAAAGTATAGAAATACAAGATATCTGGAGTGCAAAAAAATAAAAACTATAAAAGAGACATTGCATAGTATGGGTGGTTGGCTGAATATGTACACTATACATTGATGGATGTTGGATGGTTAACTATACTATACAGGTTGATGGCAGAGAAATACTTCAGTAGCTAAAAATGCGTATGATATGAGCGAGGGTAATAATAGTTTACTTAATAGACAGACTGGGTAAATGAACAGGTAAGTGAACATTTTGCATGGTTAAATTAGCTGTACAGTTAGGTATACAGTTATATTTACAGATAAGTGAATACTTGCGTGGTTACACAAACTGTACAGGTAAATGACAGGAAGAGATACTTTAATAGCTAAATGTGTGTATGATATCATTTGGGGTAATAATAGTAATTCCCTTAAAATACAGTCCATAGTGCGCAGGGTTTAATTACAGACAACTGCACGTATTGCACATTCGATATACTAAAAGCAATGAGAAAAGGTGCAACTGGCAGGATACTAATATGCATTCCTGAGTGAATGCCTACGTAAGTTAAGTCTAATAATTACTTACAATATTGCATGTGATATGATATAACAACTGTACATGAGTATGTATATACAGACCTGTATAAATAAATAGGTCCTGAGTGGATGAGTGCTGACGGACCAGAGTTACTCACGGATGGATGCATAATTGTTAAACTAGGTCCTAGCACCCCAACAGTTCCAGATCTTAGTTGCCGACGGCACGGCACCCCGGTGAGGCATTATATAGTCTAATAGCCGCCGGCAGGAAGGACCTCCTGTAGCACTCTCTGGCACACCGTGGTGGGATCAGTCTGTGACTGAAAGTGCTCCTCTGCGTCATAACCATAGCGTGCAGAGGGTGGGTGACGTTGTCCATGATGGCCAGCAGTTTGGCCAGGATCCGTCTCTCCACCACCTCCTCTAGAGTGTCAAGGCTCATCCCCAGGACAGAGCTAGCCTTCCTGATCAGCTTATTTACCCGAGAAGCATCACCGGCTTTGATGTTTGCTCCCCAGCACACCACTGCAAAAAAGATGGCACTGGCCACCACAGACTGGTAGAAGGTATGCAGTAGTTTACTGCACACGTTGAAGGACCTGAGCCTCCTCAGAAAGTAGAGTCGGCTCTGGCCCTTTTTGTAAAAGGGCCCCTGTGTTCTGTAGGTGGCATGTTTCAGAGTTATATCTGAAGTCTGAGGTGTAGAGGGTGAACAGGAAGGGGGACAGGACCGTTCCCTGGGGGGCCCCTGTGTTGCTAACTGCCCGTTCTGACACACATCTCTGTAGTCGCACAAATTGTGGCCTACCGGTCAGGTAGTCCGTGACCCAGGAGACTAAGGGTGCTTCCACTTTCATCCTCCTCATCTTCTCACCCAGTAGCAGGGGCTGAATGGTATTGAAGGCACTGGAGAAGTCAAAAAACATAACCCTCACAGTGCAACCTGCGTTGTCCAGGTGAGAGTAGGCCCTCTGCAGAAGGTAGATGATTGCATCATCCACCCCGATGTTGCGCTGGTATGCAAACTGCAGGGGGTCCATTGATGAACACACCAGGGGTCTGAGGTGGGCGAGGACTAACCTTTCCAGGGTCTTCATGATGTGGGATGTTAGCGCTACAGGTCTGAAGTCATTCAGGACAGTGGGGTGTGCCTTCTTGGGCACTGGGACGAGGCAGGATGTTTTCCACAGCACAGGGACCCTTTCTAGGCTCAGGCTAAGGTTGAAAAGACGCTGGAGTATTCCACACAGTTGGTCAGCACAGACCCTCAGCACCCTTAGGCTGATGCCATCAGGGCCCGCCGCTTTCCACTGATGTAGTCTCTCCAGCTCTCTCTTCACTTGGTTGGTGGTGAAAGCCAGCCCAGGTGGGGAGGTGGGGGGAAGGGGGGTGTTGAGGATCAGTCCAGGGGGAGCAGGGGCGGAGGTGGGGTCACTGATTGTCTCAGCAGAGGTGCTGTGAGCAAAGTGGGGGTGGGACAGCCGTGAGGGTGTGTGGTCTGGGGAGCTGGAGGGGAGGTGGACAGGGCCAGTATCAAACCTACGTACTGGGGAGGCGCACCGGAGGTCGGGTGCGTGGAGCCGGCACATGAAGCACCTGGCTGGGCGCACGCACTGGAGGTCGGGTGCGGGGAGTAGAGCAGAGGTCCGGACCCGGACTGGACATCGGTGAATCTGACTGCTCTGGCATAGGAGGTACCGGACTGGGGAGGCGGACCGGAGGTCGGGTGCGTGGAGCCGGCACTGGAAGCACCTTGCTGGGCGCACGCACTGGAGGTCGGGTGCGGGGAGTAGAGCAGAGGTCCGGACCCGGACTGGACATCGGTGAAGCGGACTGCTCTGGCATGGGGGTGGAGTAGACGACCGGACCCGGACTGGACCACTCAGCCATCTCCCTCTTGACCTCTTCCTCTATCTCCCTCAATTCCTCCAGAACCCCTCCAAAATACTCCTCCAAATACTCCTCCTGCTCCTTGCTCTGCGCCCCCCATTTGTACCTCGGCCTCTCCATGCTCCACATAGGGGGTGGTATTGGCTCTTCCTCCCTGTAGCCAGACCACCCCTATAGCCCCCCAAAAAATGTTGCTTAGGGTTGCTTTCAGGCTTTTCTCCGTCTCGAGCCCCGTTCACGATGCGGCACTTCCTCTCTCTCCGTCTCTCCCCAGTTGCGCTGCTTGGTCTCGTTCTGGTGGGTCATTCTGTCACGACAGGGAGCATACACAGCCCAAGGTCTGTCACGGTTGGATACATGGTGCGACCAAGACGCAGCGCAGGGATTGTAGTTCGACATATTTTATTTACTGAATATTCAACAAAAACAACTAAACAAACAAACACGAATGAACAAACGTCAAAAACGTAGCACACTTACTTAGACTGGTGACTTGAGAAACAATGACCCACACCCTGGTGTGGAACATACAAACCTATGTAGGATCCCTAAATAGAGACAATGCACTGCAGACCTGTCAGACTCTGACCAAGGCTACAGGCTTCTCTATGGCCAGAGCCTGACAAATAGGAAGAACACGCATTTTATGGCTTATTAAATGTGTTGAATACAAAAAGTTTTGACAGTGTTGAGTAAGAAGTTAAACATGAACTCACTCATAAAAAAAGCATCTCTTTTTTCTGTATTCGTTGACATTTTCTGTAATACTGAGGCAGGCATGCGGTTAGAACAACAACGTTTATCAGTGTCACATCCAGGCCAACTACATCGACGGTGCTCCTCCCGCCCCGGCACTCCGGCTCGCCGGTGTACTAACCACCGGCATGAGGATGATGGGAGCCTGATCCAATCGCCCATCACCTGTTTCTCATTCCCCTAATTCCTCCCGCCCAAACACACACAACGGTTTCCATTCAGCTCCATTACCTTCCCTATTTATGTCTCTCTTTCCTGTGTGTGGGTGTGGATTATTGTTTGTTGTTCGTCGCATGTCATCGTTATTAAAGTATTCATATTCTATATTCCTTTGTTTCACCTCCTCCTTTTTATGCCTTGCGATTCGAACGCACTAACCAGGAAGGTTCCTGCGGAGCTACTGTCTCGACATTTCCTTTTTTTTTTATCACTTGATTCCCTGGTTTTTTCCTTTTTTGGAGTGTTTGCCTCTGTCCCTCACTATGAGTACAGGAGAGCGTGCCGGTCCTGCCGATCAACTGACCGGGCTAGAGGATATGTACCGGGTCATGGAGGGACAGATGTCGGAGCTTATGGACGCGTTTCGTGAGCTCATGTCCCGCATGACACCATGAGCGGGGGGGGGAGACCCAAAGCCAGGCGGGCAGTGCAGCGACATCCTTTCTCTCGGAGCATGGGGTTCCTAGTGGCGTTCTGGTAAGTGAGATCCGGAGAGCCTTGCCAGAGCGGTATGGTGGCGATCCAGAGGGTTGTTGTGGTTTCCTTCTCCAATGTGAGTTGTATTTTGGAGATCTGCCCATCTCCGACAGGGAGAAGGTAACCACGATGATCTCTCTCCTTACCGGGCGCGCCCTCGACTGGGTAACGGCATTATGGCAAAGCGGTGTTGAGGAATTTAGATCCTTTCCCCGAGTCATTGCTCATTTCCGGACCGTTTTTGACCACACTGCAGAGGGGAGGGATGCGGGCGACCGACTGCTGCGTTTACAGCAGGGTACGGCTACGGATTCGGAGTATGCCCTAGAGTTCCGGGCGGTGGCAGCGTCCAGTGGCTGGAACGGGCCGGCTCTCAGAACCGCCTTCTGCAATGGCTTGTGGAGGGAGGTTTGGATGGAGCTGGCTTGTGTGAGTGAAGCCATGTCGCTGGACGCATTCATCGCCCAGGTCATTGTTATCGATGGGCAGCTCCGGGACCGTGACCGTTTGGGTCGTCCTCTCCGTCGGGAAGAACTGGACAGGGCTTGTGCCTGTTCTGCGGGAGGAGGTGTCACCTCCGTCGGGAGTGCCCCTCCAAACGGGAGCAGAGCGGGAAGGGGGTGAGTACCCAGACAGCACGAACAAGCACAGTAGGTGCGTTATGCATATCTGATATTACTGGGCCTATCTGTTGCTCTATCGTGTTGTCTGGAAAAACTCATTCTCATGTCTCCACAGCTCTGATCGACTCTGGGGCGGCAGGAAGTTTCATCGACCAGTCCTTAGTGTCCGCTCTCCAGGTTGTCGGTGCGCAGGTTGAAGTCCTCTCTCCCCATTAAGGCCTTGGACGGTCGACCGGTATGTACCGGGTTCATTACCCACGTGTCTTGGCCACTCACCCTCACCATCAACGGCTGCCATCGGGAGAGACTGGAATTAATGGTGCTGACATCCTCCATACAGCCCCACGCCCACAGGAGTACACGGACTTGGCGGAGGTGTTTTCTTGCGAAAGGGCTAAGTGTCTCCCTCCTCACCGGCCGTGGGATTGTGCCATTGACCTCCTGCCCAGAGCTGTACCCCCCCGGAACCGAATCTATCCACTCTCTGTGGCCAAGTCTTTATTGATGGAGAAGTACATTAGTGAGTCGCTGGAGCAGGGATACATCCGAAGGTCTACATCACCTGCTTCAGCGAGATTCTTCTTCGTCACGAAGAATGACGGGGGACTTCGGCATCGACTACCGGAGCCTCAACGATGTGACCGTCAAGTTCCGATGCCCCTCGTCCCACCGGCCATAGAGCAACTCCGGGGGGCACGGTTCATATATATCAGTGCATATAAGGAGATGAGTGGAACGACGTCGGGCCACTACGAATATCTGGTAATGCCGTACGGCTTGAGCAACACGCTGGCGGTGTTCCAGTCGTACTTGGACGAGGTGTTCCGGGACATGGAGGGGAGACATGTCGTCATCCACATCGACGACATCCTGATTTACTCCGCCACCTACCCGGAACACGTGGCCCACATCCGTGCTGTCCTGAGACGTCTCTTGGACAACCACCTATACGTCAAGGGAGAAAAGAGTGTCTTCCACCAGACATTCATCTCTTTCCTTGGGTATTACATCTCCCCGGAGGGGGTGAAGATGGATGAACTGAAGGTGGGGGCAGTCAGGTCATGGCCAACTCCCAAGAACATTAAGGAACTGCAACGCTTCCTTGGATTTGCCAACTTCAACCGCCGGTTCATCCAAGGCTACAGCACCATTGCCGCGCCCCTCATGTCATTGCTGAAGTGAAATCCTCAGCGCCTCCAGTGGACCCCGAACGCAGAGAGGGCCTTCCAGGACCTGAAGCGCAGGTTCATTAGAGCACCTCTGCTCCATCATCCAGGCCCCCTGCTGCCCTTTGTTGTGGAGGTCAATGCGTCCGAGGTGGGTGTGGGGGCGACATGGGACCCCTCGAAATTACACCCCTGTGCCTACTTCTCGAGGAAGATGTCTGCTGCGGATAGGAACTATGACGTGGAGGGCTGAGAGCTACTGGCGGTGAATTTGGCACTGGAGGAGTGGTGACACTGGCTGGAGGGCGCACGGGGGCCATTCACAGTCCTGACGAATCATTGTAACCTGGAATATGTCAGGGCTGCTCGACGCCTTAATCCTCGCCAGGCCAGGTGGACAATGTTCTTCGCTCGGTTCCGCTTCACCATGACCTACCACCCAGGCACCAAGAACACCCGTGCCGACGCACTCTCCCGGATGCACAACCGGGGGACAGACCAGGCACCTAGGGTGCCCATCCTACCACCCGCGTGTGTAGTGGGACCCGTGATCTGGGACGTGGACCAGGAAATTGTGCGGGCCGGGCGTCGGGACCCGCCACCAGCTGCATGCCCCTCGGGGAAGACCTACGTGCCAAGGAGGGTGCGGGGTAGGCTGGTGACCTGGGCCCACGAATCCCCGGCGACCGGACACCCGGGGGTGGCGAGAACACTAGAATCACTCTGGGAGAAGTACTGGTGGCCTGGCATGGGGAGGACTGTACGTCATTATGTCCAGTCTTGCTCCATCTGCGCATAGTCCAAGGAGTCAATACAGGCTCCCGCAGGGAAGTTCCAACCTCTACCGGTACCTCAGCGGCCTTCGTCCCATCTGGCAGTGGACTTTGTCACCGATCTGCCCCAGTCAGGGGGACATACGACCATCTTGGTGATCGTGGATAGGTTCTCCAAGATGGTTTGTTTTGTTCCTCTCACCGGGTTGCCCTCTGCTTTCCAGGTCGCATTGTCTCCGACCATGGACCCCAATTCACTTCCCGGGTCTGGAAGGCATTCCTGTCCCAGCTGGGGGTCACGGTCAGCCTCACATCCGGGTACCACCCTTAGGCTAACGGGCAGGCGGAACGCACTAACTAGGAGCTGGGAAGGTTCCTGCGGAGCTACTGTCTCGACAGGCCAGGTGAGTGGTCACGCTTTCTTCCCTGGGAAGATTACGCCCAGAACTCCCTGTGCCTTCCTCCACAGGTTTAACACCGTTTCAGGTCGTCCTGGGCCGGCAGCCTCCTTTATGTCCTTGGACCAATACCGAGCCCAGTGACGTACCGTCCATGGAGGACTGGTTTCGTTCTGCAGAGGAGGTATGGTCCGCTACCCACGTCCGCCTGCAGTAGGCAGGTGCTCGCCAAAAGAGGCAGGTGGGCAGGCGGTGGAGCAAGGCTCCGGACTACCGCCGGGGGACAGCGTGTGGCTCTCCACGTGGGACCTTCTTCTCTTTCTGCCCTGCAACAATATGCAAAACATTGTCTTTTGTTATTATTAATGTTTTCTTTCTATTATTTTCTAATTTTTTTAACAGTCTTTTCACTATAGTCTTTTCAGTACTGGTAGCATTTTGGCATTCTGATTTTCTATAACAAGTTGATTTCACTGGTGTTTCAGTATTTACATTGTTGCTTTTCACTGTTTGTTTTGGTGTTGTTGGTGCTGGAGAACACACAGGTGAGTAGTTTTCTTCCAGGCTGACTGTCACGATCACTGTGAAGAATGGACCAAGGCGCAGCTTAGTGGTAGTTCGACATACTTTATTTTTGTTCGAATTATTAACAACAAAACAATAAAAGCGAGAACACGACCGTAACATAAATGTTTAGCACAGAGGCACCTAAACGAAAAAACAATGACCCACATCGCAGGTGGGAATAATCATAACCTATGTAGGGTCCCCAATTAGAGACGCACAGCAGCTGCCTCCAATTGGGGACCACACAAATACTCCATAGACTTAATTAGAAAACCCCTGTCACGCCCTGACCTAGACAACCATAGAGAAACCTGAGGCTTCTCTATGGTCAGGGCATGACACTGACACTTGTTTCAGGTCCTCTTTCCATCGGATAAGGTAAGTCCATTATGGTTTCACTGTGTCTCTGGATGTGCTGTTTCATGTGTTTTTAATAGGTGTCTCCGGTTCCTTCTGTAGCTTCTCTCGTTTGGTGTTTGTATTATGTATGACTTTGGCTGGTCATGTTTTCCAAGTACAATTGCTTGTTGCCATTTGCTGTCTTGTCTCATCCTGACACATTCTCTTTCCTTAATGACTGAAAGCTTAAGTGTGCCTTAGTGTTTTGTCTCTGTTGTCTGCTTGTGAGACGGCTCCTGACATGCTAATAGTCCTGGACGTTGTCTTCGGACTCCTTCCCCTTAGTAGTTGTGCAGGTGAGAGACCTACTCCATCCAGGGTTGTGTTTCTGTACTCAAGGAGAGCTATGTAAGGATCTACGTTGCTGTCTTGTGCTCAATGTGACTCCCAGCTGGTAAAGAACTCTGACATTTCTTGACTCACCAACTGTCTTCCATTGTCGGAGCACAAAACGTTAGGCACCCCATGCCTTGCGAAGATTGACTTTAGCACTGTAATGATGTGTTTACTTGTTGTCCCACTGAGCTTGGAGATTTCTGGGTATTTTGAGTAGTAATCCATACATAGTAAATATTCTGTGTCGTGGTAATGGAATTTTGGCCCAAGCTCTCTCTGGGACTGGATCAGACATGAGCGGCTCTCTTTGGTTGTTGTTTTTGTTTGTGTTGCAGACTGCACATTTTGTTACATCTTCACTCTGTTTAGCCATGCCTGGCCAGAACAGTAGATCCCTAGCTCTTTCCTTACATTTTATGATTCCTATGTGTGCTTCATGGATTTTTTCTCATTTTCTGAGGAACGAAAAGTTTTGAACTTTTGAACAGCAGTCCATCTGAGTATGTCAAGACCTCTCTGAAGGTCCAGTAGTGCTGTATTTTCTGTGCAACTTTCCCTCTCATGTCTGGCTATCCTTTTTTAACTGTTTCTGTGACCAGTCTTAACTCTTCATCTACTGCTGCTGTTTTGAATTGCTGCAGTTTCTCTTCTGAAACAGGAAGTTGATGAACAATGTCGTTTACATCCAGCTCACCATCCAGCAATTTCTCTCTCTGTTCCTTCAGCCTCAGTGCATCAGCGATGTGCTTCTCCTTTCCTGATTTGTATGTCATATGTAGACTGTATCTCTGTAGTCTCATCAGCATTTCTGCAGTCTAGCTGGTGCTTTCTGGAGCAACTTCTTGAAGATTGTTTCCAAGGGCTTGTGGTCTAGCTCCACCTGGATCTGTTTTCCATACAGGTATTGATGAAACTTCTCACAGCCATACACAATCGCCAGTAGCTCTTTTTCAATTTGAGCGTATCTCTTTTGACAGTCTGTGAGGGATCTTGACCCATATGCGATTGGCTGACCATCTTGCAGGATCACAGCTCCCAAGCCTTCTGAGCTTGCATCCACAGATAGTGTCACAGTTTTTTAAAACTTTCGTAGTACTTTAACACTGGCGCATTGCTGACAAGTGTTTTCAAGCTTTTGAAGCTCTGTTCCTGTGAAGACTCCCACTGCCACTAAATGTCTCCTTCCAGCAGTTGTCTCAGTGGTGCGCTGTTTTAGTGCTACAGGCACTTTTCTGGGTGAGTGAACCACTGGTGTGACGTCTGGGTCGATTTGTATGTGATGAACTCCTGGAACACAAATCCTGTGAATAAATCTTCATATTGACTCAGAATGTCGGTCTCTGTCTTTTGTTCAAGCTTGAATATTCTCTCTTAAGCCCATTTGCAGACAGGCTGATTCTATCACTTAACATTCCAGTTCAAACACTTTCTCTTTGTATTGACATTCAAGCGTTTTCTTGCCTTTTGGCTCTATCTGGTGGCCAGAATACGTCAGTAGCTTGCAGTTGGATTTTTGCATGGAATCACCCTTCCCTTTCACTTTCAGCATTTTCAAGTCTCTCACAGACAAGACCTTACACTCATGTATCTAGCTTAACAGTAAGTTTGTGGTTGTTTATTTTCAGTGTTTATGTCCACTGCTCATTCGCAGTATTTTTCTCATCGACATTCCCTAGCTGAGCTACACCTTGTACTTAACTCTGTTTCACTTCAATTGTCCCAATGAACATGTCCTCATTTCCTGCTGTCATCTCCCCTGTCAATGCCGTGAATCCTCAGGTTTTTTGTTTGTGTGCGTGACATGCTTTGCATATCTGACCGTATGCTGGACACTTTTTTGGTTCATATTTGTACCCACAACGTGAGCATTCTCCCTGCGACCTCTCTTTTACTAGCTGTGCATTCTCCCTGCGACCTCTCTTTTACTAGCTGTGCATTCTCCCTGCGACCTCTCTTTTACTAGCTGTGCACTGTCTTTGTCTTTTTGCCATTTCTATGTTGTTGTTTTTTTGCTTATGCACCTTGTGAAGGGGTACCTCGACTCTGGCTCACTTCATTCGCTTGGCAAATGTCTATTGCTCTAGCTAGCAGGAGATGGGGTTCTGGCCTCGCACTTGATCATTTGTGATTCCACGCACAATTCTTTCCCGTATCAGTGACTCTGTAAAATGTTGAAACTCACAGTCTTTTGCTGTATTTTTTAGATCAGTCACATAAAGCATTGACTCTGTTTGTCCTTGCACTCCCATAAAATATGAGGTACGTCAGATTTTTTCTTGGCTTACAGTACGTTCGGAAAAGCTCTTTTAATACATCTAAGTCATCAACATCATCATCAAAATCAAAAGTATTGAATACCTTGATTGTATCATCTCTGGCTACGTGCAGGAATGTGGCACATTTCACTTTCTCGGAGATGCCACTGGCGATGTTAAATTTCTGGATCCACACTCTCCAACTTTTGGCTAGATTTCCCTCTAGGTTCAGAGTAGTTGGTGGTCTCATTTGTTCCATGTTTCGGAATGTTGAGCTTTCCTTGTATTCAGTGGCGAACCGTCATTCAAGGCATGTGCCTATTTTAAACCTCACTTTTTTTTGGGGGGGGGGGGGGGCTTGCATGTTATTTTGGCATTAATACGTGTCACATATCAGTTTTCAAACAATGTAAAAACAATTATGAATCATTGAGTTAATAAAGCCGCATATACACATGGTCTCTTTTTTGCTTTCTTGAGTAAGGCAGCTCCAAAATGCAGGTGTTTCAACCTAACTCAGTGCTTTCTGTGGTGGTGGGGCAGCCAGCGGAAAATACAGAGTGTAGGTGTTGGTAATGTTCTCTAGTTGCGCCGTGATTGGCTCAGTGTTCTGTCACTCATGGGGACGCTACATCACCCCCAAGTCTGAGGGTAGAGCTCGAAAATTCAAGCCCTTTGGGTGCTACCATAGAGTTTCATTAGAAGTGCCCATCCAAGAAGGCTCAAGGTCATTGGCCAAAGATAAAATGACGTCAAATCACGTTATATCTACAGTAGCTTTGTTTGAACTGATCATGTCAACATCATACTTTCAAAATTTTAGCTAGCATTCATCACCATGAATCAAGTCGACAATCTACTGGCAAATCCTTTTTAATCCTTGTCATATGAAGATAAATAATTACGAGAAATGAAAACGTATCGGTGCTCATCGGCCATTGGACATTACACAACAAGTTGGAAATCGCAAATTCAACAATGAGTGGTTTGGAAAGAACCAATGACAGTGGCTAACTGCAAGCATTGCAAAGCAATAACTAGCCTGCTATTCAGTGGAATGCCTGTGTGGTCCCAAATCTGGATTAAGTGATAAACATTCAACATTGGCCATGTTGTCAATGAAGCATGATTTTTGCAGCGCTCAAAACATCTGTTAACTTGAAACTGCGAAATCTGACTTCAGTGAGTTCGAGACAACTGGGAACTTGGGGAAAAAACTAGCTCAAACTGGGAAAATATGTTTTGAACGGTCGTCAAATCGGAATTGTTTATCTGAAACTCAGGCCTCTATCTAGACCTACGACCTGAAGATCACTGACGTCATCATGATTCAACCAGCTCCCAGTTGTCTTGAAAGCACCATATATCCAGAGAATGCCAGACTTTTATGACAATTTTTGCCCACAAAGGACCGCAGTAAATGAGGCTGAAGGAACTATTTTGCTGCCAGACAAGGCTTTGCTGATAGCCAGGTGTAGCAGTGGCTTTTCTGGCATGGGCACCATTTGTCACCGTTATAGTGCAATTCATGTTTTGTTTAGTGTTGTGCTTTGCTGGGATGCATCCCATATTTTTTTGTTTGCCCCACCAAGATATACATGCTAAAATCGCCACTGCTTGTACATCTCTTTGGTGTATTCGTTGACAGTTTCTGTAATATATTAGCACACTGAGGCAGGGATGCGGGTAGAAGTACAACAATCAGATGTCATGGGTCAAGTGCAAGTACAGATGATTACATGTAGCAATTAGTAACAGCGTCACCCTCAGTCACTCCAGGTAAGTACATGTACATACATGACAGTTTCATCTAGTCATGGTTTTACACATTTTTAAATCTCACAGTATCTACTTTGCTGTAGCTTTCTTTTATGCCTGCTACGTTACTGCAGACACTTTCATCTGAGCCCTCCGATTGGCCAGCGGTAGACCTTTAGTGCACTTGATTTGTTCTCTGGGCCACCCGGGAAGGCAGAGTTTGTACCTTAAGACATATTAAATGTTTCAAAATGGCAACAGTTCACCTACCTGGCGTGCAGTGCTGCTGAATCGGGTGCACCTACCTGCAACAGCCCAAGACAAATAAAAAAATAGGAACACAAGGCTTTATCCTTGGGTTTTTTACTGAAATGTTTGGCGATCCTAGAAAGCTGATTGAAGTTCAATCTCATGCTTTTCTCTGTGGGCTGATATTTCTGTGGGGCAGTCTCAGGGCGCACGCGTGCAGTTTAGAGGGAACATTTCTCACTACTATGACTACAACCAGATATGTTTTTTTTATTCAGTTGCTCTTTAATCACCACTAACCAAAGCTGAGTAGGAGCTACCATGTGCCCGGGGCTTGCACGGCATGGAGCCAGGGCTTGAACGGCACCGCCGCAGCACACATGCATATCATTAATAACTTCATTAGTGCTTCCTGACTATAGCCAAGGTTTGGATTGCTAGCTAAGGTGTGTGTGTGTGTGTGTGTGTGTGTGTGTGTGTGTGTGTGTGTGTGTGTGTGTGTGTGTGTGTGTGTGTGTGTGTGTGTGTGTGTGTGTGTGTGTGTGTGAACGCACTGTGCAGGCGTGTTTGTGTGTGAGTGCTCCATGCCTGCATGCATGTGTGTGTCTGCGTATGTGTGAGAGCAAGAGAGGGGTTCTCTTGATTGCATCCACCCCTTGGGGTTCAGAAAACACATCTCCTCCAATTGCATCCTTCCACTGTGATGAGAACAATGCGTGCTTGGGACACCCACACCATTCACCATTCCCACTGTGCAGATCAGGTTCCTAACCTCAATTAGAGTTCAAAGACTTTAAAATGATCAAAGATTGACGCTGCACACACTGCATGAAGACAGAATACATTATAATGTGAAGTATGCCAACTTGTTGGCTATCATATGTTATTATTGATAGACCGGACCAAAGGGTTTGTTTCATTCGGGAGGGAATCAACTATCTTAGATTAATCTGCACTGGAATGAAAAGGCTAGACTGTCTCCTCTTATATCTCACGCAAATTATATAATTTATTATCCTTTCATTCTCTACTATATGAGGGAATTTCTAGCACATTCATTTGGAAGTAAAAGAGGGCCCACTGTTAAGAAGAAATATTTATCTTACACCTGAAAACCTGAAAAGAACTGTCATCCAGACATGAAGCAATACTGGTAGTACACAGCCGAAGAACCTAAAAGGGTTCTTTGGCTGTCCCCATAGGAGAACCCTTTGAAGAACCCTTTCGGTTCCAGGTAGAAACCTTTCGGTTCCAGGTGGTTCTACATGGAACCCAAAAGGGTTCTACCTGGAACCAAAAAGGGTTCTCCTATGGGGACAGCCAGAGAACCCTTTTGGAACCCTTTTTTCTGAGTGTACAGAGAGTGTCTTCACATAAGGTTTTGAATGATTACAATAAATGACGTCTGACTGCGCAGAATTTTGATGACCCCAGAAATTATACTACATGTGCACATTCCACAACCCCGGCATAATCAACTTCCTCTCCCTCACATTCTAGTTTTGGAATCTTTCAGCAGAGCCACAACCTATTCAACCACAACACTTACAGCAAACGTGTTAGCCCAGCTACTTGATCTTACGTTTAATCATAAGGGCCAGCTGGAAGCACAGCTCAAAATAATTGTACATTTGGCAGGTTTGAATGATGAGTTCCATCCTTTGTACAGATCTAGCATTCCAACATACAGGGTGAGATCAGTCATAACCCATTTAGTTGTCTTGAATGGAGTACTTCTGAGATGAAGGCTTGGTTGTTCTGGATATAACCTTTGAATTGTTCAGAGACCCATAGGGAAAACAGCATTACAAAGACACAGCAGGTATACTGTTTCTGCATCTCAATGTGTTGTCTGTGCCTGGTATTAATTTTGTATTATTGTCTACTTCCCCTCAAGTTTTTGCTCCGTGAAACTTTTTTTTCGGTCAGTTCCCCTTCTCTCAGAGCTTGCTCTGCTGATATAACACCATCTGACTCCACCCCTTTCTCCTTCCTGTCTCTGTCATTGGGGGAGAACGCGTTCTGTCGCTGATGCAAGGGCCCAGCTCAGCAGGGCAGATGTGTGATCTACAGAGAACGAGGGAGGGAGTAGTTTTCTAGCAGATATTGCTCTCTTAAAAGTAACTGTCCAGTGAAATTCTCACTTTTAAAAGTTCATATTCTGTTAACTGATACCCAAATAATGTTGTTGACTCATCCTATACTCATATTTGTGGCCAAAGCATACATTTGAGAGAGAGAAAAATGCTTGCTATTTCCTCATAAAGGATTATGTCATCCTCCTATCACGTTTGAGATAAGGCCCAGATGCAGACAGTGTCGAAGTAACAAAAGTTTATTATTCGAACAGCAAAAGGACAGGTCAAGGACAGACAGAGGTCAGTTATCCAGATCGGTTGGGCAAAGGTACAGGACAGTACGCAGGCTCCGGGTCGGAGCGGGCAGAATGGTAAAAATCGGAAAAACTAGAAAACAGGAACTTTAGAAACAGGAGACAAAGGGCTGTGAGACATGGGTTTAATTCTGGACACATAAAAAGTGGGGTGTATACAGAGGGTACAGCGCAACAGAAGACGAACAGCAGAGGGGCTAATAACCTTGGAAATGGGAAAATGACCGATAAACAGAGGGGAGAGTTTGCGGGATTCCACCCGGAGGGGCAGATCGCAGGGTGGACAGCCATACCTTCTGCTCGAGACAATATCGGGGACCCAGGGTCCGATGGCGATCAGCTTGTCGTCGATACCTGGAGGTGGTCTTGAGAAGGGCCGACCGGGCTCTCCTCCAGGTACGACAACAGCGGCGTACAAACATCTGGGTCGAAGGTATGCCGAACTCCTCCTCTTTCTCAGGGAAGAGCGGGGGCTGATACCCCAGATAAGACTCAAAAGGTGATAGACCTGTGGCAGAGCAAGGAAGGGTGTTGCGGGCGTACTCAACCCACACTAGCTGCTGGCTCCAGGTGGTGGGGTTGGCGAAGACCAGGCAGTCGTTTCCAGGTCTTGGTTGGCCTGCTCCAACTGGGCGTTGGACTGAGGGTGGAACCCAGAGGACAGGCTGGCCAACGACCCAATGAGTGTGCAGAATGCCTTCCATAACCGGGACGAGAACTGGGGACCCTGGTCGGAGACCATGTCCATTGGCAGTCCATGGATCCGCAAGACGTGCTGCACAATAATCTGGGCCGTCTCTTTGGCAGAGGTTAGTGGGGAGAGGAATGAAGTGGTCGGCTTTGGAAAACCGATCCACTACGGTCAGGACGGCGGTGTTGCCATCAGACAGGGGAAGACCCGTTACAAAGTCCAGGGATATGTGGGACCAAGGACGGTGAGGGACAGGAAGGAGACTAGCCGGAGCTTGCCGAGGAGTCTGGCCTCACAAACCTGCTTACCTATTCCCCAGCTGAGCACCAGGTTCCAGGTTCCACACTATGGGAGTCTTGCCATAGCTGGAGCAGCTTACCAGTATCCTCTCTCCCGGACAACGGAGAATCAAACACCTTTCTAACCCCCGCCACAAACCTGTCTAGACTGAGGCAGACGGCGAACTGTTGCTCCCACACCGCCGTAACCCAGGTGAGTGCCCTCCCGGGCATCAGCGTTATGATGGACGCTATCCTCGAGCGGTCTGAGGGGAACGAAAAAGGCTGCAGCTCAAAAATGAGGGAGCACTGGGAGAGAAAAGCCCAGCAGGTTCCGGAATCTCCAGCGGTGCGCTCCGGAAGAGGTAAGCGGGGTTCTCGGGACACTGGAGTAGGCTGGGCGATTACAGGTGTGATCCGCTACCCAGTGGGGAATCCGCAGAATTGCTCCAGCAAAGTCTCAAACGCCTGGTCAAGGCGTTCTGCCAGGGTATGGAGTCCCTCCATAAGACATTGCAGTAACTCCTTGTGTTGTCCAATGGTGGCTCCTTGCAGGGAGACAGCATTGGGGAGCTGGTCTGAGTCGGTCATGGCCAGTTTGTACTATCACGTTTAAGGTATGACCCAGATGCAGACAGTCTCAAAGTAACAAAAGTGTATTATTATTCGAACAGTGGCAGGCAAAAGGACAGGCAGAGGTCAGTAATCCAGATAGGTGGGTCAAAGGTACAGGACGGCAGGCAGGCTCAGGGTCAGGTCAGGCAGAGGTCAGTAATCCAGAGTAGTGGGGCAAAGGTACAGGACGGCAGGCAGGCTCAGGGTCAGGGCGGGCAGAATGGCCAAAACTGGGAAAACTAGAAAACAGGAACTTTTAGGAGCAAGGGGAAAACCGCTGGTAGGCATGATGAACAAAACAAACTGGCAACAGCCAAACAGAGAACACAGGTATAAATACACTGGGCGACACCGGGAGGGGGGTGGAGACAATCACAAAGACAGGTGAAACAGATCAGGGCGTGACACCTCCTGAGGAGGATGAGCTGGCCAATCAGCAGTTTACTCAGCAGTCTGCAACAGTCTACTTGTGTGGAAATGCAACAATTAAAGAGTGAGATAGGTGCTCTGGTTATTGCTTTGGGTATTGAGAATGTTAGAGAAAGATTAATAGCTGTGTCCAGATTATCTAGTAGTTTTATTAGCCAAATAAGTACAACATATATTATAAGTAATATGGAAATAAGAGTTTTACGTTGTTGTTTATAATAGCATACCTACAGTATCAGAAACTAGTAATAGTCGCAGACATATTTTTGGGGAAAATACATTTTCTTCATAAACATTCGATGGCCATGATTCTGTTGACATGATTGAATGTCTTGAAGCTCTTAACAGTTCCCTGACCTTGCTGGACCCGTGAGTGTCTGCAGCACAAAGGAAGTGAGTGTTCTGGTTCTGCACTGGGACAATGCATGTTTGTCATCACTGGGTGCAGAGAGGGAGTGTATGGGACATACAGTAATGTTATTGTGTACTCATGGGTGTGTCTGGCTCAATACTGTAAGTTCAGAGAGGTCACTTGCCTTAGGGAGGGATAATGTTGTTCAACCCAGCTACAAATCTACAGCGGCTTAGCATAACCATTCATTATGCCAATTTCTTGCCTGTGTGTTCCATAAGCAGGGTTTTTACTGCAAGTACAGGCAAGGATAAAACAACATCGATCTGTTATATCACTTCAACTTAGCATTGAAATGTCCTCCTGCCTTTGAGTTATAACACGGTGGGTCCTCAAAAGGGAGTTAACATGAATGATCAATTAAACTCAAATGAAGTATGATAGCTCAGACAAACCACAAAGCCAACAAATCAGTTTGATAAACAGAATGCTAGACATTTGTCATAGGCGTCTGACAGCTCATGACAATGTATGACAAATGACACACAAAGTGTTGCGCAACGACTGCAGCTAGGCTGGGAGCTGGCCAGACAGCGGGCCTAAATCTCTGCCGATCTCAGGGCTGATGCTTGGAGGAACCCTGGAGTGAAGCAGATCTGAGCTAGCCTAGGACTGAGTCCAGCTGGGGAGATGCAGAAATGCCACTGGAAACAACAGATCAAGGTTGTTTAAGATGAACAGCACCATACCACACACACGTGCACATGCACGCAGACACACATTTATACATGTGCAAAATTCCAAGATGGCGTAACAGTGTAGACGTCTTTTTGTTTCGTCCCGTTCGTCCCGTCTCGTGTCGTGTAAATAGTTTGTAATTTGTCTTACCATACATTTTTATTTGTTCCCGATTTACCCCTCCTGCAAGCCACCTTACCCAACGTGAAACGGATCAAATATCGGGTCAAATATCCGTGCTTTTCCATTATTTAACTGAACCGCAGTCAAAAGTTAGCCTGCTAGCTAGCTTGCTAACCAGCCATCGCTAACCACTGCTAGCGGTCCTCACCACCGCTCTGGCTGCTCAGCCAGCTTTCAGCTCGGACAATACTGGCCAGTCTGCTCAGCGCGCTACCAATCCAGCGCTTATCGGACTGCGTTCCCTTCTACTTCACCGGATTTCCACTGAAATCACAGGACCACCACACCGGATCATCACAGCTAGCTAGCTGCATTCGAGTGACCGACGTTTATAGCTAACCTCCATTGTTTACATCCTACCAATGCTAGCGTGAGCTAGGCTCATCTCCCGGACAGCCGACGTGTGCTAGCTACTCTCCCGGGCCCCAGTACCTTGTCAACCTACCTGGACCTTCTACTGTCGATACGGAGCCCCACCGAGCCACCGTGACTGGTCTGCCGACTTAATTGTCCGACGTGGTCTCAACAGGGTTCTCCTCTGCGACGTCGCCGAAGATCCATCTGCTAGCTCCGGCCTGCTAGCTCCGGCCTGCTAGCCCGGTCTGCTAACACTCTGAACGCCGTGCCCATTGAACTGATCCCCGGCTCACCACTTTGCTATTTCATCGGATCCTATGATTGCTCAGCTTCACAGCTGATGCCTGCAGGACTGTTTGGTTATATGGTATTTATTTCTGTTTAACTACCAGGCCTCAGGTCCTGTGTGTAGTACATCACTTTTTCTAACTGACCATCTTTGTTCATTCATCGCCATTACCCGTCGTTGTCTTAGCCCTCTTAATTAACTGTCATTTTATTTTTATTTTTTTGCCCCTTATTTCAATATGCCTTGTCTTTTGTTGTTTAGGTTAGCTATTATTGTTTTATTTCATTGTAGAGCCCCCAGTCCTGCACAACTGGCCTCTGATAGCTTTTTTGTCCCTCCCCCCACACATGCGGAGACCTCACCTGGCTTAACTGGTGTCTCCAGAGATGCAACCTCTCTCTTCATTACCCAACGCCTAGGTTTACCCCCACTGAACTCACATCCTACTATACCCTTGTCTATACATTATGCCATTAATCTATTCCACCACGCCCAGAAATCTGCTCCTTTTATTCTATGTACCCAACGTACTAGACGTCCTGTTCTTAAAGCCCTTAGTCGAATACTGATTCTATTACTCCTCTGTTCCTCTGGTGATGTAGAGGTAAACCCAGGTCCTGTAACCCCCAGTACTACACCTATTCCCCAGGCGCTCTCATTTGTTGACTTCTGTAACCGTAAAAGCCTTGGTTTCATGCATGTTAACATTAGAAGCCTTCTCCCTAAGTTTGATTTATTCACTGCATTAGCACACTCCGCCAACCCGGATGTCCTAGCTGTGTCTGAATCCTGGCTTAGGAAGGCCACCAAAAATTCGGAAATTTCCATCCCCAACTACAACATTTCCCGTCAAGATAGAACTGCCAAAGGTGGCGGAGTTGCAATCTAATGCAGAGATAACCTGCAGAGTTCTGTCATACTGTCCAGGTCTGTGCCCAAACAGTTTGAGCTTCTACTCTTAAAAATCCACCTATCCAGAAATAAGTCTCTCACTGTTGCCGCCTGTTACAGACCCCCCTCAGCCCCCAGCTGTGCCCTGGACTCCATATGTGAATTGATTGCCCCCCATCTATCTTCAGAGTTTGTACTGTTAGGTGACTTAAACTGGGATATGCTTAACACCCCGGCTGTTCTTCAATCTAAGATAGATGCCCTCAATCTCACACAAATTATCAAGGAACCCACCAGGTACAACCCAAAATCCGTAAACATGGGTACCATTATTGATATCATCCTGACTAACTTGCCCTCCAAATACACCTCCTCTGTTTTCAACCAGGATCTCAGCGATCACTGCCTCATCGCCTGTGTTCGCAATGGGTCAGCGCTCAAACGACCACCCCTTATCACTGTCAAACGCTCCCTAAAACACTTTTGCGAGCAGGCCTTTCTATTCGATCTGGCCCAGGTATCCTGGAAGGATATTGACCTCATCCCGTCAGTAGAGGACGCCTGGTTGTTCTTTAAAAGTGCTTTCCTCACCATCCTAAATAAGCATGCCCCTTTCAAAAAACGTAGAACTAAGAAAAGATATAGCCCTTGGTTCACCCCAGACTTGACTGCACTAGACCAACACAAAAACATCCTGTGGCGCACTGCATTAGCATCGAATAGCCCCCGCGATATGCAGCTATTCAGGGAAGTCAGGAACAAGTACACACAGTCAGTTAGGAAAGCAAAGGCCAGCTTTTTCAAACAGAAATTTGCTTCCTGTAGTACTAACTCCAAAAAGTTCTGGGACACTGTAAAGTCCATGGAGAATAAGAGCACCTCCTCCCAGTTGCCCACTGCATTGAGGCTCGGAAATACTGTTACCACCGATAAATCCACGATTATCGAACATTTCAATAAGCATTTTGCTACGGCTGGCCATGCTTTCCACCTGGCTACCCCTACCCCGGCCAACAGCTCTGCACCCCCGGCAGCTACTTGCCCAAGCCCCCCCCGCTTCTCCTTCACCCAAATCCAGACGGCTGATGTTCTGAAAGAGCTGCTAAGTCTGGACCCCTACAAATCTGCTGGGCTAGATAATCTGGACCCTCTCTTTCTGAAATTATCAGCCAAAATTGTTGCAACACCTATCACTAGCCTGTTCAACCTCTCTTTCGTATCGTCTGAGATCCCTAGAGATTGGAAGGCTGCCGCGGTCATCCCCCTCTTCAAAGGAGGAGACACTCTAGACCCAAACTGTTATAGACCAATATCCATCCTGCCCTGCCTTCCTAAAGTTTTCGAAAGCCAAGTTAACAAACAGATAACTGACCACTTCGAATCCCACCGTACCTTCTCTGCTATGCAATCTGGTTTCCGAGCTGGTCATGGGTGCACCTCAGCTACGCTCAAGGTACTGAACGATATCATCACCGCCATCGATAAAAGACAGTACTGTGCAGCCGTTTTCATCGACCTGGCCAAGGCTTTCGACTCTGTCAATCACCGCATTCTTATTGGCAGACTCAATAGCCTTGGTTTCTCAAGTGACTGCCTTGCCTGGTTCTCTAACTACTTTGCAGACAGAGTTCAGTGTGTCAAATCGGAGGGCCTATTGTCCGATCCTCTGGCAGTCTCTATGGGGGTGCCACAGGGTTCAATTCTTGGGCCAACCCTTTTCTCTATATACATCAACGATGTCGCTCTCGCTGCTGGTGACTCTCTGATCCATCTCTATGCAGATGACACCATTCTGTATACATCTGGCCCCTCTTTGGATACTGTGTTTACTAACCTTCAATCAAGCTTCAATGCCATACAACACTCCTTCCGTGGCCTCCAACTGCTCTTAAACGCTAGTAAAACTAAGTGCATGCTTTTCTATCGTACGCTGCCAGCACCCGCCCACCGGACTATCATCACTACTCTCGACGGATCCGAATTAGAATACGTGGACACCTACAAATACCTAGGCATCTGGTTAGACTATAAACTCAACTTCCAGACTCACATCAACCATCTCCAATCCAAAATTAAATCCAGAATTGGCTTCCTATTTCGCAACAAAGCCTCCTTCACTCATGCTGCCAAACATGCCCTTGTAAAACTGACTATCCTACCGATCCTTGATTTCGGCGATGTCATTTACAAACTAGCCTCCAACACTCTACTTAGCAAATTGGATGTAGTCTATCACAGTGCCATCCGTTTTGTCACCAAAGCCCCATACACTACCCACCACTGCGACCTGTATGCTCTCGTTGGCTGGCCTTCATTATATATTCGTCGCCAAACCCACTGGCTCCAGGTCATCTACAAGTCTTTGTTAGGTAAATCCCCACCTTATCTCAGCTCGCTGGTCACCATAGCAACACCCACCCGTAGCATGCGCTCCAGCAGGTATATCTCACTGGTCACCCCCAAAGCCAACACCTCCTTTGGCCGCCATTCCTTCCAGTTCGCTGCTGCCAATGACTGGAACGAATTGCAAAAATCCTTGAAGCTAGAGGTTCCTATCTCCCTCAATAACTTTAAGCATCAGTTGTCAAAGCTGCTTATCGATCACTGCACCTGTATATAGCCCTTCTGTAAATAGCCCACACTACTACCTCATCCCCATATTTATTTTTGTTTATTTTCACTAATCTTGCACTCCAGTATCTCTATTTGCACATCATAATTTGCACATCCTTCATTCCTGTGTTAATGATGATAATTCTGTAATTTATTTCACCACTATAGTCTATTTATTGTCCTACCTCCTAACCTTACTGCATTTTTGCACTACATTTTGCACTCTGTATATAGATTTTCTATTGTGTTTTTGACTGTTTGTTTAATGTGTAACTCTGTGTTGTTTTTTGCTTTGTCTTGGCCAGGTCGCAGTTGCAAATGAGAACTTGTTCTCAACTGACCTACCTGGTTAAATAAAGGTGAAATAAATAAAAAAAATAAACATGTATATACACACATTACAGACAGAGTTCCCTCAAGCCTAGAATGATTTGCTTTCAGTCTAACTTTTATGGGGGTCTTGTTTATGAATCTCTTCAATACTCTTTTTTACCACTGTGAGTTGAAAGTGTTGAACCAACAGAGTTATAGCTATGGTGAAGGCCTAGTAAAACGTTATTTGGATGATTTGTTTACCTGTAGGGAATTTGCAAATCGTTTGATTTCCTTGAGCTGCTATTTCCAGGGGTGAGCAAGTCCATGGAGTCCTGTGATGACCTAGAGTGGCTGTGAGCTAATTTTAATGTATTACTGAGGCCTGATATCTTGTTAAGACGCATCTGCCAACCAACCTAAGACTATTGTTGTGTTGTGTAGCTAGGGAAAAGCAGAGACAGCTAGGAGAGACAGTTGGCAGCAGCCTATGGGAGCTCACTGTTAGGGCTCAGACACACCAGTAGTGTTTGCTGGCCGAGAGTACTTAGCACCGCAGAAAGTAATTTGCAAACCGAGTAACCACCGATTATACATTTAGAACCATGTGAAAAATGTCTGCAGTCAGATGTCTACAGCAGATGATCACTCAGCAAACAAACACTAGATCCACATTCAGTCTGATGTGTGCGAGCCTATAGAGTTATCCTTAAAGTAGGTCACAGGGAAGCAGACAATAAGGATATAGAGCAGCCTTTCTTAAAGATGCACTATGCAGAAATCACTCTGCCATTTCCTGGTTGCTAATATTCTAATAGTTTGCCTAATTTCAGTTTATGAGACAAAACAAGCAAGTATAGTGTAGAGAATCATTGTACCATCTATATCGCTGTGAAATATATTACTATTGTATCTTCAGCTGTTTGAAGCTGGTGTACAAAACTGAAAGTAAAAGACCCAAAACTAAACTTAAGAATGGGCAGCATAGAAATAGCACAGATCTACCACTTCTTAGACTCACTTTCAATGAGAATGACAGATCTATAGCGCACACTTCTATGTGAATTTTCTTTGGTCGGCCAAAACGTTACATGTTGCAGCTTTAAAGGTAGACTCAGTGATATTAAGTTGCCATGTGCAGCACCACAGATATTGAGATGACCCAGATACAAGACTTCGCTCTCATAGTCACACACAGTATCTGCCCTACTGAGTCTACCTTTAAAGCTGTAATATGTAACGTTTGTGAGTTATAGATCTGTCATTCTCAATGATTTACAATAGTAAAATTGCACAAGGTGCAATTTCAACATTTTGTTGTAAATCAGCCAATTTTCTCTTCCCTTACTGACACTTACTCAATTAGCCATGTCAGCTAACAATTTTTTGATTGTTAACTTAGTCTAGCTGCCGAATCTCGCTTAGGGCCCCCAAAATGGGGCATGCTTTGATGTGCTTGGGTTCCAGGAGAACACAGAATTTCTAATTTGGGTCCCAGGCTGAAAAGGTTTAATAACCCCTGATGTAGAGCAATGATTCCCAACCTTTTTCCATTACTGTACCACAAACTGAATCTTGCTCTGCTTAGAGTACCACTGAAGTACACCCACATGCATTTTACCAGTAGGGTTATGGTCTCATAAGTCTTCTCCAATTTAATTTGTTTTACCTTTATTTAACTAGGCAAGTCAGTTAAGAACAAATTCTTATTTACAATAACAGCCTACCAACACGGTCAGCCCCTGGAGCAATTTAGGGTTAAGTGCCTTGCTCAAGGACACATCGACCTTGTTGGTTTAGGTATTTGAACCAGCAACCTTTCGGTTTCTGGCCCAATGCTCTAACCACTAGGCTACCTGTGATGGCTTGGTTGTGGTAAGGCCTCTTACTCCCACCTAGGGGAGGAGAGAGGCACACAACCAAGTCATCACACCCTAACTAGGGAGATTATCATCCCCAATCAGAGACAGCTGTCTAGCGTTGTCTCTGATTGGGGATAGTATATAGGCTCCACACATTTCCACCTGTGTGTGGATCATTGTTCGTTTGTGTTTGTCTGCACTGCCTGCAGCATACAACGTAAGTCACTGTGTTTTTGTTTCGTAGTATATTTAGTTTCATAGTGTATTTAGTTTCAGTCATTTCCTTTTCTGTATTTAATGCTTCGTGAGAACACCTCATTAAATAAAAAAGGATGACACTTCACCAGCGCTCCGTCTATCGTCCCTTATATCCGACGCACCGTGACAGAATGATCCACCACCCTGGGACGCAACGGGGGATAACTTTAGGAGATATCCTCCTCGGTATGGGAAAGATTACCGAGGAGGAACACTCCTATTATCGTTCGGTGGAGGAAGGCTGGGGTCCGGAGCAGTCGAGGCGCCGACGACGGAGGACACGTCACCGGGCTAGAACTGAGGACCAGCCTGGAGCCCAGAAAACCCCTCAAACTGATTTTGGGGGGGGGCTATGGGGGTGGTCGGGGATCGAGGGAGAAGAGCCCCGACCACTGCACTCGTGGGGGTTCCAGGAGGAGCCCCTACAGCCGTGGGAGCAGGAGTACAGAGAGGAGTCGGAGGAAGACGACAGCGATGTGCTTCTGTTCCCTCACTCGTGGGGGTTCCCGGAGGAACCCTCACAGGATGGGGATTGGCGTTGGAGTAGGGACGACAGGCACAGTCGTGCTCCAGCGTCAGTTCCCAGTCCGGTGCCTCCAGCGCCGGTCCAGAGTCGGAGGAGGAGGAGACCGACTCAGCGCACCAAACCATCGGTGCGCAACAATAGCCCGGTACGGCCCGCGCCTGCTCCGCGCACCAGCTCTATGGTGCGTTTGCCCAGCCCGGCGCGACCCGTGCCAGCTCAACGCACCGACCCAACGGTGCGTTTCCCCAGCCAGGTACAGCCCGTTCCAGCTACTCGCACCAGACCAGTGGTGCGTTCCCCCAGCCCGGTACGGTCTGTGCCTGCTCCTCGCACCCAACCTATGGTGCGTTTCCCCAGCCCGGCGCGACCCGTGCCAGCTCAACGCACCGACCCAACGGTGCGTTTCCCCAGCCAGGTACAGCCCGTTCCAGCTACTCACACCAGACCAGTGGTGCGTTCCCCCAGCCCGGTACGGTCTGTGCCTGCTCCTCGCACCCAACCTATGGTGCGTTTCCCCAGCCCGGCGCGACCCGAGCCAGCTCAACGCACCGACCCAACGGTGCGTTTCCCCAGCCAGGTACAGCCCGTTCCAGCTACTCGCACCAGACCAGTGGTGCGTTCCCCCAGCCCGGTACGGTCTGTGCCTACTACTCGCACCCAACCTATGGTGCGTATCTCCAGCCCGGTGCGACCCGTGCCAGCTCCTCGCACCAGACCTATGGTGCGTGTCCCCAGTCCACTACCCCTCGCACGGAGGCTACCGCGAGAGGAAACCCTCTCTGCGTCGGTGCCCAGGGTGGGCACGACGTTCAGCCCCGCTGTGGAGCAGGAGCTCCATAGCGTATCGGTGCCCAGTCTGGGGCCGACAGCCAGCCCAACCACAGGGCTGGAAACCATCTCCGCGTCGGTGCCCAGGGTGGGCACGACGTTCAGTCCCGCTGTGGAGCAGGAGCTCCATAGAGTGTCGGTGCCCAGTCTGGGGCCGACAGCCAGCCCAACCACAGGGCTGGAAACCATCTCTGCGTCGGTGTCCAGGGTGGGCACGACGTTCAGCCCCGCTGTGGAGCAGGAGCTCCATAGCGCGTCGGTGCCCAGTCTGGGGCCGACAGCCAGCCCAACCACAGGGCTGGAAACCATCTCTGCGTCGGTGCCGAGGGTGGACACGACGTTCAGCCCCGCTGTGGAGCAGGAGCTCCATAGCGCGTCGGTGCCCAGTCTGGGGCCGACAGCCAGCCCAACCACAGGGCTGGAAACCATCTCTGCGTCGGTGCCCAGGGTGGGCACGACGTTCAGTCCCGCTATGGAGCAGGAGCTCCATAGCGTGTCGGCGCCCAGTCTGGGGTCGACAGCCAGACCTGCGACAGGGCTGAAAACCACCTCTACGTCGGTGCCCAGGGTGGGCACGGCGTCCAGCCCGAGGCCTCCGGTGAAGGCCAGCTGCCCGAGGCCTCCGGTGAAGGTCAGCTGCCCGAGGCCTCCGGTGAAGGTCAGCTGCCCGAGGTCTCTGGAGAAGGTCAGCTGCCCGAAGCCTGCGTTGAAGGTCAGCTGCCAGAGACCTCCGGAGAAGGTCAGCTGCCCGAGGCCTTTGGTGAAGGTCAGCTGCCCGAGGCCTTTGGTGAAAGTCAGCAGCCCGAGGTCCCCGGTGACGGTCAGCAGCCCGAGGTCCCCGGTGACGGTCAGCAGCCCGAGGTCCCCGGTGACGGTCAGCAGCCCGAGGTCCCCGGTGACGGTCAGCAGCCCGAGGTCCCCGGTGACGGTCAGCAGCCCGAGGTCCCCGGTGACGGTGAGCAGCCCGAGGTCCCCGGTGACGGTCAGCAGCCCGAGGTCCCCGGCGACGGTCAGCAGCCCGAGGTCCCCGGCGACGGTCAGCAGCCCGAGGTCCCCGGCGAAGGTCAGCAGCCCGAGGTCCCCGGGGAGGGTCAGCAGCCCGAGAGCTCCGGGGAAGGTGAGCAGACCTGAACCTCCACCGGAGCCCCATCCGGGTCCGGCCGTCTGCGTCACTCCAGTGCCGGAGCAGTCCGCTCCACTGGTGCCCAGTCCGGGGCCGGTCGTCTGCGTCGCTCCAGTGCCGGAGCAGTCCGCTCCACCGGTGCCCAGTCCGGGGCCGGTCGTCTGCGTCGCTCCAGTGCCGGAGCAGTCCGCTCCACCGGTGCCCAGTCCGGGGCCGGTCGTCCGCGTCGCTCCAGTGCCGGAGCAGTCCGCTCCACCGGTGCCCAGTCCGGGGCCGGTCGTCCACGTCGCTCCAGTGCCGGAGCAGTCCGCTCCACCGGTGCCCAGTCCGGGGCCGGTCATCTGCGTCGCTCCAGTGCCGGAGCAGCCCGCTCCACCGGTGCCCAGTCCGGGGCCGGTCGTCTACGTCGCTCCAGTGACGGAGCAGTCCGCTCCACCGGTGCCCAGTCCGGGGCCGGTCGTATGCGTCGCTCCAGTGCCGGAGCAGTCCGCTCCACCGGTGCCCAGTCCGGGGCCGGTGGTCAGCCCCTCTCCAGGGTCGAGGGCTCCCACACCAGGGTCCAGACAGGACTTGGTAAATGGCGGGAGTACTGAGAGGGGAACCATCGCACTGGGGTCTGGACTGGACCGGGCGTGCAACAGAGAGGTAGGAGAGAAGCTACTCTCAGAGCTTGCGCCACGCCCGGAACCAGAACCGGAGCCTCCACCAGCAACCATCTCAGTACCCCGCCATGTCCCCCCTAGTTTTTTGGAATTTTTTTTTTTTTCCTTTCAGGAGAGGGGGGATTTATTGTGCGATCGGGAGTCCGCACCTTGGGGGGGGGGGGGTACTGTGATGGCTTGGTTGTGGTAAGGCCTCTTACTCCCACCTAGGGGAGGAGAGAGGCACACAACCAAGTCATCACACCCTAACTAGGGAGATTATCATCCCCAATCAGAGACAGCTGTCTAGCGTTGTCTCTGATTGGGGATAGTATATAGGCTCCACACATTTCCACCTGTGTGTGGATCATTGTTCGTTTGTGTTTGTCTGCACTGCCTGCAGCATACAACGTAAGTCACTGTGTTTTTGTTTCGTAGTATATTTAGTTTCATAGTGTATTTAGTTTCAGTCATTTCCTTTTCTGTATTTAATGCTTCGTGAGAACACCTCATTAAATAAAAAAGGATGACACTTCACCAGCGCTCCGTCTATCGTCCCTTATATCCGACGCACCGTGACACTACCTGCCGCCCCAGAGTACCCCCTGTGGATAGTACCGCTCAAGTACCCCCTGTGGATAGTCCAAGTACCCCCAGGGGTCAGTACCACTGGTTGGGAACCACTGATGTAGAGGACAGCCCTCTGACTTGTCTGAATGTCCAGGGTTTTGGCTGTGTATCAACCTTTGTTGTCAACCTGGGCGCTAATGTAGCCACCCAAGGCATATGGGGCCAAGTTCTGCCACATCATTGGGTAAGGTGCCTCCCTGTATGCCTGCATTATCTCTTCTTCACCTGAGATAACCCCACCAGTGAAGAATAGATGACTCATCTGTGCGAGGCTCTGCCTGTAGCTTATATGATGTATATTATCCATGATAATTATGATAATGTAATCTGAGCCACTGTACACCTTAGGGCTCAACCACTAGCTGAATGGTGCTGTATACAGTATGTTTACCCTATAGCAGCTATATAGGCAGGTTGAGATGTAGTTATTGAACTTGATGAACCTGTGTGAGGACACGGTGCCCAGGTTGTGCCAACAAAGTTATGACACAGTGCCTAGGCTGCTGTCTGTTCCCTTTGGTCTGTCTTATACATAAACTAAACATGACTTTTATGAGGATACAGTCACCAGGCTTGTGACATAAGTGGCCAAGTCTGGCACATTAGTATAATTGAATGTGAATCTATGTGAGGTCACAGTCTAAGCTGTTGTTTTATCTCAGTATTCTATGCATCTGTACTCTAACCTTTAATATGATAATGTACCTAAGCTGCTGTCTGCCTGGCTGTCCTTCAGTCTCATGCAACTGTAAGAGGGACCTTTTATGAGGACATAGATCTTCTAAGATAGCTCCTTTTTTCGAAGATCCAAAATCACATCAAGTGATTTAATTAGCATATATGAATCAGTGAATGTATATGAGGACACAGTCCGAGATGTTGTGCCACTCGGAATGACCTCTTTTAACCTTAGAAGTCCCACCATATTTTGCTTAAACACGCCGATTGGGGTCATTTCTGACCCCAAATTGGTAATGATTACAAAGAGACACTGTCTGTCAAGCAGTAACACTTTTCATTTTTTATTCTGTTATCGTGAGGTTACAGACAGCGCATCCCAGTGCCTTCTTTGCCATTTCGGGGGATTTTAACCATGCATCTCTCTCTTCAACGCTGCCCACGTTCAAACAGTTTGTGAAGTGCCCAACCAGGAATAATAAAACTCTGGACTTGTTATATGCTAATGTGAAGGATGCATACAACTCCACTGCACTCCCTCCCCTCGGTAGATTGGGTCTGTGCTGACCAATTGTGTGGAATACTCCAGTGAACCTTCACTCTTAGCCTGAGCCTGGAAAGGGTCCCTGTGCTGTGGAAAACATCCTGCCTGGTCCCAGTGCACAAGAAGGCACCCCACTGCCCTGAATGACTTCAGACCTGTAGCGCTAACATCCCACATCATGAAGACCCTGGAAAGGTTAGTCCTCACTCACCTTAGACCCCTGGTGTGTACATCACTGGACCCCGTGCAGTTCGCATACCAGCGCAATATCGGGGTGAATGATGCAATCATCTACCTTCTGCAGAGGGCCTACTCTCACCTGCACTGTGAGGGTTATGTTTTTTGACTTCTCCAGTGCCTTCAACACCATTCAGCCCCTGCTACTGGGTGAGAAGATAAAGAGGATGAAAGTGGAAGCACCCTTAGTCTCCTGGTTTACGGACTACCTAACCTGTAGGCCACAATGTGTACCTACAGAAGTTCTCGGATGACTCTGCCATTGTAGGGTGTGTCAGGGGTGGGCAGGAGGAGGAGTACAGGAGCACAATCAATGACTTTGGGGTGTGGTGTGAGTAGAACCACCTTCAGCTCAACATCAACAAAACAAAGGACATGGTGGTGGACTTCAGGAGAACCAAAGCCCAACCGACTGCAGTCCCTATACAGGGGATGGATGTGGAAATGGTTGGGTCATACAGGCTCCTGGGAGTCCATATGGACAACAGGCTGGAATGGGCTGGTAACACCGGGGCTCTGTACAAAAAGGGCCAGAGCCGACTCTACTTTCTGAGGAGGCTCAGGTCCTTCAACGTGTGCAGTAAACTATTGCATACTTTCTACCAGTGCCAGTGCCATCTTTTTTGCAGTGGTGTGCTGGGGCGCCAACATAAAGGCCGGTGATGCTTCACGGGTAAACAAGCTGATCAGGAAGGCTATGTTCTGGGGATTAGCCTTGACACTCTAGAGGAGGTGGCGGAGAGACGGATCCTGGCCAAACTGCTGGCCATCATGGACAACATCACCCACCCTCTGCATGCCATGGTTATGATGCAGAGGAGCACTTTCAGTCACAGACTGATCCTACCACAGTGTGCCAGAGAGCGCTACAGGAGGTCCTTCCTGCCGTCGGCTATTAGACCTTTTAATGCCACACCAGGGTGCCGTGCCGTCGGCAACATAGACCAGGAACTGTTGGGGTGTTAGGACCTAGTTTAGCAATTAGGCATCCATCCATGAGTAACTCTGGTCTGTAATCACTCATTTACTCAGGACTTATTCATTCAGCACTCATTCATTCAGGACTGTATATACATATCAGTGTACAGTTATTATATCATATCACATGCAATATTGTAAGTAATTCTTGGACTGAACTTACGCAGTCATTCACTCAGGACTGCATATTAGTGTCCTGTCAGTTGTAACTTTTTTTATTGCTTTTTTATCTGTAATTAAACCCTGCACTAAGGACTGTATTTTAAGGGAATTATTATTATTACCCTAAATTATATCATACACACATTTAGCTATTTAAGTATCTCTTCCTGTCATTTACCTGTACAGTTAATGTTACCATGCAAATATTCACTTACCTGTACATTTAGCTGTACATTTACCTGGACAGTTAATTTAACCATGAAAATATTAACTTACCTGTTCATTTAACCAGACTGTATATTAAGTAAACTATTATTACCCTCACTTATATCATTCGCACATTTAGCTATTTAAGTATTTCTCTGCCATCGACCTGTATAGTATAGTTAACCATGCAAATATTCCTTATTTATCTATATCAACTTGCAATATTTTTATAATTTTCTTCACCTAACACTCTGTAACAATGTATAGTGTACATATTCAGCCATTCACCCATACTATGCAATGCCTTTTTATAGCTTTTTGCATCTTTATTAACCTATTGTAACACAAGTAAATGATTTAAATTCCACCCCAAAATGAAGCATATACAGTCTATTCTGAAAGTATTCAGACCCCTTCCCTTTTCCACATTTTGTAACATTGATATGTTAAAATCAGTTTTTGCTTTGTCATTAAGGGGTATTGTGTGCAGATTGAAGAGGGAAAAAAAGCTATTGAATCAATTTTAGAATAAAACTTTAACGTAACAAAATGTGAAATAAGTCAAGGGGTCTGAATACTTTCAGAATGCACTGTGATATACATTTTTGAATGTTTTTCATATTTTGTTTTGATCAGTTTTATCCATAGACACTTGTTATGAACATTTGTCTGTTATTCATTCAAAGTGTTGTGTTTCTGTGATACTCAGAGGCTGAGAAATGGGTGATTTTAGCTAATCTAACATACCGATAGCACCTAAGATGGCAACCGATATAGGTGATATGGGCTATGGTGCCATCAGACTTTTAGATCTAACTTTGGAACGCTATGGGCTATCAACTCAGTTCCAACTGCATCTATAAGATGAGAATCTCGACTTGGTGTAGATACATTGGCTGTAGCAATTTTTTGTTATGGTGGCTGCCACATCCCCCAGAGGCCATATCTGGCGTGGGTCCATACCTTTTCAGCGTACATACGTCTACCTCTGTACCAAATGTTGTGCTTTTATCACAACATTTACTATTGGGTTCATATATACAATATTTAGATACTATCATCCATATTAACACCGTTTTTACGTCGGTAAATAAGTCCTACTATTTCAGAAGGATAAAAAATGGTGCCCTGGTCAAAAGTAGTGCACTATATAGGGAATAGGGTGCCATTTGGGACACAACCTTGACATGAAGGATTTGGAGATCCAGATCACGTGTTTCTCCAGCAGTGACAGAAAAACAATATTTCCTCACAGTGAAACAATCTGTTGGCATTAGATCGTTCTGAGTGACACATCAGACCCAGAGATCTCCTATATTAGCCCAGGACAGATTTATAGCTGTGAGAAGCGGTTAGCGGAAGACTGTGTTCCTTTCCAAACACTGCCACTTATTCAATCCAGAACCAACTTCCTTTTAACATTCAAACTCCTAGAACATGAGAGCCCTGCTGAAAGACTGATTATTAATATGACCAAGTTAAAGGATTTCTGGGCATTCCAAGGCCTACAAAATTATAGTGGAATGTATGCCTGCAAGCCAATGTTACCATACAGTAAGATATTAACTAATATCAAGTTGTCTTAAAAACATGAAGTGATATGTGTTAATAATCAACTGATGTATGAAGGGGAGTACAGCCTGAAGTATGACATGTTGAAAAACATCTTCATCGCCAAAATTCAATGAATTAAATCCATATTGAGCTTCACTGTACCTTGTGTAAATGCCATTAAAACTTAAATCTTTAAACTCTGAGACTGATCAATTCAGTGAGTGATGTAGTATAGTTGAGCCTAGAGGCCTGTTGGCCAAATCCAGGGGAGCATAGAATACTACAGTACTTACTATATAATTCTATTGTAAAGTGTAGTATACTATAGAATAATATATTACACACTGTAGCATGTGTAATATCACGATCACGTGTAGTACTTACTATAGAATGTTGTAGTATACTGTAGAATACTATAGTAAATACTACAGCAATGTTCGCAAAAACACTACACTAAAGGTAATTAACAGTCAGTTTTCATGAAATCGGATGATATTTGAAGGAAACCAAATCAACGTATGATGACCAAAGTATGAAAAATTACTGTTGCTCCTTCATTGATAAAGTTTGATCACAAAGTTACTGGTCCCATCCACCATGCAAAACACTTGGATTCATTATTAAGGGAACATGTTGATATCGCCATAACAATCATGTTATGGTAACATGATATTCTCTTACCTAATTTAAATAAGTCCCGCCTTGGAAACAACATATTTTTATTTAACCTTTATTTAACTAGGCATGTCAGTTAAGAACTCATTCTTATTTACAATGACGGCCTACACCGGCCAAACGCTGGGCCAATTGTGCGCCACCCTACGAGACTCCCAATCACGGCCGGTTGTGATACAGTGTGGATTTTGAACCAGGTTGTTAGTAGTGACGCCTCTAGCACTGAGAAGCAGTGTCTTACACCACTGCGCCACTTGGGAGCCCAGGGGTGTGGTTTATATAGCCACATAGCTACTCTACTGGTGCCAAAATTCCACGGTAGGGTTTACCCTATTCATATTTGCCAAAGATACTTATATGTTTCCCCTTTCATCTGTGTCTGGTGTTAGCTAGTTACTGGCTAGCTAGGTCTTCAGCCAGCATGGAACAAAGGTGGGGGGAATGGTCGTTCAAAACTCTGACACATCCGTCAGTGCTGCTGTGAACCGCATCACAAAAGACATGCCAAATAGGAAATGTTATTGATGCAATTTCAATGTTTTTTTAGTTGCTTTGTGTATCATCACCAAGCTTGCTTGAGATGATTTTACTGAAAAACTGCTTACTGCATCCAAGTTCCTTGACATTGGCGATTCAAAGAGCTGTCAGTCAAGGCGAGCTCATGACTATAAGCTCCCTGCCCACTCAGCCTGTCTTTTAAAACTTCCTTGTAGTTAGCCGTGAGAGAGAACGTCATTTTCAGAAGGACTGTTCAGGACCGTTTACTGTAATAAATACTACAGTATTTAATTTGCATAAACCCTGCCCATTCTCATGCACCATATCGCAATTTGAGCCACCCATAAATGAGAAACCTACATGTCCCTTCCGTCCCCAGTTCTACCTACTGTACAGGTTATGGAAAATGTCCTCTTATAGTATTCCTCCAGAAATACTAAGCTGTTTCCACTTCTCTGTAAAATGATAATAAAACAAAAACACTGTATTGAATAATACAGTAATGTCTGCAAAAACACTACAGTAAATACTACAGTATTAACAGTGGTAACAGTGGTAACAGTCTGCAAAAATACTGCAGTATACTACAATCCACAAAAACTACTAATTACTATAGTATATACTACAGTTTTTTTTTTACTACAGTATTTACAGCGGGTGAAATAAGTATTGAACACGTCACCATTTTTCTCAGTAAATATATTTCCAAAGGTGCTATTGACATGACATTTTCAGATGTTGGTAACAACCCAAGTAATCCATACATACAAAGAAACCAAAACAAATAAGTTCAGAAATTAAGTTGTGTGTAATAATGTGAAATGACACAGGGAAAAAGTATTGAACACATGAAGAAAGGGAGATGCAAAAAGGCATGGAAAGCCAAGACAACAGCTGAAAACTATCAGTAATTAAAAAGCAATCAGCCCCCTGTCAGTGCAAATTAATATCAGCTGGTTCAGTCCCAACTGATGGCCTACAAAAAGGTCTCATTGCCAAGGTGTCACACAAGACACATCTCATGATGGGTAAAAGCAAAGAGCTGTCTCAAGACCTTCGCAACCTAATTGTTGCAAAACATAATGATATAGGTTATAGGCACATTTCTAAGCTTCTGAATGTTCCAGTGAGCACTGTTGGGGCCATAATACGGAAGTGGAAAGACAATAATTTCACCATAAATTTGCCTCAAACAGGTGCTCCTCGCAAGATTTCTGACAGAGGAGTGAAAAGAATAATCAGAAGAGTTGTCCAAGAGCCAAGGACCACTTGTGGAGAGCTTCAAAAAGTAAGTAATGCACTCCACCGCCATGGCCTGTATTCACGCTCACCACGCAAGACTCCATTGCTGAAAAAAAAGCATGTTGAAGCTCGTTTAAAGTTTGCTGCACAACATTTGGAAAAGCCAGTGAAATATAGTGTGGTCAGATGAGAGCAAAATTGAACTGTTTGGATGTCATAATACACACCATGTTTGGAGGAGAAATGGCACTGCACATCACCCTAAAAACACCATACCAACAGTGAAGTTTGGAAGTGGGAACATCATGGTGTGGGGCTGCTTTTCAGCAAATGGTACTGGCAAACTTCACATAATTGAAGGAAGGATGAATGGGCAAATTTACTGAGACATTCTTGACAAAAATCTGCTGCCATCTACCAGGATGATGAAGATGAAACGAGGGTGGACATTTCAGCAAGACAATGATCCCAAACACACAGCCAAGGAAACTCTCAATTGGTTTCAAAGAAAGAAAATAAAGCTGCTAGAATGGCCCAGCCAATCACCTGACTTAAATCCCATTGAAAATCTATGGAAAGAACTGAAGATCAAGATTCATAGAAGAGGCCCACGGAACCTTCAAGATTTGAAGACTGTTTGTGTGGAAGAATGGGCCAAAATCACACCAGAGCAATGCATGCGACTAGTTTCTCCATACAGCTATTAAAGTATCTCTTCCTGTCATTTACCTGTACAGTTTGTGTAAACATGCAAGTATTCACTTATCTGTAAATATAACTGTATACTTAACTGTACAGCTAATTTAACCATGCAAAATTTTCACTTACCTGTTCATTTACCCAGTCTGTCTATTAAGTAAACTATTATTACCCTCGCTCATATCATACGCATTTTTAGCTACTGAAGTATTTCTCTGCCATCGACCTGTATAGTATAGTTAACCATCCAACATCCACCAATGTATAGTGTACATATTCAGCCAACCACTCATACTATGCAATGTCCTTTTATAGCTTTTTTTGCACTCCAGATATCTTGTATTTCTATACTTTTTCATACTGCCGCTCTATGTATCATGTACCGTGTATCTGTCTTTTGTGTACTTTCGTTGTGGCATTTTGCACCTGCCCTGTGTTTTTGTTGTAGCTGCTTGACAATGAAATTTCCCCCCCGGGGGATCAATAAAGTACCTATCTATCTATCTATCTATCTATCTATCTATCTATCTATCTATCTATCTATCTATCTATCTATCTACAGGAGGCGTCTTGAAGCTGTCATTACCAACAAAGGCTTTTGTACAAAGTATTAAATAAATATCATTAAGTGTGTTCAATACTTTTTCCCTGTGTCATTTCACATTATTACACATAACTTAATTTCTGAACTTATTTGTTTTGGTTTCTTTGTATGTATGGATTACTTGGGTTGTTACCAACATCTGGTGAAAATGTCATGTCAATAGCACCTTTGGAAATATATTTACTGAGAAAAATGCTTATTTCACCCGCTGTATATTATAGTTAACTGTAAATACTACAGCATACTACAGTAAATACTACCTTATATGCTGCAAAACCACTACAGTGAATACTACATTAAAGTGTGCAAAAACTCTACAGAGAATACTGTAGTATTTATACCTTAGTAGTATATTATAGTCTTTTTTCATGTGGGTACTGCTCTGTTTCGGCAGCTATGGGCAGCCTAGCTGTCTGGAGGAGAAGGTGCTGTTTTGTTCCCTTGAGTGTCCTTGTCTCAATGACCCTTGAAATTGTTGAGTCCTTTGTGATGAAATGTGATTGGTGGATTCATTAAGTATTTAAAATGTGTGTGTGTTCCTGCGTGCGTGCATGTGTGGGTGTATGCAGAGGAGCCGTGGGAAAGGTAGAGGCCGGTCCACCAACGCGCCTGCCGTGAATTTAACTAAAGATTATGGTAGGGTAGTACGTCGTGCCTCCACCAGCAGACAATCCCTCATCAACTGCCGTCTGGATCCAGAATGAAGGGTGTATTACAGAGAGAGACTCCCCCCACGGAGACACAGACACAGACACTGAGAGGAGGCACTGTTTAATTACCAGTCTGGTAACTGCCTCTGAGCTGGCAGAGCGTAGCATGGAGAGAGACTGGGGAGGGAGGGAGAGGGAGGAGAGGGCTGGGGGAGCATAGCGTGAAGACAGAGGACTAGGGAGGGAGAGGGCGGAGAGGGAGTCTTTGAGCTGGGGGAGTTCTCGAGGAGCATAGCGTGGAGACTGGGGAGGGAGAGGGGACAGCGGGACAGAGAGGGAGTGTAATAGGGAGGGGTAGGGGAAAACAGGAACAATAAGATTTAGTTTAGACTGCAGGACTGCGCAGCTTTCCCCTCAAATTGCCTATTGTTTTCCTGGTTCTTGCATAAGCCTTTGCAGGTTGACAAATCCAGACACATATTGAGTCATTCATGCATCTGTCATTGACAAGGGTGAAGCCCCATGTAGGGGATCCTGCTGGGAGTGTAATGAGAGTGTTTTTCTAAAATGGTATCTTCCAGAGTTGACAGACTAGCACATGATGTGTTTATTGGTTTAAAAGCCAATAACTTCACTGTAAGCATTTCACTGTTAATCTACACCAGTTGTTTACGAAGCATGTGACAAATAAATGTTGATTGAATTTTGATTTGAATTCAGAACTTGGATCTGAAGCCAGTTTTTGTTTTAGAATGCTGTTAATCTTTATTCAATCTGTTGTTAGAAAGCCCCCCTGTTGTCTGTGGGTGGGACAGTTATTGCGGATGGATTCTTCAGGTAGGATTTTAAATGGGGATGCTTGTCATTCGACCTGTTGTATGCAGAAACCATTCCCATAAATGTGCAATTCATGCGAAAGTCACTAAAGTTACTAAAGAAACACAATTTCAGCCTTCATCACTTATACTGGTTAGCAGTAAGCAGCAGACAGGGAGCTCAAACTCAATAGAGAGTGGTAGCTTTGCACTTGTGGCCCTGTCAATAATCTCCTCTACAAGGGGAAGCCATGGAGAACTTTACAAATACGTATGGCTTAGAATGACTGTATGTAGAGCCTCCAGACAGTCTGGGGTCAAGGGGTCATTTAGACAAACATCTCACCACAGTTAAAAATAGACCTCACCACTTCTCAGAGTTGGTATTCACGAGTAACATGTGAATACCAGGGAAGAACTCTGAGCCAGTAAGTCGTAATCCTTGAACTAAATATCTTGTGGTTTTGCATGTTGTCTGACCTGTTGAAGAGGCAGCATAAGAAGCTCATTGTCTATAGTTAGAGCGGCACAGCACATGGAGCTAGGGGAAGCATGTGTCCATGCATTAGAAGGTTTTCTATTCGCCAGAATAACCATAAGAAATATGTATTAGACCTAAATTGTCATTTATTTCTATTTCAACATCAAGGAAATCAACAAGTTGGAAATTCTAGCTCTCCATCCCCTTTAATTTTGTTCTGTACTTGGCGTTCATTCGTTCCTGCAACACTGATTACAAGGCTTACTAGTGAAATAAACTGTCATTAAGGCAGAAGTATTGTTGTACAGCTGGAATCTTCTGAATATGCAGCAGCATGTCCTGTTGACAGCAGTGCCTTGGTTTGACTAGAAGCTCCATGTCTGTATTGGAAGCAGGGAGTGGAGCGGCTGTGGGGTGGGCCGGCGCATGGTGGGGAAAAGCAAAGCCTTGTGGAGCTTCCAAAGTAGACTTTCCCTGTGGAGCCTGTGTCAGCACTCCGTAAATCCATGCTTTCTCCCACCACATCTGTTCTGGGATAACATGCTGCATAGGCTAAGACTACGGCTATAGGGCTTTAGGTCTGGGAGACCCTCTTAATCCCGACCAGTGATGACGAGACGCCCCAGTGTTCCTTCCCGGTCAAACCACCACAGTGCTGTGGCACCCACCCTGCAATGTGCTCCCTCCCACCCTGAGCACATAAACAACAACCTGACTAACTGAAGATGCTTTAAGACACATTTATACAGTTCTAAGAAAAAGCAAAGCTATCAACAAAGGATTTTAGAGTATCAGAAATTGCGACATTGGAATGATCCAAAAGCGATGGTAAGCGAAATGTTGATTCCCAAGTATCAGTATTTCATTCCAACACATAGAGACAGTGTGTTCCTTACAGAATAGTACAGGGTCAAGAATCTCAGACCCTCTAGCTCTGTAAGTCCTTACAATCTTTCTTTATACAGAGCACGTAACTCTGCCCTGAGTCCCCGGCTTGGCGAACCCGATCACCCCAGCCCGCCAAGTAATCCCCCACTCCTAACCTCAGTGATCTCATCACATGACCAGGGGGCTGAACGCTGCCTGCATGAGCAATCAGATAAAAGACGTCACCAACAGACATTCACACTCTGCCTTGGTAATCTCATTAAATCTTGTCTCTGCTAGGGTCAACAGGGTTGTTGTGTGTCTTGCCCTATGATAGGCCAGCAGGATCAAAATGATAATGTATTTAAGTGCAGAAACATGAGTCAGTTCAAAGCGTCTGGGCATGTTAGTACTACTACCAGAATGATGAAGCAGCCTGAGTGGACTTACACTCACTCTGCACGGGAGGAAAACCTGTCTGGTGTTGTACAAGGGGGGAACATTTTTGGTGGTAAACAAGGGAGGGGAAGTTGCACAAAATGACCCCCTATCTCCTATATTGTTCACTAAAATAGTACCATTTCAGATGCAGCCTTGAACTTATCCTCCTGCAGGAGAAGACTGCTATGGCCTGCATTTCCTGTTTTTCAGGTCCCTGGTTGGTTTAATGAGGCTGCTCATGCAGTACACCAGGTGTAGGTTACTGTAGGCAAGGTGAGAAATATCTGTGTGGCTTGTCATTTCTTCCTCTGAGCTCCCAGTGTCCACTGAAGAGACCCTCTCATTTGTCATTGAGTGTACAATGTTTGAATTGCACCTTGCCAGAATAATTTTATATAAATCAATATGGCTACTGAAAATGGAATATTGAAATAAGAAGTATAATAGTTAATGTCTGTATATTAACTGATGGTGCATGTCGTAAAAAGCTAAAAAGTCAGAGTGGATATTGACAAATTTGTACCATGACAAATTAAATATATTTGACAATAATGTAGCCTAATGTCACTGTACTAGTTACAGTATACACACCAATAATCGTAACTATAGTCACTGAAATACTACTGTAGCTTACTGTGTAGTCATGGCTCATGCCCAGTCTGCTTCAAAACTTGGTTATAAGATATTGTAAAATGTCTGTGGAAAACTTTTCATTCCACATTTCATTCCACATTTGCAACATTTCGTAGATTTGTACGTAGATTTTAGGCGTACTTGTAATGAATGTACTGTATTTGTGCCTCTATAACCATCTCTGTAATACATTTGCATCAGCTTGGCCTGCCAGTTACAGTAATAATTGGTTGAGTTTGACATTTAATCAATCTAATTGCTCCCTGGGGTCCAACACATAACGAAAAAGACATTACAGATAAAAATACTTTACAATTTACATACATTTAAAAACATTAAAATAGACATTACAGACTATATATATATATATATATATATATATATATATATATATATATATATATATATAGTATCTATAAAACTACAACTTAAGACACAAATGTACACAATAATAATAACAATGTTTTATTGTTGCATGCACCGGATAGGTGTAGAGAAGTGTTTTGTTTTAAAGGATCAGCCATAGTAGTACGGCACCCCTGGAGCAAATTAGGGTTAAGTGCCTTGCTCGGGGGCACAACAATGATTTTTCACCTTGTTGGTTCAGGTATTTTCATCAGCGATGTTTCGGTTACTGTCACAACACTCTAATCGCTAAGCTACCTGCTGCCCAAAAAAGAAGTTGCTGATTCAGAAAAACAAATCAATTATCTAGAAAATCTCATCAAATGTATCAAATCTCACGTCTCTTGTACTGGTCAACATACACTACCGGCCAAAGGTTTTAGGGTTTTCTTTTTTTTTAAACTATTTTCTTCATTGTAGAATAGTGAAGACATCAAAACTATGAAATAACACATATGGAATCATGTAGTAACCAAAAACAAATACAAATATATTCCACCTTTTGCCTTGATGACAGCTTTGTACACTCTTGGCATTCTCTCAACCAACTTAACCTGGAATGCTTTTCCAACAGTCTTGAAGGAGTTCCCACATATGCTGAGCACTTGTTGGCTGCTTTTCCTTCACTCAGCGGTCTGACTCATCCCAAGCCATCTCAATTTGGTTGAGGTCAGGGGATTGTGGAGGCCAGGTCATCTGATGCAGCACTCCATCACTCTCCTTCTTGGTAAAATAGCCCTTACACAGCCTGGAGGTTTGTTTGGTCATTGTCCTGTTGAAAAGCAAATGATAGTCCCACTAAGACCAAACCAGATGGTATGGCGTTTCGCTGCAGAATGCTGTAGTAGCCATGCTGGTTAAGTGTGCCTTGAATTCTAAATAAATCACAGACAGTGTCACCGGCAAAGCACCCCCACACCATAACACCTCCTCCTCCATGCTTTACGGTGGGAAAGTCACGTCTTCACTATTATTCTACAATGTAGAAAATTGTAAAAATAAAGAAAAACCCTTAAATGAGTAGGTGTTGTAAAACTTTCTCAGCAACTGCAACAGTTTTATATTCATACCTTCACAAATATGTTTTAAGCATTCCCACTCAACAATCAATCTATCAAACTTTATTTGTAGAGCATATTTCTTACAGGAGATACATAAAATAATAGACCACATCACAATTAATCATATAGTCATTGTCATTAACCACATTTTGAGAGACATGAATTAGGTCTAAGGGAATAGCCTAAACAAAACCAAATAGGAAAAGATATAGGCACATACAATATATCGTATGTGTATAGTTTCATATGCAATAGCCTATTTTAAAAAGAAGAGAACAAGGCTAAAGCATATAGTCTAGACTTTGAGATAACCAACAGTTTTACCGTTTACTGATCAGCCTATAACAGAAATGGTGAACACATGCTGTCGGTTATCTCAAGCATGTTCTGCAAACATATGCAATATTCCCACTTTTCAGTTTAATCTGTAGAATACTGTATATGTACTGTATCTATTTTTCTGTTGCACTGTGTGTGTGGCTGTTGTGTGCGTGTGCTGAAACTTTGATCTAATATTTTCTGTGCAGCTTTGTAAAGACACACAATACAATAGAGTATTGTACAGTACAGCAGTGACTCTGGATAGAGCGTCTGCTGAATTACCAAAATGTAAATGTAAAAACAGACACTTGCAAAGCATGCCGGGTATTATTCTATACCCCCCAAACAAGTACACATTTGGTCGGTGAGAACCAGATCCGAATCTAAACAAATTGTAGACGTCTAGGCTGTTTCACAAGTTTGAACATCATAGTACAGTACGGACCAGTTTAGTACATTAGAGTAGAGTAGAATACTGTACAGTATGGTACAATACAGGCCAGTAGCGTATAATTCAGTAGAGTAGAGCACAGTAGAGTACAGTGAAGTAAAGAAAAGTAAAATAAAGTATAGGTTACTGTAGTGTACATTACTTTACTCAAATGTACTCTGCTGAACTGAACTATACTGTACTTTGCTGTACTTTATTCTACTGTTCTCTTGTGAATAAAATGCTACTGTCTTGTACCATACCATACTGTACTGTACAGTACTCAATTGTCCTCTAATGTACTAAACCATGCAGTACTGTACTGTGATGTTCACATTTATGAGCTTTTGATCTGGTCCTCACCAAATGTGTACTTGTTCGGGGGTGGAGCTCATTATAATAATACCCAGCATGCTTTGCAGGTTTTTGTTTTAACATTTACATTTTGGTCATTCAGCAGACATTCTATCCAGAGTCAGTGCATTCAACTAAGGTACAGTCATAACAAGCAAAACATTATGTAAAAATGTCTGAGAATGTTATTGTAATTAAAGTGGTCTGTTGATTACAGCTGTTGGTTGGACTGCTTAAAACATAACTGCTACTAGTTTTAAAGCTTTTGAAAAAGCTATCAATGTGCATATTATAGATGGGGAGAAACGACATGTTACAATGTACAGCTCTTCCTTCCTATGTTAAGAGGCTTGAAAAATGATTGTGATACAATGCTTAGATTCTTTGGGAATGTATAGCAGTTGAAATTTAGCCATACAATCAATGTCTGTAAATTACGTATTTTCAACATCCGGAAAATACTTTTTTTCATCTTTCATTCAGCACCTTAAATGCACCTGATTTCAATGTCCTGAAAATACGTATTTTCAACTTTCGTAAAAGACGAATAAGGAAACGTATTTTCGACATACAGAAACGTATATTCACCTTTCATCCAGCACACAAATGCACCTGACGTCAACGTTTGCTTACTGGGGTGTCTGTCAGCCTACTCTGTTTCAATGCATCAAAATATATAATACATAACTGTCCTTTTCATTCCGAGAGAGGAGGACATGATCATGCTCAGGTAGGCTATCCCACCTCTCCATTGGTCGCCTGATGTTAAAACATAACTTTTCCTAATTATGTGTGACTGTGTGCAGTGACTACGGCATTTTCAGCCTATGGTTCTGGTTTGCTTGCCCGTGCATGATGCACAGCTATTGGGCTCTCTCTAGTGAACACGAATCGGGATGTGGAAAGCACAGATGAGAAGCTTTCCCCGGGATTAAAACCCCGTCCTCTTGAAATGTTCTATATTGTAGGTCGTCGTTAACGGTTTCCTTTCTCTACAGTGGTCTACACGCGCGAAAAATCATACAAAGCAAAACGACTTAACCTATCAAGTAAAATTATGTGCTTGAAATGTTTTATTGGGTTTTAATTCAGGTCCTTTTACAGATTGAAGTCATATGGGAGACCTGAAAACAACAACGGACAAATGGTAGGTTATTTGTTTTCACTTGCCACTGGACACTGATATACTTTTGAACGTGTATTATTTAAATAGCCTAAGGGTTATACATTGTTTTATGCATATGGATTAAATTCAGTGTTGCAATATCTAGAGCTTTGGTGCTGAAACCAAATGTTTTAAATATGATTGAGGTGGAATATACTTCTCTCCTTGTTTAAACTAATATAGGCTAGCCTATTATAATGTATTGCATTATGAGAATAGCCTCTTGTCGAAAATAGCCTGTACAATTGAAACTTTAAAATGATGCTCTGGACTGTGATTCTGTAGTTGTTGATGTCTTGCTTAGTTATTAGTGTCCATGATTCTGACTGTTTACAATTTTTTTGGGGAAAAATGCAGTTATTGTAGCTTATCATTGTTTTGGTCATTTAGCAGACGCTCTTTTTTCATTTAAACTGTTTTTAACTAGGCAGTTAAGAACAAATTCTTATTTACAATGACGGCCCACTCTTATCCAGAGTGACTTGTGTTTCCCTGACTAAAAAGCCTATAAGAAAATAATATGGCAACATTGGAAGTCTTCATGCTGTTCCTTCCTTCTCTGGTAGTTTATGGTGTAAACACTCAGTAGTATAGGATATTTTGTGTAACCAAACACAATATGCAGAGGTAGCTGTATGCTGTGTGCTCAAAAGTTTGAGGTGTGCATTTAGAATGTACACGGCTACTGTAATTATGCATGTATTACATTCACATAGTATTTCATTGAAGGAAGCTCATATGACAAAATAGAATGCTAGAAGTGCCTGCAACTTCGCCTTGACCATTCCTCTGACTGAAGTACATGGTGTACCTTTGTCAAACTAAAGAGGGCCTTCAAAATATGGGATAGAAACGTGTCACATAACAGTATCACATTTGGCCAGGTGTGCATCGGTAAATGTGGAATAATCTTAAATATATATGTTAAGTTTCCTGCAATCACACAGCCAGACCTCTTTCTAAGAAAGTCTTAACACATACACTCCCCTACGTATTTATTTGGACGGTGAAGCCAAAGTTTTTAATTTGGCTCTGTACTCCAGCATTTTGGATGTGAGATCAAATGTTTTATATGAGGCGAGAATATCACCTTTTATTTGAGGGTATTTTCATATCTGTTTTACTGTTTAGAAATGAAAGTGCTTTATGTATCTGCTTCCCCCATTTGAAGGTGTCATAAGTACTTGGACTAGACACATAAAGCACTTTCATTTCTAAACAGTAAAACAGATATGAATGAAAATACCCTCAAATAAAAGGTGGCATTCTGTACTGTCACCTCATATAAAACATTTGATCTCACATCCGAAATGCTGGAGTATAGAGTTGTAGCTTCGCAGTCCAAATAATAACGAATGAGAGTGTAACAGTAAACTTCTGGTCTTCAGCTGTGTACGAATGACTTGTTCTTCCCTGTTACCTCCTTCCAGCAAGGCCGTGGCGAGGTTGGGAGGGTAGGGAAGCCACATTGGGATTTTTGTCCTGAGAATATTGCTGGCCACCAAGACATAATAATAATAATAGCAATATCAACACATACACACATCGCAAAGGGAAACAATCTGAACTGTCAATTTTTACACGTACATTGTGCACTCCTCTCATGACCCTCATTTAGCTTTGGAAAAGCTCTGGAACATTCTTATTTTCAATTGATATTTCCTGAGATTTTACATTACTCAGTGGCCAGAGAGGAAGGCTTGAGAGCCTGCCACACCTAGATAATGCTTGTCAGTACAAAAGCTGGCTAAATATGTACTGCATATTTTAACAGTGCAGAGCTGAGATTTCTTGGTTGCTTCCTATGACTGTCAGTCAGAAAGTTGATGGCTGTAGTCGTAATTTACCTTTTGCTTTAAGAGTTGTACTCTTTATATAATTACAAGTATTAGCCAGCATTGCAGTACGCTCTCATTAACATTGAACTCACTCATCAGCTGAGGCTGTACACTCCCAGTCAAGACAAGTGTTACCAAACAATTATCAGTCACTGAATTTCATTGAGTTGATGGCTGACTAATGTTAATAACTTGATGTTTGAGATATTGAGATATGTATTTCTGCTTTTGCATTTAACTTTCATAGCCATGTTACATATTTTCCAGTAAGTCACATTCAACCTATTTCCATTGCTGTTGCTGCCCTGGCTTACCTAGGAAATGACAAGTGTAATGTGTCTTTCTGTGTTGTTGACCCTGCTACTATTGACTATTGACTGTCATCCTTCAGTGGAGAACAGGGACAGACAGACAGACAGACAGACAGACAGACAGGCAGGCAGGCAGGCAGGCAGGCAGGCAGACAGACAGACAGAGAGCTGGTGAATGATGTGCGTTGTCAGACTAACCCATAGACCAGACTCAGACTATTGACTATAGCTGACTGGTGGGGCACAACCTCTGTGCAGCCCACTCTCCTTTCCTAAAGTCATCTGTCTCAGTGTTGTGTAATGTCCAAGTAAAATACATGTGGAAAGTCAAAGCTCAGCACATACAGTATGACTAGTTACTGTACTGACAGTACTGGATGCTTAGAAATTGCCATTTGTGTTACATTGGCATGGTTTTTACTGTGTGTGCTGTTCTTGCTGGGTTTCCATGTGATTTTCCTATGACTTTGAAAATGGCCTTTCAAAGTAGTGCATGTTTATCTGTGTGTCTGGCCTTTATGTGCATGACCTAATTCTGCAGCGAGCAAAGAATCTGCAGTGAAGGCTTTCCTCTGTGTGTGTGTGTGTGTGTGTGTGTGCATACACCCTCCTTCTCTCCCTCCCGCCCTCCCTCAATGTTTCCTTGTATGAGCCGGCGGAGAGAGAGAGAGCGAGAGGGAGGGAGAGAGAGGGGGAGAGAGAGCACACTAAGTTCATCTGAGGACAGGGAAATGCTTTTCTTTCCAGTGTGAATCATTTTGGAAAAATGAGCCTCTGGACTGAATTGCCCCAGCAATTTTGCATGTTTCTCCATTCTGCTTTATTGTCTATTTTGGCTGAACTCACAGTTCTTCGTTTTACTGCCAAGAAAACTTCAGGTCCTTTAAAGATACAGCAGGCAAAGCCAGTTCCTGAGTCAACCACGTCCTTTAAGCAAATAAAATAAATCTCAGTAGAATGCTGCCATAGCTTCCTGTTTAGCTCTGAATTCCAAGGGGAACTGAGCTAGTTCTCGGAGTCTGCATCCGTCCAGCGCCCAGAGAGAATTCGTCAGTTGGAGTTTGAGAGGCAGTTTGAAGAACTACCCTTTTTTAAAGGATTTAGATGTTGGTAAAATGGACATTACATGTTTAATACGTGGTGTGGGTTTTGGTTCAGATCTTTCTTTTTTGGTAAGTGAATTTCCACACGGCCCACAACTAGATGTAGCCTTTGATTTCAGAAAGAACCTTGAGTTTATCGGCTGCTCATGCACTTATCAGTCAAGCAGTTTGGAAAACAAATGTTTGCAGTGCAGTGAAGAAGAAAAAGAAGAAGAGTTTAATTTTGCAGTCAGTCCTCTCTCCCACCACACAAATCATTTTGCTGTCTCCCCCCCTGAGAGAGGAGAAGAGACAAGGGGTAAGACGGAAGAAAGGAGAGAGCGGGAAAGAGGAGAGAGGGAGTGGCCTGTGTTGGGGTTTGGATGAGGCAGCGGTGGATCCAGTCAGCAACAGCTGAGTCTTTAGTGTCTCATGGTGTCTCCCAGCCCCAGCTTCCAGCCTCCCAGTATCTCAGCCTCCCAGGCCAGTCTGAATTATGACACCACAGGGATGGCAAGCAGGCTAATTACAATGACTGATTGCCTCTCTGTTGGCATTTCATAGACAGTGATTGTCATGTGAGTGAGAAGGTCTTGAGACCTGGAGGAGGAGGAGGGAGGCTTTTCATTAGCTTGCCTCCCTTCCTTTGGACAGAAACAGATGCAGATTCAGATATGATTGGTTCAGGGCAAAGAGAAGGTGTTTTTTATGACATTTGGCCAGACAGAACTGGTGTGGGGAGGCTAGAAGCCAAAAAGACAGGTGGTTTTGTTGCAAAATCGTAGATTTGCTTTCAGTCTTACTGTGCTGGGTTAGAGCTAAAATATTACATTTGTGAGTAATATCACATTGGCAACAGACTCTGGATTATGAATGAAATTGGATGATCTTATGCACTGTATAAATGTACCTCTGTCAGCCATGTAATTTATACTGTGCTATAAGGAAGTAATTGATCTTAAAACCAGCTAAGCTAAAAAGGTGGTGGCTTCTAAGCAGCAAGAGACAAAGTAATTGTCACGGATCCCTCCGGTACTGTTGCTCATTCCGTGCACCAGTTCCGGAGGTCTATGTCTCCGGTTTTCTACGTGTCACTGAACTGTCTCATTACGCACACCTGGTTCCCATCTCCCCCTGATTAGTCTGATTAGTATTTGTATAATTGTGCCCTTTGTTTCACCATTGGGTTGGTTTAATGTTCCCATGTCCGTTGGTCCTGTGAGTATCTGTGCTTGTTATTTAGGCTTTCGTGCTGCGTTTATGTGCCAATGTGATTACGGGTCTTGTCTCTCATCATATTGTGCGCTTGCTATTTTGGGTCTCGTCCAGTCTATTTATTACGGGTCTCGTCCCGTGTATTTATTAGAGGTTTACCTAGCTCTTTTGTTTGGGTCACAGTCCTGTGTTTTTATATACGTGCTTGTTTTGGGCTTCGTCCCCGTACCGTTACATGTAAACTTGTTGTAATTTGGACAGTAATAAAAAACCCTATTATGCATTCCTGTGCCTGTCTCCCGATCTTTTCATACAACGTGACAGTAATATCCATAGGAGGCCTCTTAGAGGGTATTGAAATAATTATCCATATTGACCTCACTGTGGTCATTTATGTGATTTGTCTCTTTATATTACTGGGCATATTTATTTTCAAAAGGAGAAAAGTAAGGCCTTGAATTGTCCATTTGTATGTCAGTCAGTCAGAGAGAGCAGAGTGAAGTGTGATGTGTGTGTTAAGTGGGAGCTGCTTTGGGTTGGTCTGGACGGCTTTGTCCAATGCTTTGGCTTTTGTTCCTTTAGTAATGAATTGTGGAGGCCTTGGCTTGAGCCGGCCTGTCTCATAGCAACTAAACAGAGTGGTGGCGAGGCGAAGCGGAGGGAGAGAAGGGCCGAGACAATCACAGGCTTGTCTGTCTCTCGTGGGGCAGACAGACACACCATGGCTCAGTCAGGCATACTAAAGAATACTTAGCATGCAAAGACGATGAAACATATTCCAGATAACACTCATTTCTTAACTGTAGTTGTGTCATTGTCTGGCATCACAGCTTTCATGTTGTTAACCAATGTTCCATTACATTGTGCCACTTATTTCTTGTCATTGTCTTCCCAAATGGACGAGGGACAAACACATGTTGTACATGTTGTAATGAATGGAATATACATGTAGTAATACATAGTCTATGACCCTAAATGGGCATCTAACCTTATGAAGCAGCTGTTGTTGATTAATGGAAGCCTGTTCCCCTGTATATTAATATTTGTCCTCAGGTCAGCTGGCAGCAGTCACCCGAGAAAGGGGTGTGCGTGTGTGCGTGCGTTTATGCACATGCTGTGTCTGTTTGTGTGTGTGCTTCCGCGCCCTCGTTCACACTGAGCTAGAGTTTTATTAACCGACGGCAGACCGCTCGAGGCTGGCAATGTTTGCCCTGTGACCCAGACACTACCTGTCTGCTGCCATGGTTACAGGGACGGAGCAGGTTTAGTGGCCTGACTCCAGGGATCACTTTCCCTGCGTTAACAATCAACCCTGTGCCCTCACGGCCGTAAAACAGACATCCTGCTGCCCCACGGGCCAGGAGAGACCAGGACACATCAACCCTGGTGCCCTGACTGCTGTTAAAGATGTCCTAAGTGCCCAGTAAGATTAGCTGTACGGCCTAATTGCGGTGGTGTCAGTTGGCGTCTCTCCCTTTGTTATCGGGTTCACTTGGAGCTGTTAGTCCTGTTAAATGAAATTGCGCTGAGTATCTGATACCATTTGAAAGCGCTTGTTTGGTTTGCTATTGCATAACTGGCCCGCAGTATGAAGCATGGTGCTTTGTTATGAAGGGAAAATATCTTGTCACTTTGTGCCGTTGTATTTCAGTCGATGGATTGTTAGCACTGACTGTTGTATTCAAAGAGCTTTGTGCTGTGGCTTAGATACTGTATTTCACAATGTGTGTTTTTTGTTTTTCAGTGTTACAGAGCGTGGCAAGAATGAAAATGGAGTCCAGATGAAATGGCCTTGAATAAAGCAATACAGGTAAAAGGTTAATAAGAAGAATGTACACAAAGATTCTCAACGCTGTCTCATAATGTGCCCTCATATTAAACATCAGATGGCACTAGAATCCGTTTTCTCTCATTCTGAATGAAGTACTGAGCTGGCCAAACCAGAGACCAGAGCTTGCCTCCTATGCACATATCAAAACCAACCATATCAACACACATTAGCCTCTCTCTCTCACTCTCACTCTCTCACTCTCCAGTGACTTGCACTGTTGCAGGTGTCCACCAGATGCTGCAAGCAGACAGAGCCCTTGTGGAAAACCCACATTATTTCACATGAGGAAAGTCATATGATTTCACGTGACATTTCCACATGTTTTGGACATGTGAAATCATGTGAAACCATGTGTTTTTGGAACACTTCACATGTGATGATATTTCACATGTGGATTTTCACAGGTAATGCCCTACAAACATAAATTAGTTATTATGATACACACAAAGGGATTTTAATATACCGTGTTTTCAACTTAGATACATTGTATATGTTTGTTTATACAGTCATTTTTATTCAACAAGACCTTTCCTAAGATTTGAACTCAGCATTCTGATCTTCCTGCTATGCCACCATGTCTGTGTCAGTAACTGATTTCAACTGCATTTTATTTGCATTACAACCATGACCACTGATTTGACCTATGAACCTTAAAGGGCCCTTTATTTACTTCCCCAGAGTCAGATGAACTTGTGGATACCATTTTCATGTCTCTGCGTTCAGGAACTTGTTAACTAGCGCTAGCACAATTGCTAACTAGCGTTATCTCAATGACTAGAAGCTATGGGTATCTGCTAGCATGTTTACAACGCTACAAGCTTGGCACACCTGTATTTGGGGAGTTTCTCCCGTTCTCTGCAGATCCTCTCAAACTGTCAGATTGGATGGGGAGCGTCGCTGCACAGCTATTTTCAGGTGTCTCCAGATATATTTGATCAGGTTCAAGTCCAGGCTCTGGCTGGGCCACTCAAGGACATTCTGAGACTTGTCCCCGAAGCCACTCCTGTGTTGTCTTGGCTGTGTGCTTAGGGTCGTTGTCCGGTTGGAAGGGGAACCTTCGCCCCCAGTCTGAGGTCCTGAGCATTCTGGAGTAGGTTTTCTCTGTTCATCTTTCCTTCAATCCTGACTAATCTCCCAGTCCCTGCCGCTTAATAAAAACATCCCCACAGCATGATGCTGCCACCACCATGCTTCAGCAAGGGATGGTGCCAGGTTTCCTCCAGAGGTTACACTTTGCATTCATGCCAAAGAGTTCAATCTTGGTTTCATCAGACCAGAGAATCTTGTTTCTCATCGTCAGAGTCCCCTTAGGTGTGGGGCTCCAAGCGGGCTGTCAAGCTTTTACTGAGGAGTAGCTTACATCTGGCCACTCTATCATAAAGGTCTGATTGGTGGAGTGCTGCAGAGATGGTTGTGCTTCTGGAAGGTTCTCCCATCTCCACAGAGGAACTCTGGAGCTCTGTCAGAGTGACCATCGGATTCTTGAGCAAAACAACCAACAGAGTTTCCACATAGGGGTCAGCTCTGTCAGCTTTCACCGCAGATGCGGAAGTGTGACATAGGTGGATTTGGTTGATTGAGTCGCATCCAATGCAAAAACTGACAGGTTTTTATATTATGCTAATAAGATTTCCATGGGGGCACAGACATCGACCTTAGGGGGTTAACCCAACCGCTCTGAATCAGGGAGGTGCTGCCTTAATTGATGACCACGGCACCCGGAGAGAAGTTGTTTGGGGTTAGTTGCCTTGCTCAAGTGCAGAAAAGCTGATTTTTCCACCTTGCTGGCTCGGGAATTCGAACCAGCAAATTTTCAGTTACTGGCCTAATGCGCTTAATCGCTAGGCTACCTGCCACACTTAACTGATAGGCTACCTGCAGTGGTGACACTGCTCAACATCTGTCAGGCTCTGGCCATAGAGAAGCCTATTTGCTTCTCTATGTAGCCATGGTCAGAGTCTGACAGTTCTATTCTTTCTGTTTCTGGTGGTGGGTTGTATTGGATCCCTAATTAGAGGCAGCTGCTGTGCATCGTCTCTAATTAGGGATCCTACATAGGTTTGTATGTTCCACACCGGGGATGTGGGTTATTGGATATTTCGTTGTATATATTTCGCAGTCACGGTGACAGTAAGTGTGCCACGTATTTACGTCTGTCCATTCGTGTTTGTTTGTGAACGTGACGTTTAGTCAATTCGTGTTTTTGTTCTGTAGTTCGTCATTTGTGTTTGATTATACATAGTAGTAAAGAATACATAGTATAATAAATTATGTCGAACTACTATCCCTGCGCTGTGCCTTGGTCTGTGTATGCACCCTCTCGTGACAACATCGATGCACTCCCAAATTGTCCTTGAGCACTGCTAGTTTTACATTGACGTTATGTTGGTGGTGATAATTAGACAATTATTTACTTGATTCTGGGCAACTTTGAACAAAACGCAGAAATGCATTGTTGCCAATAAGTCTGTGGCCATATCTTTTACACACTCAAAGATATGGTGGTGTAGCTACACTGTACCTAGATATTTCAGTTTGCTAGCGACCAAGAGGTTATGAGTTCAAGGCCCATTGTGCTGGCCCAGCCAATCAGAATTAGTTTTCCCCCACAGAAGGGCTTTATTACAGACATAAATACTCCTCAGCACCCTCCTCAGACGTTCCCGCAGGTGAAGAAGCCGGATGTGGAGGTCCAGGGCTGGCGTGATTACACGTGGGCTGCGGTTGTGAGGCCAGTTGGACGTTGGAGGCAGTTTATGGTAGAGAAATGAACTTTCAGTTCTCTGGCAACAGCTCTGGTGGACATTCCTGCAGTCAGCATACCAATTGCACGCTCCCTCAAAACTTGAGACATCTTTGGCATTGTGTTATACAATTTTACATTTTAGAGTGGCCTTTTATTGTCCCCAGCACAAGGTGCACCTGTGTAATGATCATGCTGTTTAATCAGCTTCTTGATATGCCACACCTGTCAGGTGGATGAATTATCTTGGCAAAATAGACATGTTCACTAACAGGGATGTAATCAAATTTGTGCACAGAATTTGAGATAAATATGCTTTTTGTGTTTATGGAACATTTCTGGGATACTTCAGCTCCTGAAACATGTTGTGTTTATATTTTTGTTCAGTATATTTACTTAATCTTTATGGCAAATTATCATACTGTCCCTTAACACCTGCATTTAGCTGTAAAAATACAGTAACTAGTTGTAGATTTACAGTATTGTCACTGCAACTAGACAAAAACCTCCAGGGGACCATGACACAATGTTCTAAGAATGTCCTTGGGGAAGTCCCTTGAACAAACTGGGAACTTGACAAAACCTGCAGGAGGCCATGACTGTTTAAATTGAATTAATGTAAATTATGCTTTTCTAAGTAAAATATTGTGAATTACATTTGACACCTGGGTTTTCACAGAGCTCTATTTTCATTTAATCTGACCACAGCACCGCCAAGAGTTTGATAAACAGCATTGTCACTTCGATTGGAACCGGTTCTATGGCCACAAAGAAATGTATAATTTATATCAAATTCAACATTTTGCAATAACCATCTCGGCCTCCGGACTTGAACCCCATTGAAATACTGTGGTTTGAAGGATATCAAGGATCTGGAAAGAATTTGCATGGAGGAATGGTCTGAGATCCCTCCCAATGTGTTCTCCAATCTCATTAAACATTTTAGAAAAAAGGACATTGTTGTTATCCTCGCAAGGGGAGGGTGCTAGAGTATTGAAAACAGGGGTGCCAATAAGTTTGATCCTTATCTTGAGATTGTATTTAATTTCTTGTTAAACAAAATCTATTTCTCTGAGCATATGTCTTAGTATAAAATCATATAATTTCCAAATTGTGTTAGTATACAATATGCTGTAGGCTATTTGTATTATTTATTAACACAGTTAAACTTTTCAGGAAATCGAGAAAAATAAAATATTTTGCCATTAATGAACATACAATTATGACATTTCAGAAGCTATTTTGAATTTAGAAAAATTGTCCTAAAGTCATGAAATTACATTGAGATTAGTTATTGCTTTCAATAAATGTAAAATATTAGAAAATCGGCAAAATGTATTTACAATGTTTTCATCAGACAGTGACGATACAGTATGTGTGCCAGCAAAAACATGTATTTTGTGTGATTTTTGCTTGTCTGTCTAGTATCTACTGTAGAAATGTATTAAAAAGTAAAAAGAAAGGTTCCGTCACGTGCCGAGTCGAGTCGAGCAATTTAACAGTTAACACAGGGACAAAGGCAGGCCTGTGCAGTGCATGCTGGGAAGTTTGGCTGCCAGAGAAATTGCCTGCTAAGGCTGAAACTGAAGTTAGAGAGTGGAAATGAGAGGAGCAACAAAAGAGAGAGAGATGGCTAAAGGCTGAGTGTGCTCCTAAACATTCCGAAAGCATGGAGAGAGACATGGGACTGTACAGTACAGCACAATTTACCAGTAGAGACAACATTTAGAACTTTGGTTTACTTATTTTGATGGGTAATATGATTGACGGGGACATTTTCACTATTCTACATTTTGCCTTTGCCATAGCCCGAATTGAATTAAATACATTTTTTTTTAAATGTACCCCATCAAAATTACATGGGAAGAAGCAATGTAGCACATTGTTTCATAGTACTGACAACTTTTATACCTGAAGATGCACAAGTTGAAAGATTTGCACAAGTAATTTACATTGTGCAACACTAAGCGTGTAGCTAGAAGGAAGGTTTAATCACAATTCATTTTGAATTTGTTTCTAAATCTAATGTTTGTATAAAAATACACCATTTTTAAATCATTGAGAGTACCACACCGTTTTTTCTACCCAGTAGCTATATAGTTCTGTCTAGCCATTCTTAAGGGCCTTCATCTGCCTGTCAGAGTGGTGTGGCTGGCTCATTAGAAGGCTGTCTGTTAGTGAGTGTGGAGATGTTGAGCTGTGTGTGTAATGATGGGAGCAGCAGAGAGGAGGAGGCTGAATACAGAGACTGGCACCTCTGTGGCAGCCTGGTAAGGCTCACTCTCTGAGTCTCCAGGCCCTTCAGCCCCCCATTTGGCTCTCACACTTTGTGCCATTCAGCCCCAGACCGTATATTCACCCTGTTCTGAGACTGGGCAGACTGCTATTGTGTGCGCGAGCTCATTTGAATAGCCTTCAGTATTTTGTGTGAGCAAGTCAGGGCTATTTGCATTTGTCACAAAGGTTTACAGGTCAATTGAGGCAGGCTAGAAAAATTGCACATGCCAAGGAGAGTGTTTTTCTTCTCTCTCTTTCTCACTCTCCCTTTCTTTCTTTTTTTCTTTTCCTCATCTTCTATGGTTGTCAGGCACCTCATTATGTAAACTTCACCCCTCTCTCTCTTTCTCTCTTTCCCTCTGTTGATTATATAGTGCTAAGGGTCTGAAATACTTTTGTTGGCAGCTGGGAATCAGCTAGTGGAAAGAGGTGTGTGTGGTGTGCCAGCCTTCCATTCCTGCCCTGTTGGCTGACAGACAGACAGACAGACAGACAGACAGACAGGCAGACAGACAGACAGACAGACAGACAGGCAGGCAGACAGGCAGGCAGGCAGACAGGCAGACTGACTGACTGACTGACTGACTGACTGACTGACTGACTGACTGACTGACAGACAGACAGACAGACAGACAGACAGACAGACAGACAGACAGACAGACAGACAGACAGACAGACAGACAGACAGACAGACAGACAGACAGACAGACAGACAGACAGGCAGGCAGACAGGCAGACAGGCAGGCAGGCAGGCAGGCAGGCAGGCAGGCAGGCAGGCAGGCAGGCAGGCAGGCAGGCAGGCAGGCAGGCAGGCAGGCAGGCAGACTGACTGACTGACTGACTGACTGACTGACTGACTGACTGACTGACTGACTGACTGACTGACTGACTGACTGACTGACTGACTGACAGACTGACAGACTGACAGACAGACAGACAGACAGACAGACAGACAGACAGACAGACAGACAGACAGACAGACAGACAGACAGACAGACAGACAGACAGACAGACAGACAGACAGACAGACAGACTGACAGACTGACAGACTGACAGACTGACAGACTGACAGACTGACAGACTGACAGACAGACAGACAGACAGACAGACAGACAGACTGACAGACTGACAGACAGACAGACAGACAGACTGACAGACAGACAGACTGACAGACAGACAGACTGACAGACAGACAGACAGACAGACAGACCGACCGACCGGACATGGTGGGTGAGGGAAGCTGGTGCCAGGCCAGCAAACCAAGACAGCACTCAGACAAACACACCTAATCCCTTTAATTAGCCTAGCTCTTTCGGCTCTCCATTATGTGTTGCTAGCGTGTGTGTGTCGCTTGTGGTTGTCAGTCTCAGAGCGTGGCCAGAACATCATACGCAAGGTTTGTTTAGGTGTGTTGTGCAACTTCTGTAGTATTGCCCGATATTTATTTATTTATTTATTTATGTATTTAACCTTTATTTAACTTGCTTATGGACACATCGACATGTTTTTTACCTTGTCGGCTCGGGTATTCAAACCAGCGACCTTTAGGTTAAGGGCCCAACGCTACCTGCCTAGCGGTTAGAGAGTTATAATGAAGAGCCCATATAGTGAAAAAGAAGTGTGCTCTGTACCACATGGTGTTCGTCATCAGTGTGTGTGGTTGTGTGTGTATGCGTGTGCGTGTTCGTCAGTTGGTGGATGATGCTGACAAGGACGCTGTGACCTCTTCTCAGCAGACAGTGTGACATTGGGAGCTAGGGCTGGGAATTGCCAGGGACCTCTTGATTCTCTAGATTCTATGTGTTGCGATACGATACTGTGATTTTATTGCAATTCGATTTTGCTCACCATATGTCTGCTGTAGACGGACAAGAGAGAGCCATTCTCGAAAACCAGTTTGGATCAGTCATGTAAATAAAAGTGCTGAAAACAAATTGTCTCCCTATTGAAAAAGAAGATGGTGAACAAGCTATGATGGAAAAATACTGGAGTCTTGGTGTACAATATAATATCGTCAAAAGTAATATCCCGATAATTTTTGTAATTTTCAAGAAATATATGGAATTTTATCATAGGACATCTAGTGGCCGTTCTGGGTACTTCAGATTATCACAGGTGTCTGTAATTATCTCTGGCCCTATGTGTGGCCTTATCACGTAAAATATATTTAAACACTCTAATAAGATGATTAAAAAATATAGAATAACAAAGCTGTAAAACATTATCCTAAATATAAACCATCAACTTAGTGAATACACTTTTATCTATGTCAATATGTCTTTGTTTTGTGGCCAACCTGGTGGCAGTTATCAAGAGTTGCAGAGTTAATAGAAAATAATGCCATTGTTGATTAGATCCTTCTTTTGTTAGTTAAGCTATTTTCTCTTGAACCATATGGTCTATCCACTAGAACCTCATGGACAATATGAACACAGAAAACTTTGGTAAATTACCGGTAGCTTTGCAAACCTAGGCTCGACAGATGCACAGTTATTTTTATTTATTTATACCCCAGTTTTGTGGTATCCAATTGGTAGTTACAGTCTTGTCCCGTTGCTGTATTTAATTCTCTCTGTCCCAGCTTTGATGAACAGGCCGTGGCTCGGGTGGCTGAGGTCCTTGATGATCTTCTTGGCCTTCCTGTGACACTGTAGATGTTTTGGAGGACAGGCAGTGTGCCCCCGGTGATGGGTTGGACTGACCGCACCACCCTCTGGAAAGCTCTGCAGTTGCGGCTGGTGCAGTTGTCGTACCAGGTGGTGATACAGCCTAATAGAATGCTCTCGATGGTGCATCTGTAGAAGTTTGTGAGGGTCTTAGGGGCCAAGACACATTTCTTCAGCCTCCTGAGGTTAAGAGGCGCTGTTGCTCCTTCTTCACCACACTGTCTGTGTGGGTGGACCATTTCAGATTGGCAGTGATGTGTACGCCGAGGAGCTTTTCACCTTCTTCACTGCAGCCCGTCGATGTGAATGGGGGCGTGCTCCCTCTGCTGTCTCCTGAAGTCCACCATCAGTTCCTTTTTTGTTGAGTTGAGGGAGAGGTTATTTTCCTGGCATCACTCCACCAGGGAACTTTACTGTCTCCTTTGTTGGTAATCAGGCCTACCACTTGTCTTCAGCAAATGTTATGATTGAGTTGGAGACAAGCGTAGCCACGCAGTCATGAGTGAACAGGGAGTACAGAAGGGGGATGAGCACGCACCCCGTGGGGCCCCGTGTTGAGGATCAGCATGGCAGAGGTGTTTTTTCCTACCTTCACCACCAGGAGTCAGCCCATAAGGAAATCTAGGAATCAGTTGCACAGGGAGGAGTTCAGACCCAGGGTGAACAGGGAGTACAGAAGGGGGATGAGCATGCGCTCCTGTGTTGAGGATAAGCATGGCAGAGGTGTTTTTTTCCTACCTTCACCAGCAGGGGTCGGCCCGTCAGGAAATCTAGGACCCAGTTGTACAGGGCCCTGAGCTTAATGATTACTTGGAGGGCACTATGGTGCTGAAGGCTGAGTTGTAGTCGATGAACAGCATTCTCACATTGGTATTCCTCTTGTCCAGGTGTGATAGGGCAGTGTGCAGTGCAATGGCGATCGTGTCGTCCGTGGATCTGTTGGGGCGGTATGTGAATTGTAGTGGATCTAGGGCAGGGATCATCAACTAGATTCAGCAGTGGGACAATTTGTTTCTTGAGTGGATGGTCGGAGGGCCGGAACATAATTCAAAATAATTAGCAGACTGCAAATTGACTGCAAGAAGCCCAAACCGATATTAACCTTGCTTATATTTGTATGCAATCACATCTCTCTATTATGCGTGGCAATACTTGGGAACAGATTTCCAAAATGTAAATCACTTGGAGCTGATTTCCTGGTGTTTTTACAGCCTTTTATGTCTAACTATAAAAAAATGTATTAGAAACTTGAGGGGACTGTCATGTGTACTCCATCTCCAGCCTCGAGGTCACCAGGCTGCTGATTATTACGCACAGCTGTTACCATCGTTACGCGTACCAGCGCCTCATGACCTGGACTCCATCACCTCCTTGATTACCTTCCCTATATCTGTCACTCCCCTTGGTCCTTTCCTCAGGTGTTATCGACTCTCTTCCATGTCAGTGCATTGTTCGTGTTTCTTTTTTATGTTCCATTTATTTATTAAACACTCACTCCCTGTACTTGCTTTGCCGACTCTCAGCGCGTTCGTTACAGGGACAAATAAAACCTCTTTGGCCCGCGGGCCGCCAGTTGGGGCACCCTGGTCTAGGGTGTTGGCTAAAGTGGAGATCATATGGTCCTTAACTAGCCTCTCAAAGCACTTCATAATGACAGAAGTGAGTGCCATGGGCAATAGTCATTTAGCTCAGTTGCCTTAGGTACAGCTTTCTTAGGTATCGTAACAATGGTACTTGAAGCAAGTGGTCACAACAAACTGGAATAGGTTTTTTTGAATATGTCTGTAAACACTCCAGCCAGCTGGTCTGCACGTGCTCTGAGGACGCGGTTTGGGATGTTGTCTAACTAAAACCATTCCTCTTAACTCCTGGGCGTTTTCCAACGCTGGACCAAAATATTTTAGTATTTTGCTGTTTCAAAAAATATTTTTGTCACAGTGTCAAATATCAGATAGACGAGGGTTAACACTCACGTTGGCCACAAAGATCAGGAGCACACAGTCCTCATGAGAGGCTGGGGCCCACGACGGCAGCTCAGTTTTGTTTTCCTCAAAGCGGGCGAAGAATGTCTTTAGCTTGTCTGGGAGTGAGGCGTTGGTGTTCGCGACATGGCTAGCTTTCCCTTTATAGCCCGTGATTGTCTGGAGTCCCTGCCACATGCGTCTCGTGTCTGAGCCATTGAATTGCGAATTCACTTTGTCCCTGTACTGTCGTTTTGCCTCTTTGATTGCCTTACGGAGATCATAGCTGGTGTGTTCGTACACATCCATACACTAAGGCATTGTTGGCAGAATAGATGGATGCAGTTCAATGCATGATACATATATTCACCAATACATTTCTTGGTAGTCTAAAAAATATTGCTATCAGATTGTAAATCACAGCTGAACTGGTACATTGTTTGCTGCCTCCATTCGGAATGTACTGTTTCAGTTTCAATGTCTCAATATTCTGGACAGAAATGTACAAATGTAACTAAGGCTTTGAATGTCAATACAATCAAACTAGCGAGGGCAATGATCACAAGTCAGTCATAATGTGGCTAATAGGCTAGCGTATCTATTTATGTAGCAAGCTAAAAACACGGAGCCTAGCTAGCTGCTAGGAGGATGTTGTGTCATGCCATCTGAAGAGTGGGTGAGTGACTGACTTTTTCCCTCATATCGTTTGTGTTAGTAAATGTAGGCAAAAAAAGTAATAGTTAGTCAAGAACGCTCTAGATAACATGTAAACAGCCTAACCAGCTCTGGTACGGCGAGTAAAATGATCAGAGTGAGGGGTTCTCTCATTTGTGTCAGGGAGTAGCTAGCTAGCAAGCAAGCCAACTTTAGCCAGTTAGCTTGGGTGCTTGGTTGGGACAAGCATGCATTGGCAAGCAAGCTGCAGTAGGACGAGTAGGCTTCAATTCCCCATCGTTTATCAGTGCAATTTTGATGGCCAACTAGCTGAAAAAGTTTGAGAGAATTTATCTAATGTTCCTTTGTTAGATTTTAGCTCATCTTGCTCTGGCTATTATTAGTAATTAATCTTGTTGTTTTTGATGTGCATAACTGAGGGAGAGAGAGTCTACCTTTTCATGGTTGTTTGATCAATAGGACTCTAAAGTTCCCAAATGTAAGAAGACAGATGTTTTATTTGACTGCAGTGTCTATTAATTGTCCAAATGCACTGCTGCTTTAGAATTGTCACAAATGCCTTAGTATACTTAATTCCCATATCTAAGTCGTCGCTTGACAGAAAATGTAGTAATATTCTTCCTGTGCGTGTAAATGAACTGATTTTAATAAGATGTCATGTCGCTAAAATTCTGTAAGTTCCACTTTAAATGCAACAATATTTCACACGCAAGTTGTTGTTGACATTCTTGAAAAGGGAGAATCTTAACAAATTAGCAACAACATCCTCTTTTATAACACCTGCTGTAGCCGCTGCAAACTAGCCAACTAGCCGACATGAAAAGCTAGCTAGCTAGACTATGGAAAAATTACTGCTCGCTATTGTGATTACTGCTCGCTATGTCACTCCAAAATGTTGCCCTAATATAGTTGAATGGCAGATGCCTTTATATAGCTTCTAATGGCCTAGCCTGGGGCTGACATAGCTAGCTAGACTTATCTCCCCAGAGACCAGCAAAGAAAAACCCTGATTGGATCTTTTTTTCTCTTCAGTGTTAACCCTTTCCTTTCCAACAAAACTGAAGTTTAATTATAATAATTCTAAATCCTTAGCCTTTCTCTGAAGGCCTAGAAGGCCCATTGTTCCCCACTGTGTTTGGGTTAGTAATAATTTGTAGAGTGGCTCTATTTTTCCCCAGCATGCATTTTTTCACTATTCTGAATGTGTAAAGAATCCATACATTGTTCTGAAATATGAACACAGAAATACTGGACATTTTAACTTTTATGGTGGTGATTTGACAATCGGTCTCACAACGCTGCCTTTAGCTAATAACCACAGTTATTCCTCATTATCTGAACCTGGCTTGGGCAGGGTAACCCGGGTCATCTTTACCACACCACCACGTCCCCGTCCTACCCCACATGATGCCACTTGATGCCAGAGCCACCCTCCCTTTCTCCTCCTCCCTCCCTTCACCGTGGGCAGACCCAAAGGAGCCTCCTCTATCTGCATACGCTGCACATAAAAGAGCCTTTTGTCATAGGCTCTGCACACATGACCGTCTGCCTTTCAAGCCCTGGAAAAAAAGACCAATCTCTCTCTCCGCCAACCAACTCCATCCCCCAAGCTCCCCAACCCCACTCCCTCCAAGCCAGAGTTTTGTCTGCAGCAGAAACTATTGAACACTAACAATTTTTTATTTTTTTTAAATAAAGAAAGGCATGAGTGAGCTATACCTCCCTTATTACTGTTAAGTGATTTTCACATTTTCTTTTTTGGAGATGCTAGTCAAGTTCTCGAGTTTTGCTCTCTCGCTCCCCCCCCCTCTCTCTCCCTATCTCTCAGTTTATCTCTATTTTTCTCTCTCTCTCTCTCTCTCTCTCTCTCTCTCTCTCTCTCTCTCTCTCTCTCTCTCTCTCTCTCTCTCTCTCTCTCTCTCTCTCTCTCTCTCTCTCTCTCTCTCTCTCTCTCTCTCTCTCTCTCTCTCCTTCCCTCTCTCTCCCCCTATCTCTCAGTTTATCTCTATTTTTCTCTCTCTCTCTCTCTCTCTCTCTCTCTCCTTCCCTCTCTCTCCCCCTATCTCTCAGTTTATCTCTATTTTTTTTCTCTCTCTCTCTTTCCTTCTCTCTGTCCCCTTGGCCCTTGTTTTGTGCAGCACTCACAGTAAGTCACAGTGGACTGCAGCATCTGCTGTCCTGAGATTATGAATGCGCTCTAGTTTTTGTCTATCCTCCTCTCCCGTCTCTGACATTTGAAGTGAAACTGAATGGGCATTAGTGGTTGGTACCATGCCAGGTTATCACCCCCATTACTGTGGCAAAGGCACACTTGGGATCGCAGACTGTCTGAGAGTTGCCGGTTTTCACACTGTCATTGTGAAGCCGTCTGTCTTTTCGCCCTCCTGTCCTGTAGTCGCGAGAGCCGGAGAAACAGCAAATTGGTACGAACCTGTCAGACAGGAAGAGAGTTAGTGCCGTTATGAGACTCTGCCGCCTGCACTCTGTGCTCCCATGTGCTTTATTGAAAATGTTTTGGCCCGGGTCTGACCTGATGAAGACCTAAGGGATTCAAAACGTCAAATACATTGGAGCATTGGAGTCTCTTTTTACATTTTACTGAGCATGTATGTTTTGATCTCCAGCCCTTGCTTAGAAACACTGAATGTATGTAATACTGCATGTTTCATTTTTTTCACATGCTTGATGTAAACATGGCCATTCAGCAAAGGTGCTTTCCTGTAGCTCTGTCCTCCTGAGTGCGATGAGCTCGATTGCTGAAGAATTGCATCCAATGGATATCTGCCATTTTGGCAGTGAATGATGATAGATATTCCGTTGGAGAAGATTCAGAGTCAGTTGGGGAGGAGTTGAGAGAGTAAGTAAGGAGACTGTGGGTACACACGTACACTGTTAAGTGCACAGGCCATAAAAATGCTCTCCTCAGCAGTTCCTCCGAAACACTGCACTGATGCCTTTGCTTTCTGTCCAAATAAGTGTGGATCTTGGAACGCTCATCCAGCCCGTCTTGCTGTAGCTGCACAGCCTGTGCCGGAGCTGTGCCACGCAGGAGTGGAAAGATAAGACTGACTTCTCAGTTTTCTGTACAACACAGTGCCATGTCCCCTCCCTGACCCCTGTGTGGTGTGAGAGGTCAGGGGCTGCCATGTAGCCGACTGGGATGGCCTGTCCACACCTCTACCCACACCCTGATAAGAGGGCCAGGGAGTCATCTCTTTTCTGTCACAGACAGACAGACAGACGGCAGACAGAGAGACAGACATGTGGTTTAGTTCACACCGGGTGTGTGTCTAGTGGGTTAATTTATTGTGAGTGTGAGACAAATGACAGAGATTGTAAATTACAGACGTGTTTTTCTTAAGAGTTTCTGGGGCGAGACTGTAAAATATGTCATGGAGACTTCAGCAGAGCAGCTCAGCTTATAAATGAAAATGTTATTTGTTGTTTAGTTTAATTTGATGTTTTAGTTTTTCAAAAAAGTTACACCCACGCAGGTTGTCGCACAGAAATTGTACACCGTTGAACCATAATGCTAAATGTTATGGTCTTTTTTTATTGACCATTATATTATTTCACAAGAATACAATTAAAAGTACTATGATGTAATGCAATAGCCCAGTAGTTAATAATAAACACTCTGTTCATTGAATTGTTCACCAAAACATTGTCAAGTTTCCTCACCCATCCAACCGTACAGGCATGTGCACAGATAGGGCTTTACCTTTGAAGAGCACATGCCCATTTGCCCTTCCTGTCTCCAAAGTGTCCTTTTTATTGGTGGAATAACTTCCTCCAAAAGGTTTTGTTCTGATCTGAACCCACTGCCCGCAAGTCATCGTTAAATTCAAACAACAAATTAGATAATGAAGTTATTATTTAAGAGCATTGGTGATAAATCACAATCTTTTAAGTTTTTTGACTAATCTAGTAATCTAGCTAGCTATTTTGTTAACTGTAGCATATGGTAGCCTAATGAGTCTGCTCGCTAACAACATTATCAGTCATCAGTGATCACCATGCTCTCTTTACTGGCTTATTTAGTAAATGCTAGGCTATAGTAAAGTAATATAGGGTATAGTAATTGTAGGCAAGAGCCTTTCTCACAATAGTCTATTAATTTGCTCTCATTACTGTCTTATTTAGGGATGGAGTAGAGCAGCAGCTGTATCCCTGAAGTAACCCATCAAAGGTTCAGACAGGTAGAATACATGATAGTGGCAACAAATGGAGTTGAGCTGGAAATAGGAACAGTAGACTATAGTACTTCTTACCGTCTTCTATTTTGACAGGAATTGTGTTAGTTATTGTAATTTATTCCAGTTCAAAATAGTTTTGCAAAATACTTGATTTATCAGATTGTGTTGCTTTCTCCTGTTCTCAATGACACACATAAAACATGTTAACCAAATCTTAGCAACAGCATCTACACTGTGTGTCCAAAACATTAGAAACACATGATCTTTCCATGACAGACTGACCAGGTTAATCCAGGTGAAAGCTATGATCCCTTATTGATGTCACTTGTTAAATCCACTTTAATCAGTATAGATTAAGGGGAGGAGACAGGTTAAAGAACGATTGTTAAGCCTCGAGACATGGATTGTGTGTGTGTGCCATTCAGACGGTGAATGAGCAAGACAAAAGATTGAAGGGAATTTGAACGGGGTGTGGTAGTAGGTGCCAGGCGCACCAGTTACGGGGGGGGTCAAGAACTGCAACACTGCTGGGTTTTTCACACTCAACATTTTCCCCTGTTTATCAAGAATGCTCCACCACCCAAAGGACATCCAGCCAACTTGACACAACTGTGGGAAGCGTTGGAGTCAACATGGGCCAGCATCCCTGTGGAATGCTTTCGGCACCTTGTAGAGTTCATGCTCCGATACATTGAGGCTCAATATTAGGAACGTATTCCTAATGTTATGTACACTCAGCGTATTTAGCCTATTACTTTTATGTAATGAAATATTCAAAGTAATTGCTCAACAAGTCTGTGACAGCGGTTGCGGGAAATATTAGAGGGGTGCCCTTTTTTTGGTTTGAGCACATGCCCCCCCCCCAAAAAAGGTCTGTGCACGGCCCTGCAACAATGTCATTCTGTATCTATTGTTTTGGCCTGGTACAGAAATTAATGTCAAATTCATTCTGATCCATTTCAACTGTGATTTTTTTCCTCAATGAAATGACCTCATTCTGGAGGTGTTATTAACACTGGAGTAGTGTTACTGCTGTCATTGATTCCACTGCCACAGTAGTATCAGCGCCCAGTATTGTTAGAGCAGCAGCTGGCAGAAAACCTTAATGAAACAGCAACAGCTCCTCTTAACTGGACCTGCTGCTACACAGTTTCTTACGCTGTGTTCGTTTCACTGGCGAGAGTGTGTCTGAGATCAGTCCTGTTCTATGTCCCCCACTCCTCCCCCTCCCCCTCTGTAATAAAGCCACGTCAGATTAAGAGAGCGGGAATGTATCTGCCAGGACAGTGAGCGATTTAGGTTTTGTTGGTGTTCTAAGTAGACGGTAAGCACAGTTTGTGGGCTAATAGATGGAGAAAGAGCATGAAGAGAGTGTATGTGTGTTATGAAGCAGAGACAGCAAACAGGGAGTGTGTGTGACTGAAGTAGAGAAAAAGCACATGGAGAGTGTATAAAGAAGCGAGAGAGATAGAGTGCTAGTATCGGTGAATGGGTGCGTAGGGTTCGGCTGGTGCCGGGAAATCCTCTTGGAGTCCTCTCGGCCCTGTCCGTGCCGGCAAAGGCGCTGTGACGTGGCAAAGAGTGGTCCTCTGCGTCTGTGGTGATGGTGGGCAGAATGTCCCCCACAGTGCCAGGCTCGCCCGCTCTTAGCTTGGCACAGTGGAATGATAGAAGCGAGTGGCCCAGGCTGTAGGCTGTGTGAAGGGTTTACTAGTAGCTAGCAGACCTCCTCAGAGGGGGAGCTCAGGAATAGATAGATAGATAGATAGATAGATAGATAGATAGATAGATAGATAGATAGATAGATAGATAGATAGATAGATAGATAGATAGATAGATAGATAGATAGATAGATAGATAGATAGATAGATAGATAGATAGATAGATAGATAGATAGATAGATAGATAGATAGATAGATAGATACTTTATTGATCCCGAGGGGAAATTTCTTTGTCAAGCAGCTACGGAAAAACACAGGGCAATTGCAAAATGCCAGAAAATACACAAAAGACAGATACACGATACATGATACATAGAGCGGCAGTATGAAAAAGTATAAAAATACAAGAAGTCTGGAGTGCAAAAAAGCTATAAAAAGACATAGTATGCATAGTATGGGTGGATGGCTGAATATGTACACTATACATTGTTACAGTGTCAGGTGGAAAAAAAATTATACAAATATTGCAAGTTGATATAGATAAATAAGGAGAATTTGAATGGTTAACTATACTATACAGGTCGATGGCAGAGAAATAGTTAAATAGCTAAAAGTGCGTATGATATAAGTGAGGGTAATAATAGTTTACTTAATATACAGTCTGGTTAAATGAACAGGTAAGGGAATATTTGCATGGGTACATTAACTGTACAGGTAAATGACAGGAAGAGATACTTAAATAGCTAAAACTGTGTATGAGATAATTTAAGGCAGGGTTTAATTACAGATAAATGCACGTATTGCACATTCAATATACTAAAAGCAATGAAAAAAGATACAACTGACAGGATACTAATATGCAGTCCTGAATGAATGACTACGTAAGAGCCCATGGTATGTAAGAGCCCATGGTCCCAGACACACACAGGCTGGTTGTAGTGGTGGTCAAGTGCATGGAGGGAAAGGATAATTAATTTTTTATTGTTACGCTTTAACAGGTCAGGAGAATTTGTCTTTTTGCTTTTCTGTTGGTGTTCTTCGGGTTTATGTATTTTACTGTAAGTTAAGGTTGGGTGATTTTTCTATGGAAGATTGTGCATTATCTTTGCTACATGCATTTGTATGTGTTATTGCATCATATCAAAGATTATCACTGATAAATGTTTTGATTTATGGGCAACAAGGCCTAATATAATGGTAACTTGATATTATTCTAAAGGCATATTTCAAATCATATGAGCTGAAATCATTAGCAATTAATCAGATAAAATAACAATGTTATCTTCATTGTAAAAACCTAACTCATGTCTATCCATTTTAATGTAGTACTGTAGAATTTAACGTGCAACTTTAAAAAGGCTGTATAGGTAATTTTTCAATTAGAATTTCCTGTCAACCGTTCTGCTCAATGTCAAGATAAATTCATTTTGAACCAACCCCTGATATGTTATAGCCCTTTTAACGTTGAGTTGCTCTGACCTTTGCTATAGTGGTGTGGCTGCTATACTTATACTGTACTATCCACACAATATTGGCTTCCCGAAGGGCCATGAGGAGGGTCATGTCTAGATGAGATACACATTTTGTCATTTTAGCTAACCCTAACCCTTTTCCTAACCTTAATCTAATTCTCCTAACCTGCTACGTTAATTCTCCTGACCTGCTGCATATGTTCTCCTAACCTGCTACGAAAAGTCAATTTTGACAAAAGCTTTATCTCTTCTAGAAAAAAGCACATAAGAAGTAATCATTACAATCTGGGTATGTCCTGCTTCTGGTTGTCCATTTTGAGATTTGATATCGGATAGGAACCATTTTGTTTTGCAAGCTCTCAAACAGAATCTTTCTCTCTCTCCCTCCCTCCCTCTTTCTTTCTCTCCTCAGAATCCGATGAGACACATCAAGGTGAGTTTAGCTCTGATGGAATATCATATCTATTTGTCTTGCTCTTACATATTGAAGGCCTCACACTGTACAATCAGTCACTGTTTATTTGTGTGTTAATTATGTGTAATTATACAATAATATATATGTAAAATGTGAAGTTATGTATTAGCTTTTGATTTAAGTTTTTGCATACGAAGGTGACTAAACACAGCGAGAACCAGCTAAATGTTTCGGAAGTTGATAAATTGACAATAGACAATAGTCTACAATATATTGTTATTGTAATAGCGTAGTACTTACTTATTATATAGATATAGATGTAACTAAAATTACTTATCTTTAATATTCTCCTGCAAACAATTGGTAAAAAAGTATTTGAAGTACTCCAAAATACTCAGTGCATGAAAACAAGTTATAAGCTCACATTGAATCATGAATCTTCATGAATCTATTCCCTAATACCTTGACCTTGTCCTTTCATTGGAAACGTCAAGTTTATGAAAAGCATCTCTGTCTAAAGAAACCAGCAATACATGGTTTGATAATCACATAGCTCATTGCTTAATGACTACCAGCATATTGGTTTGCTGGAATTTCACAGATCAATAAATTCATATATAAAGATGTAGATGTTAAAGTGTTAAATGTAATTGATAAAATGTTAATACATTTTATAGTAGTAAGTGAATACGTGTAATTTGCAGCCTTGCTTACCGTATCAAATGATACTGTGCAGTTCATGTTCATAAAGCAATGAGTGTTACTCATTGCTTTGCAGGCACATTGGAAATGTGAAAGAAATTGGAATGAAAATTAACTAGTGATACTTTGCCTTAAGCGTGTGCGAGAACTTCTTTCCTTTGAATAAATGTTTTCTTGGAAAATATGCTATTTTGAAAAAGTGAAAAGTCTTGTTCAATATAATAAGTGTAAATCATTTGTTCCCATCATAATTACGATCATGGGAATATGCTCAACCTTTTTGTTGGCAGGCAAATTACTAATGACTACCAATTTAGTTAGAAAAAAATATAAATCACAATGTTTCATTGTAAATTAAGACTTTCTATATAGTAGTTTCATATCACATAATGTGTTACTATTACACAATGATGCACCACATTTTAATTGTTCATGTGCTTGGCAAATGTAAACAGATTATTTTGTATAGCCCAATAAAGTCTGTAGTAGTTTCTTCTTAGCCGGTTGACATTCACTCTTGATTTGTGATATCAGTCACTATCTAATCAATATATTTCCAATGATGTATTCTTTCCATATTAATCATATTGTAAATCTAAGCTCTTTGGTAAAAAGTGACACATTTTGTTATTGAGTCAGTACAACATTGTTTATTATTTTACTATGCATTGATATTTTTTCTAATTACCACTGGCACTTCATTATAAATCTATTCAAAAGTGTATTGTCATTAGAAAGACATGATAACTTATGTTCAATTCAATTATATGGATACTATACTTGTATAATTTTATATTGGACTGTGAACCCAGTTCTAGAAATACAAAAATATATGTGACTAAAAGTTAACATAAAATTATAATACCAGATTCTTGTTAGTGATACAAAATCAAATGATTTAGTTAGTGTTCTTCATGCCTCGTTTGTCAAAATTCCAGAATACATTGAATTAGTTGTGATAAATAGATTGTCGTCATTTTGATATAGTCCTAGATACCACTGTTGAATTTTTTAAAGTTACACTTCAGGGGTATCCATGAAGGAAAGTATTTCACAATTACAATTGTCTTTAACATTGTATAATAACATTGTATAATAACATTGTATAATACAGCATATGCACATCAGAATTCTTAAACATCACCATCTCAGAAAAGTTATCTCAGACCCATAATATTCACATTTCGTATTATTTTTTCAGCAGAAAATGTTATCATGACATTATGAGTGATTGCATAGTATGGGCACCCAATGACATTAAACAATATAGATATCGGTTTAGTTTCAATCATTTTTATTTAACCTTTATTTTGACAGGGAATAACGCTGAGGCCAAAGTATTATTTACAGATAAGTCCTGTATACACAGCAATACACATCAATATAAACATCAATATTCACATTAATACATGAAAAGCAAAACAGAATTATAGAAAACAAACACATTATTCAGTAAAATGGTCCTCGTTCAGCCTTTTGAGAGGCACCAATTCATCAAATTTTAGAGAGCCTTGAAGATTATTCCACAAGTAAGGTGCAAAAACACTAAAAGCAGATTTGCTTAACTCATTGGAGATTGAAGGGATCTTTAGAGTTAGCCATCCCTGAGACCGGGTCTGGTATCTCGTACATCTGTAATGAATATGTAGGTTTAAGGGTTAAGTCAGCTTCCACTTGTGCACATAGACACATTTAATTTGTCACCCACTCAATACATATGTGTTAATTGAAGACAGAGCGTGTGAAAAAGCATGTGCTGTTGAAGGGGTGTATCATATCGTGTAGTATTATCCAGGATATCAACACTGCATGTCTTCTGTCCACCATTTTGTTATCAGAGCTTTATCTAAATGCCCCCATTTTATGTGCTGTGGAACACTTGTAGCGCAGTAATACTGCCGATCATTTTGAGGGACTATTCCTATTGAATCTATTGTTGTATAGGGTATAATGATTCATGAACATTGTGAAATTACATTTCAAAGACACATTAGCTAATCATAAATAATTTTGGAAGAAGGGTCTTGAATTTAAAGGACATGCCCGATTTAAAGTTCAAAAGTTTCCCATATTTTAATTCTCATGGCAATACTACTAAAATACTACTAAAAAGGTATTACAACTGTTTGTAATTCAGAATTGATACTCAGTCATTTTCAGTATAGAAATTACTAATTTTTTCAGGCAACGTTGCAGCCATCCCTTCCACTCTCTTGTAGTGTGTGTGTGTGTGTGTGTGTGTGTGTGTGTGTTATCCAAACAGACAGAAAGGGAGAGTGGCGGTCACACTCTGCTGCCTGAAGTGACAGGCCAGAGGTCAGAGGTCATGCGGTGTTAATATAACGTGATGTGTAGACCCTGTGAGTGACGTCCCTTAGGGGATAACCCCCTAATCGGCATTAGTTAATGTGTTAGTAATCTTTACCTTCTTAAAGCAAACAGCACTAGGCCCTCAATGGATCTGCCTGGCCTCCCGTGTAACGCTTTTGACCCCAGGGTCATGGCCTTTGTTCCCTGCTCGATGGGGAGTGCCCTCAGAGGTCTCGGGTGTAATAGAGAAGTTGTTTAGACACGTGCGAGGCTGGAGCAAGACCACCTCATAGACTCACTCAGCCCCTGTTCCTAGAGAGGGAGTCCTAGTCTTTCATCCCTGCGTACATAGGGCCAGGCGGCCTTGTGGTTTGGTGTTATCCTCCTGAGTAGTTCCCTTTAAAATATACATTGTTTCTGTGTGATGTGTCACTGTGTGGTCTGGTATCCTGAGGCATTGTGGTTGCTGATCCTGCACAGTCAGAAATCTGGCTTTTACTCCTGTTTGGTGACTAATGGGTAAAGGAGTGTAGATCGTGTGTGTCTATGAGGAGCTACTGGCCACTGCAATGTCATATTCCTCAGCCTTCCTTTCCTTTCTGTTTCCTGTGTTTCTAGACACTAAAGAAAAACAAACAGGCTTCTAATTATTAATTATGTGACCTACATGGAATATCAAGCGTTGGGTGTGACGGTTTAGAAAAATGGTGTACAGAGACCTTGTGACTGTTACTCTGTGACTCCTCTTACGTGTAAAATTATGGAGCATAACACATTTACAAAATATTATTTAAACGATTGATAAATCAGAGAATGCCATGATTATACCTTTTGCATAGATTCTTTATTGCATTTAGTTTGAACTTACCTTGGCCGACACTTTCATTTTAACATTTTCTTTCCTCTGTGTCCACCAGTGTGCATTTGATAGATATCCATAACACGAGCAAGGTTAGAAGTAAGATCTCAATTATGGAATCCAACAGTCTAGATTTGGCACGATATTAGATATTACCCCAAAATAACATGTGATTTCTTACACATTATTTTGTTGATCATGATAAGATCCAACATGCATACTATCAAAAGTAATGATTTTCTGTAGGGCCAGTTAGAAAAAATATTATTAGCATGTTTTTACCATGTATACTAGTGATATACTACTGGTTTAAAATCGGTTAAATGTATCTGTACACCGACTTCATATGACATTGTTGGAGACTATTTTAATTGTTTTGTGAAATTATCCAAGACCACAAAGCAATTCTCATATTGATTGTGCTAAAAAACGTGATTTTCCTGTGTTTTATATATATTGATACTGCCCTTTTAGTGATAATGCCCTTTTAGTGTAAGAGCTGTTTGCAAAGACATCACCATGCGGTGAATTAGTTAATAGACCAATAAGAAAGATTGTTCCAAAAATCTCTGCCATTAACAGCTAATTTTCATTTCCCCCGCCTACTCAGACCACTCCCAGACAGTTCTAGCTAAATTCTTGCTTGACAAATTGCCCTTTGCTATTTTTGTTTCTTTTTGACAATTGTAATTAAAAACAATCACAGTAAGGTAGTTAATTGTTACCCAGAAATGATTTGACATTGAGATAAAAATGGCTCCATTGGACCTTTTAACTTTTTATGTTGAATTATGAGTTTGTTATTCCAAATACTTCATTACAAATGTATATAACCAGCTTGTCAACTGAGAGTTAAAAGACAAGAGAGACACAAAATGTGTGATTTTTCCTGGAGTCATTATAGTTAGCTTTTTACAAATGTTTACTATTTGAATACATTTTATCAAGCAAAGTTAAGTTTTGAATTTATCACAATGCTTAAAACATCTGTATGAAGCCTGCAAATGACATGGTGGCGTCCGCCATTTTGTTGAACATTTCCTTGGATGGGACTGAATAACTGAATCTGTATTCTTGTGTTGATAGCCTAACCACATTGACAGACATGTTAGTTAGCGTCCTACTCCTTCACCCTCCTCTCACTGTGGTCAATTATGTGGATTTGTAGCATTGCAGAGCATAACCAGGAACAAAGCTTAACTAGCAGAGGGGTTTAGCTGGAGCCTTCCAGACTAACAGGGTTGCTATTTACTTTAAACTTGATTAACCATTTTAATCTAAATTGATATTTTCTAAAGTTAATACTGATTAAGATACATTGCAAACTGTAGCATATCATATTTATTAACAATACAGTTAAACAATCCCTTCAAATATTACAGAAGGAATAGTTACTTTTACCTCACTGTTCTTCCTCCAAGCTTTTTTCTGTTGTAGTAGGACATTGGTTTTTTATAGCTGTATTGTTTACCAAAGTTCTTATCCACACCTGTGTAAGATTGCATTCCTTAAAAAATATCTTAGTTGAAAAACACAATGTACAGATAAAATAAAAGTGCATATAATTAATTACAGACAAGTGCAACCCAAGTAGAGAAGAGGGGAGTGAAGGTAGAGGCACAAGGTGGTAAAAGTTGGCCGGCCGCCCAAAACCCTATCCTTAAGTGAACTTGTTGCAAACACTACGTGCTACATGCACGCTAAGCTAAATGATAACAACAGACAGTTCCAAACCAACTAATCTAAAACAAAGTCATAGTTACATGTCCATTTCTCCTACATCCTCTACAGACACTGAACAGGGCTGTGCATACAAAAAAGACACATTCTTAATATACATCTACAATAGCCACAAACTGTATGTTTGAAACGCATATGCTTGAACCCAAAGACGTGCGTTTTTCAATTGGCTAAAACACATGGTGAGATGTGACGTGAGGCTGCACAGCTATGGATGGGGTTCTAGGGATCTATTGTAGCTCAGGCAGGCACATCCAACCCAGTGTATCTCGTTAAAAAAAAAGAGACTATGAAGATTGCTAATAACGCCCTAACTCAGCTGCACCATTTCTTCAGTAAGTAAACACAAAGTGTTTTTTGTCCCTGTGAGCGGCAGAGCCATTGAATGTAGCCACCTGTGTCTTATTGATCCTTGAGGGGAGAGTCCTCGGAGTGAGTGAGCGGAGGAACCGGTCGGCTGTTGCCTTGCTGTTCTAGCGACAGAGAGACAGAGACAGAGAGAGAGAGAGCCAGCGAGGAACGAACGGCTGGTTGCGTTAGGAAAGTGCCCCTCAAAGACCCACTCTGCAGACGAGACGAGAGCCCAAAACAGGAGCAGCCATGTTGGCTAGTCCCGTCTAAGCTAACCTAGCAGCACAATGTCCTCCACAAACCAACAGAAAGTTACACACAGTAAAAGAAGCAAGTGTAGTTTCCCCAACCTTTTTCTCTGTTAGGCATGCAAATCCCCTGCTCCTCTCTTATGCTTTTCAGGAAACATGCAGAGATCTGACCCCTTTTCCCTTTTCTTTGGTTCCTTTTAGAGCTCCTGATACTTCGGGAGAGAGAGGGGGGAAAAAGTTCAAGCGTGTGAGCCCAGCCGTTTTTTGGAACCAGCGCCAAAAGAGTCAGGAAGTTGTTTTACAACAGTGTTATAGTAATCTGCCACAAATGGGAAAGCCAAACGCTGTTCGCAGAGTGGAGAAGGTGGTAGGACAGAAAGAGGGAGGGAGAGAGGAAGTATAAAAAAAGACAGAGATAGACAGACAAAATTTGAAATAATAATCGGTATGTACTAAGATGGTGGAGGACTGGTCTGCTGTTTTGTTGTGTGTGTGTGTGTGTGTGTGTGTGTGTGTGTGTGTGTGTGTGTGTGTGTGTGTGTGTGTGTGTGTGTATGCGCGCCCAAGCGGCAGGGTTTAGGGAGGGTGGAGCGCGCTATAATGCAGAATTCTAGACGATTCCAGGGTAAGGGATAATTTAGCCGCAAATACTCAACAATCTTTTCCTATTGGCTTTGAATATGAGAAGTTCTTAGTCAGTACAGCTACAGTTCCTGGGCTATTTGGACACGCTATGCTGTGCCTTTTTACCCAGGACAAATCAGAGCCCCTCGTGTTTTCTGTGAATTCTCAATCACGTTGTAATCACGGCAGCTGTTTTTCCTCCAGAAAAGCAGAGGTCTCACCCAAAACGCTTTACAGGCTTTTGACTCCTTGCCAACATAGCTGTAAGGGTCGTGCAACGTTTAGCCCCTCGGAGAGGCAGAGCCAGGTTAGGAAGAGGACAGTCTTACTGTACTGTAACTACTAACCCTGCCACATGCTGCACTACAGTATTATACTCAAGTCTCTTCCAGTTTTCCACGTCTGCTTTCTTCTCCATGCTGCTTTCACTCTAGCTGTTGTGGCATGCTAAAGTGTTAATACTCTGTGTCTGTGAGCCGTGGCTGGCTGCAGAATGTGATCCAGACAGACTGTTGCAGCTTGACGAGAGAGAGAGAGCGAGAGAGAGAGAGAGATAGAGATAGAGAGCTACAGTACTGTACCAGATAAGGTTAATAATTTAACCTGCTCTCAGAACGGTTACATATTCAAAGGTCCTTAGGCAGGGCAGTACGTTCTATTTTATTATTTCCTTATTTTTCTGCTCTTTTCTGGAGCTGATTGCCGGGGTGTAGATTTCTAGCATGGCGTGAGTGTGTGCACTGCGTCTGCGCACTGCCGGAGGAGTGCATTTCTGTGTCGTTCTTCCTCTATCCCCTCCCACCCTCGACTGCTTTCCGCCCTCTCTCTCTCTCTCTCTCTCTCTCTCTCTCTCTCTCTCCCTCTCTCCCTCTCTCTCTCTCTCTCTCTCTCTCTCTCTCTCTCCTTCCCTCTTGGTCTCTGTCTCCCACCCCTTCTTTCTCCCTCCTCCCTCTCTCAAGTGCATATACAGTTCCTTGCCGTGTTGGATGTGTGATGAAAAAGTGGCTGGCTCTCGTGCTCCGCCGCACCTCCTATTTCATCATCAGTCGGGCTTTTCTCTCCTTCACTCTGCGCTTGCTTCCTCCTCTCTTCTATCACTCGCTCCCCTATTCTCAGCTCCAGCCGCACGCAAGGAGGAGACTTGAGCTCTGTGGGGAGAAAAACTGAAAAAAAAGGTCTGCTGCTATTTCTCCAGTCAGGGCCTCCCCACAGCCCGCCCTTCCACAGAGAGAGATTTTTTTTTTTTACAACTGGCTGGATTTTAACCCTCTGCTCCCAAATATCTGCACAGCAGCTCTGCAAAAACCTGGCAACAAGTAGCTTTTTTGGGGCCTTTTCGTGGTTTTCTGCGCTGACTTTTTGCTGCTGTTTGGATCTTGGTGCTATTTCTTGTATTTGGGTGTCATTGTTTCATCTGCAATTGATACCCAGAGTTTTCTATTATTCTGTGAAAGCGTTTGGTGGTGTTTATTTTCAATATCGTCTTATTTTTGTCGTCGTTTGGTCGCGTTTGTATCTCGCCACGTGATGAGCCCTTCTTCCTCCTGGAGCCGTGTGCGTACGGGCGCCATTCCTACTGGGTAAGCCCTCTTCCTTCTAGTGACTGTCTGTGGATGGCTAGCAGGAGAACGTGTCCAGTCTCGGAGCGGTTTGCACATCTGCGTGTTAAAGACGTGCCCTTCGTGAGCGCCATCAATTCTCTCGCCTGGAAGTACTGCACCTCCCTCTTCTTCCTCACTCTTCCTGTTTCTTTCCCTCTCTTTCCCTTCCTTGTTCTGTCGTTCTCTTTCTCTCTCTCGCTCTGTCTCTCTCGCTGGCTCTTTTTCCTAACAGGGGAGTGAGTGAGTGAGTGAGTGAGTGCTGGGCTGGAGCTCTTTCTGGGACAGGTGCCAATTCCAAACAAAAGACATGAAAAGGCAATGTCAGAAAAATGCAACGATTTGAATTTTGGAAAAATGTTGCAGCGAGAACATAAGATGTGATGGTGTATGTCATTTCGCGCCACCGATGCATGCTTGTGTTAAGTATTAAAACTGATTTCAGGGGTTGAGACAGCTTGTGGAACGGAGGTTTGAATACACTTTGTCTGGTAGCAAAGGCATTCGAGTTGGGAAGACGGAGAGAGGGAAGAGAGGAGGGGGGTTCCTTTTTTCTAGACTGCTGAATTATTCATGTAGGCAGCCAAGGCTGTGACTGGACTGGTTGTGCTATTTGCATGCATCAGACATGCTGTTTGTCTGTTTGCTAACATTCCTCATTCAAAGGCTCGTTAACTAGCAGAGGGGTTTAGCTGGAGCCTTCCAGACAGCCTCATGGCCTCCTTTTGTTCCAGGTCCGGGCCCAGCCTATGGCAGCCAGGCGAGGTAGCAGCAGCCCAGGCTGGGGCTCTGGGCTGGGGCTGGGTTACGAGGGGGACTGCCTGGGGAGTCACTGGGTCTGCGTGCCTCTCTGCCTGCCTGGCTGGCTTGCTGCTCTGCCAGAGCTACATGAGACACAGTGGCTGATGGCTTTCTGTTCTCTTTAACAGAGATGTGGATCCTTCGGGGGAAAAAAGAGAGAAGCTGCTCAGAATTTCACCCCCGGATTCGTAACGTTTCGGAATCGCCTCTACTGCAGAATATCTGTAAGTAATACCTGTTTATTTATGAGTGTGTTTGAGAGTGTGAGTGAGGTGAGTGAGTGTATTCATTGCGTACATGTGTTTAATTACGTATAGTATCGTCTTTGGTTATAAAACTCATTGTACAAAATAATGGACTTCATACACTTTACTTAATGTTTTATTTTGATGCATGTGCTGAAGCAAAAACCGCAATCGGAATCCATTGCATATAGTCGTGCATTGCACGAAGGTACTACTTTATGTCATTTATGAAAGTGTTTTTTTCATGGCTAATTACAGTGTATTACTACTCAAACTTAAAAAGTATAATACTGTGACCTCTGCACAAAATCTAGTAGTTATTTAATAATATTGCAAATATGTTTTTCTTAAAACCAGAGGTATCCGTTAATTGTCCATTGATTACTGCCAAGTTAATTGGATTTCGTGGTTATCAGTGGGTCTATGGAAGGCCACGTTTGTGGAGATATTTCATGGGAGTGATGCGGTTTTGGGTTAGGTGACAATGTGTGTGGAGTGATACATTGTGATACTCAATTTGTTCAATAATGTTATCTTTCTCAACGACTCATCCATCAATTAAGGCAGGGTTGGAATTATGATTTATTTACAGTATTTGTTGTTTGTCGAAGTGTTGATTTAAATTGAAAAGATTTTTTCTTTTGCATGGGCTATTTTGAGCAACAGGAGAAGGCATGTGTGTGTGTTTGTGTAGCTCCTATACCTCATATATATATATATATAGCATGCATTTTTATACATATCTAGATTTTCAATATATGTTTGCAATTATAACACAACTAGTAAAAAGTCACGTCCCAGATATTTCCGTCTGATACATTATCCTCTGTTCATTTTTCTCTACAGATCTACAAACAATCATTTTGAAGCAAATCAGTAAATCGGACATCAAATTTACACTCTCAGACATATAATATACAAATATATTCAGTGTGTCAGGGTCTGCTCATTATAATATGGTTGCTATGATTTTGTTATACATTTATCTAGCAATAATAATAATTCAGACTAGATATTATGTGTTGCTGGCACAAAATGTAATTTCAGCAGATCACACTCAATACCCATCTTTTCCCCAATACCCTTAAATTGGATCACTATAATATTTTGCTTAATTGTCTCATGGACAATCAAACTGAGTATACAAGCTTTTCACTCAATTATGTAAAATGCCCATCTGTGAGGTTGTGAGCAGTTTGTCAAGGTTTCCATGAACATAAGGAATTAGGCTACATTTTGAACTTGCTCTAAGGTTTTGTGTGTTTGTTGATTTGATAAACGCATCTCGCAGTGCATTGCCAATAACAACACATGCATAGGTTACTGCATTATAAAAAGCATAGGCCAACTTATTACCTACTATCAGCTTTTTCAAATTCTGGGCGGGAGGCCTTTACTGAGAGGCTTCGTGTAGTAGTTTGTATTCAGTCTATTACATACATAGAAATTCATGGTTTTGAAGGGAGGCCTAATTTAGCCATGGATATACTGTATGTGCCCCCTTGCTTACCTTCAAAAGTACAGGAATTGGACTGGCAGTTGAGTACGCCACCCAACCCCTAAGGCCTTTTTGGCGGGGATGGCAGTCTTCCAGGGGTAGCTAGCTCCGTTGCATGTGGAGGGGCAGATGGCAGGGTCATAAGTGTTTGCAGTATTTTCTCTCTGTCTCTGTCTCTGTCTCTGTCTCTGTCTCTGTCTCTGTCTCTGTAACATTATACCTGCCCAAGCATAGCTCCTGGACAGCCCTTCACATACTGAGTCCAGTATGCTGTACAGTAGGCACCACAGATACAGACAATTATTTGGGTGGACTCAGCATACGAATGTGCGCTTGTACACCACACACACACACACACAAACAAACAAAGGCTGTGCCACACATACACAAACAGACTGTTAACACGTGTAAAGCTGCAATCGTATGACTGAAAATGTAAAAATGATTATTTTCTGTCCATTTCTAAAAATGAATCCTTGAATAAATGGAGTTAAACTACTGTATCTTTCCTTATTTCATTACTGTGTGTGTAAGTGTGAACTGTGTCTAAGCAGACCACTTACTCATTGTGTTGAATACTGCAGGTTTAAAATAGACAAGTCTGTGCATTTGAACTTGAAATTGAGCATTTGAACTTAAACTTCAATTTGTACTTGAACTTGACCTTGCATTTTCTCTGGGTTTGCTTTGTGATTGACATTTCCTGTCCATTCAGGTTGGTCCTATACATGCCATAGCATTTCAACAAAATATCTGTATTGGGAGTGAAACCAAATGTAAATGTAGTTTGTGTTATATTGTGGTTTGTAACAGTCTGGGAAATCAGGTAATAGGATTATATATGACATATTATTTTCAAAGGCCCCAACTTCGATAATTGTTTTTGATTATTATCACACACATTATAGTCCTACTGTGTTATATTTTCATTACAAAAAGTTAATTTGTCAAAATTGTATATAAATTGCTTACTGATTTGATTATTGATTGCAAGTTGCTTTGAAAGTATAGTACTAGGTAGCCATTTCATTCTTCTTCTTTTTTTGAAAGAAGAGTTTTTTTATATACTGTCCTGTAAAGTTCAATTTGATTCTGTAACATGTTGTGTACCATCATTCAAATACATTGGCAATACAAGGCAAATAGAGATGTAGCTTAAACGTATGCTACTGGAATGCAAAGTGCTGCTCTCCGTACGGTGGTGCTAAACGTAATAACTAAAAAACTATACTGACAATGTCGTGATCCAGGTTGGAAATCAAAAAATGTGTCAATGCGTATATTTATTTGCATAATTATTTTTAAAAATTTTAGTGCACCATTTTTTTATCACGATTAATCGCATTGTCTAAAAGCGTTCAAAATACACTGAACACATCCAAAATACATGATCTACACAGCTGAAAACAACAATGCGAAGTCAAAACAAGTTGACTTTGAGGTTGAAGAAAGTTTAACAGATTTTTCTTACCGTTACAAATCAAGACGTCATTATTAGGCTACCTGGGGCGGCAGGTAGCCTAGTGGTTAGAGTGTTAGGCCCGTAACTGGAAGGTTGCAGGATCAAATCCCTGAGCTGACAAGGTAAAAATATGTTGTTCTGCCCCTCAACAAGGCAGTTAACCCACTGTTCCTAGGCTGTCATTGTAAATAAGAATTTGTTCTTAACTGACTTGCCTAGTAAAATAAAGGAAAAATAAAAAAATTATTCTTGTAATGCTTTCTGAATTTGTTAAAAAATAAATGGGTTTGAAGGCCTTAATAATGACACAATGCACACACACATATTTTTTTATGAATGACTGTACTGAGTGCAATGACCATCAGACTATTTGATCCTGTAAAACGTACGCTATATTCTTATCCCCTTTTGTTAATATATTTTGTTTTACATTTTTATTCATTTGGGGGAATTAAATAGGTCAATGTTGTTTCACAGAATTGTGAGATTTAAGTTAAGTGTGTGTGTGTGTGTGTGTGTGTGTGTGTGTGTGTGTGTGTGTGTGTGTGTGTGTGTGTGTGTGTGTGTGTGTGTGAAAATGTATGCACTCACTACTGTAAATCGCTCTGGATAAGATGTATCCACTCACTACTGTAAATCGCTCTGGATAAGAAAGTCTGCTGAATGACAAAAAATGTAAAAATAAATGTAAAAATGTACATTTGATTTGATTTATTTAACGAGGATAGTCCACTCTAACTCTTGCCACAGTCAGTGTGTGTGTGTGTGATACTACTTTATTCATGGTAATTACAGTAATACATATCTTTAATAATCTTATTAGATAATCTCATAATTTAGACTGGACTGAAATTCATCTATTTTCTCTTCTGAGTAGTTAGAACGAGTGTGATCAACCCAATTCACCCGTACGGTACATTCTAGGCAAATTATAATGTATAACTGTTAATAATTCACAGTCATCACAATTAATCTTGTCTATCATTAATAAAATATGTATAATTCTCTGTTTAAATTCAAATCTGTCTTTAGCAGTAACTCAGGGTTCGGAAATGTGGCCTACCTAATATTGGCTCTCACATTTCAGCTAATAATCTTTCATTGTTGCCTATAGTCTAATTCATACTCAATTTAGTTGTCAGCATAAAAACATGAATTCTCAGTTCATTCAATAGGTTTTAATGGAGGAATGAGATTAGCATCTTGTTTGGCATTGCATGCTTAGTGCAGTGTGTACATTGATACTTCACGTAATGAATAGGCATACTGTACAATTGTGATTCATATGTCATACGACGGTGGGAAACATAATTAATTTCAGCACATAACGTTTTGATTATTGAGAAATATGTATTATCGGAAAACTGTGTTTGTCCTGAACAAATTGGATTGATGATCCATGGTTGGAGAAAAAAAGTTAAAATAGATTTAACCCTGTGCTTACAGTAGGCCTACATTTTCTCCACAGTAACTAGGTTTCAGCATATGATGTGTATTTTTACCCAAATGTTATTTTGAGGCTCTGTGTGGTTTGACTCATGTGGCACATTGTTCTATGTACTCTTACCAATGCTACTCATACTGAAAATGAATCACCCACCAGCACAACATAAACACGCACCACCAGTCATTTGTTTAATTTGTTAAATGGAGAAATTGTTATTTAGAATAATTTGATTTATATTAATTAGAGATGTTGTAGTATTTTTGTGATTTCCGTCCAATATTTTTCTGTTCTGATGTTAAGCACAGATCTGAGGATGGTGACTATCACTAAACCAAAATGCCGACCAGAAATTTAATTTCTCCAATTAGGAAGCTTGATATGATTCTACTGGTTCAACCAGCCGTTATTCCTATGACATTTAGTGCACTGTGTGTTTTTTATAATGTTTTCTTGCATCTGGTTGATCAGTGGACCAGTAGGCCTAAATACAGTGCATTGTTGTGCCATTTTCAATCTAGGCTTGAATTATTTCTATAATGTTCTCTTCTGTAATGCACTGTATCTATTAGACTAGACAAAAAAATCACATCACCTTTTCAATTATGTATATAATTATATATATAAACAATGTATTATATTGAATTTTACATTTTAGTAATTTAGCAGACGCTCTTATCTTATTCATCTTAAGATAGCTAGGGGGGACAACCACATATCACAGTCATAGTAAGTACATTATTCCTCAATAAAGTAGCTTACAGCAAAGTCAGAGCTACTAAAATTAGAAATATATATATATGCTGTGCTTGATATAGCCCTATTTAGGTTTTGGCTAGCTGTTGTAAGCTTTTTACAACGTTGGCAAAGTCCTTTGCACCCATGTGACTGTTTCTTCAACTGACTATGAGATGCAGGTCTACACTATTTTACTTTGCATGTTGTGTGACGTTACTTGGGCCTAGATATTAAGACTGCATTCATCTTGAGAAGAGATATATATTCATCTTATAAGAGTCCTATACTGTACATACAAGCCTATGCCCATGCACATAGGAATATGGTGAGCTTGTAGTTCCACCTAGCCATATTGTATATTACTGACAGATTGCATAAGTCAACACTGTTGTTCGTTCATGATCAGCTCAAACAAGTCCCGACTAGCTAAATGGATTCCGACTTTCAACTCTTACTATTATGACAGTTAGTTGGTAGGAGGAACAACCTTGGTACTTAGACCTGCATGTACTGACCCGTAAGTCACAAGGGAAGAGCAGTATTTAGCTATATGTACAGTGCCTTTAGAAGGTATTCAAACCCATTTACTTTTTACACATTGTGTTGTGCTACAGCCTGAATTTAAAATGGATTCAATTTAGATTTTTAGTCACTGGCCTATACACAATACCCAATAATGACAAAGTGGAATTATGTTTTTCAAAATTGTTACTAATTAATTACAAATTAAAAGCTGAAATGTCTTGAGTCAATAATTATTCAACCCCTTTATTATTGGAAGCTTAAATAAGTTCAGGAGTAGAAATTATCTTAACAAGTCGTATAATTAGTTGCATGGACTCATTTAATAATGTTTAAAACGATTTTTGAATGACTACCTCATCTCTGTACCCCACACATACAATTATCTGTAAGGTAGTCGAGCAGTGAGTTTCAAAAACAGATTCAACCACAAAGACCAGGGATGTTTTCCAACGCCTCACAAAGAAGGGCAATTATTGGTAGATGGGTTTTTTTTAAAAAGCAGACATTGAATATCCCTTTAAGCATGGTGAATCAATACACCCCGTCACTACAAAGATACAGGCGTCCTTCCTAACATAGTTGCCGGAGAGGAAGGAAACCACTCAGGGATTTCACCATGAGGCCAATGGTGATTTTAAAACAGTTGTAGTTACTCCACAATACTAACATAAATGACCGAGTGAAACAAAGGAAGCCTGTACAGAATGAAAATATTCCAAAACATGTATCCTGTTTGCAACAAGGCACTAAAGTAATACTGCTAAAAATGTGGCAAAGAAATGTACTTTATGTCCTGAATACAAAGTGTTATGTTTGGGGCAAATCCAATACAACACATCACTGAGTACCACGCTCCATATTTTCAAGCATAGTGGTGGCTGCATCATGTTATTGGTATGCTTGTAACCATTAAGGATAAAAATAAACAAGATGGAGCTAAGCACATGTAATATTCCAAAAGTGTTATCCCAATTAGTCGACTAGTCGATTGTTTGGTCGTTAGGCTCTATGGTCGACAGAGATTGTTTCAGTCGAGCAGTAACAAATATACGTATATTTGCGTCCAACTCAGTGAACTAATCCATTGCGGAGGCCTAGACTAAAAGACAATTAATTTATGCTTTATTCAAAAATGTGGTCATAGGCTCCATATGGAGGGCCTATTGCAGAGCCTCCAGAGGAATGCGGAGGCCAAATCAAGATCTGTACTACCTTTCCATGCGCCTCACTAATTTTTGGTTGACGGTAGGTGGGGGGCGGTGCATCCTGTATAAACACAAACTCACATCCTTGACAACAGCTCTGCACTCCTCCGCTATGCGTAAGAAGTATGAATGCCCTGACTTCTGCTGAGGCCATTCTTGCCCAGATGCACAATGCACTTCTCTCTCCAGAATGCGCTCTTTCCCGCCAATTTGTCCACATTCATTGTTTCATAACTTCATTGTGTGAATTGTTTTCGTTTGATTGTTAGTGTATATCAATTCCCCATTACATATAATCACCAGTAGTACAATTATCGTTAATTCCTATAATTTACTGTAATTTATTTTAATGCATTCAATATTATTATTCCAGTCTTCCTGTTCTCATTTTCAGAGTGGACACATTGTTTGCAGAGTTCATAACCATGCTACACTTGTGAGAAACAACGTTTGGTTTATTTAATTCCATTTAAGAGTTCTGCCAATTTAGTCATTGTCTTTTGTTTGGAGCGCTCCTGTCAAGGTTGAGTAAGGACGCAAACGCATAGAAGTAGGCCTATAGTCTACCTGGCCTGCGCGCAAATGTAGGCATATAAATGTGCCCATTTGGGAATCTGATAGTACTTCTGATTGGATTAACGCACCACCACTAATGACCTGTGGAGCTTCTCAAAGTAATGTTTTCTTCACTTCAAACAGCAAGCAAACAAAGTCTGTTTTTACATCCATTGAAAATTACAATAGTTCCTCAATGTATTTGAAAAATCTTTCCAGCTCTCTCCTTTTTGATAAATGTCATGCTCTGATCCAGTGGAAACATCATAAAATAGGCTTCTTATCAGTGCTTGACTTGAACTGAAATAGGTTTCAGCACTCATTTTGGGTGCTGGTACTGTTTATATTTAGGTGCAGGAGCTCCACAATACTGTTGAGCTAATATTCTATAAGGAACAGGAGCTCAAGCAGTAGAACATTTGAGGTTCCGGTGCACTGCTTCTTATCCTTTGTGCAAATAGCCTACAGCTGTGTCTGTCCCGAGCTCACTGGCGCAGGAAACTCAGGGCCCAGATTATTTTATAGAATGTTGAAAGTTTGCTAGTGCAAGCTTCAGGCCGGACCCAAGTTAATAGTTGACACAATGTTTCAAGTTCGTTGCAGACAGGCCATGTGTAGCCAATGTGATTTATAGGATATTTATTTTTATCAGGATATTTTCTACCTGCAGGCTGCAATGTTTTTATTTGTTGGCTTTATGTAGGCTATTTTTACATAGTTGGCAATAGCAATAGAAGTTACTTTTTAGGTTTGTATCATTTTAGTTTAGATTTTGATAGAATTTTGATTAACCACATGACAATGATTTTGAGATATGAAGATGTTATTATAAATTAAATGAAACTGTTTCACGAAAATGTGCATATGAAAACTATAACTGGGAAGCAGATCGGTAGAAATGGTAAGATAAATTGGCATTCCACATTAGAAAGGTTGCCGACTCCTTGTGTAGCCTATTAACGCCAACTTCAGGAGACTAATGGTAAAATTTGCGAAAGCCAGCAGGAATGGGAGGAGAATAGTTGTGTCAGGTTAAGTTTTTTTTTCTTCTGGTTATCTAGATCTCTGGCTCCCTCTTCAGGCATCAAACCATAAGCTTAAAGCATCAGACAAGCTCAATGCATATAGTTGATTTTAAAACACACAGGCTGTGTCTATATATGGAAAAATACACGATTAAAAATGTTGAGCAATCGATTGGTTGAAAGAACAGAAGACTTTCGCTCAACCGGGGACAGCCCTAGAGTTTTTAAATGTATGTGTATAGATGTAAACAAACTCATTTTTTTCTTTGTTTGTTTGTTTTCAGAACCCTTTATATTTTATTCATCATACAATTCTAGAGTTCAATTATACTCTCCCATCTCAATTAATTAAATTAACTTGAATTTGGCATGTTTAAGGCTGGGCTCAGTTGTAAATTGTGTAGTCTAGTTTGCCAGGCTTACAGAACTGAGGCTGAAGGAGCAGAGTGGGTAACAGTGGCCACTACAGGTCCTCTAGTCTCTGTGTAAACAGAATTATATGCAGTACACTGGGGCCAGAGAAGGCAGAAGCAGAAACTGTGTAGGTTTCCCCTCAGACCCCCTAGCCCTGCCTTTCTCTCCTCTTCTCACACATGGAAGCCATTAGCCCATTACACCGCTGACCACTGAGAATTGGGGGCCATTTTATTCTCTCTGCGTTTATCGGGATGTCAGCAGGCACGTCACATACGATTTATCCATGAAACCACACGAGCTACGCCAGGACGCTGAGCACAGTAATAATGACATAATATTGGACTGGGGGAGAGTTTGGAGGATGATGTCGATTTTCCTCCTCTAACGCTATAAGTCCCCCATGTAGGCCCTTATGTCTCAACTTTGACCTGCACTCAATCAGTTTACCTCAGCAGACCTCATGGACAAGGCCAAATGAGCAACTTAAATCACTAGCTAAATAAACTTGTGCGTCTTGCATTTGGGCTAGTTCCAGGTACTAGTTAGTCATGTTTTAGATAGTTTGTAATGGGTAGTGTACCATGTCCAAAGGGCCCCCTAGTACTGTATGCATCGTTTGGATGTACCTGCCAGACTGAGAGATATTCCAGATAGCATTCGGGCTGAGAGCCTCTACTAGTTTTTCTTCCAGCACTCATATATTCCCTCCCTTTTTTGGCCTCAGTTGTCGCCATGGTGATTTTGTCATAGAAAAATTGCAGACTCTGCAGAAGGGTAACGTTAGGTAGGCTACTGGAGCAGCATGTCAGAAGGCTTTTCCAGAAATGTCCTTATTGCTATTTTATCAACTCCAATCCCTCCTCTCCTCACCACCATTTTCTCAAACTAAAGACTGCCAGTAGAAGAGTGAATTGTTAAGCTTTTAGTTGTTAGATTTAGTACTTTTAGTCAGTGAATGTATCTGGAAATGTTATGCCTTGATTACATGGTTGTAACCATTTCTAGGTCTTGTAATTTGTTGGATGGTGAAATTGTTACATTTATGTCATTAATTGCAACAAAAATAATATTTCATATTTTCAAAGTAAAAGTTATTATGGAAATGCATGTAGTCATAGTACAAGTGAATACTGTATTGGCAAAGAACACCAATATGAACTTATGCTCTTACTTGTAGTTTGGAGAATACAATTAAAGTAGTTTGTTGCTTGCTGTTAACAGTTGGGCATGTTTGTTAAGCCTTTATAGCTCAAATGGTTGTGTTTTACTGTGCCATCCTAAAGTGTGTCTTGGTTCACCCACACAGCAAAGGTATGTCCCCTGTCCTCTGCAGTCTGCACCTTCTTCTTCAAGCCCTTTCACTTGTCAACACAGTACAGTTCCACTGCCTCTGCTCCGTCGTCACAGGAGTTGGGTTACTCACAGCAGGGCCATAAACATGCACTGGCATTGGGCCAGCTTGGCCTACTGTAATTACAAACGTTAGAAACAATATATAAAAGACCCTGGCTGCCTCTGCAAGGCTACGTACTCCAACTGCAATTAATGTCACTCTTCAACAGCGCGGCTAAGTGGAGGCTGGTAATTGGTGCTCCTCTTCTCCGGTCCAATAGGAACAGCCCTTTACTTCTCTCCATGGTACCACCGGGATCCTCCTCTCCTTCTCTCTGCACTTTTTCGAGGGCTGACTAATGATGACTAACTAACTACCCCCGTCCTCCATCCTTTTCACCTCCACACACAAAGCCATCACATGGGAGATCTGTAGGCACACTCACATACACACACACACACACATAAATTCATATGCAGTGAGTGGGTGACATAACACAACACGCTGTGTCCATACTTGCAAACTCTGAGTTAACCCTCTGCTTAAACCTTTTAGAATAACTGGAGTTGCTGTTAGCTTTTACCTTAGGAAACATGTAACAATTAGCCGTCTTGCTACCACGAGTCAAGCATGCACACTTATATTTTCGGGAACAAATAGCGCACCAACCAATAAAATTAGGGAAAATTAGATTACTATTGGTTGTGGATAACTGGCTGGCTCTAACAACTCAACAACCACCTAGTTGTTCCATGATGTTCCATATTCTCCCTTTAATATAGGTCAACTTGCGCTAGAGAGAGGGATAGCAAATCTTCCTTATTCAAAGTTTAGCTGTTCCCCAAGTTCTTAGACCAAGGGCTGGATGATATATTTTCATGCATCCTTGACTTGACAAAATTCAAATGGCATGTTTTTGCATTCTTGACAAAAGTCAGCGTTTTTGCTTATCACGCACACGCACATCTGTGTGCTTTTACGGAAAAAGATGTAGCACGATAATACAAAATGTACATACGATTATATTCTTCTTTTGCTATGCAAGAAAAAAAGAGGCACATGGTTTTGTCAGATAATTTACCTTGGTTAGAACTGTCAGGTGTCATCCTCCATTACTGCGGTAAGCTTGGAAACTTTTGTATACCGTGTGGGTCCGAGTCCCACTTGCGACAAACAAAATATAAAATCTTCCTACTGCTAGTCCTTGCATCAAATAACGCATATGTGATGAAGTAGATCATAATAATAAAGTATATAAAACATTGTACATTTAAATGTACACATCTATGTAATATGTAATATTAATAGCAGTGGTTCTAGGTAAAGAAAGAAGCAGTTATATATTTCATCTTATTTTCCAAGATGTTAGCTGCACTTCCCTTCCACACTACCACAATAAGTGTAACTTCTACATTTTAAAGAAACAAAAAATCTAATCTGTGATTCAAACCCATGCAGCCAAATGTACCTTACAATGAGCTATTTCACCAGTCATTTTAAGGCATGAGGGAGTTGGCGTGTGTTCAGTGTTCAGCGGTGGGAGCAGAGAGGGTGTGGTGTGGTACATCCTCCGCTAATGAGTTTCCTTGCCCAAGCGAGACCATGGGGAGAACATGGGGCGAGCTTATTAGTCAACAGACTACAGAGACTGGAGGCCTTGGAACCAGACTGATGTTTCTCTCACTCTCTCTTTCTATCTGTCTCTAGGCCGCATGACTGACTCAGACTGTGGCCGATGGCACAGGATTTTGGGCCAATCAGAGAACCCCATGGTCAGACAGATGGACGGCCCTAGCAGTAAGTAACTTACTGTAAGCTATTTTGTAAAACAATTTGTAATATATCATAGATTTGGATTTGTTTAGTATTAATTTGAAACAGCAATTGCAGAGTGAGAGTGAGAGTGAGAGTGAGAGTGAGAGTGAGAGTGAGAGAGAGAGAGAGAGAGAGAGAGAGAGAGAGAGAGAGAGAGAGAGAGAGAGAGAGAGAGAGAGAGAGAGAGAGAGAGAGAGAGAGAGAGAGAGAGAGAGAGAGAGAGAGAGAGAGAGAGAGAGAGAGAGAGAGAGAGAGAGAGAGAGAGAGAGAGAGAGGTTTTCCAGAGAGCAAGGGAGAGTAAAAGTGAAGGGATAGGGTAGGCTAGAAGGGGCGTAGAGAAGAGGGCTCTAGTCCATAGGTTATTGGGGGGGAGAGAGGTATGTTAATGTACAGTAACAGGAAGGAATACAGATTCTGCTCTTTTCTTATTTGGAGGTTTAATTGTTGCCGACTGACTGACTGACTGCATACAAACAACAGCCTTGCAGGCAGCGCCTCTGGACCCTTCCCAGCTCCTCTTCTCAAAGGGCTGACCTTGGGCGGACTCCATAAACTGTTATTTTCCATTGGCCCATTGGCCCCTCCGTACCCAGCCCTTGCCCGACTCCCCCAGCAAGCATGTGCCTGGCCTGACCCGTAACACAACCTGCCTGGCCTGCTTACAGTGCAGAAGAACTGGGGCCGCCCTAGCTCTATCCAATGCCCCTAACCGTTTCCCCAGCCCTAGCTCCAACCTCAGCCCCAGTTCCAGCCCTATGCCCCAAACCCCATCCTGAGCCAAGCCCCCAGCCCCAGCTCCTACCCTGACCCCAACCTCAGACCCACGCTAAGCCCCCAGCCTCCCATCCTTAGCCAGTACTGCCCGCGGCTCTGGAATTCTGCACATGCCAGGCATTCGATTACACAGACATAATAGTGTATAGATCCCATGCTGCCTAGCCCTAATACCACGGCTATAGGGATAAGGGAACCATACACACCACACCCTCTGATCTGAGAGAGGACTTCAAAGACCCATGATCTTTAGCTATGCTAAGCTAACTGTGCATCATTCCTTTATTAGCAATGTTAGCAAACTCAGATATTGCTCCCTTTTTAGCAATATGGGAATCTACAGCCTATAGGCTACCAGTAGACTCACATAGACTCAACATAAGCCTATGTTAGGCTGTAGAACGTCGTTCAGACACACTCTTTTTGGGGGCAGACAGTCAACAACCCCATAGCTCAGTTCTTTAGCCTCTTTAATCTCCTTCCTCTAATCTGCCCATGTGCTCCAGTATGGCACAGAACGGCCTACATATTGTATTTGTGGTATGAATTATAAATGATATTGCATAACCATGCCCGTTATAGCCTTATCTGTGTATCATCTACCCAGAGACATGCAGCATGAATACATTTCCCCATGCTTGCAGTCTAGACCAGACCTTGTGGAAATGATACCGTGAAGTTGCCTGGCCCTGCGTATGTTTAAGGAGCAGATGGCCACGCAACATGGTCACATGCCTCACACTAACACTCACTGCCACTGCCACATGCACACACATTCAGCCACGCACACAGACACTCACACAGACACTCACACACACACTTACACACACACTTACACACACACTTACACACTCCCCACGCCTGAGGAATAATCAAGGTGGACTCGAGAGCTTTTTATTTGATCTCTGATCTCTCTATTCTCTCTTTATCAATGTGTTTTATGATTGTCCCGAATTACTCATAAGGATACTTCATGTGAGTAGCTAGCTAGCATTGACAACAATGGTTTACATGGCAGACCTTTTCCTGCCAAGGGCTCGAACTGGGAAGTACAGCAGCTAACTGTATGTTAGCAAACTGTATGGTAGCTAACTGTCGGCTATAGTTAACAATAACTAATTGTAGCTAACAATACAGTAGATAACTGTACAGTAGTAGCTAACTGTATCATAGCTAACTGTACAGTAGCTAAACATCCTAGCTGCTAACCTGTTCATCAAAGTTACTGTATATACTGTAGCCCCATGTCCTTCCACTCTCTCAGCCAGTTCAGAGCCAGGGAGAGTTGAGCAGAGGAAAGGTATGTGTCCCACCCTCTATTAATAGACCTACGACAGATGCAGCTCTGTAGGCAGGGCGCTCCACGGCAGGCGCTAGTCTCGTCAGATGGCCAGCGGCTGGGGCACCGTCAGATCGAGGGGGGGGGCAGCCGGAGTGGAGGGGTGGACGTGTCAGAACTGTTGACGTGTCTTAAAGGACGGGGGGGCCCTCCGGGTCACCAGGAAGATGCATTGCTCCATCAGCGCTTCTGTTAGCATGGTGGTTAGTGGGTAGTAATGGGACTGTGACCTTTACTGAGACGATGGACAGAGGGGTGAATAGAACAGGAGCCATAGAGCTGGTCACACTGTCCCTGTACAGTAGTTAGCCTGGAGACTAAATGGAGGACAAAATGCCATGTTTCTCTGTGCTGTATAATTGTGAAAATCTCGTTTCTATGTGCTTGTGTGTACACATTTTACTATACTCGTGAGTAGCAAAAGTCCTCACAAGAATTTTAGTCTTAGGGGTTAGGTTTGGGGTTGGGGTTAGGGTTGTGTGTGTGTGTGTGTGTGTGTGTGTGTGTGTGTGTGTGTGTGTGTGTGTGTGTGTGTGTGTGTGTGTGTGTGTGTGTGTGTGTGTGTGTGTGTGTGTGTGTGTGTGTGTGTGTGTGTGTGTGTGTGTGTGTGTGTGTGTGTGTGTGTGTGATGAGAAACAGCTGGTGGGTAAAACTCCCTGCTCTGGGTGATCCCTGCTGCATACCCTGTCAATGCAATGACTGAGGCCATTTTTCTTCTCTAAAGAAGAGAATCCTGCTTCAATACAGGCCATGTTAACGTCTCTCTGGGTGTGAGGGAGAGGATTTGCTATGCACTAGATGTCACTTGTGTGTTTTCCAATCATACTGTCAACATGTACAGCTGAATATCACTCCACAGACACACACACATGCAGCGCATACGCACCAGGATGCCTCTCAAGGCCCATATCAGCACCAGAGGTTATAGGGAGGTCAGCCATGTGTAATAGGACCTGGCCTGCCAACCTGCTCTCTGCTCCGCCCTCTCTGAGCCTGGTATGAATCGATGTCCATGCCTGCTCCCTCCCTTAACCCAGGGGGCCAAGAAGCCATGCTTCCCTTTTTAAACGCTCTGACGTGTCTGTCTGGATATCTCCTGTCTGCACCCGGCTACCTCTCTGGGCTACACACACACCGATAGACACACACACACACACACACACACATACAAATACACAGACACACACACCGGTCTACAAAAGCTCTGGCATGGGGAGTGCAGACAGGGGACAGCCACTGCTTAAGTTAAGTATAAGATGTGTCAAATAAATGATATCCAGCTCAGGGCTCCAGCTATGCATTTGGTTTTCTAACTTGCTAACTAAGTGGCTAGATGTCAAGATCAAGCTTCTTGCTTACAGCAGAGACATTCAATCCCCTCCTGGATCAAGATCTCCGTTGCCTGAATTGTTGGTTTTTGTATGAAATAGCACCCCTTGTGTGCACAGTCGGTAATACGTATGACTGTATGAAAATCTGAACTCTAGTGTGGGAGTGTGTGTGTGTGTGTGTGTGTGTGTGTGTGTGTGTGTGTGTGTGTGTGTGTGTGTGTGTGTGTGTGTGTGTGTGTGTGTGTGTGTGTGTGTGTGTGTGTGTGTGTGTGTGTGTGTGTGTGTGTGTGTGTGTGTGTGTGTGTGTGTGTGTCTCACTGGACGTTGTCAGCAGGTCCATGTCCAAAGCAATTTTCTTTACCAACATAGTGTCCACTCTGGTTCATATTGCCATTTTAGAAGAAGATAGTTGATAGTTGAAGAAATTTCCTCTCGGGATCAATAAAGTATCTATCTATGTATCTATCTATCTATCTATCTATCTATCTATCTATCTATCTATCTATCTATCTATCTATCTATCTATCTATCTATCTATCTATCTATCTATCTGTCAGCAAGCTAAGGTCAAGTGTCTTCACCTTGTGAACCCAGACCTATCCTTTCCAGTAAACATGTATTAAAGTGTGTGTGTCTGTGTGTCCGTGTGTGCATGCGTGTGCGGCCATGTGTGTGTGTGTGTGTGTGTGTGTGTGTGTGTGTACCTAGAAGCCAAGCTTCCAGTGATCCACTTACCAGAACAGTAAGCAAAGCTATATTTAATAATGCAGGCAGTAGAATCCTCCTTACTTCTGAGCAGAATGGTCCTCTCAAGACTTTCTGTACTGTACCCTCCTGCTCATATGGAATATAGCAGCAGAAGAGCACTATCCAATAGGATTCTATGACTTAACAGCAGGCAATGTGAAGTGAATGAGAGAATGTGCGTTTTCTTTTCATTCCACCAGGCAGTTGATTGAGAAAGCACTCATTTACAACAATGACCTTGTTTTTGTATTTGGTTGCAAGAAACCAAATATCAAGTTGAGGTTTTCCCCTTTCTACAAGTAATAGGTTTTTCCTCTTGGGTCCTTTCAGATGGAGCTACCTGACAAGCCTGATGGAGAGAGGAGGAGGAGGGAGGGGGGAGGAGGCGATAGGCCAGTGTTTTCCCCTTTCTCTCTCTCTCTGCGTTTTTGGGAGCAGGTAAAAAACATTAACAGCAGCTGCTGCGCTGCTCTGCACATGTGGTTCAGGATATTCACCACACTGTCTGCCTGTCGACCAGTGTTAACACACTCCTCTCTGGGATATGCCTAGTGTACACCAGTTACCAGGAAGACATTTAGGACAGGTTTCCCAGACACATATTAAGTCTAGTCCTGTACTCAATGGCTATTTCAATGCAGATTCTCTATAATCTTGCTTTTTAGTCCTGGTTTAGGCTTAATCTGTGTCTGGAAAGCTGTCCCAGTGAGTAACAGAGTTACACTTCAGACAATCCCAGTAGCTCTGTGTCAGACTGGTTAGAGGTGAATGATTATGTGATTGTGTGATTATTCTTCAATCCTAACCTTTGTTCTGTGTCTACTGAAGTGTGTTGAAGCTGTCTTCCTCTGGTACCAGACCACACACGCCCCCATGGCGACCGGGGTACGAGCCCCGGCTCGGTCGACTGTTTTGCCCTTAACTACTTTCTGTAACCCTCTCTGTCTGTTCCGACCTTTGTACTTACATCTGTCCTGTCCAAAAAAACTATAAATGACATAAGTGGATCCAAACTCTGATCTCTTTTAAAAAAATACCAAGGGACCAAGCTGCTGGAGGACCAGAGTAGACCACCGGGTCTATGACAGTCCTTTGGGGTGAGGTAGTAGGTTGTATAGTTTTAGGGTCATACCCTTCCTGTCAGATAACTATACAACGTACTGTCTTTCCTGAAGTGGCTGTAATATCATCCATCATCACTGCAGAGCACTCGTCAGCTGGACCTCGGTGGGAATATGTACTATGAACCAATTAAAGTTGATAACATGTTTACAATGTCATTTATATCTATATCTATGCATGATTTGGTTCTGTTCTGGTAGGACTTTTTGTTTTATTGCAATACTTTTGTTTGTATGATGTATTTCTTCTTTTGCAATGAAAGTGATCTGCCTCTCTGATGTTCGCACGGGGTGAGGTAGTAGGTTGTGTGGTTTCAGGGTAGTGATTTTGCCCCATCAGGAGATAACTATACAATTTACTGCCTTCCCTGAAGAGCAGGAATACTACACCAGACAACAGAAGAGGGCGCTGTTGGCACCACATGATAATCTAGGTCATCTAACTGTTTATCAGCTACAGAGGTGACTGGAGAGTTTCAGGTAAAATCTACTGACAATCTAGTATTACAATGTAGCTACCATGTTATTGGATAACTTTGAAATTGTATGTAATAAAATTATTATTTTATAAATGTCAACTGTCTGTACTTTGTCTTTCTTTTTGCTGTGTCTGGATTTAACAATAATATGAAACTCTTCAATGCTTATGTGCATCAAATGAGTATCGACCATGTGAGTTGTTGTTGAGTTTTCATTTACACATTATAGTCTACTTTTTATGGATATTCAATATTCCCCATCTTTTTGGTGCTTGGATCCACTTGCTGTGAGGACGTGGTTTCTCTATGAAGACCCAGACAAGTCGTGAACCTGAGACCAGCCAGATGTAGTGTCATGCCTGATTCATGTCCCAACAGATGATAGACAGTACTTTAGCTCCCTAGTCCTAGCCAACAACACAGAGAGAAAGAGGGGAGATGGAGTGTGTTTGCCAGTCAGTATCGGGCCAATATGGGTTTCAGACGTGCCTCACTGTCTAGGACTGCAGTCTGTCTGCTGTATCTCATAGCAAGCAAGGACATACCTGGTTCAGATACACACTGGGGCCTTCACCTTAGTGCCTAGCCGGACCATGTACAGCTCACAGGCAGATGGGTGTAGCACTTTCCTACAGTCAATGACCAAAAGCACCTTCTTTGGTCTCATGGGTGGAACGTTTGCTAACTCAAAATTCTCTATCTGACATGGTACAGGTGTCTTCTTTTTTTAAACCCATAACCATGTGTCTGTTTCCTGATTTAGCCCACTGCAGTAAAAGGTTTTAAACTGGGTGCCTGACTCACAGCTCCTTGATACCGAAATTGAAAAAAAGCATCATAGTTAAGTATAATTTACCTCAACAAACAGGACAATGCAACAACACTCAATACAGATTTAAATCATCTGTCACTCCAAGCGTTTCTGGCTCCAGGTACATGTGCCAATAAACTATCAGACACATTTTACATTGATATAAATACCAGTGTATACTTCATCCCAAACTGGTGAACTATCAGACACATTTTACATTGATATAAATACCAGTGTAAACTCCATCCCAAACTGGTAAACTATCAGACACATTTACATTGATATAAATACCAGTGTAAACTCCATCCCAAACTGGTAAACTATCAGACACATTACATTTACATTGATATAAATACCAGTGTAAACTCCATCCCAAACTGGTAAACTATCAGACACATTTACATTGATATAAATACCAGTGTAAACTCCATCCCAAACTGGTGTCACGTGTCGGGATGGTGAGAGACCAAGGTGCAGCGCAGTTGAAGTTCGACATCCAAGTTTATTAACATAAACTATACTGGTCAGAACTATACAAAAACAATAAAGATTATCTATTAAACAACAGAGATTACACTTACTTTGCACGGACATTCAAGACATGTAGAATATATACAATGACCCACAACCCCGGTGTGGAACATACAAACATATGTAGGATCCCTAATTAGAGACAATGCACTGCAGCTGCCTCTAATTAGGGATCCAACACAACCCACCACCAGAAACATAAATAATAGACCTGTCAGACTCTGACCATGGCTACATAGAGAAGCAATGTGCTTCTCTATGGCCAGAGCCTGACAGTAACCCCCCCCCCCCCCCCCCAAAGGCGCAGACTCCCGAACGCCAACCAAGAACACAAATACATGGGGGGGGGGAGTGTTTAGGGAAGATGGAAGATTAGTTCGTCGGTGGCGGTTCCGGCCGGACCGGGCACCGGTGTGGTGAACGGCTCCGGCCATGGAGCGGGGCAAATAACCTGGCCGGACTGGGCACTGGTGGGACAAACGGCTCCGGCCCTGGAGCGGGACAAATAACCAGGCCCGGACTAGGCACCGGTGGGGTAAATGGCTCCGGCCATGGAGCGGGGCAAATAACCGGGCCCGGAATGGGCACCGGTGGGACAATCGGCTCCGGCCATGGAACGGGGAAAATAACCGGGCCCAGACTGGGCACCGGTGGAGCGGACTACTCTGGCTCAGGAGCGGAGCGGAGCAGACGGCCGGACCCGGACTGGGGAGGCGCACCGGAAGTCGGGTGCGTGGAGCCGGTACGGGCCTGGAGTGGACGACCGGACCCACACTGGGCACCGGTGGAGCGAGCTGCTCTGGCACTGGAGTGGAACAGACGGCCGGGCCCGGACTGGGCACCGGTGGAGCGGACTGCTCTGACATGGGAGTGGAGCTTACGACCGGACCCACACTGGGCACCGGTGGAGAGGACTGCTCTGGCATGGGAGTAGAGCCGACGACCAGACCTGGATTGGGGATGCTCACTTTGGGCCCCCCTAACTCCAGTTCCTTCCTCTGACTCACACACTCCGCCCAACCTTGCCTGAAGCACTCCCTTAACTCGCTCCATTCTCCACCCTTGCATTCCCCCACGCTCACCTCCTCACGACACTTCGCTCCCCCTTTATCCTCGAGCTTAGGCGCTTCGCTCATGGAGAGTGGTACTGGTGCTTCCTCCTCGCCACCAGACCACCACCATAGCCCCCCCAAAAATGTTTTATTGGGGTTGCCTTCGGGATCCTCTCCGTCTCGAGCCCACTTGCGCTGTTTGGTCTCGAAGTGGTGGGTCATTCTGTCACGTGTCGGGATGGTGAGAGACCAAGGTGCAGCGCAGTTGAAGTTCGACATCCAAGTTTATTAACATTAACTATACTGGTCAGAACTATACAAAAACAATAAAGATTATCTATTAAACAACAGAGATTACACTTACTTTGCACGGACATTCAAGACATGTAGAATATATACAATGACCCACAACCCCGGTGTGGAACATACAAACATATGTAGGATCCCTAATTAGAGACAATGCACTGCAGCTGCCTCTAATTAGGGATCCAACACAACCCACCACCAGAAACATAAATAATAGACCTGTCAGACTCTGACCATGGCTACATAGAGAAGCAATGGGCTTCTCTATGGCCAGAGCCTGACAACACGTTACATTTACATTGATATAAATACCAGTGTAAACTCCATCCCAAACTGGTAAACTATCAGACATATTATATTTACATTGATATAAATACCAGTGTAAACTACATCCCAAACTGGTAAACTATCAGACACATTACATTTACATTGATATAAATACCAGTGTAAACTCCATCCCAAACTGGTAAACTATCAGACACATTTACATTGATATAAATACCAGTGTAAACTCCATCCCAAACTGGTAAACTATCAGACACGTTACATTTACATTGATATAAATACCAGTGTAAACTCCATCCCAAACTGGTAAACTATCAGACACGTTACATTTACATTGATATAAATACCAGTGTAAACTCCATCCCAAACTGGTAAACTATCAGACACGTTACATTTACATTGATATAAATACCAGTGTAAACTCCATCCCAAACTGGTAAACTTTCAGACACGTTACATTTACATTGATATAAATACCAGTGTAAACTCCATCCCAAACTGGTAAACTATCAGACATGTTACATTTACATTGATATACATACCAGTGTAAACTCCATCCCAAACTGGTAAACTTTCAGACACATTACATTTACATTGATATAAATACCAGTGTAAACTCCATCCCAAACTGGTAAACTATCAGACATATTATATTTACATTGATATAAATACCAGTGTAAACTCCATCCCAAACTGGTAAACTATCAGACATGTTACATTTACAATGATATAAATACCAGTGTAAACACCATCCCAAACTGGTAAACTATCAGACATATTATATTTACATTGATATAAATACCAGTATAAACTCCATCCCAAACTGGTAAACTATCAGACATGTTACATTTACATTGATATAAATACCAGTGTAAACTCCATCCCAAACTGGTAAACTATCAGACATATTATATTTACATTGATATAAATACCAGTGTAAACTCCATCCCAAACTGGTAAACTATCAGACACATTACATTTACATTAATATAAATACCAAACTGGTATGCATGTGTATTTTCTCACTCCCTCAGTGCAGATTCTATTAGTATGGACCCTGCTCCTCTTACCAGTCCTCCCACCGGCCACCATATTGAATTGATGAGTCTTGGCCCTGGTGACAAAGGAGAGTGAGCTGAATACTAAGACACTCACTCTGTTCACTCTGTCTAAGGGAGACACTCTAGACTACATTTTCATGTGGTGACTGCCTGTGGGATGAGGTCTTATCAATCCTACACTGTCTTCATTTGCATCCTTTTCAAGGCATTCACTTTAAATGAAGTCAATAAATGAGTGTCCTCTCGACACCTCCATCTGAAATATTACCATCCCTATTATAAACACACTCACATAATGTTCATGACTTGGATTAATTGTATTCCACTTTAATACTTCAGACACAACAAGGTCTACTCCACCTTAGTGAAATGACTGCTTTGAATTCATTAAGGTGATTAGATCGCCATCTAGTGCCTACTTGTGCACAAGACCAGAGCCACTTAACAATCAAACAATAACATATCTACACTGCTACTGTCCCTATTTGCTAAATTATGTCTCAGAACTATTTATTTAGCATTTTAAATACGACACATTTGACACATTTCAGTCGATTGAATTGTGAATCACCGTGTGCATTTCAGAAGCAGGTGGGGGATAGAGGGCCAAACAAATTCATTAGTACAAACTCTTAGTACAAAACTCTAATCACATTTTAAATTGACTAAGTAGAACAAACAAAATCACAGTCACTTTTTCACCAAACGTAATCAATGTTTCATTTAGAAATACGTTTCACATTGCAATACAGTTTCTTATCAAGTCATTTCCTTTCACAATGCAATGCTCACATTAGTTTTAATATGATTTTCTTCTCATTTATTAAAATACATTTTACTATTACGTAATCCGACTGCTCTTAATTGATAATCCCTTAAATGTTTGATAAACCTATAGATTTTTTCTGGTTTGTCTACTACAGATTTTGAGAACTACATAAAAAAAATGTATGTTTGTAAAGTATAAACATATATAGTCGTGGTCAAAAGTTTTATTATTATGTAACGTGAGGGTGCATAGAGGGACCAAGACGCAGCGCAGGGATAGTAGTTCGACATATTTATTATACTACGTAATAATTTATATATTTACTATGTATAATAAAACACAAATGACGAACTACTGAACAAACAAACACTGTATTACCAACGTAACAAACGTGGCACACTTACTGTCACCGTGACTGCGAAAATACAGCGGAATATACAATGACCCACATCCCCGGCGTGGAACATACAAACCTATGTAGGATCCCTAATTAGAGACGATGCACAGCAGCTGCCTCTAATTAGGGATCCAAAACAACCCACCACCAGAAACAGAAAGAATAGAACTGTCAGACTCTGACCATGGCTACATAGAGAAGCAAATGGGCTTCTCTATGGCCAGAGCCTGACATGTTCCTGCTAAAAAAAAAACTGCATAGACCAGCATAAATTTCAAGCTGGTCTATGCTAGTCCCTGCTGGTCTATTCTGATCAGTGCCTGTCAGATGCTAGTCAAACTGTGGTGTCACACTTTTTCCCCATCCCTAGCAATCATGATTAGTTGATTATTGGATTCAGGTGTGTTAGCTGTGGCTGGGGCAAAAATGTGACATCAATCAGGCCCCCAAAGATTGTAGCTGCCTATCCCTGGTCTAGCTGGTTGCATACCAGCCTTCGTTGTGTTTACGCTGGTGACCAGCCTTTGTTGTGTTAACACTGGTGACCAGCCTTTGTTGTGTTTACGCTGGTGACCAGCCTTTGTTGTGTTTACACTGGTGACCAGCCTAATTGTGTTTACGCTGGTGACCAGCCTTTGTTGTGTTTACACTGGTGACCAGCCTTTGTTGTGTTTACACTGGTGACCAGAATTCGTTGTGTTTACGCTGGTGACCAGCCTTTGTTGTGTTTACACTGGTGACCAGCCTTTGTTGTGTTTACACGGGTGACCAGCCTTTGTTGTGTTTACACTGGTGACCAGAATTCGTTGTGTTTACGCTGTTGACCAGCCTTTGTTGTGTTTACACTGGTGACCAGAATTAATTGTGTTTACGCTGGTGACCAGCCTTTGTTGTGTTTACACGGGTGACCAGCCTTTGTTGTGTTTACACTGGTGATTAGCCTTCATTGTGTTAACACTGGTGACCAGCCTTTGTTTGGACACTGGTGAAAATAAGCTAAAGCAAAACCAGCATAAAGACACATTATGCTAGCTTGCAACACAATGTTTAATTCCTATTGGAATTCAGCCAGAGTGGATTCCCCCCAATCTGCATTCAGAATGACTGCCAGAGTTAGAAAGACAAATTAATGAGAGTAGCTAAACCATCCAAACAAGAAAGACCATTTTAGTAATGGGTGTAATAAGTCAACTAACAGATTGGATTAGTTTAGAAAAATTTAAGTTATTTGTGTTTGTGTAGCATACGATACATTAATTAAATAATAAATCAGTGTACATGCAAAAAACACAGATATTGAAACAAACAATTCTAAAATGTAACTGCAATACAGCATGCTGGGAAATTTGATGATGGGCATGGTTTCGCAGACTAGCAACATTCTGATTACTTGGATGTCAACCTCATTTGGGATTTGAACACAAAACCTCTTGGGTGCCAACAACCTATGTTTCTTGCTATGCCATTGGATCTGATAAAGATTGTTAAAAGATTAGAACCAATAAACATTCTGTAATTTGTCCCTATGGGAGAACCCTTTGATTAGTCCCTGTAGGTAAGGGGGAACCCTTTTGTGTTTCATTTAGAGCCCTCTCATGAAGAACCCTCTGGTTCCAGGTAAAACCAATGACAGGTTCTCAGTTATAGGCTGCTTCAGATGTGCTTATGGCACACACTGTAATAAATGACCTGTGATTTGACAGGAAGTTACCAGCTTCTGAGTTGCAGTAAGAGTACAGTATTTTTACAGTTTCTGTAAAATGACTTGTTATTGTTTACCTCACTTTCACTGCACTTTGAAATGTAGGTGTGGGCAATGTGCTGGTGGGGGCTCATCAGCATATTTGGGGGATTAGTCTAAAATATGTTGTATTTGTGCCAACCATTAGCGGAAGTGTTGTACCAGTTGAAGTGGTTTGATCATTATGTTGATGAAGTAGTTATTGTAAAATTCACAGTGATTTATGGTAGCTGATCTGTTATGCCCACTCTCTTCATGGTTTGGCAGGAAGGTCAGTTTACTGGCAGTCTTGAGGTTGAGTACAGTTGAAGCTGGGTCCCAAGTGTGCTCACCACAAAGAATGGTCCAGAACAATAATTCTGATGTATGTATAGAATATAGAATTGCTCAAAATGTGAAAATATGTACTTACATTTTTCTCTCATGGTTAACTACCAGGAAGATCGAAAAGACATGCTGAGTGGGTGGGGAGCTTATATTTTAATGAACTCGCCTTGACTGACAGCTCTTTGAAACACCAATGCAAGAAACTTGGACACAGTGAGCAGTGTTGCAGTAAAATCATCTCAAGCTAATTTGGTGTTACACAAAGCAACTCAAACAACATTGAAATTGCATCAATGATATACATTTCTCGTTTGGTGTGCCTCTTATGATGCAGTTCACAGCTGCACCGATGGATGTGTTGCGTGACAACTGCGTCAGAGTTTTGAACGACCTTCCTCCCCCTTTTGTTCAATGCTGTCAGAAGACTTAGCCAGCAAATAACGACACAGTTGAAAGGGTAAACATATAAGTATCTTTGCCATAAATTAATAAATTAAACTTTTAATTATATTTACTGACAGTCACATTTTGGCACCAGTACAGTAGCTAGCTAGCTGTATAAGTCACGCCCCTCTGCAGACATGCCTTCTCCGATGTTGGTTACAAGGCGGTACATATTCAAATTAGGTAAGATATTTAATGTTACCATTGTGTATTAAAATGAAAATTAGGTTGATGTCACCCTATCCCCTTAATAATCCCGCCTCTTGAATCCAAGTGTTTGACATGGGGGAGGGGACCCGTAACTTTATGATAAAACTTATCCAATGCACACACAACAGTCATTTTTCACACTTTCGTCATCCAAATATCATACAATTTCATGAAAGTCAAGATTTTGACTGCTACTGACGTGTAACAGTACAGCTTCTAAGCATCACATAAACATTTTTCATGCATTTAATATTTACATTTACGTATGTTAAAAAGTGCATGTTGTTAATTAAAACAATAAAAAACAACATAAGACAAAAGTGCTTTGATAAAGTTAAATCTATAAAAGCCATTTAAAAATGTGCACAAATGGTTTAGCAAAAGTAAAACATTTTTAAGACAATTTGAAATATGTTAAAACGTCACTTTGTTAGAGAAGCAGTCTTCAGTCCTTTGTACAGGAATGGGGTGAGTCCTTAACAAACCCGCCCCCTTCGGCCCACCCCATGCAGCACGAGCTGGGGCGTTAGGTCCTCCCCTGCTGGCAGACACAGGGAGATCAGGGGGCCTGCTTCCTTCCATAGGTCCCTGGCGGCTCTGCACTCCCAGAGCAAGTGCCTCACCTACTCATCTTGGCCCCAGCCTGGTCGGGGGCACGCGGATGTCCTTGCCCTGACCGGGAGGATCTCATGGGCGACCATCCAGGACAGGTCCCGGTGCCGGTTCAGCAGAGCAGGATGGGCCACGTTACGCCAAACCGTTGTGGGCACGCTCCTGCACAAGAGAGAGAAGAGAGCAGTGTTTATTCAATACAGTGACGGACTCCTTTTCCAGATTAAAATGTCTTGAAAACCTTGGGTGCTGGGCGTAGTGTTTGGGGAGCAGGAAAGTGATCACATACATATATTTGCAGTACTGAAAGTTTTAAAAGAGACGTGGAACCTTTGACAACATAACCATCAATGACAAACTGGGACAACACTTCCCAAATATGCTAATGAGCCCCACCAGCACATTGTCCCCATCTACATTTTGGATACATTCTTACTGTATAGGGAATGCATTTCATTCCCTTGCTTAAAATGTGGAGCAATCAAAATGCGGACAAGATGAGGATTAAAGATGCATTCCAGGTTTAAATTTCACAAAACTAGGTGAATGAAGTCGGCTTTAGTAAGTAGGTTCAGGATGTTGTGCCCAGATATAACACATACATGGTATATCTCTATGGCTGTGCCATTTTGTCATTTTGGGAATCAATGGGCTGTTCCTCAATGAAGGAGCTGTTGGTAAAACACTTTCTGTGTCCATTTCCAGATTCAGATTGTGAAACCAAACAAAGAGGTGCAGACAGAAAGACTGTAAATCCAATGGCTGGACACTCCTTTTTGACAACCCCTCTGAGACGTGTTGAAAAAGTGTTGAAATGAGCCCTATCTTCTTAATGTTCCTTTCTTCACAGGGAAAAACCTCCAGTGCCATGGCTGGGGCCTTGGAGTCGCTCCAGGGAATGCAGAGAGCTGCCGATTACCACTTGTCACGGGGCCTTGTGTATGTGTGTGTGCACAACCGTGTGTGTGTCTGTGTGTGTGGAGCACAGTATTTGGAGCACAGGGGTCTGAAGGGTACAAACTGGTCCCAGGGTATGGGAAGAGGAGGAAGGTATCTGGGCTAGTAGCCAGAGTCTGATGGAGCAACACACAGCACTCTGCCAATGGCACAATGTGATGGAGTTCAGACTGGGGACAGAACATGAGGAAACAAGCTGCAGGAGAAATGTATTCAGTGGATGGGTTGTTGCACACTCAGCACATTAATGGTCCATTAGTGTTGAACTTACTGCAGCAATTTATTGGTGACCTTCATGGCTTGGCCAGTTTTAAGTATGAAAAGCAGAAAATGCAATATCCATATGTTATCATATTCTTAAGGTTTTAATGTATGTTCTGCTAAATCATCTAAACTGTGGGTAACTTAATACACCACGCTATGATGCGTTTAGCATTCCTCACAATGATATGGACTGGTTTTTGTATTTTCCACAGCAGTGTGGCAGAATAATTTAAGCTACATAAAAACAATTATTCAGGATTAATTGTTTTTGACATTTTATACAAGCTGTTCTTTGGCAAGGTCCTCCTTCCCTGGTATGCCTGTTTTGTTTGGACAGTATTATGACCTTGTCATCAGGGTATGGGCAAAAACTACCAAATTACAATGACAAAATACAATGACAAAATACCTTAAAGATCAATGAATCAAAATAAACTAGACAATTATTGTACTTTGAAATTGATTTAATTTAAAAACATGTATTTTGTAGCAGCAAAAATATTCTCAGTACAAGTTAAAGAACCGTTTTACTTACTATGACTGTGATACTGTATGTGTTGTTTATCTACTTTAGTTGAATGCACTGACTGTAAGTCACTCTGGTTAAGATGAAAGTGTTTATGTGAAAATGAACACACCAAAATGAACTGCAAAGAACACTGGTTATTACACTGAACAAAAATATAAACACAACATGTAAAGTGTTGGTCCCATGTTTCATGAGCTTAGTGTTGTGCAATAATTTGTTTACATCCCTTTTAGGGAGCATTTCTCCTTTGCCAAGATAATCCATCCACCTGACAAGTGTGGCATATCAAGAAGATGATTAAACAGCACGGTCATTACACAGGTGGACCTTGTGCTGGGGACAACAAAAGGCCACTCTAAAATGTGTAGTTTTTTCACACAACACAATGCCAAAGATGTATCAAGTTGATGGAGCGTGCAATTGGCATGCTGACTGCAGGAATGTCTACCAGAGCTGTTGCCTCCAACGTCATTTTAGAGAATTTGGCAGTACATCCAACAGGCCTCACAACAGCAAAAAACGTGTGTGGTGTCGTGTGGCCGAGAGGTTTGTTGATGTTAACGTTGTGAACAGAGTGCCCCATGCTGGCCGTGGGGTTATGGTTTGGGCAGGCATAACCTACGGACAAGGAACACAATTGCATTTTATTGATGGCAACTTGAATGCACAGAGATACCGTAACGAGATCCTGAAGCCCGTTGTCGTGACGTTCATCCGTCGCCCTCAACTCATGTTTTAGCATGATAATGCACAACACCATGTGGCAGGGATCTGTACACAACTCCTGGAAGCTGAAAATGTCCCAGTTCTTCCATGGCCTGCATACTCACCAGACATTTCACTCATTTAGCTGTTTGTGATGCTCTGGATCAACGTGTTACAACAGCTTGTTCCAGTTCCCGCCAATATCCAGCAACTTCGCACAGCCATTGAAGAGGTGTTGGACAACATTCCACAGGCCACAATCAACAGCCTCATCAACTCTATGCAAAGGAGATGTGTTGCGCTGCATGAGGCAAATGGTGGTCACACTAGATACTGACTGGTTTTCTGATCCACGGCCCTGCCTTTTTTTTAAGGTATCCGTGACCATAGATGCATATCTGTATTCCTAGTCATGCGAAATCCATAGATTAGGGCCTAATGTCTTTATTTAAATTGACTGATTTCCTTATATGAACTGTAACTCAGTAAAATGTTTGAATGTTTTTGCACGTTGCGTTTACATTTTTGTTCAGTATATTATTGGCCTTGTTTCAGGGTCATGTCTAGATGGGATACAGTTTAACCTAATTGTCCTAACCTGCTACGCTAATTCTCCTAAGCCTTCTATGATACGTACATTTTGACAAAATATGTATACCTTCTAGTCGAAACCTTGTTTTGGGTGGAGTTTATTAGAATAATACTCAGCATGCTTTACAATTGTCAATTTTTACATACACATGTATATTTAGTTCATTTAGGAAATGCTCTTATCACATTTTTTTTTTATAGAAAGTATTTTGTATTTTGAAAATACAAATTACAGCTCTCGAAAATATCTTGCTGCAAAATACATGAGTGTAGTTCAGCCAAGTGTAATAAAAATAACAAAATACTCAGAAGTAATTTAAATACATCTTTCAAATACATGTAAGAGAAATACTACCCATCTTTGCTTGTCATAAATTTGATGGGTCATCAAGTCCTACACAATTTGGGTAAATATTGGACAAAACACACATTGGATTATTTTGATCGAGCCAGTAGGGTCAATTTTTTATTTAAATTGGGTTGTTGATGCTGGATTATTGAGCTATAATCCACAGCGTCAGATCAGAAGACTGGAGACGTAGTTTAGTAAGGGCGTGGCTGTCAGCTAGTTATTTTTGGCCACACGTGAGAGTATATGTAGTTCCAGTTAATCTGTTCTGTTGTATTGTACACACATGTTAAGGTTGAGCACTTTTGCAGCTTTATTATGGCTTATACAAGAGTTTAGACAACTCTGTTATGAAAGAAAATAATTTATAGACATCAGAACAGTGATTACTGACCTTGAACTGGAATATATTTTCTTTAACGAGTCCGACGCAAAGGATATACTGCATTCTCGGGAACGGGCCCAAACCCGCCATCTTCATGAAGAAAAGACGGAGAAAAAGGGGGCGGAGGTCGGGCTGCCTTCTGAGAATTCGCAGCCGAGTGAGTAAAGCCCCACTACTATCCATTCTACTGGCCAACGTGCAATCATTGGAAAATAAAATGGATGATCAAGGATATCCTACCAACTGGACATTAAAAATGGTAATATCTTATGCTTCACTGAGTCATGGCTGAATAATGACATGGATTTGGCGGGATTTTCCATGCATTGCCAGGACAGAGAAGCTACGTCTGGTAAGACGAAGGGTGGGGGGGGGTGTCTATTTGTCAGTAACAGCTGGTGCGCGATGTCTAATATTAAAGAAGTCTCGAGGTAGTGTTTGCCTGAGGTAGAGTACCTTATGATAAGCTGTAGACCACACCATCTACCAAGAGAGTTCTCATCTATATTATTCGTAGCCATCTATTTACCACTACAGACCGATAATGGCACTAAGACTGCACTCAACCAGCTGTATAAGGCCATAAGCAAACAAGAAAATGCTAATCCAGAAGCGGTGCTCCTAGTGTCCGGGGACTTTAATGCAGGCAAACTTAAATCAGTTTTACCTCATCTCCACCAGCATGTCACATGTGCAACCAGAGGGAAAAAACTCTAGACCACCTTTACTCCACACACAGAGATTCATCCAATAGCATTGAGGAGTATACCACCTCAGTCATCGGCTTCATCAATGAATGCATCGATGACGTCATCCCCACAGTGACCGTACGTACATATCCCAACCAGAAGTGTTGGATTACAGGCAACACGAGCATCGAGCTAAAAGCTAGAGCTGTCGATTTCAAGGAGCGGAACACTAATCCGGACGCTTATAAGAAATCCAGATACGAAATCCAGACGAACCATCAAACAGGCAAAGCGTCGGATGTCACAGGTCTTGAAAACTATTACGGACTACAAAGGGAAACCCAGCCGCGAGCTGCCCAGTGACGCAAGCCTACCAGACAAGCTAAATGCCTTTTATGCTTGCTTCGAGGCAAGCAACACTGAAGCATGCATGAGAGCACCAGCTGTTTCAGATGACTGTGTGATAACGTTCTCGGTAGCCGATGTGAGCAAGACCTTTAAACAGGTCAACATTCACAAGGCCGCAGGGCCAGACGGATTACCAGGATGTGTACTTAAAGCATGCGCGGACCAACTTGAACGTGTCTTCACTGACAACCAGAGTCTGTAGTAACTAAATGTTTCAAGCAGACCACCATAGTCCCAGTGCCCAAGGAAGCAAAGGTAAGCTACCTAAATGATTACCGCCCCGTAGCACTCACGTCGGTAGCCATGAAGTGCTTTGAAAGGCTGGTCATGGTTCAGATCAACAGCATCACACCAGATTCTCTAGACCCACTCAATTCGCATACCGCCTCAACAGATCCACAGATGACGCAATCTCAATCGCACTCCACACTGCCCTTTCCCACCTTGACAAAAGGAACACCTATGTGAGAATGCTGTTCATTGACTACAGCTCAGCCTTCAACACCATAGCGTCCTCAAAGCTCATCACTAACCTAAGGACCCTGGGACTTAACACTGCAACTGGATCCTGGACTTCCTGACGGGCCACCCCCAGGTGGTAAGGGTAGGTAACAACACATCTGCCACACTGATCCTCAACACTGGGGCTCCTCAGGGGTGCATACTTAGTGTCCTACTCCCTATTCACCCACGACTGCGTGGCCAAACACGACTCCAACATCTTCATTAAGTTTGCTGATGACACAACAGTGGTAGGCCTGATCACCAACAACGACGAGACAGCCTATAGAGAGGAGGTCAGAGACCTGTCAGTATAGTGCCAGGATAACAACCTCTTTCTCAATGTGAGCAAGACAAAGGAGCTGATCGTGGACTACAGGAAAAGGTGGGCCGAAGAGGCCCCCATTAACATCAACAGGGCTGTAGTTGAGCGGGTCGAGAGTTTCAAGTTCCTTGGTGTCCACATCACCAACAAACTATCATGGTTCAAACACACCAATACAGTCGTGAATAGGGCATGACATTTTTTTGGGGCATTGGTCCCCAGATCCTTAAAAAGTTATACAGCTGGACCATCGAGAGGACCAAAAGGCTTCTTAACAGCTTCTACCCCCAAGCCATAAGACTGCTGAACAATTAATCAAATGGCTACCCGGACTATTTACATTGACAGCCCTCCCTCCATTTGTTTTTACACTGCTGCTACCTGCTGTCTATTATCTATGCATAGTCACTCACTGGACTCTACCCACACACTCACTGGACTCTACCCGCACACTCACTGGACTCTACCCACACACTCACTGGACTCTACCCACACACTCACTGGACTCTACCCACACATTCACTGGACTCTACCCACACACTCCCTGGACTCTACCCACACACTCACTGGACTCTACCCACACACTCACTGGACTCTACCCACACACTCACTGGACCCTACCCACACACTCACACATACTACACTGACACTCCAACACACACTCGCTGGACTCTAGCCACACACTCACACATACTACACTGACACTCCAACACACACTCACTGGACTCTACCCACACACTCGCTGGACTCTACTCACACACTCACACATACTACACTGACACTCCAAAACACCTATAATCACACACACAAGCATATTGACGCCACACACACTCACAGATAGACACTCTCTCCGACTCTTCACACACGCTGCTGCTACTCTGTTTATTATCTATCCTGATTGCCTAGTCACTTTTACCCCAACCTATCTACATATTACCTCAATTACCTCAACTACCTTGTACCCCTGCACAATGGCTGAGTACCGGTACCCCCTGTATATAGCCTCGTTATTTTATTGTGTTACTTTTATATTATTTTATTTTTTTTACTCTTTCTTGAACTGCATTGTTGGATAAGGGCTTGAAAGTAAACATTTCACTGTAAGGTAGGGGATTTCGGTGGGGTACCCCCACCCAGGTAGTGACAGTGCTGGCATCACAGGCTGCAGTAACCCATGGGGAGGGGGTCACACAACGGGTGACCAGTGTGTGTGTATTTTAGGGAAAGGGGGTGTATCACCTAGGACGTGATAATGTTAATCAAATCGTATTTTGCTCAGTTTTGCAGGCCTTCTCATACAGCTACAACTGTATATGCATTCGTAAATCAAGACCTTTCTTGAGTTGGGCTCTGGGATGGTGCAACAGTTGAGCATCTGAGTGTATGGTTGTTTGTGGGGAAAGAGTTTGAGAGGTGTGTGTGTGTGTGTGTGTGTGTGTGTGTGTGTGTGTGTGTGTGTGTGTGTGTGTGTGTGTGTGTGTGTGTGTGTGTGTGTGTGTGTGTGTGTGTGCCCCCAAGATAATAATATTTAGCATGAACTGACTACATTACTACAAATATGAATAGCTAATTATGTAAATGAAGATAAACAGGATTTTAGCTATGTATAATACAAATCGAGGTGGGGGCAATGAAAATGCTTTTGGCCGGTGGATATTCTTCAGGGGTGGTCTGCCGGTCATTGGGATGACAACCCAACTCGGGTTGAGGAGGGGTTTTAGCAGGTGGAATAGTGTGGACCAATTGGAGGTTTACTTAGTGGCAATGCAAATATCATGGTACAGCTGTTACTTTTTAATGGTATGTTTACAAAACATATATTATGATAAACAGAATTGAAACTTGTGTCTCATTATGGTAATTGATTAAATAAGTATTGCCAGTTGTAATGGCTTAGCAGATAATAAGAAAATACTATCAGTATTTACCTGGCTAAAAGATAAGGAAAATAATATATATTGTTTACAGGAAACTCTTTCAACAATTTTAGATGAAGTTTTGTGGAAAAAGGACTGGGAGGGTGAAATATATTTCTCCCTTGGGCAAAGAAATTCTAAAGAGGTGATGATATTAATTAACAGTATATTGGAAATGTAATCAAAGCCTACTGGATGATAAATTGTTTTTAACTAGGACAGAGGAATTTCTAACTGACTTTTTCTGACATAACATACAGTAGGTACAGCAGATCCCCTTAATGTATGAGACACTTTTAAATGTGCCTTTAGAGGCCATGCAATTCAGTACTCATCTATAAAACAAAAGCAATTTAGGTCAAAAGAGTCCATATAAATTGAAGGAGTAATAGTACATATAGATAGTAATAAAAACTGTACCATAGAGGCTCAGAGTAAGTTAGAGGAAAAACAAAAATAAATGGAGGAACTTATTCAAGAAATCCAGTGTAATATATTATAAAAATAAAGCAAACTGGATGGAATATGGGGAAAAATGCACCAAATTCCATTTCAATCTTCAACATAGAGTTAAATGTAACCTCTATTTAACTAGGCAAGTCAGTTAAGAACAAATTCTTATTTACAATGATGGCCTACCTACAGTGTCACCCCCTGGAGAAAGTTAGGGTTAATTGCCTTGCTCAAGGATACATTGACAGGTCTTTTCACCTTGTCGGCTCGGGTATTCGAACCAGCAACCTTTCGGTTACTGGCCCAATGCTCTAACCGCTAGGTTACCTGCCGCTACGAAAATGCAACCACATTTTTTTTACTGAAACTTGTTACAAATGATGGAGTCACTCATTATGTTTTCGTTTCAGTCTCCTCCATCTCCACTAACCGAAGCTAATTGTATGGATTTTTTCCTATTGATGATGTAAAATTTACATCTGTACAGAAAGACTCATGTGAAGGCCAAATTACAGAGTAGGAACTTCTTGATGCTATTAAAGCCTTTAAGTCCGGGAAAACTCCAGGTCTGAATGGCATACCAGTGGCGGTATAGCAAACTTTTTTTGATATACTCAGAAGAGCATGTTTTAACCACTCCTATATAAACGGTAGATTATCGGACACTCAACAAGAAGGTCTGATTTCATTATTACTGAAACAGGATCCAAGTGGTATACAGCGGGTGAAATAAGTATTGAACACGTCACCATTTTTCTCAGTAAATATATTTCCAAAGGTGCTATTGACATGAAGGTTTCACCAGATGTTGGTAACAACCCAAGTAATCCACACATACAAAGAAACCAAAACAAATAAGTTCAGAAATTAAGTTATGTGTAATAATGTGAAATGACACAGGGAAAAACACTCCTTTTCACTCCTCTGTCAGAAATCTTGCGAGGAGCACCTGGTCGAGGCAAATTTATGGTGAAATGATTGTCTTTCCACTTCCGTATTATGGCCCCAACAGTGCTCACTGGAACATTCAGAAGCTTAGAAATGCGCCTATAACCAATGCCATCGTTATGTTTTGCAAAAATTAGGTTGCGAATGTCTTGAGACAGCTCTTTGCTTTTACCCATCATGAGATGTGTCTTGTGTGACACCTTGGCAATGAGACCTTTTTGTAGGCCAGTGACAGGGGGCTGGATTGTTTTTTAATTACTGATAGTTTTCAGCTGTTGTCTTGGCTTTCCATGCCTTTTTGAACCTCCCTTTCTTCATGTGTTCAATACTTTTTCCCTGTGTCATTTCACAGTATTACACATAACTTAATTTCTGAACTGATTTGTTTTGGTTTCTTTGTATGTATGGATTACTTGGGTTGAAACTTTCATGTCAATAGCACCTTTGGAAATATATTTACTGAGAAAAATGGTGACGTGTTCAATACTTATTTCACCCGCTGTATATAAAGATCCAGTCCATTGAAAAAATTGGAGGCCTCTTACACTTACACACAAAATTCTAGATAAATGCTTAGCGCATAGAATTAAAAAGGTTTTGTCAGATATTATTAATCCTAACCAGACAGGTTTTTTACATGGACGATACATTGGTGATAATATAAGACAAGTACTGGAAACAATCGAACACTATAAAATATCTGTAAAAACAGGCCTGGTTTTCATAGCTGACTTTAAAAAGGCTTTTGATTAAGTATGACTGGAGTTTATATATATAGAGTATCTTATTAAATGGCTTAAAGTTATGTACAGTATAGTAACATAGTAAATAATCTCAGGAAGTTTTAAACTGTCAAGAGGAGAAAAACAAGGTTGTCCACTATCTGGATATCTATGTATTAATGCCATTGAAATGTTAGCTGTAAAATTACATCCAACAATAATATTAAGGGATTAGAAATCCATGGCTTAAAAACAAAGGCGTCAGTGTACGCTGATGATTCATGTTTTCTTTTAAATCCACAATTAGAATCCCTCCACAGCCTCATAGAGAATCCAGATACTTTTTCTAACCTCTCTGGAATAAAACCAAATTATGATGTACTATATTACGTATTAGATCACTAAAAGCGTTTACATTACCGTGCAGTTTACCAATAAAATGGTCTGACGGGGATGTGGACATACTCAGTATACATATCCCAAAAGAAAGAAATTATCTCACTCCAATAAATTTTTATAGAAAGTATCATGTCTTGACTTAGATTAAATTGGCTACAGCTATTTTCTAAAATAGATTATTTCTTCGTTTAATTGATGACGTGCACCCTGCAACAATTAACTGAAGTAATAATAATCGGAAGCTTTAATAGAGCTAATTTCTTCCGAATAAACTTTTGAAGATCTGAATATCTTTAATGTCAATAGCAGTCAGTCATCTAATCGTTACCTCTATTCAGTCAGTCAAGATCTAATTTGCAAGAACCATGGCGAATCATGTTGAATCAGCAATACAAATTGGGTTGAATCATTTATTTACTGAATACCTAAATAATTACACAGAAATTAATATATATACACATATAGTAGATTATACATCGATTACGTGATCATATCCTGAAAAGTCCCTAGTGGTCTTTTCCGAAATGACGGCTAGTTACACAAAAGAAAAGGGGAGGAGTTTTGGGAGAAAGGAAGGGTCGTTTCTATAGCTAGGCTAACATCAATAACAACCGCCCAATTGAAAGGTGAATGCAATTATAGATATTTACGGTTGAGCCTGGCGTTAGTAGATGGGTCAAAGAAGGAAGACTCTGGTCCTTTGGAGAATCTTCCTGGTTGTCGAGTATAGCAGCTGATTCCCCGGCTCACCACTTTGCTTTTTCATCGGATCCTACGCTTGTTCAGCTCCACAGCTGATGCCTGCAGGACTGTTTGGTTTTATGGTATTTATTTCTGTTTAACTACCAGGCCTCAGGTCCTGTGTGTAGTACATCACTTTATTTTTTTTATTTTTTTTTTATTTTTTTTCTAACTGACCCTCTTTGTCCATTCATCGCCTTTACCCGTCGTTGTCTTAGCCCTCTTAATTAACTGTCATTTTATTTATTTTATGTTCTGCCCCTTTCTTATTTCAATATGCCTTGTCTGTTGTTGTTTAGGTTAGCTATTATTGTTTTACTTCATTGCAGAGCCCCCAGTCCTGCTCAACTGGGCTCTGATAGCTTTTTTGTCCCTCCCCCCACACATGCGGAGACCTCATCTGGCTTAACTGGTGTCTCCAGAGATGCAACCTCTCTCTTTATTACCCAACGCCTAGGTTTACCTCCACTGAACTCACACCCTTCTATATCCTTGACTATAAATTATGCCCTGAATCTATTCCACCACGCCCAGAAATCTGCTCCTTTTATTCTATGTACCCAACGTACTAGACGTCCAGTTCTTAAAGTCCTTAGTCGAATACTAATTCTATTACTCCTCTGTTCCTCTGGTGATGTAGAGGTAAACCCAGGTCCTGTAGCCCCCAGTACTACACCTATTCCCCAGGCGCTCTCATTTGTTGATTTCTGTAACCGTAAAAGCCTTGGTTTCATGCATGTTAACATTAGAAGCCTCCTCCCTAAGTTTGATTTATTCACAGCATTAGCACACTCCGCCAACCCGGATGTCCTAGCTGTGTCTGAATCCTGGCTTAGGAAGGCCACCAAAAATTAAGAAATTTCCATCCCCAACTACAACATTTCCCGTCAAGATATAACTGCCAAAGGAGGTGGAGTTGCAATCTACTGCAGAGATAACCTGCAGAGTTCTGTCATACTGTCCAGGTCTGTGCCCAAACAGTTTGAGCTTCTACTTTTAAAAATCCACCTATCCAGAAATAAGTCTCTCACTGTTGCCGCCTGTTACAGACCCCCCTCAGCCCCCAGCTGTGCCCTGGACTCCATATGTGAATTGATTGCCCCCCATCTATCTTCAGAGTTTGTACTGTTAGGTGACTTAAACTGGGATATGCTTAACACCCCGGCTGTCTTTCAATCTAAGATAGATGCCCTCAATCTCACACAAATTATCAAGGAACCCACCAGGTACAACCCAAAATCCGTAAACATGGGTACCATTATTGATATCATCCTGACTAACTTGCCCTCCAAATACACCTCCTCTGTTTTCAACCAGGATCTCAGCGATCACTGCCTCATCGCCTGTGTTCGCAATGGGTCAGCGGCCAAACGACCACCCCTTATCACTGTCAAACGCTCCCTAAAACACTTTTGCGAGCAGGCCTTTCTATTCGATCTGGCCCAGGTATCCTGGAAGGATATTGACCTCATCCCGTCAGTAGAGGACGCCTGGTTGTTCTTTAAAAGTGCTTTCCTCACCATCCTAAATAAGCATGCCCCTTTCAAAAAACGTAGAACTAAGAATAGATATAGCCCTTGGTTCACCCCAGACTTGACTGCACTAGACCAACACAAAAACATCCTGTGGCGCACTGCATTAGCATCGAATAGCCCCCGCGATATGCAGCTATTCAGGGAAGTCAGGAACAAGTACACCCAGTCAGTTAGAAAAGCAAAGGCCAGCTTTTTCAAACAGAAATTTGCTTCCTGTAGTACTAACTCCAAAAAGTTCTGGGACACTGTAAAGTCCATGGAGAATAAGAGCACCTCCTCCCAGTTGCCCACTGCACTGAGGCTCGGAAACACTGTTACCACCGATAAATCCACGATTATTGAAAATTTCAATAAGCATTTTGCTACGGCTGGCCATGCTTTCCATCTGACTACCCCTACCCCGGTCAACAGCTCTGCACCCCCGGCAGCTACTTGCCCAAGCCCCCCCCGCTTCTCCTTCACCCAAATCCTGACAGCTGATGTTCAGAAAGAGCTGCTAAGTCTGGACCCCTACAAATCTGCTGGGCTAGATAATCTGGACCCTCTCTTTCTGAAATTATCAGCCAAAATTGTTGCAGCACCTATCACTAGCTTGTTCAACCTCTCTTTCGTATCGTCTGAGATCCCTAGAGATTGGAAAGCTGCCGCGGTCATCCCCCTCTTCAAAGGAGGAGACACTCTAGACCCAAACTGTTATAGACCAATATCCATCCTGCCCTGCCTTTCTAAAGTTTTCGAAAGCCAAGTTAACAAACAGATAACTGACCACTTCGAATCCCACCGTACCTTCTCTGCTATGCAATCTGGTTTCCGAGCTGGTCATGGGTGCACCTCAGCTACGCTCAAGGTACTGAACGATATCATAACCGCCATCGATAAAAGACAGTACTGTGCAGCCGTTTTCATCGACCTGGCCAAGGCTTTCGACTCTGTCAATCACCGCATTCTTATTGGCAGACTCAACAGCCTTGGTTTCTCAAGTGACTGCCTTGCTTGGTTCTCTAACTACTTTGCAGACAGAGTTCAGTGTGTCAAATCGGAGGGCCTATTGTCCGATCCTCTGGCAGTCTCTATGGGGGTGCCACAGGGTTCAATTCTTGGGCCAACCCTTTTCTCTATATACATCAACGATGTCGCTCTCGCTGCTGGTGACTCTCTGATCCATCTCTACGCAGATGACACCATTCTGTATACATCTGGCCCCTCTTTGGATACTGTGTTTACTAACCTTCAATCAAGCTTCAATGCCATACAACACTCCTTCCGTGGCCTACAACTGCTCTTAAACGCTAGTAAAACTAAGTGCATGCTTTTCTATCGAACGATGCCAGCACCCGCCCACCGGACTATCATCACTACTCTCGACGGATCCGAATTAGAATACGTGGACACCTACAAATACCTAGGCATCTGGTTAGACTATAAACTCAACTTCCAGACTCACATCAACCATCTCCAATCCAAAATTAAATCCAGAATTGGCTTCCTATTTCGCAACAGAGCCTCCTTCACTCATGCTGCCAAACATGCCCTTGTAAAACTGACTATCCTACCGATCCTTGATTTCGGCGATGTCATTTACAAACTAGCCTCCAACACTCTACTTAGCAAATTGGATGTAGTCTATCATAGTGCCATCCGTTTTGTCACCAAAGCCCCTTACACTACCCACCACTGCGACCTGTATGCTCTCGTTGGCTGGCCTTCACTATATATTCGTCGCCAAACCCACTGGCTCCAGGTCATCTATAAGTCTTTATTAGGTAAATCCCCGCCCTATCTCAGCTCACTGGTCACCATAGCAACACCCACCCGTAGCATGCGCTCCAGCAGGTATATCTCACTGGTCACCCCCAAAGCCAACACCTCCTTTGGCCGCCATTCCTTCCAGTTCGCTGCTGCCAATGACTGGAACGAATTGCAAAAATCATTGAAGCTAGAGGTTCCTATCTCCCTCAATAACTTTAAGCATCAGCTGTCAAAGCTGCTTATCGATCACTGCACCTGTATATAGCCCTTCTGTAAATAGCCCACACTACTACCTCATCCCCATATTTATTTTTGTTTATTTTTCACTAATCTTGCACTCCAGTATCTCTATTTGCACATCATAATTTGCACATCCTTCATTCCTGTGTTAATGATGATAATTCTGTAATTTATTTCTACTCTATAGTCTATTTATTGTCCTACCTCCCAACCTTACTGCATTTTTGCACTACATTTTGCACTCTGTTTATAGATTTTCTATTGTGTTTTTGACTGTTTGTTTAATGTGTAACTCTGTGTTGTTGTTTTTTTTTTTTTCTGTCGCACTGCTTTGCTTTGTCTTGGCCAGGTCGCAGTTGCAAATGAGAACTTGTTCTCAACTGACCTACCTGGTTAAATAAAGGTGAAAAAAAAAAAAAAAAAGCAGATACATGGGAGTACCCTCAGTCCTTCAGAGTCTGTTCAAAGTTCATACCAAGTGGTGTTATCAGCTTGTGCTGGATCCTGAATTGTCTAATCAAAATGCACAGTTTTAACATGGTAGTTGTCACAGCCACGTTATCTGGTAATGTAGATTTCGTTAGATAAAGTTTTATTGTTAACACAGCTCGCGCCGAGGTCTGATTTAGCCCTTGTTCAACGCATGGGCCACCGTCCTCGCGTCATCAGGAACCGACGAGTACTTACGTCAATGGGCTTTTATACTGGGGAAAGAAGGACGTGTTTCATAACTCTCAGCCAATGTCTGCTCACATGGGCATGGCTACTGCCTGGATACGTTTAGTTATGAAACAAACACTTTTCAACACAAAAAGCTTGAATCACATTGTAATCTTTTCAAAAGTAGTTTCATGTTCAAACATATACATTGCATAACAATAACATGTTTATCTTATCTCTAGAATGGTTAGACTTCCCGAGATATGTATTATGTCACCCTGTGGTCCGGTTCTATTGTCCTAGACCCCATGGATTTAACATACTATTCTTTAAATACCAAGGGAGACGTTGACCTGGAAAAGAAATGCAAATATTTTTCATTGTCCCAACTTATACCATATTGCATACTCTCTCTCTCTGTGGTGAACAAAGAGGTTTTCTGAGCCTCTTTCTATAGATGGCTTTAGAGAAAGGAATTTATTGGGGGGTCATAAACTCTTCTCAATAGGGGAGAGAGGAAAGGGGGTTTTATGACACTATCTCCACCCAACGTCGCGACAAAAGTGAGAAAAAATAGATAAGATCTTGCTACCATGGAAAGGAAAATACCTGTCGATGTCAGGATTAGTGTTCAGAGAGGTCTCTGGACATTTCTATGTTTGTCAGGATTAGTGTCCAGAGACCTCTCTGGATAACTCTATGTTAGTTTTGTTGTGTGGTCCCAATTAGAGGCAGCTGTTAGCTGCGTTGCCTCTAATTGGGGATCTCATTTAAGGGTACTGCCTGCCCACGTGTGTGTGAGTCATTGTTGACATGCATGGGTATGCACACACGGTGCGGCTGAGCACTGCGCCTTGGGTTCTGTCCTCCACTTGCCGTGACAGAACCCAAGGCGCAGAGCAGTGGTGGTTCGACATCTTTATTTAAATCGAACTTCACAAAACAATAAACAATGAAACAATCATCAGCCGCAACGTGTGTGCATACCTATGCATGTCAAGAATGACCCACCACCACGGGGCCCTGGAGCTGGAGCATGAGCCAGGGCAGCGGCAATGTCGACGGGCTCCACGCCAGCGGTCCAAGGGGTGGAACCCGGAGATGGCCCCGAGAAAACCCCATACAACTTTTGTGGGGGGGCTATGAGGTCTGGCGGAGGGGCGAGAGGAGCCCCTGCCGCGACACTCGTGGGGGTTCCAGGTGGAGTCCCTACAGGCATGGGAGTCAGAAGAGGAAGACGAGGTGCTCCTGGCTTCCATCTCGTGGGTGTTCAGGAGGGAGCCCCTACAGTCGTGGGAGCAGGAGTTCGCTCAGGTGTCAGACGACGACGACGAGGTGCTCCTGTTCCCCAACTCGTGGGAGCTCGAGGATCAATCAATCAAAATAATTTATAAAGCCCTTTTTACATCAGCCGATGTCACAAAGTGCTATACAGAAAGCCAGCCTAAAACCCCAAACAGCAAGCAATGCAGATGTAGAAGCACGGTGGCTAGGAAAAAGGCAAAACCTAGGAATAAACCTAGAGAGGAACCAGGCTCTGAGGGGTGGCCAGTCCTCTTCTGGCTGTGCCGGGTGGAGATTATAACAATTCATGGCCATTAAGGCCAGATCTTTCTCCAAGATGTTCAAACATTCATAGATGACCAGCAGGGTCAAATAATAATCATAGTAGTTGTAGAGGTTGCAACAGGTAAATACATCAGGAGTGAATGTCACTTGGCTTTTCATAGCCAGGCATTTAGATGCGTTAGAGAGCGCAGGTACGGTGCATTGACAGTTTGGCACCGCCCTGAGTGGTCGCCTGTTAAGCAGCTCCCGTTGTTCTGCATAAATTGTTGTTTTAGTTCGTTTTTTCGTCTCTTTTATTTAGTTTTTTTTGGTACAGTTGAACTATAATAGTTCAGGATTATGGATTTTCTCGCAGCTGAACGTCGAAAGGAGTCGTCAACTATTATTATTTACAACAGAGCCCAGGAATTAGCACACGCAGCGCTGCTGCACCCCAGTGAAAAGTTTGATATTCCGGACGAGTTGAAAAGGCGACGGCTTGGACGCAGGGCGGGATTGAAGTGTAAGCGCATCCCAGTGATTTCTTTGCCATTTCGGGGGGATTTTAACCATGCATCTCTCTCTTCAATGCTGCCCACGTTCAAACAGTTCGTGAAGTGCCCATCCAGGAATAATACAACTCTGGACTTGTTATATGCTAATGTGAAGGACGCGTACAACTCCACTGCACTGCAACCTTGTCCACCTCACTCCACCTTACAGGCCTTTGGTCCAACAGCAGCCTGCGACCACCAGGACCATTAGGAGATGGTACCCGGAGGCCCTACAGGACTGCTTTGAAACAACAGACTGGGATGTGCTCTGTGAGGCTCATGGGGAGGACATCGATGGACTTACTGACTGCATAACAGACTATATTCATTTTTGTGTAGACAACACTGTACCCACCAGGAAGGTACGCTGTTTTCCAAACAATAAGCCTTGGGTCACCAGCGACCTGAAGGCCCTGCTGAATGAGAAGAAGAGGGCCTTCAAGGAGAGGGACAAGGACAAATTGAAATGCGTCCAGAGGGAGCTGAAGTTGCGGATTGCTGAGGGGAAGAGAGGGTATAAGGAGAAGATGGAGGACAAGCTGAGGCAGAGCCAGGTGAGAAAGGTGTGGAAGGGTATGAGAAATATCACTGGCTTCAAAAAAACAAACAGTGGGCAGACGGAGGGGACCCAGGACAGAGCCAATGAGCTGAACCAGTTTTTTTACAGGTTTGATACTGGCCCTGTCCACCCCCCGTCCAGCTCCCCAGACCACACACCCTCACGGCTGTCCGACCCCCACTTTGCACACAACACCTCTGCTGAGTCAATCAGTGACACCTCCTCCACCCCTGCTCCCCCTGGACTGATCCTCAACACCCCCCTTCCCCCCACCTCTCCACCGGGGCTGGCTTTCACCACCAACCAAGTGAAGAGAGAGCTGGAGAGACTACGTCAGTGGAAAGCGGCGGGCCCTGATGGCATCAGCCCAAGGGTGCTTAGGGTCTGTGCTGACCAACTGTGAGGAATACTCCAGCGTCGCTTCAACCTTAGCCTGAGCCTAGAAAGGGTCCTTGTGCTGTCTCGTCCCAGTGCCCAAGAAGGCACACCCCACTGTCTTGAATTACTTCAGACCTGTAGCGCTAACATCCCACATCATGAAGACCCTGGAAAGGTTAGTCCTCGCTCACCTCAATTAACTTCTGGGCCACATCCTGACTGATGGCAGGCCATTCTTGCATAATCAATGCTTGGAGTTTGTCAGAAGTTGTGGGTTTTTGTTTGTCCACCCGCCTCTTGAGGATCGACCACAAGTTCTCAATGGGATTAAGGTCTGGGGAGTTTCCTGGCCATGGACCCAGAATGTTGATGTTTTGTTCCCAGAGCCACTTAGTTATCACTTTTGCCTTATGGCAAGGTGCTCCATCATGCTGGAAAAGGCATTGGTCGTCACCAAACTGTTCTTGGATGGTTGGGAGAAGTTGCTCTCGGAGGATGTGTTGGTACCATTCTTTATTCATGGCTGTGTTCTTAGGCAAAATTGTGAGTGAGCCCACTCCCTTGGCTGAGAAGCAACCTCACACATGAATAGTCTGAGGATGCTTTACTGTTGGCAGGATTGATGGTAGCGCTCACCTTGTCTTCTCCGGACAAGGTGTTTTCCGGATGGCCCAAACAATCGGAAAGGGGATTCATCAGAGAAAATGACTGTATACCAGTCCTCAGCAGTCTAATCCCTGTACCTTTTGCAGAATATCAGGCCATCCTACAAAAGTCTTCGCCTCACTGTGCGTGCAGATGCACTCACAATTGCCTGCTGCCATTCCTGAGCAAGCTCTGCACTGGTGGTGCCCCGATCCCGCAGCTGAATCAACTTTAGGAGACGATCCTGGCGCTTGCAGGACTTACTTGGGTACCCTGACGCCTTCTTCACAACAATTGAACCTCTCTCCTTGAAGTTCTTGATGATCCGATAAATGGTTGATTTAGGTGCAATCTTACCAGCAGCAATATCCTTGCCTGTGAAGCCCTTTTTGTGCAAAGCAATGATGACGGCACGTGTTTCCTTGCAGGTAACCATGGTTGACAGAGGAAGAACAATGATTTCAAGCACCACCCTCCTTTTAAAGCTTCCAGTCTGTTATTCTGACTCAATCAGCATGACAGAGTGATCTCCAGCCTTGTCCTCGTCAACACTCCCACCTGTGTTAACGAGTCAATCACTGACATGATGGCAGCTGGTCCTTTTGTGGCAGGGCTGAAATGCAGTGGAAATGTTTTTGGGGGATTAAGTTCATTTTCATGGCAAAGAGGGACTTTGCAATTAATTGCAATTCATCTGATCACTCTTCATGACATTGTGGAGTAACTGCAAATTGGCATCATCAACACTGAGGCAGCAAACTTTGTTGAGACCAATACTTGTGTCATTCTCAAAACCTTTGGCCACGACTGCACGTACGTGTAGGTATGTACGGCAGGACCAAATCTGAGAGATAAGTAGGAACAAGCCCATGTAATGCTTTTTAGGTAAAACCTTGAAATCAGCCCTTGCCTTAACAGGAAGCCAGTGTAGAGAGGCTAGCACTGGAGTAATATGATCAAATTTTTTGGTTCTAGTCAAGATGCTAGCAGCCGTGTTTAGCACTAAGTGAAGTGTATTTAATTTAATTCAAGAGAGGCTTTATTGAGACTTGCGTGAGGCACGCAGCGAGATGGTCGCATCACACTGAGCTCCTGCCTACAAACCCCCCTTTTTTTTTTAAACGTTTTAGTTTGAATTTGATTGTTAAATTCATCTTTACCTCGTTAGACTGTTCACAAAGACTGGTCTAAACAATGGCAACAAACAAAAAAGCAGCAAGTTCTCCGCAAAAACAGCACGATAACAGCAAACGGTTCAAGGCTAATGCTAGCTCATTTGACCAAGACGAGGTAGCCATGCTGATCAAACAAACCGTCGATGCACAGAGAGACTCGTTGAGTGGTATGGTCTCTGACTTGCTAGCTGAAGCACTGAAAAAGGCACTGGGCCCGCTCGAACATACCCTATCCGAAAACGTGGGTTTGCTTTGATCTCTCCAAACTGAGATAGGCGCACATGCCAAAAAAATGGAAAACATAACAACTAGAGTGGAGGCACTACAGGGCACCGTTCGTCAAGTTAATAAAGACACTGGCCACTGCCTCTCAGAACTCGAGAAGCTACAAAAAAAATACAACGAACTTGAAGATAGAGGAAGAAGGAACAACGTAAGACTAATTAACTTACCACCCGGGATGGAGGGAGATGACCCTGCAGGTTTCCTCAGAAAGATGCTACCGACGTGGATTCCTGAACTGGCGAAGTCATCAACTCTGCCCCTTGAGATTGACCGAGCGCACCGAGTTTACTCTAACAACACGGCCAGGCCACGTACAATGATATTCCGACTACTGCGGTATCCAGATCGCCAAGCCATACTTCAAGGTGCGCGGAAGGCAAAGCCATCTCTCCCAGACGGCACCCGCCTGGAGTTCTACGCTGACTACAGCTCCGGCACAACCCAGCAAAGGAACGCCTACAAGGGAATTAGGACCATGCTCCGACAGAAAGGCATCGATCATTTTTTAATCTATCCGGCGGTTCTGAGGGCCAACGTTCGAGGGGAACGGATGTCTTTTGATTCGGCGAAAGAAGCCGAGTTGTTCTTCTCGGACCCCCGGAGACTGACATGGTGATCTGAAAATATGCTCTGCTTGTTAATCAGCCTTACGGACGTCCAGTTTTACACAGTCCTCACAGGTATGGATTTCACCTGGAACCAAACGCTACGAATACTTTTCTGTTCTCTATCTCACCTATATACATGTTGATGAGATATAGTTAGCTAACAAACGGGACTCATGTTCCTTGTGTTTATGAAAATGCTTTGACACCAATGCTAGCTTGGTTATATTTCTTTACCTGCTGTGTTAATATGACTCGGATATTCATTGGTTAGTCGTTTCTAACGAGTTCAAGTACCGTGATATATAGTTTAAGAAGGGGGGGGTTAAGGCTCAGTTCATTGTCAGACATCGCTTTGTGTTCGTCACGGATGCTGGCTAAAGAAGGGCTTGGGAGGGGGGAGGGAACGCAAAAACGTGCACATCAACACATGGGATTACTGTTTCAGATATATGCAGGTCTAATGTTTTTACCACGATCACACCTCTACATTTCTTACAACGTTCGCCTCTTTATGTTTGATTTACGTCTAATTATTTGCATGTGCCTAATGTATGTGGACAATGGCTAGTTACCAAGTTTTGTCGTTTAACACCAGGGGTCTGAATTCACCATTCAAACGTACGAAGATTCTAGATTTTTTACGCAGGAAACACGTAGATATAGCACTGTTGCAGGAGACTCATCTTAGACCGGTAGATGTCGCAAGATTACAGAACAAATTGTACAAGCCAGTGGCAGCCTCAGGAGATGGCTCACGTACCAAGGGTGTGGTGATTTTGATGAAACGCACACTTAATATTGTTATTGAAAAGGTTAGTGCAGATGATACGGGGAGACTGGCATATTGTGGTACATCTATACAAGGTAGAAAAGTGGCTTTTGTGAATATTTATGCACCCACAGTTTATGAGCCAACTTTCTTTCCACAGATCACTAAAGACCTACTATCTCTGAGTGAATATCTTATAGTCATTGGTTCAGATATGAATACCTTTTTTGATAGTGGCTTGGACAGGACAAATACGATGGTGTCCAATGCTCAAACAACCTCTTCCAAATCATTGCACCATTTCTCCAAAGATTTGAACTTAGTTGATATATGGCGGCTACAAAATCCAACGGCTAAAGACTATACATACTTCTCCCCCCATCATAAAATGTCTTCTAGAATAGACTACATCCTAACATCGGCCCAGTTGTTCCCAGCTGCCGAACCTATAGATTTTCTACCACGGCACCTATCGGATCATAATCCAATTTTAGCGACTTTCAATTTTGAACCTGTCAAATGTAAACCATCCAGATGGAGGTTTAACACCACTCTCCTCCAGAACCAAGAATATACTGATCAGTTAAAGCCCAAATTGATTGAATTTATCGGCTTCAATAAAGATAGTGTATCCGACCCAATGCTGGTATGGGCCTCCATTAAGGGGTTTTTGCGTAACAATGCCATTTGGTTCTCTTCACAACTTAAAAAATCCAAAGTACAAGAAATATCTAGATTAGAGCGAAAATGCAGCTTATTAGAGAAGGACCTGAAGTCTAATTACACTAGAGAGAAAGAACACTTTCTGAAGGCTGAACAAGCAGAATTAAACAATTTGCTGAAACATAGGGTTGAATACCTAATGCACACAACCAAACACAAATACTACTCAGAAGGGAGCAGACCAAGCCGTCTCCTTGCTCTCACTCTCAAACACCAGGAGAACAAGATGTCTATATCTTCAATAAGATGCCCTGAGAAAGGTCTGGTCTCAACCTCTCCTGAGATTAATGAAACGCTAAAACAATTTTTTGCTAAACTCTATTCTTCTGAAACGCAACCGTCTCAGGAACAATATGATGATTTCTTTACTGGGTTAGATCTTCCTACATTGTCATTAGAGGAATCAGAGAATCTAGATGTGCCGGTTTCTTTGGAGGAACTATTTTTGGCTCTGAAATCTACCAATACAGGCCGTTCCCCAGGTACTGATGGCATACCAGCTGAGCTATATCTAGTGCTCTGGAACATTTTGGGGCCAATATGGCTCTCCACATTGAATTCGGCTATCGAAAAAGGTTACTTCCATAGAGATCTGAATACAGCACTTATTACAGTGATACCAAAGCCGGGCAAGGACCCGCTAGAATGCGCCAGCTATAGACCAATCTCGTTGATCAATGCTGATTTAAAGATATATGCCAAGGTGGTAGCCCTCCGATTGGAAAAAGTAGTAGGGAGTCTGCTAAATCCAGACCAAGCAGGATTTATGAAGGGGCGGTTAGCCTCGGACAATATCCGACGACTACTACACATCATAGGAGAAACCGAGAAGAACAACTCACCCAGTGGACTCTTATTTGTTGACCCTGAGAAGGCCTTTGATAGGTTAGAATGGGAGTACCTCTGGAGAGCTCTCAAAGAGTTTAATTTTGGCCCAGCTTTTATCAAGATGGTCCAAGTTTTGTATACCAACCCCTCGGCCCGAGTTTGCACAGGTGGGACCTTCTCAGAGTTATTCGGAATAGCCCGCGGCTCGAGACAGGGCTGCCCCGCGTCGCCGCTGCTTTTCAATCTTTCTTTGGAACCGCTTGCCCAGTTCATCCGGAGAGCTACTTCGATTTCCCCAATTAAATTAGGTGCCTCTACTCACTCGATATCGCTATACGCGGACGACACTCTCATATTTATGTCTGATTTACAGACCTCTCTTCCAAATGCAATTAAAATAATAGGAGATTTTGGGGTGTTATCCGGTTTTAAGATGAACCTCTCTAAGTCAGTGCTGATGCTGCTCAATACGGAGAAAGATAAGGTGACACTCCCACTGGGAATTGCAACTGCTCAACAAGTAAGCTATTTAGGAGTCCATATAAGCAAATCTGTCTCATCTGTGGCAAGGACCAACTATTCTAACATACTCAAAAAGATAGAGAGTGACATTAATAGGTGGATGCCCCTACCAGCATCAGTCCCATCTCGTATTTCTGTGGTGAAAATGAATATTCTGCCAAGGATTAACTTCATTAGTTCCATGCTGCCCCTAGCACCGCCAGTTAATTACTGGTCAAAGTTAGATTCTTTGCTTAGGAAATTTGTCTGGAACGGGAAGCGGCCGCGCATTAAATGGTCTACGCTGCAGTCAGATAAATCACAAGGTGGCTGGGCCTGCCCCAACTTTAAATTATATCATTGGTCCTTCATATTGCGCTGCCTTAACCACTGGATGAACCCTGGAACCAGTACTCCGTGGAAGGATATAGAAAAGGAATTGATAGCACCTATAAGGTTGCAGGACCTGTTGTTTTCTGGTATTACACATAAAACATGCACTCTACGCTTTGGACCGATCATAGCATATATGTTGCAAACCTTTAAAGCAGTTGAACGGTTTTTGGGAGTAAAAGGAAAGTGGCACAGAACCTCCCCCATTTGGCGGAACCTTAATCTGCTGACGGGTGGTAAACCTTTCGTTCAGGACACTTGGGCTCAAAAAGGTATACAAGTACTGGAAGATTTGAATGGAGATAACTCCTTACTTAGCTTCCAAGATCTTGTCACTCAATACAATATTCCTGGGAACTCTTTGTTTTACTACTTCAGATTAAGATCAGCCCTTAAAACGTACCGCATCCCATGGGGTCCTGAATTAAAGACTCACCCGATTGTAGATCTGGTTCTAGGTGCACCTAGGAGAATTGTATCATACATTTATGCAAGCCTGATAACACACCCAAGGGTCGATATTCCTGGCACGAAACAGTGGGATAAAGACATGAGTCATATGAGAAGAGTAGTAGGCTGGGATGCAGTATGGGAAAATGTTACAGGGTCTTCAAAAAATCCCAATCACCAATTTATTCATCTGAAAATATGTCACAGGACTTATATGACCCCAAGGAAAAGACATTTGATGGGTCTGGCACCCCATCCATACTGTACATTTTGCCGACATGGTACCCTAGGCACGTTCATGCACACGCTGTGGGACTGCCCTGAAGTATACACCTTTTGGACCAAAATAGTGGACATTATTTCCTCAATGACCGGTACAGATTTTCCTATTGACCCTGCTCTCCATCTTTTAAACGATGACTCTATGATCCAAATCACAGAGAGGACACGCAAACTCTGGCTGGCCGGCATGACTGCGGCCAAAAAGATAATCGTCCAACGCTGGATTCCACCTCACACTCTTTCAGTAAAACACTGGCTGTCCTACTATCTTGACATCTTGTTTCTCGAACTTTCATCTGCCAGAATTAATAGAGCCCGACCCGGTACTTTGCAGATGTGGAGGTGTGCAATTACTGCTGTGAAAGAACGGTTGCTAGAATGAGTGCACAATCTTGTGAGTATTACTGTCATATCTATTAACTTGTTTTGTTTCTGTAATAAATATATTCTTGATGTCGCTTATTACCAACGCTGTATTACACACATTAGCTCGAAACATTACACAACCTGTATTACACACATCTTTTAGAATATCTAATCCTAAACACACACAGACTTATGAGGGCTGGACTCCGAGGACAAAGAACACTGCCAAGAGCCAATGGGAAGTCGATACTGCCCGAGGAGGGACTGCCCTCCATAACAACGACCAGTCAGGAGTGTGAATCTACCTACGTCATTTTATTACTATTGCTCTGTATAAATATGTGTGCCACGTGTTTAGGAGGGCTCTTTGTTCCGGACGACTCCCTAAGAGCTGAAGGAACGAGCCCGTGCACGAGTTACCAAATATCTTTGCATCAAATAAATCGCTTGATTGAATATCAATTCCACCTGGTCCTGAGTTATGACTTGTCTCCTTCTCGAGTAATTGAAATATCAACAAATTTGGTAGCAGAGGATGGTTAAATCACTTCTGATTTCGATCTATAGCTAGTTGATGTGAGAGGAGACGGGTCTTTGACGAATTCACGAGGACGGGTGACCTGTTCGCAGGAGCCATCGGCAATTCTTCTCACCCCAGGAAACTGATCAATGAGCTCGACTAAATAAGGTAAGCAGAACCTGTTTAATCGAATCTGCAATATTGTATTATAGTATTATCCAAATTTTGATCAGTAGTACTGGGCGTGAGTATGAATTGTTGTTAAAATATTTCTTATAGATGTATTACGAATGCGAAGGCTGATTACAAAGATATTTGTGCAATATTTATATAGGAAAAAGGTAAAGGAAGAAGTGAGCCTGTGTGGCACCCTGTGTGGGTCTGTGATAGCCTGTGTGGCACCCTGTGTGGGTCTGTGATAGTCTGTGTGACTCCCTGGTTAAGATTAAGAGCCTGTGTGGCGCAACATTGATAGCCGTATCCACCAACTAGAGAAGGCCTTTTGGACTAGCTGACCAGAAGGGAACACTCAGTTAAGGTGGAGAATTAAAGTAATTATAACTTAAATACATCCCCATAGATAAAGTGTGACATATCCCGTCCTATTGACTTAGAGGACTATATTACGTATTAGTTTCGTCCCGGAGGTTATAGAATTTATTCTAGCCCGGTTTGACTTTGTTTAGGGAGGGACCCGTGCGCCTCCAGTGCGTCTAATTTTAGCCACTGTTTTGAGAGTGCTTGTCTGTACGTACCTTTGAGGGTGTACGATCTGTCTGTCTAATTGGATTGATATAGCTTCGTCCCGGAGGTTCTAGAGCTTTCTAGCCCGGTTTTGACTGTGTTTAGGCAAATTTGTGTTTGTGTGTCCCTGCTTCTGTTTGTCTTACCGTATTGTAATGTGTGATGTGTGATAATATATAACTATAATAGATAAGGTTTGGCATGCGCTGATTCCACTGACTCTGAACATATTAAATTGGCGATAACACATTGAAGAATGGCTTCTACATTGACACCTAAACCCAAATTCATTGACTACTTAGAACAGAAAATCAAGAAGAAAGGGAAAAAAACTCTAGAAGAAGCAGAGCTGAGAGTAGGGGTTATACACAAATTTGGGTCAGTGTACAGACCATAATCTCAGGGTCTAGTGGAACGCGCAAATCAAACCTTGAAAGCTAAAATTGCAAAGGTATGTGCAGGCTCTAAATTGACCTGGGTGGAAGCCCTGCCCCTGGCCTTGATGGCTATGAGGTCCTCACCCGGGGCAGGGACCATCTCTCTCCCCATGAGATGATGACAGGGAGGGCTATGCCTGGTCCACCAAGGGAGGGAGGTCATATGCCCGCCCTTGATGTACAACAAATTGTAATGTCTGATTATGTGAGGAAACTGACGGAACTTTCTGCAGCTCTCTACACACAGATCCACAAGGTCCAAGAGGGGGAGCTGCTGGGAGACTCATCACCACTGAAGGTAAAAGTTGGGGACTGGGTGAGGGTTAAAGTCCACAAGAGAAAGTGGCTGGAACCCAGGTGGACTGGACCGTACGAAGTGAAGGAAGTTACTTCACACTCGGTCCAGGTCAAAGGTAAATCAGGAGCGCCTTGGCACCACCTTACACACTGCACTCCAGCCCCAACCCCTTCCAGAATTTTGACTGAAACCAGGGCCGACTTGCGCGCCCTAAACAATTCGATTCCAACCACTGACACCTTAGTTGGGGAAAATGGGACCATGGGTTCCGTTATTCACGTAGAGCCTGAGTGCTACATTCTGCTCTTCACACAGAGAGAATTAGAAATATGGAAAAAGGGAGGGGCAATCCTCCGAGATGATATTTGGCATTAGGGTAATTTACCAATATTACTAAAGTCTTTGTTTAGATATGTAGTAATTATGATACATGGGCAAAGCCATGTATCACAGGGGAGAACTAATTACTTGAAACAATTAGGAAGTATGATTGTAGCGTATGGAAGAACAAATTACTTTAATAAAAAAAAATGTTGTTCCAGGTGTGTTGTATGTGCGCAAAGTAATGATCATAGAACTTACAGGGGATGATAGAGTTTTAATTTTGGTGTATCTTAAATACATTCCAATGAAGGGCGATTGCCTGGGCTGTGATTTTAACGTTTGAACTTGATAAGAAACAAATGTGGGGGATGGGCTGTGTTAAAAAATGAGATTGACTCAATTGATAGGACAGTATTTATAGAATATGGGTTAGTTTTATTTTTATTTTTTTAGTTGACAGTCTTACTTAATAGGACAATATTGATCAACTTTATTTGTGGTTTATTTCACTTTTGTGATTACAGGTTCTAATTTACTATGATGGCCCTCACTGAGTCATGTAAACTAGGTAGTGGTGTACATGTGAACAGATATTCTGATTTAGATTGGTGTTTGCCCACTATGAGTAGGAGTTTGGAAAAGTAGTGATTTTATGAATGCATTATGGAAATATTAAGTAAATAATATGTTTACAGATTGAGGCCCTGCTGGAAGCTAGGTTGCTCCCAGTTAGGTTGGCATTTTGAAGGTTTGTGCCTGCAAGGCAATCAAGATAACATTAGCTTAAGTAATAAAGTTGCTGCTGAAAGGTTTCACACCCATGTTGTGTATCTGGTTTTTGCTATGGCCTCGCCTGTTGTTGAGTTGCAACAACAACAGGGGACTGACCATATGTCTCACTCCCTATGGGAGACCAGAGGTTGCTCCCAGGGCCCTGATGGCCTCTGTAGACAACACCTTTCAGGTAAATTTGTGTTGCTAGAGTAACTCATTCCGTAGGTTTGCCGAATATAAGACTATTTTTAGTATGCGTTATGTGCATTTAATATAACATTGCCAAGTGGATACTTCTTAAACCAGGTAATGTTACTTAGTGGTTTCTTTACACACATTGCATTAGACTTTATTGATATGATTGAGAAAAAGTGCTCTTGTCTAGTGATAGGGAAATAATTGAAGTCAGAACCCACGGCCACCCATAGATAATTCTGGATTGAAATTGTATCCCTCATTAGTAGACTGGGTATGGGGGGAGAATCCAGATCATGAAGTAGTAGTGGTGAGGGACCCCCACCCCCTATCCTAATCAGAGGGAAACTGAGGGAGCTCAGGAAGGAGAGGGGGATAAGACAGATGTAGAGATACGTATCACAGAAATTTTAAAGGAACTATTGGTGAGACAGGGAAGCAAGGGGGTGAAGGAAAGTAATGATGATTGACTGTGATAGAAGTTAGATATTACCAGGAAGAAATATTGTTCATATTCATCCGCAATCGGCAGGTTTAATTAAACACATGAATGGAACAATAAATAGTAGACTAAGGAAGAACTATATAAGTACTGGAAGAAACTTGGTAGGATGAGTACCTATAGTAGGATGTAGAGTTAGGAGGACCAGAGCAGGCAGAGATAGACAGTGAGAATACTCTGGCTGAATACATGAGAAGATTGTTTGATAATCACACCCGTATGTCAAAGATTTTGTGACCTACAGGTGAACTGAAGGAGAGAGTGACCCACTCTATCCAACCAGGTGATGGGGTGTGGGTCCAATGATTGAAAAGGAAAGACTGGAAGCAGCCCCGTTGGGAAGGCCCTACCAGGTCTTGTTGGAAACTGCCTATTTGCCGTTTAGATATGTTCAGAAAGAGAGCGACCTGGGTCCACGTTGCCCACTGCAAGGAGGTAAGAACGCATACAAACACTGCTGAACACACACAGGGTTAAGGAGCAGAACCGAGTACCAATAGGGTCCGGGGGTTACCTCCTTAACGAAGACTCCCTACCCCGACCTATCATCACTGTGGTGTGTTCCTAGAGGTGTGAGTATGGGGTGGAACTCAGCAGACTGACTAAGGGCAGGAGAGGGTTGGCGGTTCTTGGAAATATGGGGGACCCTGAGCTGCATCAGTCTTAATTTTGATACATCCAGATCCACCACTCACCAAAAATATAAATGAAACTCTACCATGGGAATAATTAAAAGACAGATGACTCAGGATAAGGATTCCACTGGAAGTGAGTATTATAACATAGTGGCCAGAGAGGGGCAGGATGTGGTTTTCAAAATAAATATTGATAACCTCTCCATTAAGTGGGGGTATGTAGTCGAGAGTGAGTATTCATACTTATGCATTATACCTCTGTACAGGACCTACTGCTAGTTACCATTGGCCTACAGTTTAAACATACTTGGGGAAAATATTAAGTAAAGGCAGTGAGCCAAGAAGATATTATACAAGTATGGGGCTTGCGCGGATGACTATGGTTAGGATACCTGTATAGACGTAAATAGCACCAAATTAACTGAGCAAACAGAGGTGAAAACTGTACAGGGATGGGGTTGGCGAGATTGAAAGAGGCTGCTAACCCACCCCAGTTCACTCTGACTCCAGGGGAGTGTTATAGAATGGCAGCAGAGATTTGGGTGATTTTAATGGAGTAAGTCAGTAGTTAATGTTACTGATCTGAGTTCAGAGGCACAGGAGAAACTACTAAACCTTACAGCCTGGTAACAGATGTGTGATGGGCGTGTACCAGTAAAGGATGTATGAGAGACACTATAAAAAGGGTGGGTAGGTACCTGCACCCCAGTCCTATTGGTTCAGCCAGTTAGAATTAGTTACCAGAAACCAAGGAAAGGTTCAATCAGGCGTAGGAAGGGTTGTGCCAAGGAGGAGAATAGCCCTATTTGGATGGATGCGATTGGAATTCCTAGGGATGAGTCCCTGATGAATATGAAGTTATGAATCAAGTAGGTGAAGGTTTCAGGACAATGTTCTTTTGGTGGGTGACGTTCAATAAACATGTGGATTGGATCAATCAGTAACAATTCGTAAAGGGAGTTAAGGATGCAGTGAAGGGGATCTCAAACCAATTATCCGCCACCTCGCTCATGACTTGGAGAAATAGGTTGGCTCTAGATATGTTGCTGGCAGAAATGGGTGGAGTATGCAGAATGGTGGGGGCAGTTGTTGTAAATTTATTCCTAAAGACACCAGAGCTTTTGCAGGATTGACAGCTCTAAGTGAAGGATGGACTGAGAACTCAGGAGTGAATACATATGTGACAGAATGGTTTGATGAAATATTTGGTAAATGGAAAACCCTAGTAGCCACAATTTTGGGGGCAGCTATTGCCTGTATGTGTATGCTTGTATTATGTGGTTGCTGTTTTGTTCCCTGTGTCCGAGGGTTGGAAAGTGCAGGCGTCCAAGCAGATGGTGAGACATAGACCAGTTCCAGATTCTGATCAGTGGAAGGAGGAATACAATTCACCAGCAGTGGTGGACGAGGAGGACACTGATGATCGATCGACTACAGATTGAATGAAACATTTCTTAGATCTAATGTGAAAATCTTGAATAAGAGTGTAACTGGGAGGGGAAATGGGAATTTTGTTCAGGCTAACAGATGTTGTATACATTTAGTGGAATGATGCCAAGCCTAGTAGATGATTGAGATCCTTTCAATTCCAAGGAGCCCAGGTTGAATGAGACACTCTTTAATGATTAGAAAAGACTGATTCTTTATATGAAGGTCATGACGAAGATCCTAACCGGAAGAGTTATGACTGAATAGGCCTAGAACAGTAGTTGATGAGTATGGAATATAAATACATGTATTGGTTTTGTTTGGATTAAGTTTGATTTTGTATGACATTTAGGAATCCTATGAGGATAGATGTGTAATGATCAGTGTGAAAATTTAGTCAAAGGGTGGATTGATAAAGGAATTTGTATGTTTAATGACTAAGATGTTTCACCCTGAAACTGTGTAATGTGTAAAGATGTATTAGAAATTACATAGACAATGGTTAGAATGTTACCATTTGGTAAATGAGTCAGGATGTAGTTCTTAGGCTAGCAGGAGATTAGCCATAAAAGTTTACCACCCTCATCTATCAGAGTGGAGGTCTCTGAACCCACATATATATTGGACTAGCCGTTGGCCTATTTTTCACGTCTCTTGTGAGACGTGAAGAGGGGGATTTGTAATAAATATATTCTTGATGTCGCTTATTACCAACGCTGTATTACACACATTAGCTCGAAACATTACACAACCTGTATTACACACATCTTTTAGAATATCTAATCCTAAACACACACAGACTTATGAGGGCTGGACTCCGAGGACAAAGAACACTGCCAAGAGCCAATGGGAAGTCGATACTGCCCGAGGAGGGACTGCCCTCCATAACAACGACCAGTCAGGAGTGTGAATCTACCTACGTCATTTTAGATAGATAGATAGATAGATAGATAGATAGATAGATAGATAGATAGATAGGTACTTTATTGATCCCCCGGGGGGGAAATTTCATTATCAAGCAGCTACAACAAAAACACAGGGCAGGTGCAAAATGCCACAACGAAAGTACACAAAAGACAGATACACGGTACATGATACATAGAGCGGCAGTATGAAAAAGTATAGAAATACAGGATATCTGGAGTGCAAAAAAAAGCTATAAAAGGACATTGCATAGTATGAGTGGTTGGCTGAATATGTACATGTACACTATACATTGGTGGATGTTGGATGGTTAACTATACTATACAGGTTGATGGCAGAGAAATACTTCAGTAGCTAATGCGTATGATATGAGCGAGGGTAATAATAGTTTACTTAATAGACAGACTGGGTAAATGAACAGGTAAGTGAAAATTTTGCATGGTTAAATTAGCTGTACAGTTAGGTATACAGTTATATTTACAGATGAGTGAATACTTGCATGTTTACACAAACTGTACAGGTAAATGACAGGAAGAGATACTTTAATAGCTAAATGTGTGTATGATATCATTGGGATAATAATAGTAATTCCCTTAAAATACAGTCCTTAGTGCGCAGGGTTTAATTACAGACAACTGCACTTATTGCACATTTGATATACTAAAAGCAATGAGAAAAGGTGCAACTGGCAGGATACTAATATGCATTCCTGAGTGAATGCCTAGGTCCAATAATTACTTACAATATTGCATGTGATATAATATAACAACTGTACATGGGTATGTATATACAGACCTGTATGAATAAGTAGGTCCTGAGTGGATGAGTGCTGACGGAACAGAGTTACTCACGGATGGATGCATAATTGTTAAACTAGGTCCTAGCACCCCAACACTTCCAGATCTATGTTGCCGACGGCACGGCACCCCGGTGAGGCATTATATAGTCTCATAGCCGCCGGCAGGAAGGACCTCCTGTAGCGCTCTCTGGCACACCGTGGTGGGATCAGTCTGTGACTGAAAGAGCTCCTCTGCGTCATAACCATAGCGTGCAGAGGGTGGGTGACGTTGTCCATGATGGCCAGCAGTTTGGCCAGGATCCGTCTCTCCGCCACCTCCTCTAGAGTGTTAAGGCTCATCCCCAGGACAGAGCTAGCCTATTGCTCTTGCTCTGTATAAATATGTGTCTCCTTCTCGAGTAATTGAAATATCAACATTTCCTTTTGTACTACTTATAGGTCTGTATCGGACATGTCTGTTTTCAGTGATATTCATTCATTTCAGTGAAGCTGTAGAGGTTGTATTATTCATGTATCCCATGTGTGGGGGGTGGGAGGGGAGGTGTTCGATGTATGTTTTTGCTTGTTAATATAAAACAATAAAAACATTTAATTACAAAAAAAAAAAAAAGAGAGGCTTTATTACTGCCACTTTTAGAGTTTGGTACACATCCTGTGGATAGGGAGCCATTTATTATGTTCAGCATAGGAGGGCCAAGCACAGGAAGTAGCTCTTTCAGTAGTTTAGTTGGAATAGGGTCCAGTATGCAGGTTGAAGGTTTAGAGGCCATGAATGTGTCAAGAGATATAGGATTAAAACACTTGAGTGTCTCCATTGATCCTAGGTCCTGGCAGTTCTGTGCAGACTCAGAACAGCTGAGCTTTGGGGAAATATGCAGATTCAAAGAGGAGTCCGTAATTTGCTTTCTAATGATAATAATTTTTTCATTGAAGTTCATGAATTCATCACTGCTGAAGTGAAAGGCATCCTCTCTTGGGGAATGCTGCTTTTTAGTTAGCTTTGCAACAGTATAAAATAGAAATTTAGGATTATTCTTATTCTCCTCAATTAGTTTGGAAAAATAGGATGATCGAGCAGCAGTGAGGACTCTTTGATATTGCACTGTACTGTCTTTCCAACCTAGTAGGAAGACTTCAAGTTTGTTGGAGTGACATTTCCATTCCAGTTTTCTGGAAGCTTGCTTCAGAGCTATTTTCTGTGTACCAGGGAGCTAGTTTCTTTTGGCAAATGTTTTTTGTTTTTAGGGGTGCGACTACATCTAAGGTATTACGCAAGGTTACATTTAGATTCTCAGTTTGATCATTAACTGATTTTTGTACTCTGACGTCCTTGGATAGGTGGAAGGAGTCTGGAAGGGCATCTAGGAATCTTTGGATTGTCTGAGAATTTATAGCACAGCTTTTGATGATCCTTGGTTGGGGTCTAAGCAAATTATTTGTTGCGATTGCAAACAAAAAAAATGGTGGTCCGATAGTCCAGGATTATGAGGAAAAACATTTATTTACCAAATGGTAACATTCTAACCATTGTCTATGTAATTTCTAATACATCTTTACACATTACACAGTTTCAGGGTGAAACATCTTAGTCATTAATATATTTATTCCACGGGACAGAACTCGATCGAGGGTATGACTGTGGCAATGAGTAGGTCCGGAGACATGTTGGTCAAAACTCACTGAGTCGATGATGGCGCAGAAAGCCTTTTGTAGTGGATCTGTGGACTTTTACATGAATGTTAAAGTCACCAAAAATTTGAATATTATCTGCCATGACTACAAGGTCTGATAGAGAACTCAGTAAGGAACTCTGTATAAGGCCCAGGAGGCCTGTAAACAGTAGCTATAACAAGTGATTGAGTAGGCTGCATAGATTTCATGACTAGAAGCTCAAAAGATGAAAACGCCCACCTTTTTTGGGGGGTAAATTGAAATTTGCTATCGTAAATGTTAGCAACACCTCCGCCTTTGCGGGATGCGCGGGGGATATGGTCCCTAGTGTAACCAGGAGGAGAGGACTCATTTAACACAGTAAATTCTTCAGGCTTAAGCCATGTTTCAGTCAGGCCAATCACATCAAGATTATGATCAGTGATTAGTTTATTGACTATAACTGCCTTGGAAGGGATCTAACATTAAGTAACCATATTTAAAGAAGTGAGATATCACAACCTCTTTCAATAATGACAGGAATGGAGGAGGTCTTTATTCCAGTGAGATTACTAAGGCGACATGTTTAGGTTTGCGCAACCTAGACTGAGGCACAGACACGGTCTCAATGGGGGGTAACTGAGCTGACTACACTGACTATGCTGCACCCTATCTCATAGTGGAGCTAGAGGAGTTAGAGTCTTGTCTATGTTCATAGATAAAATGAGAGCACCCCTCCAGCTAGGATGGTGACCTGAGAAGCTTCTGGCTCCGACTCGTTGCTTAATGGATAGAACCGGTTGAAAGTTTCTGTCGGCTGAATGAGTGACACCGGTTGAAATGTCGACTGCATTTCTTTCCAGAAGCCCTGAGAAAAGTGTACGGCTGCGGGGACTGTGCAAGGGGATTTTTACTAGTAACTGTACTTACTGGTGGCACAGATGCAATTTCATCCTTTCCTACACTTAAATTGCCCTTGCCTAACTAAGCTGGGCTTGCAGCGAGGCTATCCTATGAAGATTGACTAAACGGTTATATAAAAAAGGAAAAACCGTAAAGCTTGGCAGGTAGCCAAGAAGTAACAAACAGCACTTCACAGCAGCACAGAGACAAATGACACGCTCAAAATGTCATCCTGCAGAGCCGGGATCGCCGGAGGAGGGAGGACGACTGGGGGAGTCTGAGACCTCCCATAGCGGAGGACCGGCGGCCGCCAGAGGGGTTCTTCAACCGGCCCCTGGAGGAACAGGGGAGGTGGTGGAGGGCTTGGCTGGAGCTGAGACCGTCCAGCTCGGGAGCAGTAACCAGCTGGAGGGAGGACGAGGCCGACTTCGAGGACTGCAGGAGGATGTGGTCCGAACGGCTGTCGGCTCCTCAACCCGGGGCTCAAGGGGCTGGTGCCCAGTCCGGTACCTCCAGCGCCAGTCTCCAGTCCGGTACCTCCAGTGACAGTCCCAAGCCCAGTGCTGACTCCTCGCACCCGGATTCTGGTGTCCACCCCAAGTCTGTTGCCTCCTGTCCCGAACCCCAGTGCGTCATCAGCCCGGTCCAACCAGTGCCGGCTCCACGCACCAGCCCTCCGGTGTGTCTCCCCAGGCCCTCCACAGAGCCGGAGTTATCTGCCACACCGGTGCCCAGTCCGGGACCGGTCGCCAGCACCTCTCCAGAGCCAGAGTCGCCTGCCACACCGGTGCCCAGCTCTAGAGCTGGAGCCGTCCTCTCCACCGGTGCCCAGTCCGGGACCGGTCGTCAGCCCCGCGCCAGAGCCGTCCTCTGCGCCGGTGCCCAGTCCAGGTCCGGTCTCCACCCCAGCTCCAGAACCGGAGTTATCATCTGCGCCGGTACCCAGTCCGGGTCCGGCCTCCACCCCAGTTCCAGAGTCGGAGCTGTTAGCTGCACTGCGTTATCTCTAATTGGGGATCCCATTTAAGGGTGCTGCCTGCCCACGTGTGTGTGGGTCATTGTTGACATGCATGGGTATGCACACACGTTGCGGCTGATGATTGTTTATGAAGTTCTATTTAACACCTGCAAAGGTGGTTTGAAATGTGGCTAGAAATATCATATTCCATGTGCTTTTTGGCTGTTCAGACTGCAGAAAAAATAACAGATTTTAATCGGATATGCACATAAACAGGATTTGAGTCACTTCAAACTGCCAATGTGAACAAGGCTTTCAAGTGACTCAATTGGCTGAGTCAAAAATAACCCAGCATATTTAAGAGTGTACTCTCTTGGGCCAGTGCTGAGCTGTGGAGGCAGAGGGGGGCATGACACAGGATTCAGGGCACGTAGTAGGGGGCAGGTAAAGTGGAATGTGTGTGTGTGTGTATTTTTAATTTAAGTAATTGAGAACACATTATCTTTTACAATAACGACCTGTGTGTTTGTGTGTGTGTGTGTGTGTGTGTGTTAATGTTTATAACATGGTACTACAGGTATATAAACACAAAACATTGAGTAAATATAGATATGAGGGCATAAAAGTAGAGCATAAAAGTTATTATAATGCCCATATTTAGTGTTTTTCATGCTTCCGTGACTTTCATTCCTACTACATTGACAAACAGCGACTAGTGGACAGAGTCGGATTACGCGACTATTCTTGCATTGCTCCCTCCGGTCATTTGATTGTTAGGGGGCATACTGGATCAAGGAAAGTCATGGGGAGAATCTCAATTGCAAACTTCTCGAGTCCTCTCTCCTCGCCTCCTTCTCAAAACCTATTGGAGGAGAAGGTTGGAGAGGCGGGACCTCTGGCGTTTCCATCCAATGAGTGTTGAGAAGGAGACGAGGAGCGAGGAGAGAGGACGCGAGGAGTGTACAATTGAGCTCTTTTAACGGACTATTTCTATTCGCTGAAATGATAGGTGTGTCGGGGGGGTGTGTGCTTCTTGTGCAGCAGCGGTCAGTTATGACGTCAGTTCCGGCGGGTGTGTCGCGCTCTGTGGGCTGTGTGGTGGAGGATTTTGACAGCGACAGCGTTGTTTAGGAGACAAACAAGGACGTGTAGAAGGGGACATTTTATTCCCTCCTCTTTCCTCCCGAACTCGCACTGACAGCTTCAACGCACGGAGATTTCTGACCGTATGGCGGCTTCAGATCGGGCTGTCCACTGTAAGGTACTACGCTTTATTACTACACATATTGATGTGAATTATATTACTTCATGACTGATATCGTATAATTTCTATATGGTTTATAGAAAATGTTCAGGATTTTTCTCATTGCATAATAAATCGGTAATTATTTTTTTCAGAATTAGTATAGTGTTTTGTTGAGACAAAACCACGTTTTAATGTCACATACACCAGTTAGCCTACACTTTGAAGTTGGTATTGATATGTCAAATAGGGGTGATCAGCAGTGTTGAAGACAGAATCAGTGATGGAGCTAAAATGTGTGACTGGGAGGAACGTTGTTGGAGCGGCAGGTAGCCTTGAGGTAAGAGCATTAGGTTCGAATCCCCATGCCGAGAAAAATCTTGAGCAAGGTACTTAACCCCAATTGCTCCAGAGTCGCTGTTGATAATGGCAGACCCTGGCTGTGACCCCACTCTCTGAGGGTGCCAAATTGCACACTTCCTCTGTGAGTCTGAAACTTGACCCTAATCCTGCTTTACCTGTCCCAGTCCCCCAAGCTACAGGAATGCTGCCTGGGTTTTTCCACATCCAGGCTTGTTGAGATTTTAACCCATTTGTTGCCTTCTTTTAGTCATCCACCAATTTTCTGAATTTGGTACACAGTATTCTCGGTGAGGCTTGGTAAGGATATACTGTTAAATGTTTTGTAATTTTATCAGTAACTTGTATTAATCAACAGTATGATACTGTATAAACTGAATTCAGTATATTACCGTAGAATGCACAAATACATGTGTTTTTTCTGAGACTCCCCTCTCACAATGCACCATAATTAATACTGTAAAACACATTTATGCAATTTTTTTCACCTTGTCAGCTCGGGTATTCAAACCAGCGACCTTTTAGTTACTGGCCCAACAGTTTAACCGCTAGGGTACCTGCCTGTGCATTCTACAGTGTTTACAGAAAGGTTTTGTGCATTCTACAGTAATCTACTGTATTCAATTGAAGGAGTCTCTGACATATTTTAAGGTGTGCCTTAAAGAAGGTGTATTTGGGGAAATGGGATACCTAGTCAGATGCACAACTGAATGCATTCAACCAAATGTGTCCTCCACATTTAACCCAACCTCTTAATCAGAGAAGTGTTGGGGGCTGCCTTAATCGCCGCCAGGGAAGCAGTTGTTGTTGGGGGAAGATCTTTCCACCTTGCCGGCTCGGGAATTCGAACCAGTGATCATTTTGTTACTGGCCCAACGCACTTAACCGCTAGGCGACCTGCTGCCCCATATTTGTTGCAACTGTGAGGATGCTGTATCCCCACAGAATACGGTAATATACTGTATTTTAGGAATTCTACAAACCTAGTCCTGAAATCTTGCAGTAACGTACTGGCCAATCGCTGCCAGTAATTTACTGTAATTCAGAATACAGTATCAATACTGCATTTTTGGAGTGCCAAAACCCGTTTGAACACTAGTGGGTGTGTGGTATTGTTGTTTCTTACTCATTAACATATTTTGAGGTGTGTCTTGTAAGCGGCTATATTTGAGAATGCTGTACCAATTTAATTGATATGTGATAGTGGTTCCCTTACAATTCTATGTATATAGGGGATAGATCAGTGGCAAATAATATGGCTAAACTCCAATGTACTGATAGAGGATAAATCCATTTTATTGGACAGAATGTAAACAATGACGGTAGAAATATATCATACAACCAATTAATCCATGTGTATGCTCAATACAAAATTATAACCAACTCATTGCAGCTCTGCCACAAAAATGGAAAAGGCAATTACTTAAAAGAGAAAGGAATTAAACATCATAAATGGCTTAAAATTACTAATATAAATCATACAAAATCTGTTTCACTTATGGTCAAGAGGGTTGACAACTATGCTGCATACAATTCAAGATAGCTGCGAACAGATTTTCGATGTCACAATACCATGGCATCGGGTTTATGAACTGATATACAAAACAACAACTGATGCATCAATTAGTTATTTTCAATATAAGCTATTATATAAAATTCTTGCTACAAAAATAATGCTCAGTATATGGGGTATTCAACAGTCACACCGGTGAAGACTCTGCCATGCATCAGAATCAATAGAGCATCTCTTTTGGTACACTCTCCATTGATGGCTTGTTTTTGGAATCAGGTCCAGGAATTGTTGTTATGCCATAATATCAGGGTGCGGTTTAACCTGGAAACTAGGACATTTCAAACCTGCCTTGGGTAAAATGTTTAATTTTGGGGCAATTTTGGCAGAACTGTTGCAGATGGGAAGGTTAAAGTCCCTAGTAAGACTCTATGGGAGAATGGAGAGATGTATTGCGAGAGGAAATGTTACAATGATTATTTATTGTGAAAGATGGGTTGATCTGTGGCTGTCTGAAGTGTAGAATTGATGAGTGTCGAAATAATTATATACACAAATGTACAGTGTAAATGTTTGAGGTCCTCCAATCAGGGGTGAGGGTGGGCATAGGATTATTGTATGTTTTGCTTTTCATTATTTATGTTTTGTGGTTTGGCTTCATGTTATGAGCGGTGTGTGTGCTGGTCTGGGTAGTTATGGGTGCGCTCGCTTTTGTTCCCACCTGGGTGTCGGGCGGGGCCCTTGGAAAATCACTTTGGGCCAGGGGCGGGGCCTTGCCGTGCCTGAGTCTCGGGGCGAGCACACCCTCTGACCAGAGCACCCACTGTGGGAGCGGCCATTTGTATTGTCTGTATTGTATTGTATTGTTGTTTTAAAGAATTCCGAACTTTTACTATTTTCTACATTATGGAATAATAGTGAAGACATCAGTAAGATGAAATAACACATGGAATCATGTAGTAACCAAAAAAAGTGTTAAACAAATCAAAATACATTTTATATTTGAGACATAGCCACCCTTTGCCTTGATGACAGCTTTGCACACCATTGGCATTCTCTCAACCAGCTTCATGAGGTAGTCACCTGGAATGCATTTCAATTAACAGGTGTGCCTTGTTAAAAGTTTATTTGTGGAATTATTTTCCTTCTTAACGCATTTGAGCCAATCCGTTGTCTTGTGACAAGATAGACCAAGTCCATATTATGGCAAGAACAGCTCAAATAAGCAAAGAGAAACGACAGTCCATCATTACTATCATTACTAATATGTCCTTCAAGACTGTTGGAAAAGCATTCCAGGTGAAGCTGGTTGAGAGAATGCCAAGAGTGTGCAAAGCTATGCCCTCCCAGGCCCATCCATGGCTGTGCCACTGCCCAGTCATGTGAAATCCATAGATTAGAGCCTAATGAATTCATTTCAATTGACAGATTTTCTACTATGAACTGTAACTCAGTAAAATCTTTGAAATTGCTGCATGTTGCCTTTATATATTTTTGTTATGTATATATTGGTCTTAAAACCTAAAAGGTCTTAAACCTTTTAGTTGTTGAATATTTACCGATGTCCATTTGATCTGTTTTGCCCTGTAATTACGGCCAGTTTGGAAGCCTTTGTTTAGGCCTCTAGAAGTGCAAGTGATATAGTATTCATTAATATGCAAATGCATACAGCCAACCTGCTTGGTATTATCCCTTATAATTACAGTAAAATACTGTATTATACTGTATTTCATTGCTCTGGCATCAAGTTACAGTGAATATCTCAGTATTGTATTGGCACTATCCAGATATAGTCAGAGATACTGTATATCATAAGATATCTGGTTGTACTGAACAAAAATATAAACGCAACATGTAAAGTGTTAGTCCCATGTTTCATGAGCTTAAATAAAAGATCCCAGAAATGTTCCCAGAAGCTTATTTCTCTCAAATGTTGTGCACAAATTTGTTTACATTCCTGTTAGTGAGCGTTTCTCCTTTGCCAAGATAATCCATCCACCTGACAGGTGTGGCATATCAAGAAGCTGATTAAACAGCATGATTATTACACAGTTTTGTCACACAACATAATTCCACAGCTGTCTTAAATTTTGAGGGTGCGTGCAATTGGTACACTGACTGCAGATCCTGAGGCCCATTTATTTTAAGGTATCAGTGAGCAACAGATGCATATCTGTATTCCCAATCATGTGAAATCCATAGTGAATTTACCAATTTCCTCATATGAACTGTAACTCTTGAAAATCTTTGAAATTGTTGCATGTTGCGTTTATATTTTTGTTCAGTATACAATTAGTTTCAAGACCAATGGATCCTTAACTATAACAACATTTTCAGTAACGGTTATAGAAATGTTTGAATTGCTATGACTGTGATATGCGTTATTTTTATCAACCTTGTTTGAATGCAGTGACTGTAAATTGCCAAAATGTTTTTGTAAAAATGAAAACTGTAAAATAAATTACAATAACTTACTGGCCAATTGCTGCCAGTAAGTTACTGTACATTTTAGAGGGATTGTTTTACATTGTAGCCTGGACAGACACTGACTGCTGTGGTAGTTGAGGGTTACATAATCGTTCTCTCTGGTTGCTGCCTTGGGGCCCTGTCCATACTGCCAGGGGTGTGTGGACGTGGAGTTTGCCTTTAGTTCAAAGGTCACCCTCCCATCAGTAAAACTTTCCACCCCAGCCCTTATCATGCTGCAAAGTTTCTACTTGGTTTAAGATCCATTAATGATCTGCCATGGTTGAGAAGTACTTGGGTGTACAGAACTTTATTGTGGTGGCAGCTGTAGAGAAATACTTGGGTGTACAGAACTTTATTGTGGAGGCAGCTGTATCCCAAAGTGTTCATGCACTTCGTACAAGGACGCCTACTCACTTTCTTTCTCATGTGAATGTAGGCTATACTGTATATTGATTGCAATCTGAAGTTCCTGAGGACTGCATTTTCAGTTGCAAAGATTTTATAGAAATCCTGAAGTCAGTTGATCTGATATTGATGTATGAAATATTCCTCAAGAGCCCTTAAACGTGCACCTGCAAAACTGTTCTCTCCACTGATAGAAGGGGATTTGAGCTGCAGGACACTTGTTCTATCAGCAGCACAGTTTAAGTTGCCTGTTGAGTTTGTTACCGCGTGCCCTGACAGAACCCAAAGGATCTTCTTTAGTTTTCAAAAAAAACTTTCCATGCAACTTCACATCATGGTGCACAGAGATATAGTGTAGAACCACTGCAGATGAATAGTACCTGCACAATTTCTATGACCCACAATCTCAGGACATAGTCCCTTCCTAACCACGTGTTGTACATGTTTAGTCTATTCCTAAAGAGATATGGGATACTTCTCCTGTTCTGTTCTTAGGCAGTATGTTTCTATGTGGCTTGACTGCACTGTGAGAGACTTGACTGTAGGAACTTGAGACCTGTAATTAGCCTGGTTGCTTTAAACGCCTGTATAGAGACAGAGACAGGGGAGAGAGATGGAAAGAATGAGAGACAGAGGGGAGGGATTTCTCTTTTGTCCTCAAACAAGACTTTCCGGTTTCCGCTTTACTGCTTTCTTTCTTGCATTTAGCACCGTTCTTTCTCTGTGATTCCATAAACAACATGTCAGTAGGTTTGCAACAATCATCCTCTTTCAGAAGCCTGGTATGCATGTTTATTAGGGAGTTGAGAGGGAAATGACACCATAGAGCAGTATCAAGAGGCTGCTGTGATACAGAGAATGTGTTCATGGAGGTATTGGAATGCGTGTGTGTGTCTGTGCATGCGTGAGTGCACATGTGTGTCCTTGTTTGTAGATGTGTTTATGTGTGTGTACTTCTCTGTCTTCGCAACTGACTATGTAAGGGTATGTGTGCTTTTCTTAAAGCCGATTTATGCTTGATCCGGTTATTCGGACCGGAGGGTGTAGCACAATTGCAGCACCTCCGGAGGTCTACGGAGGCCAAATCAAGCTCCGTACTGCGATGGCGTGCGCCTCCCAAATGTTTTAACAATGCGGAGGGCTCCATTATCGATCTGCATTGACATGATCGGTTGACGGTAAACACAAACTCCCTTCCCTGACAACTTCCTTCACAATAGCTCTGCTCCTCAAAGTGCAAGAAGCATCGCAGTAAATGCTGTACGGCCTATGCAGACGGCGGAATGTAGACGCTCTCCTTTCCACTCCTCTTAGATGCCAAGGGATCAATAACCCCACAGCCCTCCCATTAATGTTTGAGACTACAGGGCCCTTCTGTTATTTCTCAAGCATGTGTACATTCTTAGAAAAAAGGGTTCCAAAAGGGTTATTTTTCGGAGGGATAAGGTTCTACCAAGAACCGTTTTGATTCGAAGAACCCTTTTTGAAAGAAAGGGTTTTTTGATGATTCTTTAGAAGGCAAGAAGGGTTCTTTGGAAGGCAAGAAGGGTTCTTTGGAAGGCAAGAAGGGTTCTATATAGAATCATATACAGTTGAAGTCGGAAGTTTACATACACCTTAGCCAAATACATTTAAACTCAGTTTTTCACAATTTCTGACATTTAGTCCCAGTAAAAATTCCATCTTAGGTCAGTTAGGATCACCACTTTATTTCAAGAATTAAAAATGTCAGAATAATAGTAGAGAGAATGATTTATTTCAGCTTTTATTTCTTTCATCATATTCCAAGTGGGTCAGAAGTTTACATACACTCAATTAGTATTTGGTAGCATTGCCTTTAAATTGTTTAACTTGGGTCAAATGTTTCGGGTAGCCTTCCACAAGCTTCCCACAATAAGTTGGGTGAATTTTGGCCCATTCCTCCTGACAGAACTGGTGTAACTGAGTCAGGTTTGTAGGAGGCCTTGCTCGCACACGCTTTTTTAGTTCTGCCAACAAATTTTATATCGGATTGAGGTCAGGGCTTTGATGGCCACTCCAATACCTTGACTTTGTTGTCCTTAAGCCATTTTGCCACAACTTTGGAAGCATGCTTGGGGTCATTGTCCATTTGGAAGACCCATTTGCGACTAAGCTTTAACTTCCTGACTGATGTCTTGAGATGTTGCTTCAATATATCCACATAATTTTCCTTCCTCATGATACCATCTATTTTGTGAAGTGCACCAGTCCCTCCTGCAGCAAAGCACCCCCACAACATGATGCTGACACCCCCGTGCTTCACGGTTGGGATGGTGTTCTTCGGCTTGCAAGCGTCCCCCTTTCCCTCCAAACATAACGATGGCCATTATGGCCAAACCTTTTATTTTTGTTTTATCTGGCCAGAGGACACTTCTCCAAAAAGTACGATCTTTGTCCCCATGTGCAGTTGCAAACCGTAGTCTGGCTTTTTTTATGGTGGTTTTGGAGCAGTGGATTCTTCCTTGCTGAGCAGCCTTTCAGGTTATGTCGATATAGGACTAGTTTTTACTGTGGATATAGATACTTTTGTACCTGTTTCCTTCAGCATCTTCACAAGGTCCTTTGCTGTTGTTCTGGGATTGATTTGCACTTTTCGCACCAAAGTACATTAATCTCTAGGAGACAGGACGCGTCTCCTTCCTGAGCGGTATGACTGCTGCGTGGTCCTATGATGTTTATACTTGCGTACTATTGATTGTAAAGATGAAAGTGGTACCGTTAGGCGTTTGGAAATTGCTCCCAAGGATGAACCAGAATTGTGGAGGTCTACACATTTTTTTCTGAGGTCTTGGCTGATTTATTTTGATTTTCCCATGATGTCGAGCAAAGAGGCACTGAGTTTGAAGGTAGGCCTTGAACTATATCCACAAGTACACCTCCAATTGACTCAAATGATGTCAATTATCAGAAGCTTCTAAAGCCATGACATAAGTTTTGGGAATTTTTCAAGCTGTTTAAAGGCACAGTCAACTTGTATATGTAAACTTCTGACCCACTGGAATTGTTATATAGTGAATTATAAGTGAAATAGTCTGTCTGTAAACAATTGTTGGAAGAATGACTTGTGTCATGCACAAAGTAGATATCCTAACTGACTTGCCAAAACTATAGTTTGTTAACATGAAATCTGTGGAGGGGTTGAAAAATGAGTTTTAATGACTTCCGACTTCAACTGTATCATATTTCCCAGCATGCTCTATTGCAGGTGATTTTTGAATTGTTTGTTTTAATATCTGTTTTTGCGTATACCTTGATTGGTTGATTAATTTAATGCTACACAAAGATAAATAACATACATCTGTTTGTAGTAGGACTTATTGCACCCTTACTGGGAAGGTTGTTCCAGTTTAGATGATTGAGGTAGTCTCAGTCTTTACCCTGAATGCATGTTGTGGGTAATAAAAAATTCCACTTGTTGGATATCTTAACTCTGTCTGGATTCCATTTGTAATTATACATCACTTTGCAAGCCAGTATAATGTTACTTGCAGGTAGTGATTGAGTGCATTGAGTGTTTACAGCCAATTGTGTTGAAAATAGGTTCATTAATCGATGCTTTGATCAACACAGTGTACGCTGGTGGCACCTGCTGGTCAAAAGAATTTTGAACAGCCAAATTATTATAGATGATGTCCCACACGCTGTAGCGCAGGCGTAGGGTAGCCTTTTGTCTTCTATCGAAACCAATACCAAACCAATCAGGTGGTTGTTTGACAAAACAAAGCTTCAGACATCATTGATCACGTGCTTCTGATTAAGTGATACAAGCATTAGCGCACTGTTTAGAAGAAAACTGCTTAGTGATTTCGACGCATGCCTCGGAGATCCGATATCAAACGTAACATCACTACTTGCAGGCCATGATGTGGGCTCTAGGTAGAAACATATACAGGGGATGACGAAGCCTACAGAGGGTTTTAGGTAGAACCCTCTGCAAAAAAAAGGGCTCCCCTATGGGGACAAACCGAAGAACCCTATATAGTTCTACATAGTACCTTTTTTTCTAAGAGTGTTGACAAACTAAAGTCCTTGACAAACTCAAGTCCTTGGAGGACACCTTACAGCAGTAACAGAGAAGTCTGTCTCGCTTTCTCTCTGTCACTCTCTTTCTATCTCTCTTTGTTTTCCCCTCTTTTTGTCTCGCTTTCTCTCTAGCAACCATTGAATTAGCTCTAGGGACTTATGAGAGAGATACAATTTGTTTTCCCCCTCCGAACATCCTTTGAAACTCCAGCCTGACTTTCACCTGGTCCTCCATTCCCTTAGGAATGCATCCCAAATTGAACCATATAGAACTTGCCCTACATAGGGAATAGGGTGGTAAAGTGGTAAAGTGGTACCTTTCCATGGTAAAGTCCCTCAGTCCGAACTATAGGATTTGGGCATAGCCAGGCTTAATGTAAGTTGCTCTGGAAAGGTGCTTGCCTGAGCGACTACTCGTCAGCGCCATCATCATGGCCCACTGATGTCAGCTGACTGACTGTCAGGGTACCTTGAACCCTAAGGGGCTTACATCTATGGGTGCCGGATTAGACTGGTTGTCCTATGATGCTAGTAATGGGCTCACTTGAGTGGCTCTCTTTGTACCTCTACCTGCTCCATGTTGGAGTCGAGGTCTACTGTATTTGTCTGGTTGAAGCAGGGGTGTATTTGGCAGAAGGTGTGGGAGGTGGGCTTAGGGGTCAATGTGCCGGGTGAGTCGGCGGTGGGGGTGGGGTAGGGGTCAGGCACGTCTGGCCACATGAGGCCCGTCTAGAGAAATCGTCATCAATCACCTAGCTTCAGCCTTTTCTGCTCTAGTAATGTCTAATTCCATTACTGGGTAAAGCCCTGACCAGTCTCCGTAGATGTTCGACCATAGATGTACTGTAGAGCCCGACTCAGAGTGCGACTGTAACGTTGTATTAACTTTATCCCTCTAACAGCCTGATTGGATGAGCCTGGGTATAAAGTGGACATGCGTTATCAACAATGTACTATGGTGTGACGACTGGGTGTGTAAATTGACCATGGTGCAGCGCAGTAGTAGTTCGACATCTTTAATGAATATAAATAAACTCAATGCGAACTATAACAAACAAGAACAACTTAGAACAAATGTAAATACACTTACTCTACAGATTGACATGGAAGACAATGACCCACACGCATAGCAGCTGCCTCTAATTGGGGACCCAACACAAAACACCACACAGAACTATATAAACTAGATCTGTCAGGCTCTGACCATGGCCAAATAGATGAGCCAAAGGCTTCTCTATGGCCAGAGCCTGACATATGGAGAAGAGCTGTTCCTGCTATATTCCTTAATTAAGAATGTTTATAAGGGTGATACCTAAGAGACTAGCCAGGAGTGCTGGTGTTTTCCAGTGGTTCTGTATTCTGCAAGTCTGTATGCTCATTTACACTGGACTGTGTGTGAATACTTGTCAAACGGACCCGTGTTGTAGATAGATAGATAGATAGATAGATAGATAGATAGATAGATAGATAGATAGATAGGTACTTTATTGATCCCCCGGGGGGGAAATTTCATTGTCAAGCAGCTACAACAAAACACAGGGCAGGTGCAAAATGCCAAAACGAAAGTACACAAAAGACAGATACACGGTACATGATACATAGAGCGGCAGTATGAAAAAGTATAGAAATACAAGATATCTGGAGTGCAAAAAAAAGCTATAAAAAGGACATTGCATAGTATGGGTGGTTGGCTGAATTTGTACACTATACGTTGGTGGATGTTGGATGGTTAACTATACTATACAGGTCGATGGCAGAGAAATACTTCAGTAGCTAAAAATGCGTATGATATGAGTGAGGGTAATAATAGTTTACTTAATAGACAGACTGGGTAAATGAACAGGTAAGTGAACATTTTGCATGGTTAAATTAGCTGTACAGTTAGGTATACAGTTATATTTACAGATAAGTGAATACTTGCATGTTTACACAAACTGTACAGGTAAATGACAGGAAGAGATACTTTAATAGCTAAATGTGTGTATGATATCATTTGGGGTAATAATAGTAATTCCCTTAAAATACAGTCCTTAGTGCGCAGGGTTTAATTACAGACAACTGCACTTATTGCACATTCGATATACTAAAAGCAATGAGAAAAGGTGCAACTGGCAGGATACTAATATGCACTCCTGAGTGAATGCCTACGTCCAATAATTACTTACAATATTGCATGTGATATAATATAACAACTGTACATGAGTATGTATATACAGACCTGTATGAATAAATAGGTCCTGAGTGGATGAGTGCTGACGGACCAGAGTTACTCACGGATGGATGCATAATTGTTAAACTAGGTCCTAGCACCCCAACAGTTCCAGATCTATGTTGCCGACGGCACGGCACCCCGGTGAGGCATTATACAGTCTCATAGCCGCCGGCAGGAAGGACCTCCTGTAGCGCTCTCTGGCACACCGTGGTGGGATCAGTCTGTGACTGAAAGTGCTCCTCTGCGTCATAACCATAGCGTGCAGAGGGTGGGTGACGTTGTCCATGATGGCCAGCAGTTTGGCCAGGATCCGTCTCTCCGCCACCTCCTCTAGAGTGTCAAGGCTCATCCCCAGGACAGAGCTAGCCTTCCTGATCAGCTTATTTACCCGAGAAGCATCACCGGCTTTGATGTTTGCTCCCCAGCACACCACTGCAAAAAAGATGGCACTGGCCACCACAGACTGGTAGAAGGTATGCAGTAGTTTACTGCACACGTTGAAGGACCTGAGCCTCCTCAGAAAGTAGAGTCGGCTCTGGCCCTTTTTGTACAGGGCCCCGGTGTTACCAGCCCATTCCAGTCTGTTGTCCATATGGACACCCAGGAACTTGTATGACTCAACCATTTCCACATCCATCCCCTTTATAGGGACTGCAGTCAGTTGTGCCTTGGTTCTCCTGAAGTCCACCACCATCTCCTTAGTTTTGCTGATGTTGAGCTGAAGGTGGTTCTGCTCACACCACAAATCAAAGTCACTGATTGTGCTCCTGTACTCCACCTCCTGCCCACCCCTGATGCACCCTACAATAGCAGAGTCATCCGAGAACGTCTGTAGGTGGCATGTTTCAGAGTTATATCTGAAGTCTGAGGTGTAGAGAGTGAACAGGAAGGGGGACAGGACCGTACCCTGTGGGGCCCCTGTGTTGCTAACTGCCCGTTCTGACACACAGCTCTGTAGTCGCACAAATTGTGGCCTACCGGTCAGGTAGTCCGTGACCCAGGAGACTAAGGGTGCTTCCACTTTCATCCTCCTCATCTTCTCACCCAGTAGCAGGGGCTGAATGGTATTGAAGGCACTGGAGAAGTCAAAAAACATGACCCTCACAGTGCAACCTGCATTGTCCAGGTGAGAGTAGGCCCTCTGCAGAAGGTAGATGATTGCATCATCCACCCCGATGTTGCGCTGGTATGCAAACTGCAGGGGGTCCATTGATGAACACACCAGGGGTCTGAGGTGAGCGAGGACTAACCTTTCCAGGGTCTTCATGATGTGGGATGTTAGCGCTACAGGTCTGAAGTCATTCAGGACAGTGGGGTGTGCCTTCTTGGGCACTGGGACGAGGCAGGATGTTTTCCACAGCACAGGGAACCTTTCTAGGCTCAGGCTAAGGTTGAAAAGACGCTGGAGTATTCCACACAGTTGGTCAGCACAGACCCTCAGCACCCTTGGGCTGAAGCCATCAGGGCCCGCCGCTTTCCACTGGTGTAGTCTCTCCAGCTCTCTCTTCACTTGGTTGGTGGTGAAAGCCAGCCCAGGTGGGGAGGTGGGGGGAAGGGGGGTGTTGAGGATCAGTCCAGGGGGGGCAGGGGCGGAGGTGGGGTCACTGATTGTCTCAGCAGAGGTGCTGTGAGCAAAGTGGGGGTGGGATAGCCGTGAGGGTGAGGGTGTGTGGTCTGGGGAGCTGGAGGGGAGGTGGACAGGGCCAGTATCGAACCTGTTAAAAAATTGGTTCAGCTCATTGGCTCTGTCCTGGGTCCCCTCCGTCTGCCCACTGTTTGACTTTTTGAAGCCAGTGATATTTCTCATACCCTTCCACACCTCTCTCACCTGGCTCTGCCTCAGCTTGTCCTCCATCTTCTCCTTATACACTCTCTTCCCCTCAGCAATCCGCAACTTCAGCTCCCTCTGGACGCATTTCAATTTGTCCTTGTCCTTCTCCTTGAAGGCCCTCTTCTTCTCATTCAGCAGGGCCTTCAGGTCGCTGGTGACCCAGGGTTTATTGTTTGGGAAACAGCGTACCTTCCTGGTGGGTACAGTGTTGTCTACACAAAAATTAATATAGTCTGTTATGCAGTCAGTGAGTCCATCGATGTCCTCCCCATGAGCCTCACAGAGCACATCCCAGTCTGTTGTTTCAAAGCAGTCCTGTAGGGCCTCATTCGCCTCTGGGGACCATCTCCTAATAGTCCTGGTGGTTGCAGGCTGCTGTTGGACCATAGGCCTGTAGAGTGGGGTGAGGTGGACAAGGTTGTGATCCGATCTACCGAGGGGAGGGAGTGCAGTGGAGTTGTATGCATCCTTCACATTAGCATATAACAAGTCCAGAGTTTTATTATTCCTGGTTGGGCACTTCACGAACTGTTTGAACGTGGGCAGCGTTGAAGAGAGAGATGCATGGTTAAAATCCCCCGAAATGGCAAAGAAAGCACTGGGATGCGTTGTCTGTAACCTCGCGATAACAGAGTGGATGACGTCACACGCTGCGTTTGCGTCAGCAGAGGGCGGGATGTAAACAATAACAGCAATGGCCGCCGTGAATTCCCTCGGCAAATAGTAGGGTCTCAGGCTAACGGCTAGCAGTTCAATGTCCGGGCTACAAAACTGTTCCTTAAGAGTAATATGTTTCGGATGACACCATCTGTTGTTAACTAATAAAGCCAGCCCACCACCCTTACTCTTACCGGAAGAGACGCGATCCCTGTCCGCTGTGATGGTCTGGAAACCGTCGATAGTGACGTTCTGTATGGGGATGTTACCGTTCAGCCAAGTCTCAGTAAAACACATTAGGCTCGTTTCACGATAAATCCTTTGTCCTCGAACAAGTCCCGCCAACTCATCCATCTTGTTATGTAGACACCTAACATTGCCCATAATAATAGACGGTATAGCCGGCTTGTACTTGAACCTCCTCCGCTTTGCCTTACATTTCAATCCCGCCCTGCATCCACGGCGTCGTCTTTTCAATTCGTCCGGAATATTAAACTTTTCCCTGGGGAGCAGCAGCGCTGCGTGGGCTAAATCCAGGAGCTGGGCTCTGTTGTAAACAATAACAGTTGACGACTCCTGTCGACGTTCAGCTGCGATAAAATCCATAATCCTGAACTGTTATAGTTCGACTGTAGCAAAATAAAAAATAAAACTAAAGAAAATAGACGAAAGAAAACGAACTAAAACAACAATTAATGCACGACAACGGGAGCTGCTTAACAGGCGACCACTCAGGGCGGCGCCAAAGGAGTACGTGAAGAGAGACATACAGTTGAAGTCGGAAGTTTACATCTACTTTGTGCATGACACAAGTAACTGTTATGGTTAGTGCAACAGTGCATAGGGGAACATAAACTATCACAAATCCCTCAGGCTGAAACACTTGTAGTAGCAGTGTGTAGTAAACTATATGGACAGTAGCAGTGTCATTCCACGAATAGAGTGCCTTTTGGGTAGAGTAATTTTGTCAAAAATAACGATTTGTTTCACCTAATTTTAACATTCTTTCACAAAGAGCACATGTTCAACTTCATAACAAACATAATTGAACCTCTTGAAATGGGAAGTAACTATAAACGTGACCATTAAGGGCCTACCGATTGGGGCAGCGGTCTAAGTCCTTGAAGTGCTTGATGCGTCACTACAGATCCGGGTTCTATCCAGGGCTGTGTCGTAGCGACCGGGAGACCCATGAGGCGACGCACAATTGGCCCAGCATCGTCCGTGTTAGGGGAGGGTTTGGCTGGCTGGGATGTCCTTGTCCCATCGCGATCTAGCGACTCCTGTGGCGGGCCGGGCGTATACACGCTGACATTGTCGCCAGTTCTACACTGTTTACTCTGAAACATTGGTGCGGCTGGCTTCCGGGTTAAGCGAGCAGTGCGGCTTGGCAGGGTCGTGTTTCGAAGGACACGTGGCCCTTGACCTTCGCCTCTTCCGAGTTCGTACGGGAGTTGCAGCGATGGGACAAGACTGTAACTTCCAATTGGGGAGAAAAACCGGACCATTAATGTGACAGGATTGACCGTAACAATTTCATCTTAACTTAGTTTTGTTCTTATTTTAATGAAAACATAATGCTTTTGGAATTGTTAACAAGGTTTAGTTTAGCTACAGTGATTAAACTGTTAAATTGAGTATTTTATCAAAATGTACACACCTAACATGCTGACCAGACCGGCTCCGCGCGTGCGTGCGTGGAATCGTGCGCATTTTGATTTTGTCTATCCCTACCAGACATGTTCATGACACGCAGGTTAAAATACCAAAACCAACTGTATTAATTTGGGGACAGGTCAAAACACATATGAAACATTCATGGACATTTAGCTAGCTTGCCTTTGCTAGCTAATTTGTCCTGGAAAATAAACATTGGGTTGTTATTTTACCTGAAATGCATATGGTTCTTTTTTAGCTGGATCTTTGCAGAATTTGTATAAATTTTGAGTCATACAAAATCGTGTGTTCTCTACTCCGACAATTAATCCACAGAAAAAAAGGGGAAACCTAGTTAGTTTTTAGTTTTCTGTGATAAATCTCTCCTCGTTCATATTTCTTGTTCTTCTTCTTCTGTGGATTTTACATGGCGGTAGGCAACCAACTTTAAGGTGCATTACCGCCACCAACTGGACTGGAGTGTGGACCTCAGTCATCTTTCAATCACCCACGTGGGTATATGCTCTTAAAAACCAGTGAGAGAGGCGGGACTTGCAGCGCGTCAAGCGTCTCAAAAATAGAACCAAGTTCTATTTTAGCGCCTGGCTACGCAGACGCCTGTTGACGCACGTGAGCAGTTTGGATTAAATGATTGAATAATATGAATAACATTTATTTTGCAACTCGGCCGGTCTGGTCAGCATGTAATGTCTGAGGGACATTAAAGGCACTCTATTCGTGGAACGACCTGTCTGTCCATCACCAGACCTGTACGCTCGTCACTGCATGCCTAGCTTCCAACCTAACAAACATGTAGACTGCCAGACTGGGTGAGTACAGGACTCCAATGTCATACTGGAAAATGTAACAGGACCCACACAGCTGTCTAGTGGGGAGAAGTGCTCCCAGTGTCCATCTCCCAACATTTGTCCTTGTAGTAGTATTTACCTCAGAAACAGACAGAATTCATACATCGGGAGGTCAGACCCTGTTCTGTTCTCAATCTCCTCAGGCTTTCTGTGTTTGTCTGTCTGTCAGTTTGTTTTCATGCACATGCCGTTCCTGCTCTAATCCGAAGGTGAGAAAAGCTCATTGTTGTGTGTCTGCTATTGTTTTACCACCGTTGGGTGTGCTATAAACAAGGAAGAAGAAAATGAGGTGAGCTTGATTCAAATCTGTGACCAACGACCACCATTTACATGCTCCACAGAATAAAGAGGAACCTTGACCAAATGCTGCCCTTCAGGCACTGACAGCAAACTACACAGCCTTCAGAAAGTATTCATGCCCCTTAACTTAATCCACATTTTGTTGTGTTACAGCCTGAATTCAAAATGGATTCCATTTATTTTTCTCTCTCACCCATCTACACACAATACCCCATAATGACAAAGTGAAAACATGTTTTTAGAAATGTTATCAAATTTATTGAAAATGAAATACAGAAAATACATTTACATAAGTATTCACAGCCCTGAGTCAATACATGTTAGAATCACCTTTGGTAGCGATTACAGCTGTGATTCTATCTGGGTAAGTCTCTCAGAGCTTTGCACACCTGGATTGTACAATATTTGCACATTATTATTTTTTTAATTCTTCAAGCTCTGTCAAGTTAGTTGTTGATCATTGCTAGACAGCCATAGAATTTCAAGCCGATATAAGTCAAAACTGTAATTAGGCCATTCAGGAACATTTAATGTCGTCTTGGTAAGCAACTCCAGTGTGTATTTGGCCTTGTGTTTAGGTTATTGTCCTGCTGAAAGGTGAATTTGTCTCCCAAAGTCTGTTGGAAAGCAGACTGAACCAGGGTTTACTCTAGAAATTTCCCTGTGCTATTCCGTTTATTTTAATTTTAAAAAATGACTTAGTCCTTGCAGATGACAAGCATACCCATAACATGATATAGCCACCACTATGCTTGAAAATATGGAGAGTGGTACTCAGTGATGTGTTGTATTGGATTTTAGCAGTATTACTTTAGTGCCTTGTTGCAAACAGGATTCATGTTTTGGAATATTTGTATTCTGTACAGGCTTCCTTCTTTTCACTCTGTCAATTAGGTTAGTGTTGTGGAGTAACTCCAATGTTGATCCATCCTCAGTTTTCTCCTATCACAGCCATTAAACTCTGTAACTGTTTTAAAGTCACTATTGGCCTCATTGTGAAATCCCTGAGCGGTTTCCTTCCTCTCCGGCAACTGACTTAGGAAGGACGCTTGTATCTTTGTAGTGACTGGGTGTATTGATACACCATTCAAAGTGTAATTAATAACTTTCCCATGCTCAAAGTGATATTCAATGTCTGCTTTTTTTTTTTTACCCGTATAACAATAGGTGCCCTTTTTTGTGAGGCATTGGAAAACCTCCCTGGTCTTTGTGGTTGAATCTGTGTTTGAAATTCACTGCTTGACTGAGGAACCTTACAGATAATTGTATGTGTGGCATACAGAGATGAGGTAGTCATTCAAAAATGAAACACTATTATTGCATAATAGTTCTTGCAACTTATTATGTGACTTGTTAAGCAAATGTTCACTCCTGCCATAACAACGGGGTCGAATACATTTTCAGCTTTTATCTTTAATTAATTTGTAAAAATGTCTAAAATATTAATTCCACTTTGACATTATGGGGTATTGTGTGTACTCTGTAACAATTCAGGCTGTAACACAACAAAATGTGGAAAAAGTCAATGGGTGTGAATACTTTCTGAAGAAACACAACTCACCCTGACAATATCAGCCAAATCCTAAACTTTACCGTAAAGCGTTCTTATCAATGGTATGTATGCTACTCCATCCTCGTCAGTCAGAGAGCACGTGTAGACAACAGCTGATGAAATTTGTCTGTCAACTGCTTGCCAACCCAATCCACACATTAATAGCCCTGGTAGATAGATATGGGACATTAATAGCCCTGATAGATAGATAGATAGATAGATAGATAGATAGATAGATAGATAGATAGATAGATAGATAGATAGATAGATAGATAGATAGATAGATAGATAGATAGATAGATAGATAGATAGATAGATAGATAGATAGATAGATAGATAGATAGATAGATAGATAGATAGATAGATAGATAGATAGATAGATAGATAAGGGACATTGATAGCCCTGGTAGATAGATAGGGGACATTGATAGCCCTGGTAGATAGATAGGGGACATTGATAGCCCTGATAGATAGATAGGGGACATTGATAGCCCTGGTAGATAGATAGGGGACATGGATAGCCCTGGTAGATAGATAGGGGACATGGATAGCCCTGGTAGATAGATAGGGGACATTGTCTTCCCTGACCCTCATGTGCAACCCAATTTCCAGGCCTGAGCAGCTTGGCACAGTGGGGACAGTGGCTGGTTAAGGGTAGGGACACACTCCTGCATGTCTCAGTTAGGCAAGGTAGGAGGTATGTGCACATGTCTTGTCCTCCTCTCCATTACAGTTGTATCTCTGTGTATCTGGGAGTGTGTGTTCACACACAAGAAGTCAAGAAAAGACAGAGGGAGTGGTAAACAGTTAATGTTGTAAACAGATCATAAAAACCTACTTCCTTTTTACCGTAGGTGACTAATGATGTGAGCAATATATAGTGTATAATGGTTTTGATATTTGGCTTTCTAGGGCTATTGCGATGCTCTTACTAAAGTATATAGTGTCTAGTGACTGACTGTGCTATACAGAAATACTTCCTTCCTCTTCAGCCAGTCCTCCAGCTGTCCAGTGGATAAAATAGCTGGGATAGATTGCTGCCATTTTTCTTTCCCCACTCTGAATTGTAAAGTACAGTTGCAAGGAGCACAGAGTTGTTTTGTAACGCTGCTCTGCACCTTATCCTACTGACTGATTTGGAAATAAGCTCAACATGGCCGCCAAGAGTTTGCCACAGAGCTGAGGTGTAGCATAAGGACATTGTTGTTACCAAGTGCTGCTTTGAGCAACAGGGAGAGAGAGAGAGTGAAAGAGAGGGTGGGGGGGGGGGGGGGCAGAGAGGAGGAAAGAAAGGCTGGTTCAACTATAAACATGTCTGGCATTACGGGACAGCGTGACCTGACGTCCCCATGTATACTCAGCGTCACTAACTATGCCACATCTACACACTGGCCCATTCAGGGCAGCAGAATACCAACTGAACTGAATATCCACCTGTATCTGCACCAGCGTTGGACGGTTATTACTAGGGTCCCAAGATCATTATTCTGTATTTAGGTTATTACTAGGGTCCCAAGATCATTATTCTGTATTTAGGTTATTACTAGGATCCCAATATCATTATTCTGTATTTAGGTTATTACTAGGGTCCCAATATCATTATTCTGTATTTAGGTTATTACTAAGGTCCCAATATCATTATTCTGTATTTAGGTTATTACTAAGGTCCCAATATCATTATTCTGTATTTAGGTTATTACTAGGGTCCCAAGATCATTATTCTGTATTTAGGTTATTACTAGGGTCCCAAGATCATTATTCTGTATTTAGGTTATTACTAGGGTCCCAATATCATTATTCTGTATTTAGGTTATTACTAAGGTCCCAATATCATTATTCTGTATTTAGGTTATTACTAAGGTCCCAAGATCATTATTCTGTATTTAGGTTATTACTAAGGTCCCAAGATCATTATTCTGTATTTAGGTTGTTACTAGGGTCCCAATATCATTATTCTGTATTTAGGTTATTACTAGGGTCCCGAGTTTATATATATATATATATATATATATATATATATATATATATATATATATATATATATATATATTTCTTTACCTGTGTTGGAGTTATGGGGTCCAGTTACAGAGTTACAGTTCATGTGTTTGCTTTGTTCATGACCTCTCTCTATCCTATTATAGTGTTACAGTGATTATCAGTATGACACTGGACCTGCTGTCAAGTCATGAGACAAAGTCCAGTGGAGGAGTTTATGTAACCTTTGGGTTTAATGTTTTATTTTCTCAATGCTTCTATGCACCAGTGGCTGACTGCACATGACAATTGGCCCGAAGGAGAGGCAATGAGACATCTAGCCTCTTCGCTCCAGGAGACCTGTTCACATTGGACTCCTGTCGCTGAAGGCTACATCCCATATCCCTGAAAACTTACCAGCCTTCAGTTTTTATCCCCCGAAAACTTACCAGCCCTCTGGTTTACCTATTTCCGAGAAACTTTTCCCGTCAGTGAAGGCAAATCTATAACCCGGAATGCCTGAGCAGTCGTCACGAGTTCTATAATGTGTGAACTACGGTAAAATAAATAAAAATAAATGTTTAAATCACAATTTTCCGGTGCTCACTCCCTAGTCCCCATATTCCATAGTAGTTGCCATGCGTGATTACCGTGTGATCCCAGATGCCAGCGCACCTTTAGGGAGATATGGAGTGAATTTGGTAAACTCTGGAAAAGTTGTATATAAATGTTTCTTTTCACACATTTCCGAATTCCGGATTATAGATTTGGGCAATTGCGCTGAGACTAAAATGTTTACTTAAAATGTATGCCAAACGAGGACTACTTTTAACAATTTACAGTGAATGGAAAAACTGTGCAGAGGCAGTTTGGTAACAGAATTTCGGTCAAATCTCCCTCAGTTTTTTGTGTCCACGTTAAATATCTGCACCAAATTAAGATTCAACGATGTCTGCAGAAAGAATGGGGTGTCAGCTATGACATGACACAGTGATTTTTGAAAAACTATTTGTTGGTTATACAACTGCAGTAAGTGAAGTGGATTTACACCAAGAAACAGAATTGTGGTAACGTGTCCCTGATCTGTACGACACAAAAATGCATAATTATGGATATGAACGTCATTCTCTTCATGGTGACGTATCCAAAATAGCTACACAAAGGTAGAAATATGAAATATCCTCCTTGACATATTTGGGCATTATTCTACTCACTGGCTATTATTTTAATGAGCTCTGCCCCCAAACAAGACCATATTTGGTTGGTCTTGACTGGACCAAATCTGAACCAATCATAGACATCTATGTTTCACAAGTTTGGACATCAAAGTACAGCACAGTAGAGTACAGTAGAGTATAGTAAAGCACAGAACAGTAGAGAACAGTAGAGTAGAGTACACTCTTAGAAAAATGGGTTCTTTGGGGTTTTATATAAAACCTTTTGGTTCTTTGGATGAGATTATAGGACCCTTTACTAAAAAAGCTTCTAGATTCACTGAGTGTAGAAAACATTAGGAACACCTTCCTAATATTGAGTTGCACCTCCTTTTGCCCTCAGAACAGACTCAATTTGTCGGGGCATGGACTCTACAAGGTGACGAAAGCGTTCCACAGGGATGCTGGCCTATGTTGACTCCAATGCTTCCCACAGTTGTGTCAAGTTGGCTGGATGTCCTTTGCGTGGTGGACCATTCTTGATACACACGGGAAACTGTTAAACTTGAAAAACCCAGCAGCATTGCAGTTCTTGACACACTCCAACCGGTTGCGCCTGGCACCTACTACCACACCCCGTTCAAAGGCACTTAAATCTTTTGTCTTGCCCATTGACCCTCTGAATGGCACACATACACAATTCATGTGTCAATTGTCTCAATGCTTTAAATCTCTGTTTTAACCTGTCTCCTCCCCTTCATCACAGTGATTGAAGTGGATTTAACAAGTGACATCAATAAGGGATCATACTATAGCTTTCACCTGGATTCACCTGGTCAGTCTGTCATGGAAAGAGCAGGTGTGTCTAATGTTTTGGACACTCAGTGTATATACCCAGTGACGGTTCTCTCCCTACCTTGAAGGTTCTATACCTACCCCAGTATAGAACCTTCAAGGTAGTTTAATGGGGTTTTAGAAAATAACAGCTAACAAAACTTAACCCAGTCACATCAAACTCTGAAATGACAGCTAACATTCCCTTTTCATTTGTTTCACAATAATTTTTCCATGGCAAAAATGAAAACACGAAGCAGACCCAACTCTTTGGTGCTTTAAAAACTTGCTGTATGTAAAATATTGTGTTAAGTTGTCTTTTTTTTTTACAGTATATGTAGAGTTACTCCAGCAGATTGAGTTACTGTGTAAATGGAGTAAAGTGACTGAGATGGTGACCTAGTGGAGTCCTAGTGACCTAGCTGCAGTGAAGTAGAACATACTGTATATCTACTACCTCCATTCATCAACCCATAGATAGGTCTAAGGGAGCACTGAGTTCATGTTGACATTTAATAGTGACCTTGACATGCGTTAGGTAAAACCACCCATTAGTATTGTAGTTTTGAACCTTCAGATATCACATCACATGGATGACTCTGTCATAAACTTACTAAACTCCTGTTGAAAAATACCCCAGCCAGTGCAGTGTCTATCATCTCACCCGGTACACTGCACCTTGACCGGGCTCCTTAGAGATGACAGGGTCGCTGGGTGGCCGGTGTATTATTGTGCTCAGATAAGGACCACTCTTCTGTTTGTTCATTGGGCACGGTCAGACGCCGAGCCTCATAAAGGAAACACTGCAAATACATAAGGCTTTGTTCGAAATTCCCCCCTATTCCCTTCCTAGTGCACTACTTTTGACCAGAGCCCTATCCCTGGTCAAAAGTAGGACACTATATAGTGAACAGGGTGCCATTTCGAACGCAGACATAGACAGGCAGAGGTTTGTCCAGCTTTATTGCCCCATATATCACTCAGTGGTTTGGGTTGGTGAGGCCACCTTTGGCTCCAGAGCCCTCTCAGTCTAACAGGCCTGTGTTGCTCACACCACAAGACTGAGGGGTTAAACATTAATGCTAGCTCTTCTCAACCGCTCACACACACCAGGGCTCCAGACTGCAACCATTTAGTGTGTAAAAAGTCTTCTGATAGTATAAGGTTCTCTGCTTTCTGTAGGTATACTTTTTATTTTTCAACTCAAATTTTTACAACCAAGATATTTGATATGGCTTTGAGATACGGAGCGGGCGAAATGCACATTAGCCATTGCGATTTAATTTGCCTCATTGGGCGGTAGGCCAAAACTGCAACGTTCTTTTGGCGTTAAATGTACTGTTAGATTAGCGATTCCCAAACTAAGGGTCGCAACCCCATGTGGGGTTTACTGATATGAAAATGGGGTCACGGGACAATTTTCAAAATCCTGGTAAAATAAATAAATAATAATATCATCTTTGTCTCTCAAAATCATTGTAATGTGGTTAACCTTAAAATTCTAAATGAAAATTATAAAAATCTAAAAGTTCAAACAGAGAGCACCCTTAGATCGTGGGAAATTGCCGGACTTGACCTTTACACTTGAATCATTCCCACGTTAAATGGCTGAGCCAGCTATGCTATGAAACCACACACTATTGCAGAGACTTTGACATTACCGGCGCAGTTGATATGGTGAAAACAATGTGTGGGAAGGCAGAAACTCACATCAATACGTTTGTCAGATAACACTGTGAAATTAAGAATTAATGCTATAGCCAATCAAGAGCAAACTGACCGAACCACTAAAAAACTCCCCACCTTATGCTCTCCAAATGGACGTTAGCGATGAAGGTCAAGATGCGTTGACTTTTGTTCTCTACATGTCGTGGGACGCTCTTCACGAGGACATATTGTTCTGTCTCACAATTCCCGAGCATGAAACAGCACAGGGGATGTTCAGTGTTCTTCGTGGCTATATTTACTCCATCAATCACGGGTCGATGGGCAGGCCTCTGCACTCTAGTTATGAATGTGACTCCCTCTGCCATATGGACGCATTGTATGATACACCCACTAAGCTATAATGGATGCACCGAGAGCAACTGGTGGCAAAAGAGCTGACCGCAGAACTCGGAGACATGAGCTGAAATAAAAAATCCCAAATTTCTTTACATCCCTGTTAGTGAGAATTTCGCACTAACAGAGCATTTCTCCAACGATTCAGTTTGTCAAATTTCTGCCCTGCAAGAGCTGTTATTGTGAAGTGGAAACGTCTAGGAGCAACAACGACTCAGCCGCGAAGTGGTAGGCCTCACAAGCTCACAGAACAGGACCACAGAGTGCTGAAGCACGTAGTTCGTAAATATCGTGTGTCCTCGGTTACAACACGGTTCCAAACTGCCTCTGGAAGCAACGTCAGCACAACTGTTCGTTGGGAGCTTCATGAAATGGGTTTCCATGGCCGAGCAGCCGCACATAAGCCTAAAATCACCATGGCAGTCCGACGGATGAATCTGGGTTTGGTGGATGCCAGGAGAACGCCTTCTGCCGAATGCATAGTGGCAACTGTAAAGTTTGGTGGATGAGGAATAATGGTCTTTCTCTTGTCTAGTGGTCAAAGCAAGAATATGAAATGTCTAGACAACTTCTCTCTCTCTCTCACTCACTCACTCACTCTCTTCTCCCTCTCCCCAATTAATGTCACCTCTCCTGGCCCTTACTGATTCCTACCCATGAGCCCCCTCTCTTTCCATTTACTGTTACCAGCATCCTCACCCACTGGGCGCCAACCGACACTGGACGTCGAAAAGTAGTTTCAATTTGGTCAGTCCGCCCTGGCCTTGAGAATAAGACCTATGAGAATAAGACCAGCATGATTTGATAAGCAATTGTCTACCACAGAATTCTGCTGGAGCACATTTTTTTTGTTTTATGTGGTTACCAATATTACTGCGTGTTCAGTTGTGTTCTACGTGCAGCAAACAAGCCTGTACACACCTCTGGGTTGGTCTGCTGCCAGGGATTTTAGTTTTATTCCCTCCTTTGGGAAAGCTAAACCATGGGCTGTCTTAGTCCTAGATCAGTATTGGCTCAAACTGGTTAACTATTGTATTTCAGGACATGGGTACATCCTGGTCAACTTTACTGGAACGCAGCAACACACTCTTAGAAAACAAAGGACCTAAAATGGTTCTTCAGTTGTCCCCAAAGGATAACCCTTTGAAGAACCCTTTTGATTCCAGGTAGAACCATTTTGGGGTTCTACATGGAACTCAAAAGGTTTCTACCGGAAACCAAAAAGGGTTCTACCTGGAAACAAAAAGTATTCTCCTATGGTGACATCCCTTTCTTCTAAGAGTGCAATAGCTGTGTGCCAATATGTAGCTGTCTGTTACCCTCTGTGGGTTCTACATATAGCATATATACCATCCTGTTCCAGGATTCAATATTCCACCAGCACTATGAGACAACAGTCAATTCAGCTGAACCATAAAAGCTCAGCTGGCTATGGTTTGAAGGCAACAATGATTGTCTGCCTGTGTTATGATATAGAACCAGGGACTATGGACTAAGCCCTGGAATGTTGTTGTTAGCGGGATTAGAACCCCGGTCTCCTAGAGCTGGTGTTCCTCCAGAGTGAGCTAACTCACATTTGAGGATATTGAGACCCAAGTGCAGAGGAGTAGCAAAAACTTCAAGTAATTTTTAGAATGATCAAAAAACAAAGTACAAACAAATAAACTAGAAGCAAAGCTTCCAATGGTCACAAAAAAGGAAAACAAAACAAGCACAATGGCTCACAACAAACTCACGGGATACACGGGTACAGGTAGGCTCAAGACTGAACAAAAAACAATGACAAAAGGCAAACTTAAATAGGGCCCTACACAGGTGAGTATCATCAACAATGATTGCTAACTACAACAGAGTTCTTGCCAATGGTTTCCCCCTGGCAACTGGGAGGAGGATTGCAGGCAAAAGACCTCCTGCGCCCCCTAGTGACCATACCGCTGGTCCTGGCAGGAGTGTGACCCCTAGTGGTTGGAGGACGTATTGCCTGATAAAGTCTTACAGGAGCCCTCTCTTGATGAACGGCTCCTGACGTTCCTTTTAGTGCGGTTCGACTGTTGTCTGTGGAAGTCCCTGATGAGATCTGGGTCCAGTATGTCTCTAGCTGCTACCCACGAGCGCTCTTCTGGACCATAGCCTTGCCAGTCAACCAAATATTGGACCCCTCCCCGTACTTTGCGCATGTTCAATAATCTCTGCACGGAGAAAACCAGTTGCCCCTCCACCATCCGAGGAACTGGAGGTAGTCTACCTACAGGAGACAAAGGAGAGTAGATGACAGGTTTGAGACATGAGACATGGAATGTGGGGTGTATGCGCATGGACCTGGGCAATAGGAGTCGATAAGCGACTGGGTTTATTTTCTTGAGGATCTTGAAAGGACCAACGTATCTAGGACCTAGTTTCCGTGACTCGAGGCGCAATGGAAGATTCTTAGTTGAAAGCCACACTCTCTGTCCAGGACGGAATGACGGACCTATCCGCCGACGTCGATTGGCCTGTTTCTGTTGTTCCCGGGACGACTTTAACAGGGCTGCCCGAGCTCTCCGCCAGATCCCCCGGCACCTCCGGACTAACTGGGCCGCTGCTGGAACCTGTGCTTGGAGGGTGTTATGAGCAAATTCCGCCCAGACCAGCAAGGAACTCCATGTACTCGGGTTGTTTGACACCTGAGGGTCTTCTCAATCTCCTGGTTCACTCTCTCTGTCTGGCCATTGGATTGGGGATGGAACCCTGAGGACAAGCTGATGGTGGAACCGATTAGACGTCCAAAAGCCTTCCAGAATCTTGAGGTAAACTGGGAACCCCGATCAGACACCATATCCTGAGGAAAACCATGAATTCTAAAGACATGTTGCATGAGAAGTTCCGCCGTCTGGCCTGCTGTAGGAATTTTAGAGGTGGGAATGAGATGACATGCCTTTGAAAATCTGTCGACTACTACAATAATCACTGTGTTACCTTGAGAATTGGGTAGGCCATTAACAAAATCCATGGATATGTGGGACCAGGGTCATCTCGGGATAGGGAGGGGATGTAGTTTACCTTGAGGGAGGGCTCTAGGTTCCTTATTCTGGGCGCAAGTGGAACATGCGGTAAGAAATCTCCGGACATCGGTTCCCATGTTGGGCCACCAGAACTTAGATTGGATCCGCTTCAGGGTTCTAAGGACTCCCGGATGTCCAGATGAAGGTGCGGCGTGACCCCACTGCAGTACTTTGGACCTGACGGTGTTTGGCACAAAGAGGAGGCCCGATGGGCCATTACCTGGGTCAGGTTGGCGATGTTAAGCCTTCCGTACTGCCATCTCCAAGTCCCACTGGATCCCTGCCAGCACTCTGGACCTTGGTATGATGGGTTCCGACCTGTCCTCCTCTTCCTGTGACTCGAACTGCCTTGACAGAGCATCGGGCTTTGTATTCTTGGAACCGGGTCTGTAAGAGAGGACAAAGTCGAAACGGTTAAAGAAAAGGGCCCACCAAGCTTGGCGAGGATTCAACCTTTTGGCTCCCTGGATGTAAGTGAGGTTCTTGTGGTCTGTCCATATCAGAAATGGGTGTTTAGCCCCCTCCAGCCAGTGCCTCCATTCCTCCAAAGCCAGCTTAACTGCCAGCAACTCCCGATTCCCAATATCATAGTTCTTCTCTGCTGCTGTCAGCCGACGTGAAAAGAAGGCACAAGGATGGAGTTTATTGTCCCTAGTCGCTCTTTGGGAAAGAACAGCTCCCACACCCACGTCTGATGCGTCCACCTCGATAATAAACGGTAACTCAGGATCTGGTAGAGTCAATATGGAAGTTGAAGTAAATAGCTGTCTGAGTCGTTCGAATGCCTGGTTAGCCTTCTCGGTCCACTGGAAGGGTGTGCTAGACCTCCTGGTGAGAGCTGTGAGAGGTTCCGGATTGGAACTGAAGCCTCAAATAAATCTCCTATAAAAGTTGGCGAAACCCAGGAAGCGTTGGACTTGTTTCAATGAATCAGGCTGGGGCCACTCCAGGACCGCACAAACCTTGCTGGGATCCATCTGTACACTGCCGCATGAAAGGATGAAACCCAAGAAAGAGACTGTAGTGACATGGAACTCACTTTTCTCTAGCTTGACGAAGAGGTTGTTCGAGAGCAGACGAGACAGAACCTGCCGGACATGATCTTCGTAACTCTGGGAAAATATTAAGATATCATCGAGGTATACAAACACACATTGGTTCAACATGTCTCTCAGGACATCATTGATAAGGGCTTGGAAGAAGGCCGGGGCATTTGCTAGCCCGAAGGGCATCACCTGATATTCGTAATGCCCAGTAGGGGTGTTGAAAGCTGTCTTACATTTGTCCCCCTCCCGAATTCTCACCAGATGGTACGCGTTCCGGAGGTCCAACTTAGTGAAGATGGTAGCGCCCTGGAGGAGTTCAAAGGCTGTGGCCATAAGTGGCAGTGGGTATCGGTTCTTTACTGTGATGTTGTTTAGGCCACGATAGTCAATGCATGGGTGAAGACCTCCATCCTTCTTGCCCACGAAAAAGAAGCCAACCCCTGCCGGTGACGTGGATGAATAAATCCATTCTCTAGTGCCTTTTAAATGTACTCATCCATTGCCAACCTCTCTGGAGCTGACAACGAGAAAAGTCTACCTCTTGGAGGGCAAGATCCTGGAGGGCAAGCAACAATTCAATGGCGCAATCATAGGGTCGATGAGGAGGAAGAGTATCGGCCCGGGACTTACTAAACACATCCTGGAGATCGACATATACCTGGGGAACTCGAGATAGGTCAAGAGAAGGAACAACCAGAGCAGGGGGTGTAAGTTTAACTTGAGGGACGACTAGTACCTTGGTTCTTGGAGTGTTGGACTCATGTTGGATCCAGGGTTGTCGTTTAGGCCCCAAAAAAGAATCAGGAGATGAAAGAATTCCAGCCGTTGGACATGCACATCCCCATCTGGTGAAACTGCTAGTCGGCCAGTCAATCTGAGGATTGTGAGAAACTAGCCAAGGGTAACCAAGGATAACTGGGAACTCGGGTGTGTCAATAAGAAGAAAAGACAGTGATTCTTGATGAGAGTCTATTTCAACTGAAATGGGAATGGTACGGTGTTACCTGGCCGTACCCCAGAGGTCTGTTGTCTAAGGATGTTATCGTGAGCTTATCCTGCAGAGTTATGAGTGGTATCTTCCAGCTCCTAGCCAGAGTACTGTCCATGAAATTGCCAGCAGCGCCCAAGTCGACAAATGCAGAACCCTTGTGCCAACCATTGCCCCAGGAGACATGCATCACCGTCGAAAATCCAGCTGAAGATCGGGGGTTAATTATTTCTCTCGTCTCAGCCCCCCTCTCTCTGGACGAGAAATCTCTTTTCCGACAAGTTCAGGGCAATGAGTTCGAAAATGCCCCAGTTCTCCACAGTACAGACAGCGCCGCTCCCGCATACGTTTGTCCCGTTCAGATTGTGATAAGCGATTCTTCCCAAGCTGCATGGGTTCCTCTGTGCAAAGAGTTTGGAAAGCAGGTTGAACTGGACTGACGTTGCCTTGGGCTGTGACTCGGTCTTGTTGTCTTTCAGACCTCCTATCCCTAATTCGGTTATCCACTCGGATGGCGACATCAATAAGATCAAGTTAGGCGCAGGATCTCGGAAGGCCAATTCATCTTTTAGCTCAGGTGCAAGAGCCTGATGAAATGCTGCTTGAAGAGCCTGTTCATTCCAGCCACTCTCCGCTGCCAGGGTACGGAACTCAATAGCCATTTCTGCTACGCTGCGCGTTCCTTGAGTGAGTTGAATTAATCGTTGGTCATTTCCGACTCCTCCTCCTGGATGATGGAATACCCTCCTCATCTCTGCTAGGAATTGCTCAGAGTTAGAAGTGAATGGTGAACAATGTTCCAAGAGAGCCGTAGCCCATTGCAAAGCTCTTCCAGTCAGTAAGGTGTTAGTAAGAGCTAAGCCACATGACTGCTGTCTGTAGGAAAACTGCTGGGTTGAAGTTGGAAGGCTAGGGAGCATTGAGTGATAAAGCCTCGACAGCCCCTGGTATTTCCATCGTATCTCTCAGGAGGTGGAAGCCTGTGCTCGAGAAGATGAACTGCCACAATTGGTTGAGGAAAGTAGGGAGGTACCAGAGGTGGCGTGGGTAACTCAGGAGCCTCCTGGGACAGAGGATTTTGAGGCAAAGCTAGAAAGTTCAAACGCTGAAGAATCTCTGTGAGCTTCCGTTCATGATGTTGAATTGCGGCAGCTTGATTGGTGAGCTCAGATAATATTCTCTCCACATTTGATGGAGGACCTTGATCCTCTGCTGGGTCCATCTTTTGGTTCAGTCTTGCTGTTATGATATAGAACCAGGGACTAAGCCCTGGAATGTTGTTTTTAGCGGGATTAGAACCCCGGTCTCCTAGACACAGAGCTGAGCTAACTCACGGTTGAGGATGTTGAGACCCAAGTGCAGAGGAGTAGCAAAAATCTCAAGGAGACGAGTAGCATAAACTTCAAGTAACTTTTACTTTTAGAATGATCAAAAAACAAAGTACAAACTAGAAGCAAAGCTTCCAATGGTCACAAAAAAGGAAAACAAAACAAGCACAATGGCTCACAACAAACTCACGGGATACACGGGTACAGGTAGGCTCAACACTGAACAAAAAAACAATGACAAAAGGCAAACTTAAATAGGGCCCTACACAGGTGAGTATCATCAACAATGATTGCTAACTACAACTGAGAGTTCTTGCCAATGGTTTCCCCCTGCCAACTGGGAGGAGAATTGCAGGCAAAAGACCTCCTGCACACCCTAGTGACTGAGGGCAATACTGCTGGTCCTGGCAGGAGTGTGACCCCTAGTGGTTGGAAGACATATTGCCTGATAAAGTCTTAGAGCCTGCATCATGTTTAGAACTTGCCCCCAATAACAGCTCTTCCCCAACCTGTGGACTGCTTTACAGGCTGTCTCAGGGCATTTTAGTCATTTGGCAGACACTTTTATCCAGATTGACTTACAGTTAGTTATTGCATATTTTTTTTGTACTGGTCACCCGTGGGAATCGAACCCACAACCCTGGCGTTGCAAGCGCCATGCTCTACCCTCTGAGCTACATGGGACTACATTAGACCAACTAGACTGCATGTGGGTGCTGTTTTTTTGTTTGTTCGTTATCATGTTCCTAATACACCTTTCTGAGACTCATTAACTGAGAATAGATTGCAGTGGCAGTAAATCATGGCTATCCCAGTGGCTGATGGGAGAGGTCTTTTGTATGTCCCCTGGGGATAGAACAGAGCCCTCACCTCCCCCTCACAACGCTAACGCACACACACACTTGCACGCACGCACACGCATGCACGCACGCAGATGACCTTGCCTGTCCTTGGCCCAGTATGTGCAGTGCCCTCCTCAGCAGGCTTGGTTGACCTCTGGGACAAAGGACTGCTGTTACCGTAGTCTGGCTTCCTTTCTCCCTCTTCACCCTCTCTCTCTCTGTCAGCTTAGGTTAAATGGGCAATCTGCAGTTCAAACAATAACAAAGTGACACCCTGCCAGTGTTTTGGTAAAAAGCTCTCAAATTCATAGACTATGGCTGTGGATGCAACGACTGACCATCCAGGATATCAACTTTATTTTTTTGACCATGTTTTGAGGCGATATAGTGTTTGTTGACAATTACATTGTTTATAAACAATGGAGTAAAACAGGCTCATATGTTGGGTTCTGATTGGGTAGTTCTGATTGGGTAGTTCTGATTTGGTACGACAGTTGAACTAAGCTCATGAGGCATTTCTAAGTTATATTCTTGGACTAGGGCATAGTGGAGTAGGGCAGTACTGGAGTGCATAGCTGCTGCTGCTGCTGCTGCTGGGGGTCATTGAGTGTGTCAGTAAACATAAAGGGTCAGCTGTGACAGGTTCCCTGTGTGACAGGTGTCTGTTTACACAATGTCTCAGTCAGCCAGTCATCCTGACGCTAGCCACTCTGTCAGTCAGTCAGTCAGTCAGTCAATGAGCAAGTCAGCCTTTCAATCAGTCAGCCAGCCCATCCAGTCAGTCTGTCAGTCAAACAGTTAGTCAGCCAACCAGAACCAACATTGGTAGTGTCACCTGCTATGTACTGTTACACCCACTATTAAACTTGGTTCATTGTTTATTGTCAACATTGGCACAGCAGTGTCTAGCCTAGGTACTGTAGTCATTCACTACCTGGCACTGTGGATGCCATGGCGAGGCCCAGTGCTGTAATGACATGGTAATGAGAGAAGTGAATGTCCTGTAACAGGGTGTCCTCTAAATGAAGACCTCTGGGAGCAGGAGGACTATGTTAGTTAACGAGGCCAGCTGTATGTCTCTTGGGTTAACCAACACTGTTCATAATGCCTACTTTGACCTGCAGCTATTATATACCCACAGTATGCTTCAATTAAATGCAATTTATTTATCTTATTGGTATATCTGTGACATGGGAATAGGGTCAAGCCCTGGCAGGTAGTTTACTGCAGGCTGGTTTCAGATGGAGTAGCTGCTAGCTCTTATCTCCATGCCCCCCTCTCTTTACACCAGGCCTGACCAGGGAGCTTTACTCCAGATTTGGTGTGGATATTTAATTATTATAATTTTTTAATTTTATTTAACCTTTATTTAACTAGGCAAGTCAGTTAAGGACAAATTCTTATTTACAATGACAGCCTACACCGGCCAAACTCGGACGACGCTGGGCCAATTGTGCGCCGCCCTATGGGACTTCCAATCACGGCCAGTTGTGATACAGCCTGGATTTGAACCAGGGTCTTAGACCGCTACGCCACTTGGGAGGCCCAGCCCTGATGAGTTGGGGTTGTTGAGAGACTGCTCGAAGGGCAATGTAAGGTTAGGATTAGCTGATCCTAGATCTGTGACTGAGGCTAACTTCTACCCGGAACTATTAGGTCTGATGCCTTGTCTTTGTATCACTCCTCCAGTCCCTCCCCTCATCCAGTCCAGCCCAGAGTCATACATTCTGTCCCCCTCTTCACCTCCCTCTCTCCCATAACAGTGGGAATGAGGGATCAGGTTGCTGACCAGGCTGTGTTGTGTCACTAGATATGTGTTGCAGAGCTGAAGGCTCCTCCTACTTTCATGACCCACACATGCCCTACACACCATTGTGCCAAATGCATTGTACATCAATTGTACAAGCTGAGTTTGTACAGGGCCTGCGATAGCATTTAGAACAGAGTGTGTTCCATCCTTGTCTTTAAGGATACACACGCTTATTAGTGTTTAGACATTCCATTAACTAACCCTCTTTCTCACTCTCCCCTCCTGTCTCTCTTCAGTCTGATGAGTGATCCTCCCCCTGGTCCTGTCCTCCATTATGGTCGACATGGAGAGCCACTATCGGCCGCCGTCCCCCCTGGAGGATTCGGTGCTGGGCAGCCCGCTGTGTGGGGACTTCATTGGGGGCATGGAGGAGCTGCAGGACATCCCTCAGTCCATCGACGGTGACGCCCTCAGCTCCTTGGATGTCCCTGAATACCAGTCCCAGTCGAGTAACAGCTCTGAAGGATCCACCGTTCTAGGTAAGATAGATATATACTCAGTTTATTAGGTACACCCATCTAGTACCAGGTCGGACCCCCCTTTGCCTTCAGAACAGCTTGAATTCGGGGCATTCTACAAGTTGTCGGAAACGTTCCACAGGGATGTTGGTCCATGCTGACATCACGCAGATGCTGCAGATTGGATGGCGGTACATTCATGCTGCGAACAGCCCGTTCCATCTCATCCCAAAGATGCTCTATTGGGTTGAGGTCTGGGGACTGCACAGGCCAATCAAGTAAACTGAACTCGCTGTCATGTTCCAGGCAGTGTTTTGTCCACTCCTCAATTGTCCAGTGTTGGTGATCGTGTGCCCACTGGAGCTGCTTCTTCTGTGACAAGGATCGATGAGTTGAGCGTTCCGAGATGCGGTACTGCAAACCACTGTTGTACTGCGCAATTATTTGTCTATTTGTGGCCTGCCTGTTAGCTTGCACGATTCTTGCCATTCTCCTTCGACCTCTCTCATCAATTAACTGTTTTCTCCCACATGACTGCCGCTGACTGGATGTTTTTTGTTTGTAGCTACCATTCTCTGTAAACCCTAGACACTGTTGTGTGTAAAAAGCTCAGGAGGGCGGCCGTTTCTGAGATACCTGATCTGACACGCCTGGCACCGACAATCATACCACCCTCAAAGCCGCAAATTTTTCCCATTCTAACGTTCAATTGAACAGTAACTGAATGCCTCGATGCCTGTCTGCCTGCTTGCTTTATATAACAAGCCACGGCCACATGACTCACTGTCTGTAGGAGCAATCTATTTTTTAGAGGATGGTGTAAGTAATAAACTGGCCGGTGACTGTATACTTCATTAGTCCACATAAGATGGAAATTTGTTTTCATCCAACCCCCCGATATGGACTAAACACACATTAGGTTGGAGCACACAATAAGCAGTTTAGGGGGTTAATGTCAGGCTCTGGCCATAGGGAGTACCTTTTGGCCATGGTCAGAGCCTGACAGATCTAGGTATCTAGATCTATGTGTTTTTCATTTTGTGTTGAATCCCCAATTGGAGACAGCTGTGAGACGTTGTCTCTGATTGGGGATTCTATTTAAGTTGCTCAACCCCACATCATTGGGTCATTGTTCAGACGTCATCATCTGAGTAAGTGTGTTCTCTTTTCATTTGTGTATAGCTTTGTTATTTTGTATAGTTCCGACTAAGTATAGTTTTAGGTTAAATAAAACGATGTCGAACTATAACTACGCTTCGCCTTGGTCTATGAATACACACGATCGTGACAGAATGACCCACCCTGTGAAGACCAAGCAGCGCTATAATGGAGAGTCGGAGCGGAGAGGAGGAATTTGTCCGCGTCAGGATCGGGAGGAAGAGGATCGCCCACCACTTCGTCCTCCATCGGTAGATAATCAAGAGAGGCCTGAGAGATTTTTCGATCGACCACTGGAGGAACAGGCGAGGTGGTGGAGAGCCTGGATTACTCTTCCCCTGAGAGGCAGTGGGAACAATTCCTGAGGAAAATAGAGGAAGAGGAGGACTTTGAGCGCCGAAAGGCACTCGTGACGGAGCTGATGTCTCTACGAGAGCGGGCTTCTAAGACTGTGCCGATTCCAAGTCCGGTAAGGCCAGTGCCAGCTCCACGCACCAAACCAGCGAAGGTCAGCAGCTCGGAGCCTCCAGCGGGCCGGTCGTCTGCTTCACTCCAGTGCCGGAGCAGTCCGCTCCACCGGTGCCCAGTCCGGGGCCGGTCGTCTGCTCCACTCCCATGCCGGAGCAGTCCGCTCCACCGGTGCCCAGTCGGGGTCCGGACGTCTGCCCAGAGCCGGAACCACCTGTCACACCGGTGCCCAGTCCGGGTCCGGTCGTCTGCTCCATTCCCATGCCGGAGCAGTCCGCTCCACCGGTGCCCAGTCGGGGTCCGGACGTCTGCCCAGCTCCAGAACCGGAGCGACCTGCCACACCGGTGCCCAGTCCGGGTCCGGTCATCTGTACCGCCGGAGCCGTTCGCCGTTCGCCATGCCAGGTCCCAGTCCGGGACTGGTCATCGGACTCATGTCAGGGAGGAAGTTATCCACTTCGCCGGGGCCTGAGCCGCCACCGAGGTGGATTGTCCCTCCTCACACCTCCCATGTCATTTATTTATTATTTATTTTATTTTTTTGTGATTGTCGCGGCCGGGAGTCCGCGCCTTAGAGGGGGGGTACTGTCAGGCTCTGGCCATAGGGAGTACCTTTTGGCCATGGTCAGAGCCTGACAGATCTAGATATCTAGATCTATGTGTTTTCATTTTGTGTTGAATCCCCAATTGGAGACAGCTGTGAGACGTTGTCTCTGATTGGGGATTCTATTTAAGTTGCGAAGGTCAGCAGCTCGGAGCCTCCAGCGAAGGTCCGCAGCCCTGAGCCTACAGCGAAGGTCCGCAGCCTGGAACCTCCAGCGAAGGTCTGTAGCCTGGAACCTCCAGCGAAGGTCCGTAGCCCGGAACCTCCAGCGAAGGTCAGCAACCCGGAACCTCCAGCGAAGGTCAGCAACCCGGAACCTCCAGCGAAGGTCCGTAGCCCGGAACATCCAGAGAAGGTCCGTAGCCCGGAACCTCCAGCAAAGGTCCGTAGCCCGGAACATCCAACGAAGGTCAGCAGCCCGGAGCCTCCAGTGAAGGTCCGCAGCCCGGAACCTACAGTGAAGGTCCGTAACCGGAACCTCCAGCGAAGGTCCGTAGCCCGGAACATCCAACTAAGGTCAGCAGCCCGGAGCCTCCAGAGAAGGTCCGCAGCCTGGAACATCCAGAGAAGGTCCGCAGCCCGGAACCTCCAGCGAAGGTCCGCAGCCCGGAACCTCCAGCGAAGGTCCGTAGCCCGGAACCTCCAGCGAAGGTCAGCAGCCCGGTTACTGTTTGGCAGCATGAGTGAAGGAAGCCCTGTTGCGGAATAGGAAGCCGATTCTAGATCTAATCTTGGATCGGAGATGGTCAATGTGAGTCTGGAAGTTGAGTTTACAGTCTAACCAGACGCCTAGGTATTTGTAGGTGTCAACGTATTCCAAGTCACACCCTTCGAGAGTAGTGATGATAGTCCGGTGGGAGGGTGCGGGCAGCGTTCGATTGAAAAGCATGCACTTAGTTTTACTAGCATTTAAGAGCAGTTGGAGGCCACGGAAGGAGTGTTGTATGGCATTGAAGCTCGCCTGAAGGTTAGCCAACACAGTGTCCAGAGAGGGGCCAGATGTATACAGAATGGTGTAGTCTGCGTAGAGATGTGTTACGATTGTGTGTGGGGAGAGACCAAGGCGCAGCGCAGGGATAGTAGTTCGACATCGTTTATTTTATACTATGTAATAATTCACACTACTATGTATAATAACAAAACGAAAATGACGAACTAACAGACACAAAAACAAACACGAATAGGCTTACGTCACGCTCACACAACACACCAATGAACGGACGTAAAGAAAACACACTTACTTCAAACGTGACTGCGACAGACATCGATAACAACCCACCCCAAGTGAAGGACAGACTCAACATATATTGGATCCCTAATTAGAGACAACGGGTAGCAGCTGCCTCTAATTAGAGATCCACCCAAAACCCACAAAGAAACAGAAAAGAACGACACTGTCAGACTCTGACCATAGCTACATAGAGAAGCCTATTGCTTCTCTATGGCCAGAGCCTGACAAGATGGATCAGATAGTCACCAGCAGCAAGAGCTGGTGGGGTCCAGATTTAGCAGCTCTTTCAGAACATCAGCTGTCTGGATTTGGGTGAAGGAGAAGCGGGGGGGGGCTTGGGCAGGTTGCTGCGGGGGGTGCAGAGCTGTTGGCCGGGGTAGGGGTTGTGGGGTTGATTCCAATGGGGGACCAGTACGAAGAAGAAAAACATGTCTGCACTGACTAACTGTAAGTTGCTCTGAATAAGAGTGTCTACTAAATGACTAAAATGTAAATATTCCCTGATAATTCAGGACCCCTCCTCATATAGCTAGTCTCTAATTCACCCTGACTAAAAGGGTTCAGCTTGTTTAACCTTTGACCTTACCTCCTGGCAACAGAGCTGTTTTGGCAGAGGGGTTGTCTGTCTGACCTACGTGTTCACACCCTGAGGCCACTCTCCTCTTCCCCACACTTCCACAGAAGAATTCCTAAAGTCCCATATGGTACCTTATTCCCTATATAGTGCACTACTTTTGACCAGGGCCCTAGTCTATAGGGATTAGGGTGCCATTTTGGACACACATTCCCGCACATCAAATTATCATTGATCAATTTAACTCTGCGCCACGTCCGCGTCTATAGGAGTCCACACTTTTGAATGTTCAATTAACACTGTGCTTAGTGCTGACACTGTTACACTTTGTCAGTGTTAAGGAACTCAAACTTTCAGTGTTATGCAACAACACCTTATGTAGTATTTTTACCCATTGCACCAAGAGGTCAGTATCTCTTGACAAAGTCACACAGTGTTGGGTTAAGGACATTTCAATAGTATTTACAAGTCAATCAATCAATCAATCAAATGTATTTATAAAGCCCTTTTTACATCAGCAGATGTCACAAAGTGCTTATACAGAAACCCAGCCTAAAACCCCAGAGAGCAAGCAATGCAGATGTAGAAGCATGGTGGCTAGAAAACATTTTCCAGAATGTCTGGAACCTAGGAAGAAACCTCGGGAGGAACCAGGCTCTGAGGGGTGGCCAGTCCTCTTCTGGCTGTGCCGGGTGGAGATTCTAAGAGTACATGGCCATTAAGGCGAGATCGTCTTTGAAGATGGTCAAACGTTCATACTGTAGATAACCAGCAGGGTCAAATAATAATCACAGTGGTTATAGAGGGTGCAACAGGTCAGCACCTCAGGGGTTGGCTTTTCATAACCAAGCATTCAGAGGTCGAGACAGCAGATGCAGTAGAGTGACAGAAACATGGTTGTTGAATTCTTTCATTTCCAGTCCTGTGGACTTCGCCAAGTGAGTTCTTACTGTAAATTTCTGACAACATATTACATATATTTTACCCTAACTAGTGATGTTAGGAACCTTCTGGTTTACAAATCACATTATTCTGGCTTGCAAAGTGATGTGTAATTCCTACTGGAATCCAGCCAGAGTTAGGACAGACTACAGTTGGAATTTTGATTAATCTGCAACTAGCATTCAGAATGACTGTCAGGAATAAAAACATTAATAATGGAGACTACCTGAACCATTTAAACTGGATCAACCATTTCGGTAATGGATGCAATACATCTAACTAACTGATTGGATTAGTTCAGGAAAAAAATATGTTATTTATCTTTATGTAGCATAAGATTAATCAATCAATCAATGTACATACAAAAACACAGATATTAAAAACAATCCCCCAGAAATCTAGCTGCAGTAGATCATGCTGGGAAATATGATAATGATGGGCGTGGTTTTAATGGGATCATTTTATTCTCCACAGAGTACACAATCAGACTCTCAAACTCAACACTGGTTATTAACACCAACACTGGGGTTCTTTTACGCCACTGAGTGTTACATTCACTCTTAGAAAGTCAATTTAACTGCTGACTCCACACAATCAACACTTAGTGATAATGGTCAATTTGCTGTGCACTAAATAATATTTTTGTAAACATTAACTTTTTTTATCTAATAGAAACCAGCTGGATGTGTTTACAAATATGTTACTATCTAATAGTTATTATGCAAATGAGATTGAAACAGAGAGGGGAACGTAAACATAGAGGCAAAGAGGGGTGTATTGGGAAAATGGGATAGGGACGTAGAGGAGGAAGAGGAAGAGGAGGAGGGAGGAGGGAGCTTCATGGAAAATGACAATGATGATGTCATGGAAAACTCATGGAGAGTGTGTTGGAGAAGCGCTGGTTGTTTATGGTGGTTTATGGAGTGATGAAGGGGGGGAGAGAGAGAGGGAGACGAGAGAGAGAGAGAGAGAGAGAGAGAGAGAGAGAGAGAGAGAGAGAGAGATAGAGAGAGAGAGAGAGACCGGGGGAATATGATAGTCTCTTCATGGTTACAGTGTAGACTGTACAGTATGGTGTGTGTGTCACGTGCTGTTGGTCCAATATTTCTCTCACCCAACTCATGTGGGCTGACTTATTGTTGCGTGTTTGGTGTGTTTATATTCAGGTAACAAGAAAGATACAGTGTGTGTATAATGGGCCAATATTTGACTCATCCCCTGAATTTAGAAGTGTTGCTCGTCCAATTTTAGTGGTGTGTATGACAGTCTCTACTTATTTATAGAGATGTAATGGTACACATATTACATGTGCTCTTCCTCTGTGTTGGGCCAAAGGCATGAGACACCAGTGGACTGTCCACTGGTACTTGTATTCTGCCAGCTAGGGCAAAGAGGCTTCACAGTCGAGACACTAATAGGAATATCAATGTCTCCAGGTTTGTTGGTTTATTGGTTCTAAGTGCGTGTGTCTGTTATCTGGGCATGAGTTTATTAATGTGCCTGCATGTGTGTGTGCGTGTACGTGTGCAGTGTCTGTGCCTGCATAAGTGTGTTTATTAATGTGTACTGTGTGTGTTCTCCAGATGCTCTGACCCCAGCCTCCAGCCCGTCGTCAGGGGGGTATGGGGCACCTGCAGGGCTGGAGGAGCTGTCCTCCACCTCTCTCAACCTGGAGTGTCGGGTGTGTGCCGACCGTGCCTCCGGATACCACTATGGAGTTCACGCCTGTGAGGGCTGCAAGGTGAGAAGCCATCACATGCACGTATGCAGAGCATGCACAAACACACACACACACACATGCACACACACAATCACACGCACACGTATTAATGTATGCATACATAGACACACACACCTGGTCAGAGTGCACTCCAACACATACTGTACAACAAGGACACTAGTGTGGATGCTCTCTTGGTTAATTATTTATGGGCCTGTTGAAGAGCAACCCAAGGCTTCTGTGTTTTGTCACACGTCACTGGAGGACAGAGCAGATCTTAATGTGCCACCGGAAGACGGCTAGATCACACTATAAGATAATGTAGTTTTGGTGTTATTATGACCCACATAACACTAACCACTAAATAAGCATATCCCGGTCTTTAGTTGTGACCCAAAAGGAAGTGGTCAATGTGCTGATCCCATGGCCTACATTTCTACTGTATTACCTCTGAGCCTTTAAATAATGGCAAAAATCATTTTTAAATGGATAGATGTGGTCAATCTTTTTTCATTATTTTTTACCTCCCTACATTATCAAATCAAAGTGTATTTGTCACACAGATTAGCAGATGTTTAAGCAGGTGCAGCGAAATGCTTGTATTTCTAGCTCCAGCAGTGCAGTAAATGTGCAATTATACAGATGTAGGATCTTAATTTGATCACCCTGTTGCCGGAAAACTTTTCTACAATGAAGGAAATGTCAAACTTGTAGTCATGTAGGAAGTTTAAAAAGTCCTCTAAAGTTTGTCATTTCCACAAAAAAAATGTAACTTGATTTCCCCTTATGTATCAACCCCAACAAAAATGCCCAATAATTACACTCCACATAATAATTCACATTTCCTTTTGCTGCAGGATTATTTTCCTACTGTAGCAAACTGGCTCAAATTAAGATCCTACATCTGTAATTGGAAGATAAAGCATAAACTCTAACATAAACCTACTCCAAACACATGGTTAAACAAAGGTTAGCCATGTGTTGGCAAAAATTAAAATGTCCAAGTCAAGAAAGCTTACAAGCAGCCAGCGGCACTTGCCGCGACTGGTACTCGTGGGTGCTTTTTCAAAGCCAATGTCAGATACTCTAGTGAGTGTAATTTGCTCAATATTAGAATAAAGTTGCCATCATTCGAAATAAGATATTCTCCTCTTTTCTTACTGTAGGTACAGTGGGGAGAACAAGTATTTGATACACTGCCGATTTTGCAGGTTTTCCTACTTACAAAGCATGTAGAGGTCTGTAATTTTTATCATAGGTACACTTCAACTGTGAAAGGCGGAATCTAAAACAAAAATCCAGAAAATGAATTTCTATTTTATTGCATGACATAAGTATTTGATCACCTACCAACCAGTAAGAATTCCGGCTCTCACAGACCTGTTAGTTTTTCTTTAAGAAGCCCTCCTGTTCTCCACTCATTACCTGTATTAACTGCACCTGTTTGAACTCGTTACCTGTATAAAAGACACCTGTCTACACACTCAATCAAACAGACTCCAACCTCTCCACAATGGCCAAGGCCAGAGAGCTGTTTAAGGACATCAGGGATAAAATTGTAGACCTGCACAAGGCTGGGATGGGCTACAGGACAATAGGCAAGTAGCTTGGTGAGAAGGCAACAACTGTTGGCGCAATTATTAGAAAATGGAAGAAGTTCAAGATGACGGTCAATCTCCCTCGGTCTGGGGCACCATGCAAGATCTCACCTCGTGGGGCACCAATGATCATGAGGAAGGTTAGGGATCAGCCCAGAACTACACAGCAGGACCTGGTCAATGACCTGAAGAGAGCTGGGACCACAGTCTCAAAGAAAACCATTAGTAACACACTGTGCCGTCATGGATTAAAATCCTGCAGCGCATGCAAGGTCCCCCTGCTCAAGCCAGCGCATGTCCAGGCCTGTCTAAAGTTTGCCAATGACCATCTGGATGATCCAGAGGAGGAATGGGAGAAGGTCATGTGGTCTGATGAGACAAAAATATAGCTTTTTGGTCTAAACTCCACTCGCCGTGTTTGGAGGAAGAAGAAGGATGAGTACAACCCCAAGAACACCATCCCAACCGTGAAGCATGGAGGTGGAAACATCATTCTTTGGGGATGCTTTTCTGCAAAGGGGACAGGACGACTGCACCGTATTGAGGGGAGGATGGATGGGGCCATGTATCGCGAGATCTTGGCCAACAACCTCCTTCCCTCAGTAAGAGCATTGAAGATGGGTCGTGGCTGGGTCTTCCAGCATGACAACGACCCGAAACACACAGCCAGGGCAACTAAGGAGTGGCTCCGTAAGAAGCATCTCAAGGTCCTGGAGTGGCCTAGCCAGTCTCCAGACCTGAACCCAATAGAAAATCTTTGGAGGGAGCTGAAAGTCCGTATTGCCCAGCGACAGCCCCGAAACCTGAAGGATCTGTATGGAGGAGTGGGCCAAAATCCCTGCTGCAGTGTGTGCAAACCTGGTCAGAACAACAGGAAACGTATTGTCTCTGTAATTGCTAACAAAGGTTTCTGTACCAAATATTAAGTTCTGCTTTTCTGATGTATCAAATACTTATGTCATGCAATAAAATGCAAATTAATTACTTAAAAATCATACAATGTGATTTTCTGGATTTTTGTTTTAGATTCCGTCACTCACAGTTGAAGAGTACCTATGATAAAAATTACAGACTTCAAAATCGGCAGTGTATCAAATACTTGTTCTCCCCACTGTATGTAATTTGTTTATTCTGTTTTTGCTAGAGATATTCATAAAACATTTTCGCGGACTCCCTGCAGTACCTCCACGGGACCCCAGGTTGAATACCCCTTCACTAAGGAGAAGAGTGAATTCTCACCCTGCTATGCAAGTCAGGCAAAGATAATGGGTTTTCATCTGCTACATTTCCTACATGCTGAATGTATGAATCCTACGTGATGACGTCTGGATCCCTGGCCAGCCCATCTATCCCTGTGCCAGGACTGTCTGAGTATGGATGTCACATGGCGAAGTTGGCAGTGATCTCAGTCACTCCTTCCCCTCATGTCAACACACTCTTACACTGAGTTCCAAATGGCAGGGCCACAGCAAAGCAGAGCTGGCCACAGTGTATCCTACCCTGCCCTGACTGGACCTGGCTCAGGGCTGCTGGAGGCTAGAGTGGACGTTGGCTGAACTGGTCAAGCATAGCTGTCCCAGATTAGAACTCCAGATATGTCTGCTACGTGGTCCATGGAGCAGGCCTAGCCAAGGTATGGGGCCATAAACCAGAGGTCGCAGTTGCTCTTACTGTGAACCTTCCTCTTGGCCAATCAGAGGGCAGCGCGGAGAGGGCCGGTGTGTCTCCCGTAGGCATGGAGACATACTGAAGGGCATAGCTAGATACACAAACATACAGTACATAACACACACAGATAGTTGAAACTTATGAGTAAATTCTGAATGATAAAAATGTAAGTTCGGATCATGGCTGCTGATAGGCAAAAAAAGCATTACAGCTGTCTACTCTCTGATGTCACATACCTCGTGTGCCCCGCTCCTCAGCTCTCTGGTCATCTGAGAGTGACGGGAGGGGAGAGGAGGGGACTGACCCCTGGAGAGGACGCCGGACAGAGACAAACGAGACAGGCATGTCATGAGGCCGCTGAGTCTGACAGGCATTCTGCCCTGGCCTCATGTCATCCTCCCGAGGGGTGTGTGTGTGTGTGTGTGTGTGTGTGTGTGGTTGTGTTTGTGTGTGTGTGTGTGTGTGTGTGTGTGTGTGTGTGTGTGTGTGTGTGTGTGTGTGTGTGTGTGTGTGTGTGTGTGTGTGTGTGTGTGCGTGCATGCATGCACGTGGCGTGTCCTTGAAAGCATTAGTGCATGCCATGTGCAGGGACACATAAGGAGATCTTTCACAAGAATGGGGAAATTAATGTCTTGGGGTGGGGGTGGGGGTGGCTAAATATGTTCTTCTTAAGCAATTCCCTGTCTATTTCACTACTCCCCCCTCCCAACTCCAGTCCAAGCCCTAAACCACTCAGCACAGGACATCTACTGCTGCCCATAGCCAGACACTGTTGTTTGTCAGGGTTGTGTAATACAAGTGAAATCCCATTTAGTCATGATAAGCATGTACGTATGTCCAGACTGATAGATAGCTGAGATTGAGAAACTCTTAGATAACACATTTAATAAAGTTTGCAGTTGAGAGATATCAAGATACTAGGTATGAACTGACAGTAGTCTTCTTTTATCAAGTCACTATAGTGTATTGTGGCCCTACTGAGTCTTCTTTTATCAAGTCACTATAGTGTATGTGGCCCTACTGAGTCTTCTTTTATCAAGTCACTATAGTGTATGTGGCCCTACTGAGTCTTCTTTTATCAAGTCACTATAGTGTATTGTGGCCCTACTGAGTCGAGGCTGAGTTTTTTTTCATGAGTGCAGTCTATTGGGTCTGGACCTGAACATTTACCTCTCTCCTCCTTCTCTCTCATCAGGGTTTCTTTCGGCGGACAATCCGCCTCAAGCTGGAATATGACAAGTGTGAGCGCCGCTGTAAGATCCTGAAGAAGAACCGTAACAAGTGCCAATACTGCCGCTTCCAGAAGTGCCTATCTGTGGGCATGTCCCACAACGGTGAGGAACACAGACATAGCCAGAGCCCTGAGTACTGCTTACTGCATACAGCACAACCTGGCCAGCAGCAACCAGAGGAGCACACACACATATGCATTTGCACGTAGACATATGCACACATACACGTACGCTATTCAAACCCACACTGAAGAACCGAGAGTTACAATTTAACACCACATTAACATATAAGGTTGCTTTTCACGACTAATGAGAGTAGGTCATCATTTGAGAGACAGCCGTGAATCCTACAATATTCATTAAAAAAAACAAGTGTTCAACATTTGCACCATTTCATATTTTGCTGTGTCCAGACATAAACGATGCACTGCAATTGATGCATAAGTCTCTATGCCCTCTATGCAGACTCTCTGTGGTGTTTCGTTGTGAAGGCCAGTAAAACTGTAAGGTGGTGTTGTATTGTATTGGCTGAACACTCTCATCCTTTAGCTGTGGATGTGTGAACAGAGAGACATGCAGTGGGAGTCTCAGCCTGGGCCTGCCGGTCATGGGACCAGGGCTGTATCTGCACTGGGTAAGCCTGTACAGTACATTAGCCCCGCTGATCAATGAGCTGACCTAGTGGATAATTGAAGGTAATTTAGACTGATTGAGAGCTTTGCAAGGTAGACCACGGGGTCTTTCAATAAGTTCGATTACTAGTACAACCTTACTAGCTACACATACAGCGTAAACAATCGTAAAACAGATGTCACTGTCCAGAAATAAAATCACAGACATGCACCCTCATACATACAAACTAACTACAAGCAGTATAAGCATAAGGATCTTTACTTTATAGAGAGTTGACCTACAAAACAAAAACCTTGATAAAAGGCAATGAGTTAAAATTCTTCGACCCTATGGTCAACATAAAACATGGCATTCTGCTAAGATCGATGTCCTGCTGTTTACAATGGACTGAAATAGAATGTAGAGGTTGTGTGGAGTGTGCCAGTGTAGAGCGATGTGAAGAGGGGCGTAGCAAGATCACTGTAGTAGTCGTGGGAGTTGACAGACGGACTGACAGACGGACAGGCGGACACTTACAGATGTAGGATCTTCATTTGATCACTCTTTTGTTGCTGAGAATTTTCATGCACAGCCGGAAATGCAAACTTGTAGTGTATTTGGGGTTTTAAAAGGATTCAAAGTTTGTCATTCCACTTTGAAATGTCAAACTTAATTTCCCCCCTAACTAAAAATGAATCAACCCCTATAAAAATGTACATTAATTATAGTGCACATAATAATTAAAATGTCCAGTTGCTGCAGGATTCTTTTCCTGCTGTAGCAAACTGGCTCAATTTAAGATCCTACAACTGTAGACCTGGGGACTTGTGTCAGTGAACTCATGGACAAACGTAATGTTGTGATACCGCTGAACTGAACACTATCATGCTGGAGAGCAATCCAATATGTGGACTGATGCTCACCATTAGTATTTATTTCACATCTGGGAGCAGCACTTGTGTGTCCAAGACGAGTTTCCTCTTGTGGAAACACGTGTGTTGTGTTTTCTAAATGTAGGAGTATACAGGAGAAAGGACATGGGAGAGAGTCATGATACACTATGGAACGTGATACACTGAGGCCTCAGGCCTTGGGGGCTAAACTCCCACCCCCTCCCTTTCTCTCTCTCCCTCCCTTTCTCTCTCTCCCTCCCTTTCTCTCTCTCTCCCTCCCGTTCTCTCTCTCCCTCCCTCTCTCTCTCTCTCCCTTTCTCTCTCTCCCTCCCTTTCTCTCTCTCTCTCCCTCCCTTTCTCTCTCTCTCCCTTTCTCTCTCTCTCTTTCTCCCTCCCTTTCTCTCTCTCCCTCCCTTTCTCTCTCTCCCTCCCTTTCTCTCTCTCTCTCCCTTTCTCTCTCTCTCTTTCTCCCTCCCTTTCTCTCTCTCCCTCCCTTTCTCTCTCTCCCTCCCTTTCTCTCTCTCTCTCCCTTTCTCTCTCTCTCTCCCTCTCTCTCTCTCCCTCTCTCTCTCTTTCTCCCTTTCTCTCTCTCCCTCCATTTCTCTCTCTCCCTCCCTTTTTCTCTCTCTCCCTCCCTTTTTCTCTCTCTCCCTCCCTTTTTCTCTCTCTCCCTCCCTTTCTCTCTCTCCCTCCCTTTCTCTCTCTCCCTCCCTCCCTTTCACATCAATCATGCATGACAAAACATTTTTTACTGCTTTAATTATGTTAGTAACCAGTTTATAATAGCAACAAGGCACCTCAGGAGGTTTGTGGTATATTGCCAATATACAGTACCAGACAAAAGTTTGGACACACCTACTCATTCCAGGGTTATTCTTAATTTTTACTATTTTCTACATTGTAGAATAATAGTGAAGACATTAACACTAAGTAATAACACATATGGAATCATTTAGTATCCAAAAAAGTGTTAAACAAATCAAAATATATTTTTAAAAGTAGCCATCCTTTGCCTTGATGACAGCTTTGCACAATCTTGGCATTCTCTCAAGCTTCATAAGGGAGTCACCTGGAATGCATTTCAATTAACAGGTGTGCCTTGTTAAAAGTTAATTTGTGGAATTTCTTTCCTTCTTAATGCGTTTGAGCCAATCAGTTGTCTTGTGACAAGGTAGGGGTGGTATAGAGAAGATAGCCTTATTTGGTAAAAGACCAAGTCCATATTATGGCAAGAACAGCTCAAATAAGCAAAGAGGAACGACAGTCCATCATTACTTTAAGACATGAAGGTCAGTCAATCCAGAAAATTTTCAAGAACTTTTCAAGTTTCTTCATGTGCAGTCGCAAAAACCATCAAGCACTATGATGAAACTGGCTCTTATGAGGACCGCCACATGAAAGGAAGACCCAGAGTTACCTCTGCTGCAGAGGATAAGTTCATTAGAGTTACCAGCCTCAGAAATTGCAGCCCAAATAAATGCTTCACAGAGTTCAAGTAACAGACATCTCAACATCAACTGTTCATAGGAGACTGCGTGAATCAGGCCTTCATGGTCGAATTGCTGAAAAGAAACCCCTACTAAAGGACACCAACAAGAATAAGAGACTTTCTTGGGCCAAGAAACACGAGTAATGGACATTAAACTGGTGGAAATCTGTCCTTTGGTCTGATGAGTCCAAATTGGAGATTTTTGGTTCCAACCACTGTGTCTTTGTGAGACGCAGAGTAGATGAGTGGATGATCTCTGCATGTGTGGTTCCCACTGTGAAGCATGGAGGAGGAGGTGTACAATAACCCAACACACCTGCAGGCTGTGTAAGAGCTATTTGACCAAGAAGGAGAGTGATGGAGTGCTGCGTCAGATGACCTTGCCTCCACAATCACCCGACCTCAACCCATTTGAGATGGTTTGGGATGAGTTGGACAGCAGAGTGAAGAAAAAGCAGCTAACAAGTGCTCAGCATATGTGGGAACTCCTTCAAGACTGTTGGAAAAGCATTCCTCATGAAGCTGGTTGAGATAATGCCAAGAGTGTGCAAAGCTGTCATCAAGGCAAAGGGTGGCTACTTTGAAGAAACTAAAATCTGAAATATATTTTGATTTGTTTAACACTTTTTTGGTTACTACATGATTCCATATGTGTTACTTCGTGCATAAGAACAGCCCTTAGCCGTGGTATATTGGCCATATACCAGACCCCCTCGGTCCTTATTGCTTAAATCTATGGTACCAATATACTGTATGTTTCCATAGTCTGTCCACGAGAGATGAAGATATATGTAATAGGCGCACCTGCTGTTGTGCACCCTATGAGGGAAGTGTGTGTGTGGGTTTGCGTGTGTTTGTTTGTGTGTTAGCCCACTTTGTCAGAGGGAAGGGGTTATTGGTAGTGCAACTGGAATCTGATTAGCTAGACACTTAGGATCAGACTGTTTGAGAAAGTAAGAGTCGCTCTGTACAAAAACAACACACACACACACTAGCACTAGCTACCTGATTGGTCCTATTTCCTGTAGCGGTCTAACACATTGTTCCTCAACTGCCTCTCATCCTGCTCCCACTTCTCTCAACTGTCTCCAGGGATCCATAGCCTGACTTATTTTAAAAAAAACATGTTAGTCATTTAGCAGACGCTCTTCTCCAGAGCGATTTCAGCTTAATATAAACTCATTTTTAAACCACTCCACAGATTTCATGTTAACAAACTATAGTTTTGGCAAGTCGGTTAGGACATCTACTTTGTGCATGACACAAGTAATTCCTCCAACAATTGTTTACAGACAGATTATTTCACTTATAATTCACTATATCACAATTCCAGAAGTTTACATACACTAAGTTCACTGAGCTTGGAAATTTCCAGAAAATGATGTCATGGCTTTAGAAGCTTATGATAGGCTAACTGACATCATTTTAGTCAATTGGAGGTGTACCTGTGGATGTATTTCAAGGCCTACCTTCAAACTCAGTGCCTCTTTGCTCGACCTCATGGGAAAATCAAAATAAATCAGCCAAGACCCCAGAAAAAACATGGTAGACCTCCACAAGTCTGGTTCACCCTTGGGAGCAATTTCCAAACGCCTGAAGGTACCACGTTCATCTGTACAAACAACAGTACGCAATTATAAACACCATGGGACCACGCAAAATGTATATTAATTATAGTGCACATAATAATTAAAATGTCCAGTTGCTGCAGGATTCTTTTCCTGCTGTAGCAAACTGGCTCAATTTAAGATCCTACAACTGTAGACCTGGGGACTTGTGTCAGTGAACTCATGGACAAACTTAATGTTGTGATACCGCTGAACTGAACACTATCATGCTGGAGAGCAATCCAATATGTGGACTGATGCTCACCATTAGTATTTATTTCACATCTGGGAGCAGCACTTGTGTGTCCAAGACGAGTTTCCTCTTGTGGAAACACGTGTGTTGTGTTTTCTAAATGTAGGAGTATACAGGAGAAAGGACATGGGAGAGAGTCAAGATACACTATGGAACGTGATACACTAAGGCCTCAGGCCTTGGGGGCTAAACTCCCACCCCCTCCCTCTCTTCCTCTCTCTCCCTCCCTTTCTCTCTCGCCATCCCTTCTTCTCTCTCTCCCTCCCTTTATCTCTCTCTCTCCCTCCCCTTTTCTCTCTCTCCCTCCCTTTCTCTCTCTCCCTCCCTTTTTATCTCTGTCCCTTTCTCTCTCTCCCTCCCTCTCTTCCAGAAAATGCTTTAGAAGCTTATGATAGGCTAATTGACATCATTTTAGTCAATTGGAGGTGTACCTGTGGATGTATTTCAAGGCCTACCTTCAAACAGTGCCTCTTTGCTCGACCTTATGGGAAAATCAAAACAAATCAGCCAAGACCTCAGAAAAAAAATTGTAGACCTCCACAAGTCTGGTTCATCCTTGGGAGCAATTTCCAAACGCCTGAAGGTACCACGTTCATCTGTACAAACAATAGTACGCAATTATAAACACCATGGGACCACGCAGCCGTCATACCGCTCAGGAAGGAGACGCAATCTGTCTCCTAGAGATGAACGAACTTTGGTGCGAAAAGTGCAAATCAATCCCAGAACAACAATCACAAAGCCCTGATCTCAATCCTATAGAACATTTGTGGGCAGAACTGAAAAAGTGTGTGCGAGCAAGGAGGCCTACAAACCTGACTCAGTTACACCCATTCTGTCAGGAGGAAAGGGCCAAAATTCACCCAACTTATTGTGGGAAGCTTGTGGAAGGCTAACCAAAACGTTTGACCCAAGTTAAACAATTTAAAGGCAATGCTACCAAATACTAATTGATTGTATGTAAACTTCTGACCCACATGGAATGTGATGAAAGAAATAAAAGCTGAAATAAATCATTCTCCCTACTATTATTCTGACATTTCACATTCTTAAAATAAAGTGGCGATCCTAACTGACCTAAGACAAGGAATTTTTACTAGGATTAAATGTCAGGAATTGTGAAAAACTGAGTTTAAATGTATTTGGCTAAGGTGTATGTAAACTTCCGACTTCAACTGTAGGTGAGACAAAGTGTCACGCTGTACAATGATCGGGAGACATGGGCAGGAATACGTAATAGGGGTTTTTAATACTCCACCCCACAAATACAACATGCCATGTAAAGGCAAAACCCAAATTACAACAAATGTACATGTAAAGGCACAAAACAAGCACGTATACAAAAACACAGGACTGTGACCCAAATAAAAGAGCGAGGTATACCTTGAAAAATACACGGGATGAGACCCGTAATAAATACACAGGACGAGATCCGTTATAAATACACGGGACGAGATCCGTTATAAATACACGGGACGAGATCCGTTATAAATACACGGGACGAGATCCGTTATACCAAGTGCACAAAACACGCAGCACAAAAGCCAAAACAACAAAGCACAGGTACTCACAAGTCCAACGGACATGGGAACAATAATCGACCAACAATGGTGAACAATGGGCACAATTATACAATTACTAATCAGGGGGGAATGGGAACCAGGTTTGCGTAATGAGAAAGTTCAGTGACGCCTAGAGGCCGGTGATGTAGACCTCCGGAACTGGTGCACGGAATGAGCAACAGTACCGGGAAGATCCGTGACAAAACCACATATCTCAGTCGTACATTTTTCCTCAATAAAGAATAGAAAACATAACAAATAACACAACAGAAACAAAAGGCCCAGGAGGCAGGCGTCCATCTTGTTTCCCATAACTTCCAGCGTATCAGACTCCATTACCCTATACTCCTGGAAACAACCATACTTCTGGACTGCAATCCCTCCTGTGGGCGGCTTCCAAGTTACACCCAGAAACCTTTGAACAACTGTGTTCATGATTTTGCAAACAAATAAACAATACACATTGCCTCTATTGTTCTTATATACAATTGTCTTGAGTCTCCATATCTCTCTCAGCAAAACACATGCATCTTTGTCCATTGCAATTTTTATCATGTCATACGTCCTCATCTGTGCAATCACTTGTCTTTTCTCTCTAATTAGCGATCCGTTTTGGTCGGATGCCCCAGTCTGAGAAGCTGAAGCTGAAGGCAGAGATCCTGACGGGTGACAGGGAGGTGGAGGACCCCCAGCAGGCTGACCAGAAGACTTTGGCCAGGCACATTTATGAGGCCTACCTCAAGAACTTTAACATGAACAAGGCCAAAGCACGCACCATCCTCACCGGCAAGACCAGCACTCCAGTAAGAGCAGTGTGTAGAAGTGTGTGTGTGTGTGTGTGTGTGTGTGTGTGTGTGTGTGTGTGTGTGTGTGTGTGTGTGTGTGTGTGTGTGTGCATTTGTGCATGTTGGATAAAAAATGAAACTAACTCTCCAAAGGGAATCGTTCAAATATTGGAAATGCAATACTATTTGTTGCAACCCTGATCCGGTTTGAATGGGATGCAATGTGCAAACAAACAGTCCTTATGTGTCAACATAACCCATTGGCAACCACTACCCACTAGGAGCCAAAGAACCATGCAACGACAGAAATAACTTTCTCAATCAATGGCATTTAGAAGCCAACATGTCTGGACAAGGACACGTCTATCTGAATACATGAAGAGCAACTCTGTATGACCCTGACTCATAATGGAACATTATTAACAGTGTTTGAAGACCACTGAAACACTCCCTTCCTCTCTCTCTCTCTTTCTCTCTCTCTCTCTCTCTCTCTCTCTCTTTCTTTCTTTCTTTCTTTCTTTCTTTCTTTCTTTCTTTCAAGATGGTGCCCTTAGATCTGTGGTCTCCATTTATTCTTTCATTACATGAACAAATGGGTGGGGTAAGGGTGAGGTTTCTGGTGAATTGGTGAAATCCATCTTCGGTGGGTCTAGGTGTGGCAGAGGTCCGAAAGGAGAGGTCAGAGGTCAGAAAGGAGAATCAACTACACACTAACACTGTATGGATAGGCATTCCGCTCAGCTTTAGCATAGGCTTTAGCAATGCCTTATAGTGTCTTCTGCACAGATTGGCCTCGTTTTCTGATGTTGATCAAGCTGCTTTTACCCAGCTGCCACCTTTTCTGGCCTGCATTGCCACTTAGCTGTTGGGAGCGTATGATATTGTGAGTTGAGTAAGCTGTGTGTAATACGGAGCTCTTAGTTAGGAGTAAGTGCTGGATTGGCTCCTGTGGGAACTTTCACCACTGCAGCCCTGGTAGTGTACTTACAGCCTCACCAGCACGATGACCCAGATACAGTACGTGTTGTTTAGCAGCCTTACACTCTAAAAACCAATGTGTTGAAAACACCTCATGAGAGACAGTGATAACAGTTGAGTTTATTTAAGTTCACAGTCCTTGTGTATTTTCTATTGGAAATATGTGGAGCTGGTGTCCTTGCAGAGCTTGCTTGAAGAAGCTCAGGCAGCAGTGTTTTCGTAAGACGTGGCTCAGTGTCTAAGGGTACACACCTGATAAGATTATATTGGCCTGTTTGTTTTGCTACACTGTAGGACATCACAGCTAATCTATACCCTGTTTGTTTTGCTACACTGTAGTACATCACAGCTAATCTAGACCCTGTTTGTTTTGCTACACTGTAGGACATCACAGCTAATCTAGACCATGTTTGTTTTGCTACACTGTAGGACATCACAGCTAATCTAGACCCTGTTTGTTTTGCTACACTGTAGGACATCACAGCTAATCTAGACCCTGTTTGTTTTGCTACACTGTAGGACATCACAGCTAATCTAGACCCTGTTTGTTTTGCTACACTGTAGGACATCACAGCTAATCTAGACCCTGTTTGATTTGCTACACTGTAGTACATCACAGCTAAGCTAGACCCTGTTTGTTTTTCTACACTGTAGGACATCACAGCTAATCTAGACCCTGTTTGTTTTGCTACACTGTAGGACATCACAGCTAATCTAGACCCTGTTTGTTTTGCTACACTGTAGGACATCACAGCTAATCTAGACCCTGTTTGTTTTGCTACACTGTAGGACATCACAGCTAATCTAGACCCTGTTTGTTTTGCTACACTGTAGGACATCACAGCTAATCTAGACCCTGTTTGTTTTGCTACACTGTAGGACATTACAGCTAATCTAGACCCTGTTTGTTTTGCTACACTGTAGGACATCACAGCTAATCTAGATAGATAGATAGATAGATAGATAGATAGATAGATAGATAGATAGATAGATAGATAGATAGATAGATAGATAGATAGATAGATAGATAGATAGATAGATAGATAGATAGATAGATAGATAGATAGATAGATAGATAGATAGATAGATAGATAGATAGATAGATAGATAGATAGATAGATAGATAGGTACTTTATTGATCCCCCGGGGGGGAAATTTCATAAAGAGAAATAACTCTCTTTATGATAACTCAAGAAATAACTCAAGAGAAATAACTTACTGTAACCTGTCACAGCTACATAACGGCAATAAAATATGATTTTGAAACTGACACATGAATAGAGGTATTCTATAACTTACTCTAGGATCAAACAGGACTTGGATTATGTTACAATGAGGATTTACAACTACCTGCAATAAAGGTTCTCCTTTCTTTCTGTCAATACATTTTATATAGGCTCTCATTCCTACATGTAAGCAGGACTGTTTGTGTAACATATGGTTCCTCACTCTAGTAGTAGTAATATTACAAATACCTATCTTTTCAACAGGGTCTAGGGTTCGGTTTGAAATAGTTTCTTATCTACCGGCCTTCCTTCATACAGGGCTGTCATTACACATGGCTACAGACTATGCCTCCTCACCGCCCTGTCTCCCTCCTTGTCTCTGCAGCCATTCGTCATCCACGACATGGAGACCCTCCAGCTGGCAGAGCAGACCCTGGTGGCTAAGATGGTGGGCACGGCCGGGGGCCATCTGCTAGAGAAGGAGGCTGAGGTCCGCATCTTCCACTGCTGCCAGTGCACCTCCGTGGAGACGGTCACAGAGCTAACCGAGTTCGCCAAGTCTGTCCCCGGCTTCTCCAGCCTGGACCTGAACGACCAGGTGACTCTGCTGAAGTACGGCGTGTATGAGGCGCTGTTCGCCTTGCTGGCATCGTGCATGAACAAGGACGGCCTCCTGGTAGCCTACGGATCGGGCTTCATCACCAGGGAGTTCCTCAAGAGTCTGAGGAGGCCCTTCAGCGACATGATGGAGCCCAAGTTTCAGTTCGCCATGAAGTTCAACGGGCTGGAGCTGGATGACAGTGACCTGGCTTTGTTTGTGGCCGCCATCATCTGCTGTGGAGGTGAGAGAGAGAGTGAGAGAGGCTGGGATCTGGGGTTAATGACCTCTAATTGGTACACTAATTGGTTTTAGTGTTAATTACTATGCGTCTTCTTGATGGATTTGCTAGTCCCTCAATGCCAATCATAATGTCTCTTTTTGGGTTGACATAATCCTTTCTCTAACTCTCCTCTTTTCTCCCCCTCAGACCGCCCTGGCCTGGTGAACGTGGCCCACATTGAGTGCATGCAGGAGAACATTGTTCAGGTGCTGCAGCTCCACCTGCTGGCCAACCACCCGGACGACACCTTCCTCTTCCCCAATCTGCTTCAGAAACTGGCCGACCTCCGTCAGCTGGTCACCGAGCATGCGCAGTTGGTCCAGGAGATCAAGAAGACAGAGGACACGTCGCTCCACCCCCTGCTGCAGGAGATCTACAGGGACATGTACTGAGATATTGAGCCCAGAGAGGAGGGCTGGGAACACACACCTCACCCTCCATTTTGGGGACATGCTGTACTTAGCCTAGAAAAGAGGTTGTCCGCCATTTTGTTGACTCAGGCGTGAACAGTCTATCTGAACAGTCCCACGGTGATAGGGTTGAACCACTGAACCCCCAGATGGAGGGTTGCTCGTCTTTCTCAGGAGAGTATTGGTGTTTATGAGGCCCAGACATCACAGGACAAGACAGAACTACAAGACTATACTCTGGGCACCTGCAGTGGGGTCCAATACTCCTACAGGGACCTATAGGGCTGTATTATGTGTGTGGAGGGGCAATGTGGAGCTGAATTTAGTCTCCTGTCCTATCCTAGTGTTTGTCCTAATGCAGCTCCCAGCTAGAGAACATGTATCGGGCTGGGTATAGACACCTTCGGCCAACGTCAAAAGAAGTACACAGATCAAATAATACATTTGTGTTTGGGTAACTTTGGGTAACTAAGATTCAGTGAGACTAGCCATACTCGGTTCCTAGAGTGAAGAACAGCAGGACTTACTCTTCAGAATTACCACTCCAGCAGTATGTTTTTAACTATGCCATTTTGTACCGAATGTGAGAGTGAGAGGAAAGAATGATAATGATGCACACCTACTTTGCAGTCAAGACACCCAAGTGACTTCAATGCCGACTACAGATTTGAGATGTGAGTGACTGTGTCTTACAGCAAGGCAGCTTTTTAAGCGATTGGCTGTGCTCCCCCAGTGAGGTAAAGATGTAGGATCATAATTTGAGACAGTTTGCTACGGCAGGAAAATAATCCTGCAACAACAGGAAATGTGAATTATTATTAATGGACAATTTTGTAGGGGTTGATACATTTTTCGTTAGGGCCAATCAAGTCTGACATTTTTAAGTAGAAATTACAAACTTTAGAAACCTTTTACACTACAAGTTTGCAAATTCGCAGTAACAAAAGAGTGATCAAATTAAGATCCTACATCTGTAACTCCCTCTCCAGTGCCTTTTCAAATTCTTACTCCTGCTTAGGCTATAACTAATCATGTATTAGAAATGGGATTCCTCTGAAAAAACTATAACTACAATTTAGCCATTAATTTAACATGGGCATATTCACTAACGTTATCATGGATGAGGCTACAGAGTTTCAGTAATTGCTCCCTCTATATCTCTCTGAATGTTTTGTCCTTCGCTCTTTTCGACACAGACCCACATCCTCAGTTGGACAGACACACTCTTGGTCTCAACAGGCTTCCGTTGTTCAAACGTCAGTTACTCTTCAGTCATTCTACAGAGAATTATTCCCCATGTGCTGTATAGTGATGGTTTTCACATACTTTACCATCCATCTAATTTTCCTCTCAAATCTAGACCAAACTCTAACAGGGAGGCTTTGGTGTGCATTATATTCATTTCATAAAACCAATGTGAAGCTGAACAGTACTTTCACAAACGAAGGCAAACAAACTACGATGTCAATAGTGTTTCCCTCACCCTTCAGAACATGGCTCCATCAGGACATTTTGTTTGTAAGTAGTTTGATTTCCTTCATAACAGACATTCAGAAATGACCACAGTCAGAGATTCACTATGTAAATGCACCCACAATGCAACACTAAAGCACAAGTGTGCTTCCGAGATGTGACATGAGACTATTTTATATACTTTACCTCCGTTATTATGGCTTTTTGACAAACACACACACAAATATTTGGCACTCCATCTTCTTTTGCATTCTGGTATTAAAGGTCTGATACGACATTAAACTACATTATAACCTTAACACATGCAGATTGAGTCAGATTTACCACATTTTAAATCTACTAGAAAGCCTGTTCTTTAACTCTCTTTCTTGCTCATATTATCCAAGCTCCCATTACACATATCTGACTTACTTCTCTCTCTCTCTCTCTTTCTCTTTCTTTCTCTCTCTCTCTCTCTCTCTCTCTTTCTCCTTCCTCTCTTGCTCTCTCTCTCTCTGTCACAGTGCCTTCTTTAGCCTGGCTTGGTCCTCTTCTTGCTCCATCGATTCAATCCGTACCGTGAAAGATCTGCGTTGTAGCGTAATTGACCTTTAAAGTTCATTTACGATTGAGCCGACAAATGCAGCGTTTAGCGTGAATACAATCTCCATAAACGCGGTAACATTGCCTTTAAATGTTAGATCTTCCGAGCCCTAAGGTTCAGGGAATTATGCTACACAATGATAATACTTTATTTTGCATTGATGACAGATGAGTATTGTTGCTCTCTCTTATTCTTACAGAATAGAATAACAAACATTTAAACTCTGACTGGTATAGTATGGAATGTCAACTAACCCAGTATGGGTTCCTCTCTGCTCTCTCCGTGATTTTAAATATATATAGAAAAAAAAGTATACCTGGATGTTAGAGTCTAGTACAGATTAAATACTAAAACTGCCTCATTAAACCAGCCATCAATCCCTCACAGAACTATTTGGAATGTTGCAAAAATAGAATGAAATAATCATTCATGTGTGCATGTCTGTCTGATGGAAATACGTACTTATGTGTATTTTCTGTGAGGGAATATTTTTTGTTCTTTGCTTATCGTACCAAATTCTCATCTGAATCCACAAATCAATGATTTGGTATAATGGACCTAGCTTCACTATTGTATAAATGATTTGTACATAGATTCAATGATTATGTGATTGCTTGCCCCAACTTTAACCAACACACTATTATTGGATATGTTTTGTATTCCTCTTTGTCAGGTAAATACTTTTCAATGTTTTAAATTGTACTGAAATGCAGTTATGTTTTTGCTTAAAGGACAAATTCACTCCAAAACTATCTTTTGGTATTTTTACATTAGTCCACTGTTGATTGTATTAACTAATGAAATACATACCAAAAGAGGGGGTTTTAGTGAATTTGGCCTTTAAGCGCTTCCTAATTTGACCATGTTATAATTGAGTTGGATCATATTTTTATACTAAAGCATATCTATCTGAGTAGATCTGAAATTGTTTGCCTGAAATTGTTTGCCTTGAATTACAAGGTTGAAGAGTGCAATGCAAATAGAGTAACTAAGTAACTGGTGATATAACCATAGATTTGATTCCCAATGGGGACATTCCTTTTGTTAATTCCCACAATATAGAGGGAGAGAGTTACCATGTTATGTACAGTATGTGCTGTGCTTAGCTTTAGGGATACTAAAAGCACTAATAGCAACATATCAAGACTTGACCGCGAAACCTGCTATGGATTATTGCCACTATATTTTCACTAGACAACATGATCTGGATATATTATTTGTCTTGAACACACATAAGTAAATAATTGGTGGTAAGACTGGTAATAAGCTATATTGGCACAAGTCTCCTTCTATGTTGTCATCTCAGGTTGAAGATTAAGTAATAGAGGGGATGTTTAGGGGGTAATTTCACTTTTCACAACATGCCTCATGTCCTTCAAGCCAAACGGTTTGTTGTTTTTGTGGCCCTATTATATTTCTTCTCTGTATTGATAAATATATACAACATTATGCACTCATAACTTATCCACAATGAACAGCGATTTAATAACAGCTAAATGCAGTTAGAGAAAGATGCAGTAATAAGATGCAATATATTGTTTATTAAGCTTTTTGCCCGATTCCCCTCTCCTCCTCACTCACTGCTATGTTCCAACTTAACCTCAATCATGCCATATGTTAGATGACTGAATTTCAAGCTGCCTGTAATGGCAGTGCTATAGTATGTATTCTTCTGGAATGTCAGGCCTCCATAGAACGCAACGATGCTTTAATCCACTGCCACCTGGATCTAGATTCTAGAATCACCAGGTGAACTAAAACACATTAGGGAATAAACACAACCCGTGCCTTAGCCCATGCTATACAACATTCAACACAATACAGTAGAGTCCTAAAGACGCACACAGTTCTGTACAGTTCTGTGTCACCAAGGTGACGGTATGGATATGACACTACACAGTACAGGGATTATTGTTGAATCTGTGGAACACCATGACTGTTTCGAATCATATTCTTCCAAATTAGAGAGATCTCTCTCTTGCAATAGTGAAAATACAAACAAGGTAATATAAAGGTTCAAACACTAGAGATGTATGCTACCCTTAGTGATGTATATTGCTTTGTGTTGAATTGTCAAGAAACTTTTGACATGTATCAGGGAAAATGTTGTCTTCCTTAGTTTATAGTAGTTTAGGACATAGCGAGGTACACTCTTAGAAGTAAAGGTGCTATCTATAACCTAAAAGGGTTCTTCGGCTCTCCCCATAGGATAACCCTTTGAAGAATCCTTTTTAGTTCCAGGCAGAACCTTTTTGGTTCCATAGAGAGTTCTACATGGAACCCAAAATAGTTCTGCCTGGAACCAAATTTCTAAGAGTGTTCTCCTTTTTTTTTCTTTATCAAGTGAGTTTATAGTGCTCTCCCATACAGCACACAAATAATAATAGCAATAACACTAAATTAATAAAACTATGTGGAAATGACGAGGGCAGCAGATATAGGAAATACGATTTTTATTCTGGATTATTTTACTAAATTTCATGGAGTTGATGCAGTGGCTTTATGGCTAGTGTCATGCAAAGAGACTGGAGACCGTCTTTTGATGTTTTGTTTATGTATACTGTGGCTTGGTAGCAATACTGTAAATGTTTGACAAATGTATATCTAGTCATTTAAACAATAAACAAGTTGACTTTGAATGGATTTTAAAATAAAATGATTTTAAAATCAAACATTATTGTCCATTTATTTTGGATGTTATTGATGGTGAGAGCTGAATATATAATTTTTTTGATGGGGGGACCAAGAACCAATCATGGGTGGTCATAGGAAAATCAGCAAATTGTATCACAAATAGCGTTTTAAATTGGTTTGAACTACGATTCATTGTATTGAGTAACTTTTCATTTGTATCTGCCTTAATTTATTCAAATAAATCTATTTGAAGAGATCCAAATTGATCCATATTCAAGCTACTGTACATGTTCAGTGGTAACTCCCCCCTCCAAGGATTTTTCCCCCCCTCCAAGACATTCTTTGAAAGTGTAAGCTAATTTACTGCATCTCTACATGATATTTGCTATTTGGAGAACAGCAAAAACAAGCAAAACTTTATCCAGCCATTATCACCGTGACTGCGGTAGATTCATTGCACCATCCTTTTGCCATCAGAACAGCTTCAATTCGTCGAGGCATGGACTCTACAAGTTGTCAAAAGTGTTCCACAGGAATGCAGGCCTATGTTGACTTCAATGCTTCCCACAGTTGTTTCAAGTTGGCTGGATGATGGACCATTGTTGAGTGTGAAAAACCCAGCATCGTTGCAGTTCTTGAGCGTGACAAACCCAGCATCGTTGAAGTTCTTGATACAAACCGGTGCGCCTGGCAACTACTACCATAACCTGTTCAAAGGCACTTAAATCTTTTGTCTTGCCCATTCACCCTCTGAATAGTACACATACACAATCCATGTCTCAATTGTCTCAAGGCTTAAAACCCCTTCTTAATCTATACTGATTAAAGTGGATTTAAAAAGTGACATCAATAAGGGATCATAGCTTTCACCTGGATTAACCTGGTCAGTCTATGTCATGGAAAGGGCAGGTGTTTCTAATGTTTTGTACACTCAGTATATAACATTCTAGAACAAACATGCCATAACCTACAGCAATGGGCTATTAGCAAGCTCAGCACCAAGATTAAAAACAAGTTTTGTTTTCTGTCAAATCAAACAGCAGTTACCTAGCCATCTTCCAACCCTGAAATGCTTTTGTCGTCTCAACTGAGTTGTTCTTCTTCCAAGATCGTGTTTAACGGCGGTTGGCATTAGAGGTCTTCACGGGTCCAAAAAGTTGGGCCTGATCCAAAATGTACCTGGGGTCTTTCCCACCCAGACCCGATAAGAATAATTATAAAAGTTTTATGTAGAGACCTGTTCCGAATGGACCCGAGGACAACCAGGTATAAACCTGGTCGGATCCAGACCCTGTCCGATCCAAGTGAGGGAGGCAGCAGAAAATAATATTTTTAAGCTACTTCATTAACCAGAGCTGATAAAGCACGAGAGGTGCTGCTCTAGAAGGGGGAAGGACTGTTCTGTGAGCAAGTGACATAGGGAGCAGGGAGGAGTGAGGAGAGACAGCAACCAACTATGCCGACTCATGCTATAGTATAATAATAGCTGCCATAGCTAGGTTATATATCATCAAATATGATGACATAGTATCTGTCTTGGATTGCATCAAACCGAGCAGCTAGTTAAGCTAGCTAGGCTAACTAAGCTGCAGTGCAAGTGCTTTTTCATCCTACAGTTACAAATAACAACTCCATTCAGAATATTAAGTAGCAGCCTGCCTACCTGTTGTTGTAGCCTATCATTCTCCTTTAACTTTTAATTCTGTCATTTTAATACCATCTTCCATTGGTTAGATGTCTCCTAACGTTTGCCACTCAAGGAGCAAGGCTCTATGAATGTAGTTTGGATGACTTATGATTGGCCAACCGCTCCCCAACTGGATTATAGTATAAATCCATTATTATTTTTAATAATAATGAAACACCCTTCCAACTAACCCTACACTCATTATAACCCACTACCCATTTCACTACCTTATCTGCTCCTGCACCATGCCAACTGCCTGGGAAGACAGGACACCACCATTCAACACCCTATAACTCTTTTGAAGTCAAATCTCTTACACCCAAGTACTTATCTGCAGCTACCACCACAACATCTATTTTCTGTGATTTAAGTTCAATTTCTGCGGTACAGATGATAACCATTGCTATAAACGCTAAGAAGCCAACCTCTAACAGGGTAATTGTATATAGCCTAACATGACTTTGTCATGTGAAGATTCAAAACTCAAAAGGACAGACTGTGACACCTCTGTTTCACCACGGTCCCAAGTCGCGTTGTTCAATCGATGCAGCTGTGCCCTCCAAAGTTCTAAAGCCAGCCAGCCAATCAAACAGACTTGCCACTGGCTCTGAGCCATCCGCATGGTTCTAATGCCCTGCTAAACTGTCAGAACAGACACACTGTGGCTAAACTGTCAGAACAGACGCAGTGTATTTTCTCTCCAATCTGAGGGGGGGGCGGGGGGGGGGGGTGTTCTAAGGGTGGCCGTTACCGCCCCTGCCACCACTCAAAAACCGGCACTGGGAAAGAAGGCCATGTGAGGGCAAATGTCCAAGGTGGTGCATTTGCACTGGTTCATAGATGTGAGCACCAGTGTGATGAGAGTAAGAGGAGATGTAGGGAAAAGATAAAGGAGCATGGAGATGTCTTAAAGAGAAAAGGGGATTCAGGAGAAGCTATGGATGCAGCGTTCTCCTGGAGAAGATGGGTGTGTTATGTGATGTTTAAAACATGCGCCAAACAGTTTGTTGGAAGCAGTGTTAGGATGGTATAATAAGGTGTGGAGGACTGGGGTGATACCTGCTGGGTGAAAACGTTTGGTAAAACCAGGTAAAGATTCCCCTAGGGCGGGCAGTTATAGGCCTATCGAACTGACGGCAAACATATGTAAATTGATGGAAAAGATGATAGTGAGTAGGATGATGTATTTCTTGGAAGTTAGGGGTTTGATGAGCGAAGCACAGAGGGGGTTCAGGAGAGGGAGGTCTGCCATGGATGCCCTGGTGACAGTTCGTAAGGAGATAGTCAAGACCCTGACAATAAAAGAGGTGATGAGTGTTGTGTATTTTGACATTGAAAAAGCTTACGATGCCATGTGGAGGGAAGAGTTGTTGATCAAGTTGAGTGCATTGGGGGACATCTGTATAACTGGATCATGGACTTCTTGCTTGATCGAGTCATATGGGCGAGGGTGGGGTCAGAATTGTCAATGAGGTTTGAAGTGGACAATGATACTTCTCAGGGAAGCTTGGTTTGTCCTGTGTTGTTCACCCTGATGATAGGACAGGGAGTGGGTGTGGCCTGGTACGTCAATGATGGGGCTGTATAGAAGAGAGGTGGGAATGTGAAATATGTGATGAGGAAGAAGCAAGAAGCTGTGGGAGTTGTGGAAGATTGGTCTCTAACATGGTGTTTAGGATGTCCTGCTTCATGGTGTTTTCTAGGAAGAAAGTTAAAGATGTTAGGCTGCAAATATACGGTCAGGGTATAGGTAGGGTGTCTGAGTTTAAGTATTTAGGTATGTGGTTTGATGAGAGGCTTATGTGGAAGAGACATGTTGAGTATATTGAAATTAATTGTAGGAAGGTGCTGATCCTCATGAGGGCAGTGGCAAGCAGTGGAGGCTGCTGAGGGAGGACGGCTCATAATAATGGCTGGAACGGAGCGAATGGAATGGCATTAAACACATTGAACCATGTGTTTTAAATATTTTATATCATTCCACCATTCCGCTCCAGCCATTACAATGAGCCCGTCCTCCCCAATTACGGTGCCACCAACCTCCTGTGGTGGCAGGATATGATTGGGGTTCGGATAGACAAACATTGTTGTATCAAGCCGTTCAGTTTTGGATTATGGGTGCTTTGTACAGAATATGGTTTGACAGCCAAAACGCTACTACAGCGCCTTGACACCTGTTAAGGCATTGCAGCTTGCAGGTGGATAGTGGGGAACTGCCATTGACTTGCATTAGCGTACTGGGCGAGGTTGAAAGGGAGTTCAGAAGGACATCCTGCGGTCAAGGCAACTGGGGAATGCTGGGAGCAAGGAAGGGGTAAGCAGAGGGCGTACGGGTGGACAATCTGGCAGAAGTAAAGTAAGTAAGTCAAATGTATTTATATAGCACATTTCACAGATAAAAATCACAAAGTGCTTCACAATAAAATGAAATACAATAACAAATCTTGAAATACAAGAATATTAAACAAAAATAGAAAACATAACAAACAACCATAAAAACCCCTCGACTCCCTAAAAGCCTGCTTGAGGAGCAAAGTCTTCAGTTGCTTTTTAAAAGAATCAACAGAGTTCGCACAACGCAGAAGGGGAGGCAAAGCATTCCACAGCTTAGGAGCCACTGCCTGGAATGATTGGTCCCCTCTAGTTTTAAAATGAGTGCGAGGAACAACTAATAGCCTCTGATCTAATGACCTGAGACTCCGGGTGGGAGTGTGAAGCTGTATCAAGTCAGTGATGTAAGTAGGCACTTGACCATGAAAGGCTCTGAAGGTAAGAACCAGGATTTTAAAATGAATTCTATACTGGACTGGTAACCAGTGTAATGCTGCTAAAACAGGTGTGATGTGTTCTCTTTTCTTAATGTGAGTTAAAAGCCTTGCAACAGAGTTCTGAACAGCCTGGAGGCGATAAAGCTCCTTCTTACTCAAGGTAAAAAGACTGTTACAGTAATCTAAACGAGAGGAGATGAACGCATGAATGATCATCTCCAACTCACCCTTAGTCACAAATGATCTTAATTTGGAAATATTCCTCAGTTGGAAGAAACAGTTTCTAACTAATTGTTTAGAGTGGAGCTCCAAGGACATAGCTGAATCAAAAACAACACCTAAGCTCCTAAGGCTCGGTTGGACAGACGAACCTAAGTCACCAATATGCTGTATTATCTTTGGGATTTTACTTTCAGGGGCGATAATTAGTGTTTCTGTTTTGTCTGAATTCAGAAGCAAAAAGTTGTCACATAACCACTGTTTGATACTAGTCAGACAGTTGATTAGGGAAGACAGTTTAGAGAACTCAGTTTCCTTAAAGGAGCAATACAGTTGTATCTCATCCGCATACAGATGGTAAGATATGTCACTAAACTGACTAATTATCTGTCCGAGAGGAAATATGTACAAGAGGAACAGAATAGGGCCCAAGACAGAACCCTAAGGTACCCCACATGACAACTCTGCAGTTTCAGACATGATCTGATTCACATAAACACTAAAACTTCTACCAGACAGGTAGGATGAAAACCATTTTAAAACTGATCCAGACATCCCAACCAGATCACGAAGTCTATTTATCATAATATTATGGTCAATAGTGTCAAAAGCCGATGAGAGGTCCAATAAAACCAACACTGAATATTCTTTAGAGTCAGCTGACATCATAATATCACTAGAAACTTTAAGTAACGCTGTTTCCGTGGAATGTTTTTTACGGAAACCAGACTGGAATTTGTCAAACAACTCATGTTTCTCTAGAAAAAGGGTGAGTTTCTCTGCTACAACTTTTTCTAGAATTTTTGACATGAATGGAAGTTTAGATATTGGCCTGTAGCTTTTAGGTTGTAGCGGATCCAAATTTGGTTTTTTAAGTACAGGCTTAACAACAGCATGTTTAAAAAAACTAGGAACGACACCAGTTAAAAGTGAAGAATTAAGCATCTCAACAATATAGGGGCCAATGGAGTCAAAAACTTGTACAAATAGCACAGTAGGAACAACATCCATAGGACAAAATGAGGATTTCAAAGAATGTAACAGAGAAGTGATGTCATGTAATGTCACAGGAGTAAAAGTGGACCAACAATGAGCAGGAGACAAGTCACAGGCAGAGTTCTGAGACAGTGATGGTGAGATGTTTGCCCTAACATCTCTGATCTTATTACCAAAAAAGTAGAGGAATTCATTACAGTCAGATTTAGATAACACAGTTGCTTAAGGGCTAGATGGAGAAACTAATTTATTAATGGTGTCAAATAAGATTCTAGAATTGTGCTTATTCGAGGATATAAGCTGAGAAAAGAAGGAAGTTCTCGCCTTTCTCAGCATCTCATTCAAGGAAACCCTTAGATCTTTAAGGTGGAGCCTATGAACCTCGAGTTTAGAAGATTTCCAAAGACGCTCCACTTTTCTACATTTTCTCCTAAAACTTTGGATAGCTTCATCAATCCAAGGACAGGGATTTTTATGGGAGACAGTGCTTAATTTAATTGGTGCTACCTTATCTAAAATAAATTAACACTGACCATTAAAAGACTGGATAAGCTCATCAACATCAGTGCATCCCATCAGAGAACATGGGTCAAACAAGGCAGAGAACCTCTCGGCAGTGTCATGATTAATAATCCGCCTTTGAGCCATAATTCTCTGGGGCGGAGGATGTTGAGGAAAGTTCATATTAAAAAACACACAGCTATGGTCACTCACATGTACATCTTCCACACGTGTATTTACTATATCTAGACCAAGAGAAAAGACAAGGTCCAGGGTGTGACCCTTAATGTGTGTGGGTCCAGTAACATGTTGAATAAAATTAAAAGAGTCTGTAATAGAAAGGAGATTAGCAGCTGTGTTACATGTAGAATCATCAATATGTAGGTTAAAGTCCCCAATAATTAAAACCTTCTCAAGTTTGATGATAGATGATAAAAAGTCAGTAAAATCAGTAAGAAAGACGTGCCATTCGGGGCATCCCGATAACAGAGCAGCCAACAGGACAGAGCTCGTTTAGGTGAATAAACTCATTTTCCCTTTGCCACGTTTCCGTGAAGAACATAAAATCAATATACTTGCTGATAAAAAGCTCGTTAAGAATAAAAGTTTTATTAGAAATGCAACGAGCATTGAGCAAGGCAAAGTGGAGTAATGAATGAAGAAGGTGGTAGTCTATGGACTGGGGGAGCGAGAGAGAGAGGACCGGCAAATGCATTGGGGAACGTTCTTCCGTGGCTGTTTCCAAAACCAAGTGTAGACATGATTGAGGGCAGGAGAGAATGGGGTGAAGATGTGAGACTGTGTGTGGAGAGATATATAGATAATCGTTTTTTATTCGTTTTTAAGGATATATACAGATGGTTCAAAGGATCCAGTCAGTGGTAGGGTGGGGGTTGGGGTGTATATTCCAGATTTCAATGTTAGAGTATGTAAGCGGTTAACTGATTATGTGTCAGTATATGCGGCCGAGTTGATGGCTATGATTATGGGTTTGAGATGCGTGGAGGGGGTGAATTCACTCAGAGTGGTGATTTGGCTGCAATGTTGAGTAGTGTGAAGACAGGCAGGTCGGATAGGAGAGAATTGTTAGTGGAGATGATGGTGCTGTTAATGGGATTGGAGAGGATGGGAGCGGTGGTAAGCTTTTGCTAACTTTCCACACGTGGGTGTGGAGGGTAATGAGGAGGTTGATGCGGTGGCTAATAGTTCTGTGAGGAGATAGGGGGTAGATATGCAGGGAAGGGCTCGATCTTTGGCAAAGGGAGTGGGATGGTAGTAGTAAGGAGAGCCAATTGTATTGCGTGCATCGGTCAGTAAAGGAAGAGGTGGGGAGTAAGGGATGTAGGAGAGAGGAAGTTGTGTGGAGTAGACTACAGTTTTGGGCACACAGGTTTGAATGCCACATTGTGGATGAGAGGGAGGCATGAAACAGGTCTGTGTGATGAGTGTTTAGTGGAGGAAATGGTGGAACATGTTTAGATATTTTGTGAACTGTATTACGTAGATAGGAAGAGATTGTGTGAAAGGGTTAGAGAGGCTGGACAGGGTTGGTGTTTGGGTGGTGTAGTGGGGGGAGGAAAGGGGAGGGGAACGGACTAATTAAGATAATTTAATTGTAAATAATAATTTGTTCTTAACTGACTTGCCTAGTTAAATAAAGGTTACATTTAATAAAAAATAAATAATAATAATGTAGTTAGGCAGTGACTGGCCTCACACTCCAGTACAATAGGTGGCAGTGTATGCACCTTAATGGTTGGATGCGATCTGCCAACCCAATCCCAAAGAAGAAGAAGGCCATATGAGTCTATGAAGCCATGGGATGTTGAGAATGAGCACTCCATCTGCTGGTCTTCAGACATAACTGCAAATTATATCTTGAAAAGTGTAATCTCTCTTGGACAGACATTAGTGGTGCGCTGGTCAGCTGTTTGTTCACACGCACCCGATATAATGCAATAAAAAATAAATACATCTTGAAATATTTTCTGCGCAAAATTTCCAAATGACATCAGCTTTACAGGTTGTAAGGAAATGGAAAGCTGTGAAAAAGACGCAACCTATTTCTGATAAGATTTCAGTTCGGCTTGAATGCCTATTTTATGTGGTTGAAATACTATCAGCTTTTATGATGCTGATAACGATAGCTCCTCTACAGGTCCCTAACTGCACATTCAGGCATTCTCTCAAGATGCTGAAAGAAAGAAATCATATTTCTCCACTCCTTTACATTTGGTTTATCAATTTCCTGCAAGAAATGCTTAATTCTGCAGGAGTCAATACTAAGGCTATGTGAGAGGTTATAGACCTACAGTCAGTGTCCAGATTTCAGTTTCCATGTAACCCAACTGAACAGTAGGCTACAGTTGTATAACTTGCCACAATCATCACACATAACTGCTATCGTGCTCTTTTACCACTTCACTAAACCTTTCCCGAAACATTCTTGGTTGACATGGTCTTTCACCAAATAGGGCTATCTTCTGTGTACCTTGTCACAACACAACTGATTGGCTCAAAATCATTAACAAGGAAAGAAATCCCACAAATGAACTTTTAACAAGGAACACCTGTTAATTGAAATGCATTCCAGGTGACTACCTCATGAAGCTGGTTGAGATAATTCCAAGAGTGTGCAAAGCTGTCATCAAGGCAAAGGGTGGTTACTTTGAAGAATCTAAAATATAAAATATATTTTGATTTGTTTAACACTTCTTTGGTTACTACATTATTCCGTACAGTCATGTGAAAAAGTAAGTACACCCCCTGGAAAGTTCTCTTTTTTTGTTTTTACATATTTGGACAGATGGATATGTAATCTTCACTTCAACACTATCACAAAAAAAAAAACGTTGGCTTTTATGTTTTTATGTTTTTCTGGATCTTAAAATGTATTTTATGTAGGGCTCATAAAATGTATTCAATGTATGGCTTATCAGACTCAGGTAGAATCAGACTTGAATTTTCTTGCCGATCAAAGCTCTAATCAAATCCAGACATTAATATGCTTTATATGCTTTAGAACGACACTTCCGGTTTGGGCAGGAAATATTGGGTTAACCAGGAAAAAAGTTATTATTCTCAGGATGGAACATTTGTAAAATACTGTGAAAATATTAAACCCTTGTCTGTAGCTTATTCGTTAGATGTTTGGGGCAGTGTGACATGGTGAGGTTGGACCCAGGTGCAGAGAAGAGACCAGACCAGGAATCAGTGGTTCAGGATCAACATAATACTTTACTGAGAAACAGTAACTGAAGGATCACAGTAACACTGGGAAAACAACAAACACTAAGTCTCAAACTCACTCAGGAGACAAACGCACACAGAAAACAATTCAAGCTTCTGCAAAGGACAACAGAAAACACAACTGTTTTAAGAGGGAGTCAAGAGGACACACCTGAGTGTCGTTAATGTCTCCAGGACGGTCTCTGCCTCCCTCTGGTGACAGGTGGAACCATGGCAGAACCCACCTTCTAGGAGCGGCTCCAGCCCCAAAGCCAGGGCGACCACCACGTAGTTGGTTGAAGTCCTGAACAAGTCCCGGATCCAGGATATCCCGGGCAGACACCCAAGGCCGCTCCTCGGGACTGTAGCTCTCCCAGCCTCCAACAGACACCGGACAGTGTAGGCCGGGCGATCATCAACAAGTCAAGGGGCGGAGGGGCAGGTGTGGGGGGAGAGAAGGGACTGGTCCTTACCAGCTTGAGACAGGAGACAACAAAGGATCTCACATCCTCAATCCTGTTGGGCCACAGGAACTCCAGTGTCCGATTAACCCCTGGATGCCCAGTCAATATAGAGGAGTGTCCCCATTGTAGTACTCGAGAATGAGCTGATCGTGGGAACATCTGTTAGTGGGTCCCCCTCCGGGTTCTGGTTCTCTGGTCTGGGGTGGTCGTATTGTGGTCTCAATGCTCCATACCACGGGAGCCACAAAGCGGGAGCTGGGGATGATGGGCTCGGAGTCCCTCTCCTTGTTAGAGACATCATGTTGACAGGACAGGGCGTCTGCTTGGATCCCGGAAGATAAGCTAACCTGTTAAAAAACATAGCCCACCTAGCCTGGCGAGCGTTCAACCTCTTGGCATCTTGAATGGAGACCACGCTCTTATGGTCCGTCCAGACCACGAAAGGATGAGGTGTCCCCTTCAACCAGTGTCTCTACCCATCAAGGGCCCACTTGACTGCCAAGAGCTCCCGGCTGCCTACATCGTAGTTGCGTTATGCAAGAACCGCTTGGAAAGAATGGCACATGGGTGCAGTCTCTTGTCCCCCTCGTACCGCTATGAAAGAACAGCCCGTGCTCCGGTGTCCAAGGCGTCCACCTCTACCACAAATGGACGAGTAGGATCAGGATGAATGAGGATGGGTCCGGAAGGTGAAACGTCCCTTGAGCTCCATGAATGCCCTGTCAGCCTCGGGGGTCCGGCCAAAACGGGTCTTGGACTGGAGATTGGCGCCGCCCTGAGTGGTCGCCTGTTAAGCAGCTCCAGTTGTTCGTGCATAAATTGTTGTTCTAGTTCGTTAAGGCTCCTTAACAGCTTCAACCCCTAAGCCATAAGACTGCTGAACAATTAATCAAATTACCACCCAGACTATTTGCATTTTGATTTGATTTCCTTCCAACCTTTTTATGCTAGTACAGGTAGCCAACATGTCGGGAACAAAATGTAGGCCTAATGGCTACACTGTCCAAATGTCAACAAAACTAAATACGCTAGAAAAGGGGAATATTTTTGTTTCTGTAAAATTAATTATGTGAGAAATGTTGGTGGAAACGCTTTTATGAGCAAATATTGATCTACTGCAATACCATCATATCGAAGTAAACTTGGGAGTCACGTGATGACATGTTGTGTGGTCCTCCCACTACCACTCGTCGGGAAAGCATGCAGTTTACAACAGATTAAATCAATTATGATGAACTTCACAGGGTGGTGAAAGTGCACAGTGATGAGGGTGATGCTCCTTTCAATAAAAAGGTCACTGGTCAGGAGGAACAGGCAGGGTATTGTAAAGTTACACAATACACTAGATGGCGCTATATATTTACTGGCGTACATCAGTTCCTTTCATCTTCCTGTCCAGTGTGTCACAGTTTCCAATATGGCGGCATCCATAATCAGGCATTTTTCTCGTGTATCGTGGCATGGTTCTTGTATTATTTTGAAAAACACACTCCCATGTATAACGTTAAGATACAGGCTTCATCGTTTTGCAACAACCCAAAGTGGACTTCTTTTTTCCCTCAATAAACGGGGCATTTTGAAGGATGCTTTCCCCGAAAACGCAGCCCAAGATCAACTTCCTCAACTGCTGCAGTCTGGGTGCCAGACCGTGTACTGCGGATTCGACCCCACGGCGGACAGCCTTCATGTGGGTAATTTACTCGCTATCATCGGGCTATTGCATTTTCGAAGCGCAGGACACAATGTCATCGCTCTAATCGGGGGCGCAACAGCACAGATAGGGGACCCAAGCGGGAAAACGAACGAGAGAGAGCATCTACCCTCTGATATAGTGGAGGACAATACAAGGGCTATCAGGGAGAGCTTGCAGCGAATCTTCACCAACCATGAGATGAATTTCCACAACGACTCTAAAAAGCTTGGCACTGTAACCCTATTGAACAATTTAACTTGGTACAAAGACTGGAATGTGGTTTCTTTTCTGTCAGAAGTTGGCAGACGTTTCCGAATGGGGACACTGCTCAGTAGGCACAGTGTCCAGTCCAGGTTGAAGAGTGCAGAGGGCATGAGCCTAACTGAGTTCTCTTACCAGCTGTTTCAAGCCTATGACTTCTACCACCTGAACCAGAATCACAGCTGTAAAATCCAGCTGGGAGGGACAGACCAACTGGGCAACCTGATGTCTGGTCACGAGTTCATACACAAGTAATGTTGCATCAGATTCATTGGATACACAGAGACATTTGCAAATGTAATGACCAATTATCACATGGATTGCAGATATTGTAGCCTAGCATCTGTGTGGTGCATCAGACACCAGAGTGATGCTTCAAGGCCATAAGTAGCCTACACTAATAAACATGCAATGACACACACTTGCGTCAACATTACTTGACCAGTGATGGTCTCTCTAATTTCCATTATATCAATTTCTCTGTGACAGGGTAACTGGACAGGAAGTGTATGGGCTCACTATCCCATTGGTGACCAGCTCTGCGGGGGACAAGCTGGGTAAGACAGCAGGCAATGCAGTGTGGCTGAACAGGGACAAGACATCTCCGTTTGATCTCTATCAGTTCTTCCTCAGGCAGCCTGACAGCAGTGTGGAATGGTAGGTGGCTGGAGACTTAGACCCCAATAGAACTGGACCCACTCATCAGAGCCTTCTATTTAGGCCCGTATTGAAGCGTCTCAGAGTAGGAGTGTTGATCTAAGATAAGGTCCCCCCTCTGATGTAAAAGGTGAAACTAGATCAGCACACCTACTCTTTGTGAACATGGGACCTGATAGTATTAGCACCTGAGTGTAGCATATGTATGGTGATGTTGGAGACTGAGTCAGTGTTGGTTGATTGTGCTAACTGCAGGTATCTGAAGCTGTTCACCTTCCTACCCCTGGCCGAGGTGGAGAGGGTGATGGAGCAGCAGAGACAGGAGCCAGGCAAACGGCCCGCACACAAACGCCTCGCCGCCGAAATCACCAAACTGGTCCACGGCAAGGAGGGTCTGGAGAGTGCCAAAAGGTGAGGAGTGTGTGTGTATGCCCGTGTGTGTTGTATGAGTGCATAGGTCATTTGGGTGTCATTAATGAGGTCTTGCATGGCACTATTAGTAATGCTGTGTGTGTGTGTGTGTGTGTGTGTGTGTGTGTGTGTGTGTGTGTGTGTGTGTGTGTGTGTGTGTGTTTCTCTCTCCAGGTGCACCAATGCCCTGTACCACAGTAACCTTCAGGCCCTGGAGCAGATGAGCGATGCTGAGCTGCAGGAGATCTTCAGAGAGGCCCCTTTCCATGAGCTGCTGCTGGAGCCAGGGACCACAGTACTGGATGCCTGCCGCAGGGCAGAGGCCATCCCCCAGGGGGCCAAAGGGTAGGATTCCCCTTTACGTTCCTCTGTCCCTTATACCTGACCCGACTACCTCACACAGAGGGCCGCTTACTCTCTGTTTCACTACTCCAACCCAAATTGCTTTTGCACACTATCTCTCTTGCTCTCTATCTATTTTTCCTTTAACACTAGAACCACCTTTCAGCCTGTAAGAATGTTAAGAACGTTGCCGGGGATCCCCTTTAGCATACGCATCAGATGCATATCAACCCTCAAGGTGTGCAAACATAAGCACCATAAATAGTGCATAAACTATTGTAGAGGATTAATTTCATGATGAAATATTTGTGGAAATATATCCATGTAAAAATATAACAATAGATATTTGTTTAGATAGAGGATATGTTTTGTATAATTCTAATAAGTCCTAAAGCCACATTTAGACACTTCCAGCCAATGACGCATCAACATTCTCAGTCTAATAAATACATTTCATATATGCTAACGGAAAAATAATAGTTTTGTTATGTTTATGAAGGGAACATTAAAATACAAAAAAACGACTATTTAAAAAAAACATAACATTTTCATTCATTTATGTTACTCTAGGCTATAAGTAAAAATGAAAAACCACAAGTTCAAGTCCATCACAAAGAATTACAGTATCATTTCATTTTGGCAGGTCTAAAGAAACATTGTGGAAGTTAGAAAATCTAATTTAACAAAAACAGAATAGCATATGCTTCCGTGTGAGTGGTCATGTGCTGAACACATGGACAGCGCAGACGTTCTTGGATATTTGGAAATAGAGATGCACTTCTTGAATTGTGATTTTACAAATGTAAGTGTCATAGAAACTGTAGAATATGCTCTTTCTGACACTATATATAATGAACAAGTATATAAACGCAACATGCAACAACTTCAACGATTTTACTGACTTACAGTTCATTTATGGATTTCACATGACTGGGCCACCCACTTGTGAGCCAGGCCCAGCCAAACAGAAAAAAGTGCTTTATTACGGACCAAAATATTCCTCAATTTCATCACCTGTCCGGGTGGCTGGTCTCAGATGATCCTGCAGGTGAAGAAGCCGAATGTGGAGGTCCTGGGCTGGTGTGGTTACACGTGGTCTGCGGTTGTGAGGCCGATTGGATGTACTGCCAAATTCTCTAAAACGACACTGGCAACAGCGCTGGTGGACATTCTTGCAGTCAGAATGTCCACCAGGCCTTTTATTGTCCACAGCACAAGGTGCACCTGTGTAATGATCATGCTGTTTAATCAGCTTCTTGATATGCCACACCTGTCAGGTGCATTATCTTGGCAAAGGTGAAATGCTCACTAACAGGTACAGCGGGTGAAATAAGTATTGAACACGTCACCATTTTTCTCAGTAAATATATTTCCAAAGGTGCTATTGACATGAAATTTTCACCAGATGTTGGTAACAACCCAAGTAATCCATACATACAAAGAAACCAAAACAAGTTCAGAAATTAAGTTATGTGTAATAATGTGAAATGACACAGGGGAAAAGTATTGAACACATGAAGAAAGTAAGGTGCAAAAAGGCATGGAAAGCCAAGACAACAGCTGAAAACTATTAGTAATTAAAAAGCAATCCAGCCCCCTGTCAGTGCAAATTAATATCAGCTGGTTCAGTCCCAACTGATGGCCTACAAAAAGGTCTCATTGCCAAGGTGTCACACAAGACACATCTCATGATGGGTAAAAGCAAAGAGCTGTCTCAAGACCTTCGCAACCTAATTGTTGCAAAACATAATGATGGCATTGGTTATAGGCGCATTTCTAAGCTTCTGAATGTCCATGTGAGCACTGTTGGGGCCATAATACGGAAGTGGAAAGACAATCATTTCACCATAAATTTGCCTCAACCAGGTGCTCCTCGCAAGATTTCTGACAGAGGAGTGAAAAGAATAATCAGAAGAGTTGTCCAAGAGCCAAGGACCACATGTGGAGGGCTTCAAAAATACCTGCAATTAGCAGGTACTGTTGTCTCAAAGAAAACAGTAAGTAATGCACTCTACCGCCATGGCCTGTATGCACGTTCACCATGCAAGACTCCATTGCTGGAAAAAAAAGCATGTTGAAGCTCGTTTAAAGTTTGCTGCACAACATTTGGAAAAGCCAGTGAAATACTGGGAGAATATAGTGTGGTCAGATGAGAGCAAAATTGAACTGTTTGGATGTCATAATACACACCATGTTTGGAGGAGAAATGGCACTGCACATCAACCTAAAAACACCATACCAACAGTGAAGTTTGGAGGTGGGAATATCATGGTGTGGGGCTGCTTTTCAGCAAATGGTACAAAAATTGAAGGAAGGATGAATGGGCAAATTTACCGAGACATTCTTGACAAAAATCTGCTGCCATCTACCATGAAGATGAAACGAGGGTGGACATTTCAGCAAGACAATGATCCCAAACACACAGCCAAGGAAACTCTCAATTGGTTTCAAAGAAAGAAAATAAAGCTGCTAGAATGGCCCAGCCAATCGCCTGACTTAAATCCCATTGAAAATCTATGAAAAGAACTGAAGATCAAGATTCATAGAAGAGGCCCACCGAACCTTCAAGATTTGAAGAATGTTTGTGTGGAAGAATGGGCCAAAATCACACCAGAGCAATGCATGCGACTAGTTTCTCCATACAGGAGGCGTCTTGAAGCTGTCATTACCAACAAAGGCTTTTGTACAAAGTATTAAATAAATATCAGTAAGTGTGTTCAATACTTTTTCCCTGTGTCATTTCACATTATTACACATAACTTAATTTCTGAACTTATTTGTTTTGGTTTCTTTGTATGTATGGATTACTTGGGTTGTTACCAACATCTGGTGAAAATGTCATGTCAATAGCACCTTTGGAAATATATTTACTGAGAAAAATGGTGACGTGTTCAATACTTATTTCACCCACTGTATGTAAACAAATGTGTCACAAAATTGTAGAGAAATAAGCTTTTTGTGCGTATGGAACATTTCTGGTTTCACCTTATGAAACATTTCTGGTTTCACCTTATGAAACATGGGAACAACACTTTACATGTTGCGTTTATATTTTTGTTCAGTATAGAAATCAAAACATCCTGAAGGAGGGTGTGATAAAGTGACTCCTTTCCCTGCATCTGTCAATTCCAAGCTGCGCCCATCTCTTCATGTACATTTTGACAACTGATAATATTGTCACTCATGAGACTATTGTCAATTGAATCTTGTCTTTAGGATAATTAGTATTCTGTGTGAAAGTAATTTTGTTATAGTTTAGGTGTAGTTTCGTTGGCCGGCTGCGAAGGCTGACTGGCATCGTTTGTTTCCCTTGCTCATCAACTTGGATAGAGTCATGGGTATGTTTTGTATTATTCTAAAGGCTTACTGCAACACATACCATGTTTTAGTTTCACTTACAATACATTTTATTAGTTATAGAGTTATAGTAATGAAAACAGTCCTGTAACAGCTTATTTTTAAAATGTGAAAGAGAATGATGTCAACTCGCAAGGCCCGCGGTCAAATTACTAACATGAGCCCCAACGCTGATTAATAGGCATAACACAAGCACTTCAATACACTATTGTTCAAAATTAATTAGACCTATTCACCTTATCATTCGGTTAGGCCTCATTTAAATTTGATTGTGAAGTAATGTGCATAGGGCTGTGGCGGTCATTGTCATGCAAATGACTGCCAATCTCACGGTAATTGACCATTAATGAACATAAACATGTTTAGCATCTCCAGGCCTCCGCATTCAAGTTGCTGATCCATGCCTTTGGAATATCTGCATTTTAAAAAGTTTTAATAAATCAATTTAATATACACCATCAAAAATGTGTTTTTATTTTAGGCAGGTCTAAAGAAACATAATATGAAGAAAATGTACACTACATGTATGTGGAGACCTGCATGTCGAACATCTCATTTCAAAATCATGGTCATTAATATGGAGTTGGTCCCCCCTATGCTGTTATAACAGCCTCCACTCTTCTGGGAAGGCTTTCCACTAGATGTTGGAACATTGCTGCGGGAACTTGCTTCCATTCAGCCACGTGCATTAGTGAGGTCGGGCACTAATGTTGGGCGATTAGGCCTGGCTCGCAGTCGGCATTTGAATTCATCCCAAAGGTGTTTGATGGGGTTGAAGTCAGGTCTCTGTGCAGGCCAGTCAAGTTCTTCCACACCAATCTCGACAAACCATTTCTGTATGAACCTCGCTTTGTGCACAGGGGCATTGTCATGCTGGAACAGGAAAGGGCCTTCCCCAAACTGTTGCCACAAAGTTGGAAGCACGTCATTGTATGCTTTAGTGTTAAGATTTCCCTTCACTGGAACTAAGGGGCCTAGCCACTACGTGCTTCAGCACTCAGTGGCCCCTTCAGCACTCAGTGGCCTACCACTTCGCGGCTGAGCCGTTGTTGCTTCTAGACGTTTCCACTTCATAATAACAGCAATTAAAGTTGACCGGGGCACCTCTAGCAAGGTAGAAATTTGACTTGTTGGAAAGGTGGCATCCAAGGACAGTTTCACTTAGAAAGTTACTGACCTCTTCAATAAGCCCATTCTACTGCCAATGTTTGTCTATGGAGATTGCATGGCGGCGTGTTCGATTTTATACATCTGTCAGCAAAAGGTGTGGCTGAAAATAGCTGAATCCACTAATTTGAAGGGGTGCCCACATACTTTTGTATATATAGTGTATGTTTTGCATTATTCTAAAGGCCTACTGCAACACATATCATGTATTCCTTTCCCTTACAATACATGTGATTAGTTATAGTAAATAAATAGGGATAACACAATCTCTTCATTACACTGTTGTTCTAAATTAAATCAATCTCTTCACCTTTCTTATCATTCAGTCAGTCCTAAATTAAATTGTTAAGTAACGTGCACAATTATTGCCCATCCATCCACTTGTCATTCATTCATTCAGGACAGAGACACATTAGCGCCTCGCTAGGTACCAACGTCCTACAACACATTGTCTTGGCGGGTTAAGTTGGGAATAGGTGTGGGGGGAAAAACGGTAAAAAGGCTCAATACTTTTCTGTTTGTGATTTAAAAAATTCTGACAAATGAGCAGTGTAAAATACAAACCTTTAGGAAAAGTCAGGGAAGGAGCGGGACATTGCTATTTTTTGGGGGGACATTTTTTAAATGTTATTTACAAAATGAAATGTCAGTGGCCATTGTTATCTGTTTGTTTTTCTCTCACTCCCTATATTTCTCTTAAATTCTTTGTTTTTTATTGTGATGTGCTGCAGGTATCGAATGGTATCAGAAGGAGCTGTATGGATCAACCACAGTAAGACAGACAGCCCAGAGCAGGTACTGATCCCCGTCCAGCACATCCTGTCCAACGGACTTACTCTCCTCAGAGTGGGCAAGAAGAACTTCTACATCATCAAGTGGCTCAATCTGTGAGTGGCACTGGGACCTTAGAACTCCTATGGACGGTTTGTGGACTGGAGGTAGGACCGGAAGCTCGGAGGCTTAGGTGAAGGGAGATGGATATTGGAAATGGACCTGTATTGTTTCAATACATCCCTCTTTGTGTCTGAGGGGATGTAATGCACCATATATGTGTGGATTGAATGATACTGTAAGATATGGTATTAAATATATTTGTTGGAAGGCTTTTGTCTTGTTAGTTGTATGTTACGTACTGTGTCCGTAAACTGTTTTTTATTTTTGTGATCATTAGATAGCAGATTTGCCTAGTATTGAATTTCACCACCAGGGGTCAGTATCGTCTTCTCTTTAAATGAATACCGGGAAAAGCCACCTGTAGCAAGCCTGAAGCAAAGCTCGGTTGTAAGACCCTAGTTACATGCGGGAATAAAAATTTAAATGGCAAAAATATCTTACAGATAAAATAAATCATTTTAAATTTAAAAAACGACAATAGGAAACAAGAGAAGTACATTTCCTGAAGAAAATTGAGGGTTGCAAGCTTGTTTTAAAGTATTTATGGTTTTAAAATAAGTTATAGTAGCTATTGGTGTGCAGGTCAGCTGTTTGTGCAACCGCCCGACTATATGTGATAAAGTGAAAATAGAGAAAATGCGCTATAGGCTACAGTCAAAGACAGAATGATTTTTGGACAGTGGGTGCAGGATATTTTTTTTCCTGATTTAGATATGTCTCTGCTTTTAATTTCTGACATTGGTAGGCTATTTGTTAGTCAACTTGTCTATAATTAGATGCATGTAGCTTCTCTTTTGGCATTTATATGTTGCCCTAGAAGACTAGTAGATCGCTAGAATGAATGCTTCAATCTAGTTGACATCGGTAAAGTTGACCCAACTGAACAGTAGGCTACAGTTCCCTTGACATGCCATAGGCCTATTTGAAGTCCCGTCTTGTGACTGTCGAATTTGTATAGAGCCTCACAATCATCGCACATAACATCCTCTTTTACCACTTCAACAACTCTTTTCCAAACTACTTTTCTGGCCCTCCCTTCTCTTTATTTTCAACTCTCCTTTCACAGCTTTTGTCTTATTGAATTAAACTTCGACAATGTTTGCCTCCATCGATTGACATGAACTTTTTCTGACCATTCCCAAAAGCATTGTTTGGTGATTGGCGGTGTAGGCTATTTGGTGCATACAACCAAAGTCCTAAAGCTTAGGTTTATGAACTAATACCAGATAGCCTAAAATATTTAAAGAAAAACCTCAATGTAGCCTATATAAATTGCACAAGAATTAATACATTTTATGGATTTTTTTAAGGTATTGTTTCTCTTTGTTCAACCCGCCCGCCACACACCCGCCCTTTAGCCACATACTATTTAAACCTGTCCGCCCGCGGATATAACAGCGGGGCCTGCCTGCAACCCACACATCACTAGAAGTGACTCCAGTAGTGATGGTGGTGACTGGTTATAGTTGGGAAAGCAGGTAGATGGAAAGATTGATTGGCTTTAGCTTGAACGGTTGAAATAGTTATTCAGTGTTTCACCTAGGATGTCTTTCAGCAACGGTGGCTGGGTTAGCAGGTAGTTGGGGAATTTTTTAAAATGTATTAGTTATTAAAATAAGCTTTTATTGCGTTTCAACACATATGCTTTCCAAAAATAAAATGTATTGAATACTTGAATAAACAATAAAAAAAACATATCGTATTTGAATCTTACCTAAGACCTTCATTAACAAAATCTAATTATTATTTTTGCAATAGCATATATGACATTTATTAATTACACTGTTATTAATTACACGGTTCTAGTGTTAAATGGTTCAAGAGTAGTTGTGTAGCCCTTTTAGTGCCATTGAAGTGTATTGGGAGCTCATTTAAATATTGTAGTACAAAAACTATCAAAAATAATAGCAATCAAAGTTGGGGCAGTCTGCACGTTTGAAAGTGTTTATAGCTTATACGGTTACAGAATGTACACATTTAAACTGATTAAAGGATGGAGGAATTACATAATTTATAAATCTAAGAAGTGTTTGGAGTTTCTAGCTTGAATGGTTAGAAAGCAGTGGCACTGTGAATACTGTATCTACCTCTCATGATCACCATTGACTCCAATGTTAATATTGCACATTTTAAATCGTTATAGTTAGTGTAAATATTATCAAAAAGCCTTTGACAAGCGATCTAAGTAAGTTCAGTCTGAACATCTCAACGTTGTGTTGGTGTTGATAGCTTAAACGGTTCAAGAAGAGAACCGAGCGGCCAAATTGTATCATTTTTAACATTGAAGTCTATGGCCCTTTGATTTCCATTGAAATGCATTGGAAAAGATTTTCTCAAGCAATGTAACTTGGTGCCGTCTGCTCATTTGAAAGTTGGTTTCTTGTTAATATCTTAAATTGTTCCAGCTCTAAAGCGGGCGGAATAAATTTAATAAGCAGAAGAAGTATGTGAGAAATCCAGTGTCTTGCCTTCAGCATGCATACTATTTCAAAACAAATGTAAGTTTGTCACATTTTGATATAGGTAACATTTTTCATTATACACTCTTAATGCAAAGTCTGTATCTATTGCAGATGGCGAAGGAATTATTGGAATGTATTTAGGTAGTGTTTCATTGATGGTTTGACAATTATTTCTAAATTGTCTCATTTAGATACAATGCAGAAAAGATTGTTTTCCCAATGAGAGATGCTTGCCACTACTCTGATACCCATCCCTTTTGCTGGGGTGACCACTGGTGACCTTGACTTAGCTCAGATAAGTACATTTTCTCATCTAAATCATGGAGCAAAATAAGTCAGCGCCATGTAAAATAATTTAAATGTTCAGATTTTATTAGATTTTTGGAATGCTTGACAGATATGACAATGGAAGTTTACCTACCCCGAGCAACAAGTTGCTTCACACTGACTTGTGTATTTTTGTGTACGTTTCAAATCATTAAGGTGGTATTAAAATGTCCACATTTATTGAAAAACTATTATAATTCTATAATTATCAAATTAAATTAGATTTCCTCCCTGTATATTTATTGTTAACTTTTGGTGCTGAAAAACTCTTGACAGATAGACCACATTGCCATTCAAATATTCTCTCAACATAAAGTATCCATTATTAGTTTGTTTACGTGTCCTTTATTTAGTTACATCCACTACTAAAATGTTACAGATGACTGTTGTGATTACAGCAGGTTTCATCAAGTTAAAGTAACGTATTGAAGTTAAGCCTTTGTAGCGTGTCGATAACCTTAAGAGAAATGGGCGGGCCTATACTTTTTAACCAATGAATGCTCTTCTTTGTTTTAAATAGCTCCGTGTGTCAATCATTTTTACCCCGGTCAGCCTCCCCTCAATCGCCATATTGGGTACTGAAAAGGTTTGTCTGTTGTTTCTTCTCTCTTACTACGAGACGAAATTGACAGGAGTGGCTTCAGTTACTGCACTTTGTTTTGATCGTCTGTCGAGACTACTTTTGCTCGCGTTGCAATATTGGAAGTTAGCGTTTCTGTACTGACCTATGCATGCGTTTGTGTTGATCAGCCGTTTTACTCTCGTTTTGGATCGCGGTGAGCAAGGAGGAAATACGCATTTTTAAGTCTTCTATTCGGACGTTCTTTGATTCTCGGAAAATGTCAAATGTTCGTGTTTCAAATGGGAGCCCTACATTTGAAAGGACCGATGCTCGGTTTTCGGATCACCCCAAACCGTCAGCCCACAGAAACCTGTTCGGCCCGGTGGATCACGAAGAGTTAAGGAGGGATTTAAAGAGACATTTGCAAGAGATTGAAGAGGCGTCCTCAGCGAAATGGAACTTCGATTTTTCAAATCACACACCGCTATCGAACGGGAGATTCGAATGGGAATCACTGGACAGTAAAGACCTTCCCTATTTCTACAGCAGAACACGATCGGCTAAGAGCCGTTGTCCCTCTGGGAATAATAATGTGGATCTTAATGGGAATAGTTGTGTGGTGGTGACTCCTCAGCAGCCCTCTGAAAGCACAGAAAGGTCGCAGAGCATAGAGCAGTGCACCGGACAGAGAAAAAGAGCAGCCTGCCATGGTACGCGTTTATGAATGACGATCAATTCTAACCATGATCTCAGTCTGGATGCTTTGTCTTTCTGTCTACTTTTCCCGGTGCTGGCCCATTCACCTTTGTCATTTGTATGAGCCAGGCTCGACGTTGTAACCTTGTAGTAGACTGTTTGTTTGTTTGCTACGTAGTCGAAAGTTACCAGTTAGATGGCCCACTTAATCTGTTATTTTAAATAAAGGCGTTAGAGCATTATCATCGTGTTCAGTAGGTTTTACAGGTAACATATGCCTGCATACTTGTCAATTTGTGAAGTCATAGGATTTAATAAGTAAATCACTAAATATTAGAACAATTCAACGCCATGCGCTATAAACAATACTTAATACTTAATAAAGTTATATATTTAACTTTTGTATTTCTCTTCCAGACCCTTCGTTCTATAATAAAAGGTCACACAGCAGTTCGGATGAAGTTACTCGTTGTGTAGAAAATACACCCAGGAAAACCAGTCCCAGGACTCAAACGTGAAGATTACGACCAAGGTGAGCAATTTATCTTCTACAAATGGAAAGAAGGACTATGGTCTCCTGGAATATGCTGGAGTTTCTCTATTTCTAACTCGGGCAACTAACTTAGTTTCATAGTTCGAATGGATATTGTCTGGCATTCGTGAGGTGGACTATAGTGTTCTGGAATTATTTTGTCAAATATCAAATTGCCTGCTTAATACAGGGCGGTTAAAGCGGTTCAAGTTGGGTTTGGGCGCATAGTCGAAAGTGACCCGTTTTGTGAAGAGATGCATCACTTGACATGTATCTCTGTACGCATTTGACGTGTTGTCTAAATAATATCTTAAGCAGTTGTGAATTTACCACATACGCAATTGCGACGTTACTCTTCGCTTTAATGAAGCTCGAAATGTATTATTAACTATATCGCTGTGACGTTCAGTGCGGTCTAGTAAAGGGTTAAAGTCCAAGAGACTACACTTAGGCGACATTTACTACAACCACTGCCACGGCGGGGTTGAGTTTCCGACGAAACTGTAAACACGTCTCAGAACAACACTATAGTAACACGTCAGCCACCACGTCTCAGAACAACACTATAGTAACACGTCAGCCACCGCTGCCCTGACGAGAGGAAGAGGCTCGTCTCCTCCGTAGTGCCCCTCAACACATCTGTCCGTTCCAGCGAATGAATTCACAGTAGCCTATCAACGTTTTTTTAATAGCCCTAACGGTTTGCTGAAACTTGCAGTAAAGTGTGTTTTAGAGAAGGAGAGGACAAATTATAATTTGATAAATGAAAGTATTCTGGTGACAGTCTTGGTGCTTTGAATTGGTCAGCAGGGTGTCTTTGACTTCAGTGTCTTACTATCTTTAGGCTTTTCTTAGAAATGTTTTGTCATGTCAACTCCAACCACATGTTTTTTTTTTTAATGCATTCTATGTAATCATGTTCACACTTGTAAATTAGAACTGATCTCACAACTTTGTTTTAATTTCTCTCTGCAGAGCTGAAGATGTATTTCCCCTTTTGTCATCGAAGCCTCTGTGTTGGTTGGTTTAGAAGAGGAACTACAAAGAAAATGAAACATATCAATTCTCCATAAGGATGGGGATGCTGTGCAAGCACTGAATATAAACACTAAAGTTCTGGCACTCATAAAGTTACTGCCTCTTAAAGCGGTCAATGTAGCAGTTTGCAATTAAGTTTTATTTCCTTTTTTGCTCTTTTTTTTTTTACTACCTGTGTATATTTCTTTTCATATGTAGCACATAAAATGGATTATGATTGAAAAAAAAAATCCTTTATGTAAAAGGCGTGAATTTGATTTGACTTGAAGAATTGCAGTGTAGTTTTGTTTTCAAAGTGCTGTGTATCTTAAGGAAGTGAGTGTAACCTGTTTCAGTATAATAAATCCTGCTCCATTTAAAAAATGATTATGGATTAAATAATAGTTCCTCATCAATAGAAGTCTTCCCTGTATGTAAGGAGAGAAGGACTGTACTTAATGTATTGCCTTGTTTTTCTTCAGGTCATTTAAGTATCACTCAACCTGGGTTCTCAGCCACCCCACAAACAATTTCTGTTATGGAAAAAAAAAGTTCAGCCTAAATTCTGGAATATCATTTTTGTTTTTTTACTAGTTATCATTTTGCTGACTGATAGTCTATGTTAACTGTACTGGTAGAATTAATCAGCGTCATTCTATCCCTGACATGCTCAAATGTCTTTCTTAGTTTAACGGTTATTTTACTTTTAATGAGGCGTTTCTATATTGCTGGAATAATGCCCTACAATACCAAATACCTGGTTGCTTAAATATGGCTGTGTCGACGCTTTCACTTACAACCAGGTTGCCTTGACATTGTACTCCTGTGATTTAAGGAAGGTAATAGAATGTGTTAATCTCCCCCTTCTTCTCCCTGACATTTAGACTGCTGATCATGCAAATGTAGCTTCGAAAATAACTTTTATTTCACCCAGTTACAATCAGCCTTTGTTCAGAGGCTAAGAATTGTCTAAAAAAGTAAAGCAGTCACTCTGCCTGTGTATTTCGTGTAAATCTTTGAAGTGTACATAACTGTGTAAAAACACTGAGAAATTATACTAACTTATTTATGTCAGGCTTTTTTTTTTTTAAATGTAGAATAAAATGGGTTTTTGATTACGTTATCCAAAGTGGCATTTACATTATAAAAAATATTTTTTGGTAAAAGCATATTTTTGCTAGTTTTTATTTTATCAAAAGGTTGCAACCTGAGCCTGATAAAAAATATTTGATGTGCATTTTGTATTGTGTGGTTATCAATTAAAGCAGAGAAATTACATCTATTTATCTGAGTTGTTAGTCACGTTTGCACTGTTGATAGGAAAGCTCTCCAGCCTACACTCACTCTCTCTCAGCCAGTAGTAGAAATGTTATTCTATTATATTATCATATCATCCATATTCCTTTGCTTCATAACTTGATGTTTCATTCTTCAGATTGCATAGAGAACCTGTGCTCAACATCTATATAACCTACTCGTGAATCACAAGTAAAAATGCCTCTCAGGGCTCTGTTTTTAGGCAACAAAACCTACCTTAAATTCAGTTTAATAGATTGCTGCGATTGTTATACCTGTTTCTCCATATCCACTGCTTTTAGTATGATATTTTAGACAATTTACAATCCTGGAATGAAGTCAAAGTAATGCAAATATTTAACCCTATAAAAACGTTTTTTTGTGGCTCTAGCATTTATGATTAGATACAGTATTTCCGTCAATTAAATTATAGTTTTTATTAATTGCTGTATTCTCTTCGGCTCGAGGACAAACTGGAACCATATCGTGTGTATTGGGTACCATTTGGTACGTTACGCATGTATGTATGTTTGTAGCGTGTAAAAGGATGTAACTTCTACAGTTACAAAATCAGGCTATTTCAATATATTTGAGCTTGTGTTAAAAATCGACTACTACGGCTGCCGCTGTCTGCGCAGTGACACTCCCAACAAGATTACATCCTGAAGTGTATATATATAAAAAAAAGCCTGGTGATTGACGTTTGGGTCCTCCAATCCGGCTATGTCTAAAGAAAGCACACCACTGTTGCATCCAGTTACATTTGTCTAATGGCATGTTTGAAACGTAGTAGTAGCAAGGTTTCCCCACCAAAAAATACACGTAAAACGGTTCACTTTAATACTATCCGCACAGGTCCACAATTGGAATACTCAAATTAGTCTTAGTGCGTGTATTTTTTGTTCTATTTCATCTTAGTACATAAGTATAGCCTATAACCAATAAGTACTGGAAATGCATTCGTACATATGTTTTAACTGTAGTTTGAATTAATTATAGAAAAAGGCATGTAGAAAAAACTAATAGAAATATCCGTGATACATATTTAGCATGTTGAATAAAACAAAAACCTTGTATGATATATATATATAATTGTATTGATGTCTTTATAGATTAAAGCTATACAATCAATATTTTGATGTAGATTGTTCATTTGCCTTATTTTGTAGCCTATTAGGTAATTAGTTTTAACAAAAAATGAGTTTCCTCTGGTTTATCATGAATGCACAATTGCATATATATTTATTTTAATCAGAATTATGTTTTGTCCTAGATGTTTTACTGGGCTACTTGAAATACAATTTCAGTCTTATTTGGAAAATTGTTTGCAACAATTTATAGGCCTACTATATTTTACAACTATGAAATGTGGCCTATATTTTCAACCAATATATTCACCAACACAAATAGCATAACATTTTTAGGCATTAATTTTGAAAATAAATCTGTTTCTCAAATCCTTTTAATATTTTCTTCTTTCTTTTTTAAAAATAATATTTTTTGGTCCTTATCGATGACATTGTAAAGATTAGCACCAAAGCAAAGCAATTAAAACATGTTCACAGTGATATTTGAAATTTGTCAAGATGCACACCTGTGCCATTTATGACCCAATTCCATCTGATCAGTTCCATGGCAATTTAAGACCTTGACCTGTGGAGTGGTCAATTCAATCCATTATACACACACCACACACACACACACACACACACACACACACACACACACACACACACACACACACACACACACACACACACACACACACACACACACACACACACACACACACACACACACACACACACACACACACACACACACACACACACACACCAACCATCCACTACAATTCTAAAAAGGTTTCCTTTTAAAGAGGATATCGAGTTGGTAAAGGGCTCCTTCCTCTCCTTACCCTAGTACAGCCTGAGAGCACCAGAAAGCAGGATGCAACAGGAAGACACCTGCCTCAGCAGCAGCTCTTAGAGGGCCCCTGATTCATTCTGAAGTGTGCAGGTGGGTAACCTTAGCTCTGCTGTTCACCCCCACTCAGAGCTGGGTCCATTGTCCGTGTGTGTGTGGCTTTGTGTGGAGGGCCATTGTAAGGGGTGGGCGCTCGGCACTGTTGTGTCTGGGGCTCCCAGTCAGACAAAAGGGCCCGTCTAAGAGCCTCCGCAGTGCTCCGCCCTGCCGGCCGAAACACTGGAGAGGAGGCGGAGGAAGTGCAGTCTGAGAATACCACACTGAGAGTATCGCTGGGGGACGGGGGGATGGTCTGTGTCATTAAGTCATATTGGTATGGATAAAGGTCAATGTTGGGTTATTAGTGACAAACATTGAGTACACTAATTTGTTGGTTCATTTAAAACAGGAGCCTCTCTGTTTTTATAATGATCACCAGGAATTCGGTCAGGCAATGGTGTTTTTTTTCTTTCTGTATAATACATTTCTCTATAACTAAATGATAAGTTTGACCATGCAGGCAATCCTGGTTATTCTCCAGAGGCCCAACCAACAGCTGGACTGGTAATGTTCAACATGAAAGTAGCCTACACAGTCATTACATTGTTTTATCCAGGGTTGCAACTTTTATCATTTTTATCATTTGAAATGTGATACAAAACGAGGTAACGGCATGCTTTAGGACCATGTGGACGCCTCCGAGCAGTCGGGTAGGCTGTTTGGAGTGTTTATCCGACTGGTAAAACCAAAGTTGCGCCCCTGTTATTATCTGTGGTTTGACAAGCAACGTCTCAGGTTTGACAAAGACAGTCATCCAACGAGCCAAAGACAAGACTGTGGAGGCCAAAGAATATAGTCCATAAAGTTTAAGACCCAACTTTCAGCAAAGGTCCTTTGCTATGTCCTTGAAGTGTTTCAAATTCACACACAAAACAATGCATGTTTCTCTACTTCATTCTTATTCACTCTGACCGCCATAAAGAAAACCGCTATGAAGTTGAAAAAATTCCAGAACATTTCTTTGTCTCAGTTTTATATGTGCCAAGCCAGACAGACTGAATTCACCCTTCCTAGTTATAACAACAGCAGCAGGTTATCTTTTCCTGTTAACCGCATCAGCACTTAATATAAAACCACCAGTTCCTCCCCATGTTTCCTGAACTGACCACAACCAACGTCATAACCCAATCCCCTGGCACCATCTCCTACCGGGGAAGAGCGCCCACAAACAAACACCTGCCTGTGTTCCCTCTTCTCTGAAACATACAGTGCAACGATGGCCAATGAGTAATTGGAGAGGGTGGAGAGAGAGAGAGGGGTGAATGCTGGGTAGAGATGAGATGCTGCGTAGCATCAAACGGCATGTACAGATGTGTCTATGGCATGTTTGGTTTTCGGGGGGAACGGTGGTTAGACCCTAACGCTCATTAAACAAGCGCACCTGCAGCCTATCAAAGAGCCTTTATCTGTTATCGGCTCAAATCTGCTCAAGTACGTAGACAGAACCACGAAAACAAGTGAGGCAAGGCACACTGTCCCTCTCCTACCCCATGATCAGTCTGTTTGTGGTAGGGGAGATTGGGGTAAGTTGAGCCATTTTAACATTTAGCATCACCCCGTCAAGGGAAATATAGCATTCTTTCTAACAAAGATATCTACAGTACATATATACACTCACCGGCCAGTTTATTAGGTACAACACCCCGCTCTTACAGACAAATGAGTCACGTGGCTGCGGCTTGCTATATAAAACAGGCAGACAGTCATCGAGGCATTCAGTTACTGTTCGATTGAACGTTACAATGGGAAAATTGTGCGACTTTGAGCGTTGTATGATTGTCAGTGCCAGGCGTGCCAGATCTAATATCTCAGAAACGGCCGCCCTCCTGGGCTTTTCGACCCCGACGACAGTGTCTAGGGTTTACAGAGAATGGTGCTACAAACATCCAGTCAGCGGCAGTCCTGTGGGCGAAAACAGTTAATTGATGAGAGAGGTCGAAGGAGAATGGCAAGAATGGTGCAAGCTAACAGGCAGGCCACAAATAGACAAATAACTGCGCAGTACAACAGTGGTGTTCAGAACCGCATCTCGGAACACTCAACTCATTGATCCTTGTCACAGAAGAAGCAGCTCCAGTGGGCACACGATCACCAACACTGGACAATTGAGGCGTGGACAAAACACTGCCTGGAACGAGTTCAGTTTACTTGATTGGCCTGTGCAGTCCCCAGACCTCAACCCAATAGAGCATCTTTGGGATGAGATGGAACGGGCTTTATATGGTTTCCTAGAAACAAGGGAAGCACAATTTACCCCTTTGGCTTCATTTACCCACTCTCCCCTACCTAGGCCAATCTAGTTAGGAATATCTTACGGATGCATTCAGATGCTTTTGGCCAGAAAACAGGGCCTCTCAAATATCTGTGCAGTGTAGACAGACAACAGAGTGCTGACAGGCAGGGAAAGGAGGGAGCTAAGAGCTAAAGAAGTGCCATACTCATGGATGTGATCAGGTGTGATGACCTGCAGATGACAGCTAGAGAGGAGGACCACACTGATACAACCAGCTGTGATACAGATACAAATCTGAGATATTTCAACAGATTGTAGTCAGAGTCATTGCATGTTCAGCATGAGGTGGGGTGGTATGGGGAGTGTAATGTTCACAATGGAATTGTTCCACACAGCTTACGTTTTACAAGGGAGAAAAGCAAATAGAGCAGAAGCGGTAAGATACTCAACTACTGTATTACTACTACTGTGTCATTTTGTTGTTGAAGATAAATATGAATCTTGCGTGGCTGGTCTGTCATTTACTGGGAATGTGGAATGATGATGACACAGGGTGTGGTGGTGTGTGTGACATAATTTCTCGATAATTATGCAAAACACAACACGAAGTGTATGTGGCAACCATTCCTGTCAGTCAAATTACATGTTGCAACATAATGCTATTACACAGTAGTAGTATTATTATTAGTAGTAGTAGTAGTAGCAGTAGCAGTAGTCGTTGTAAACATGCCCCAGATAGGAAACTGATCTGTAGCATAGTTTAAACATTTTAGCAGTATGAAGAAAATGTAAAGAATATTGAGATGTTGAATACATAAATACATGACTAGCAGGATTCCAATTAAATGATATGATGAGAAGAAACATAATTATCCAGTAAGAGTTTAATATTAGTCATAACGAAACTGAGACGGCAATACATAAATTACCTCACATCTGGCATGTCCACAGAGGGAAGGCACACTAAAAAGCCACTCTCTCTCCCCTAAAAACCACTGCCAATCTGTTTTGTGGCATTTCTTGAAAGTGCAAATAAATCAGAATTTCTTCAAACTGCAACAAAACACATTTGAGGTTTCCTTTGATCAATCAAGCAGCCCATAACTCCAGCTGATTCAGGCTATCACTGAGGCCTTCCCAGGCTACCAGGCAGCACTTCAGAAGATATTAGAGGTTTCTCTCACACTGCTGCAGGACTCAGAGGGAGGATTTCTTTTCTCCATGCGGGTCTCTTGCTTCTTCATGTCCCTAGGAGCCTCAGCAGGCCTGAACCGTGGCTCAGTGGGGCTCAGAGGAGACGGCTGCAGTAGTGAGGAATGAACATGTTCTCAAATACACAGCATGATGAGGAAAACAGTCCTCTTTGTCAGGGCCAGCCATGCAGAGACTTAGCGATATGGCCAACGGACACAGGGACTACAATATTTACTCTGTTACGTGTTGGCAGCAATGTGTATATAGACTTTTTAACGTAATGTTAACATGAGAAGGTACGTCAACCATAAAGGTAGAGCTTGCAGAATAACCCTTGTATTTTTCTTGGCTATTGTGTGACAATGTGTGGTGTGACATAACACCATGTCCTCTCCCCTCCTCTGCTCTGCGGCCCTACTCGGCCTCTGTCTCCACAGTAGCCCATAGCTGCAGCTGTAGTCCATGCCTCACATACTGCTCTGGCTGGCCAAACCCCACCGCACCACTGAAGTCCTTCCAGTTCCAGCCAGGAATCTCAGCCTGTCTAGGGGAAAAGTCCCCAATACTGTGACCTACATAAGCAATGGACAGCCTCTCTGTCCTCTGGCCTCTTTACATAACATGTCCTTCTCCTCCTGATCCTCAGCTGCAGCTGCTGCTGTTGGCTTACTTGGCCAGTCTTGGGTGGGGTTGTTGCGGACGGCCGGCTTGCCCTGGCTTGGACATGAAGCAGAGCAGCGTGGGGCGTTGCAGAGGAGCGTAGACTAGAGGGATCTTGAGATCTGGTTGTTGCTGTTGTTGGCTGTTGGACTTACTTACACTGGTCACTGGTCAGTGGGTAGGTCAAAACAACCACACATATGGTCCAAGGGAAATCTCAGAGGGCGAATGTCACGAAGGGTCAAACTAACCCTGTAACCTCTCGGTGATTCCTTTCCCAGGGGTGATGTAGCAACTACCTATACCGAGCACAGCAGAGGTCAGAGGTCATGGACGGTATCGTCTCATCTTTTAAATGGTTACATTGAAAGACATTATCCTGTGCTCAACAGAAGGGTGCTAGGGTGAGGGAGGCCTCTGTAAGTTGCAGTAGGTCAAAGGCCAGGGTCCCTTAGGACAGTACTTACTGCTGTTTGCTTGACTACACATTACTACTTTGAATGGTATATGTCATTTGTATTCCACTTGAATTGCTTTTTTCTGTTGAGTAAATTAAATTGTACCGCACTGGCTTGGTATGACATTTATATATTTTGATGGAGCAACAACTGTCTTGAACCGAACTATTGCCCTTCGCTATTTAGGGACTCTCGATGGAGTGGCTAGCATCAGCTGCTGCTGACACTGTTAATGTCTCTCTCTGACACACACACATACACGCACAGCCATATCTCACGTACACACACGCACAAACAAAAAACACACACACCTGTTCACTGGTATCTGCTTTCTGCATTGATTGGCCTGCACGGGGCCATCAGTCTTCTGCAAGGCCCCTCAGGCTGCCCAGTCCTCCTGGTCTTAAATACCATATTCCAGTTCTCCACTGTCCTCAGTCCAGCCTAATACGCATGACATCTCACCTACAATCTAAGGTTAGTGAAGACTACATGACTACACAGGAAAGAAAATTGGAAAGGAATGCATGGGAATTAAATGAAAACTCTACTGAGAGTGGTTCATCTCCACAGTATACTTCACGTGATAACCCATTGAGAGTACCAGTCAAAAGTTTGGACACACCTACTCATTCAAGGTTTTTTCTTTATTTGTACTATTTTCTACATTGTAGAATAATAGTGAAGACATCAAAATATGAAATAACACATATGGAATCATGTAGTATCAAAAAAGTGTTAAACAAATAGATTTGAGATTCTTCAAAGTAGCCACCCTTTGCCTTGATGACCACCCCATTCATTCCATTTCAAGCACACAACTCCTCAGTTAGATGTACAAGATGTAAAGACTTCCTCTAGAAAATAATATGTATTATGCAGCTTTATTGTATCAGTAAGAACAATTCTAATGAAAAGGGGGTGGTTTACACTGGGAAAAGTGCCCACTTTTTCTTCTTCTTGTCACTCATTTTTCTTTTCACTCCTGTCAGCTCCCCCATGCGGAGGTTCGTGCTCTCTGATTGTCGCCACTGCAGAGCATTGAGATTCTACAAGTAGAAACGTCAGTTCTTTTCTAGCAAGTGAAGGAACGGCCTCCTACTGTGATAAGTACCTATCGTCAGTCTATCGGCAGTAAGATTCTCGCTTTGTTTCATGCTTTAGCTTGATCCTGCTCTTGTGTTCAAACCCTTGTTTGATGTGGGGAGTTGGAGATGAAAGTGGAGTAGCAGGGACATGGAAGAGCTGAGCTGGCTCAGTAGAAGCAGCTAGACCAGGGGGAGACCAGGGGGAAGGGGCTATCAAGGTCCCCCCACCACTGACATAAAGCAGGGGAGGACAATGGCAGCATAACACCATGGCTGGGCTGTGGAGACCACGGCTCTCTGGGTAATTGAAAATGGCTTTGGTCTACTCCTCTACTCCCCTCACCTCCCAATCCTCCTTCTCCTGCCCTCCTCCCCTCCATCCACCCCTCGCCAGAGAACTCTCTCTCCCCGCTCTGGCCGTGCTGATCTTGGACCATCCCCAGTATTTATTGGCCTTTGAAGGGAAATATAATTGAGTGGTAATTTGAGATGTATTCTCTTTCTCTCTCACTCTCTCCCTCCCGGCCCACATGCCTCCCTCACAACTCAATGGTTATGGAATATTGAAGTTTAAAGTAGGCACAGTGAACTTCTTATTTTTTCTCCCCTGATTGCAGTGTGAAGAAAAAAGACTGAATTTAAGTCTTTTTAAAAACTTTGTGGGATTGAGAGGCCATGGGTTACCTTGACCTGACGTGGCCTGCAAATCGAACAGACACAGCCAAGAACGAAGGGTTGAGTCCAAGGGAAGCAAATTATAGACAAGATGAGCTGGTAATCAAGAAACACTGAGCCCAAGGAGAACCCAGAAAATGTAATGAAATAGATTTTTATTTACACCAGATTTACAAAGGGTTGTGAATATCATTTACAGTCATTCCAATCCATTTTAAAACACTCTTTTTTAATCATCATCCCTCAACAGACCAGGAGCCTTCCCAGGTTGATCGTTCCACATGATAACTAATATGTTACTATTTACAACTCATAAAACAGACAGCCAGATGTATGTGGCTCAGTTATCTCAAAGAAACTTTCTTTAAAAAGAAAAATACATACAACTAATCTTCAACCACGGCAAAATAATAAAATATATACTAGTAGTGCAGAGTTTCTCTTACCCCCCCCCCCCTCTCTCTCTCTCTCTCTCGTTTTACCCCTCATTTGTGTTGCCATCATTTGAAGAATGTGCATACTATAATAATGGAAGGGCTTGCATAGATAGCATGGTTATTTTTTTATATTTTCTACTGGCTAAACCCAGCTGGGTCCCGGCCATACAACAAATATGTGAGAAAGTAAAAGAGAAGCATTCTTTCTATTTACAGCTGAAGCCTGGTACATCTCCCTCTCTCCCCCTTAGTGGTAGCCTGATATTTCAGGGCCTTCACACTAAATTATGTAGTGAGCCGCCCAAAGCCTACTGTTTAAATTGTACACATTTTTCCAGTATTTATTTTCATTAGTCAACTCACACACAGAGTAATCTCCCCTTACCAGGAATTCAGCACTTAATTAGAAAGAGAATGAAAAATAATCAGCTCTCTAATGGGGCAAATTCATTTCAAATTGCACACAGCAGTTGGAGACTGAAGACGGAAAATAAAAATGTTTTATCATGAAGAAGGGTGAAAATCTTGGCACGGGCTGTTGAGTCAACTGCAAAAGGCCGAACCATAATTCCCTGTACTGTTCTTTCTATCACTGTATTTCTGTAATACTGCACTCTGCCTTGTCACGGCTGTTTTCCTATTTTTATTAGCTTAACCATAGCCGTAAATCAGCGCCAGATTAGTTCCTGCAGAGCTGTTTCACCACTGTACTCTGCTCCAGCAGCCCAGGCCCAGCCACTAACAGACGCACACCCCGGGCAAAGTCAAAAGATAATCTCTTGGTCCTTCTCTATGTCACTTGATAACTACCTACAAACATACGCCGGGCCTAAATACAGTAAACTGAGATTAATTGGTGGCTATATGGAAATAGTGGTGCTATATTTTGTTTTTTATGGTGCCAAGATCATCAGTAGGATTTGAAGAGTTCCTCTGCTAGACTGCTGGTCTGCTGTGCTCTTTAGTGAGTACTCCTAATAATGTCATTAATGTGTTGGTTTGCTTGGAAATAATAATAATAATCAGTGCTTGGATGTGCCTCACTGAATACATTATCATAGTTTACGTGACTATTTACTGTGGAGTGAAAGTGGCAGGCTAATCTCATGAAACTAAAAGGAAATGATGTGTGCTTCACTACAGTGTATGCTGTGGAAGTTTCAGTAGCATGTTTTCATAGTGCTGATATTACAAAGGGAGGTAGAGAAAAATAAAAACTCCTGAAGCATGATGGGGGAGGGAGGATGGACAGCATGACTCTATGTCTGTAGCTGTCAGTATTCTGCTGCCATGTTACCTCTCAAAGTTCTCTACCTCCCCTAACTTTCAGACAAACATGCCTCTTCACCAGAGGGGAATAGAAGCAGGAGTTGAGTTGTTCATGTTCTCTCTCTAAGGTCAGAGGTCAAAGACAGTGACATAAAAGTTTTGGGGGTTATGAGACAAAGGGCAGCATTGGGTACTTTAAGTTCTACGCCACCTTTTTAATTAAGTAAGAAGAGTACTCCCTTTTTCTTTATTCGAGTCTGTGCCCTGCTGGCCAAGCAGCTCGTATCTCATGCCTGGCCCTACTAGCCCTGGTCCAAGCTGACGCCGAAGCTCTGACGTCTCATGATGCTGACGCAGGAGCTGTAGGGGGCTGGGAGTGGAGGGGCTGGGGGCTGGGGGCCTCTAGAGCAGCTCTGCCTTGGGCTTGTACTGGTTCACCAAGATCTTCAGCACTGCCTCCATCTTATGGTCCATCTGGTATATCTATTTATACAACACACACAAAAAATAACAGAAGGGCACATGTTGTAGGTTATAGATGGGTGACTATTGGACATTTAACAAACAACGGAGACGGCCATGACTCATGTACTGGAGGCAGCTCTGCAGGGTTGTTACTAGCTGGCTCAGCCAGAAAGTCCTACAATCTGTATTTAAAGCTAACCCTAAACGTATTACCATAAGTAATTATATATGCAAATTAATTATTTAAAAATCATACAATGTGATTTTCTGGATTTTTGTTTTAGATTCCGTCTCTCACAGTTGAAGTGTACCTATGATAAAAATGACAGACCTCTACATGCTTTCTAAGTAGGAAAACCTGCAAAATCGGCAGTGTATCAAATACTTGTTCTCCCCACTGTATATATATATATAGAGTACCAGTCAAAAGTTTGGACAGACCTACTCATTCAAGAGTTTTTCTTTATTTGTACTATTTTCTACATTGTAGAATAATAGTGAAGACATCAACACTATGACATAACACATATGGAAACATGTAGTAACCATTTGAACCATTTGAGATTCTTCAAAGTAGCCACCCTTTGCCTTTAGCTTTGCACACTCTTGGCATTCTTTCAACCAACTTCTCCTGGAATGCTTTTCCAACAGGCTTGAAGGAGGTCCCACATATGCTGAGCACTTGTTGGCTGCTTTTCCTTCACTCTGTGGTCCGACTCATCCCAAACCATCTCAATTTAGTTGAGGTCGGGTGATTGTGGAGGCCAGGTCATCTGATGCAGCACTCCTTCTTGGTCAATAGCCCTTACACAGCCTGGAGGTGTGTTGGGTCATTGTCCTGTTGAAAAACAAATGATAGTCCCACTAAGCGCAAACCAGATGGAATGGCGTATCGCTGCAGAATGCTGTGGTAGCCATGCTGGTTAAGTGTGCCTTGAATTCTAAATAAATCACAGACAGTGTCACCAGCAAAGCACCCCCACACCATCACACCTCCTCCATGCTTCACGGTGGGAACCACACATGCGGTGATCATCCATTCACCTACTCTACATCTCACAAAGAAACAGCGGTTGGAATCAAAAATCTCAAATTTGGACTCATCAGACCAAAGCACAGATTTCCACCGGTCTAATGTCCATTGGTCATGTTTCTTGGCCCAAGCAAGTCTCTTCTTCTTATTGGTGTCCTTTAGTAGTGGTTTCTTTGCAGCAATTCGACCATGAAGGCTTGATTCACACAGTCTCCTCTGAACAGTTGATGTTGAGTTGTGTCTGTTACTCTGCGTCTTCCTATCCTGTAGCAGTCCTCATGAGAGCCAGTTTCATCATAGCGCTTGATGGTTTTTGCGACTTCACTTGAAGAAACTTTCAAAGTTCTTGAAATGTTCCGGATTGACTGACCTTCATGTCTTAAAGTAATGATGGACTGTTGTTTCTATTTGCACACCTGTTAATTGAAATGCATTCTAGGTGACTACCTCATGAAGCTGGCTGAGAGAATGCCAAGAGTGTGCAAAGCTGTCATCAAGGCAATGGGTGGCTACTTTGAAGAATCTAAAATTAAAAATACATTTTCATTTGTTTAACACTTTTTTGGTTACTACATGATTCCATATGTGTTATTTCATAGTTTAGATGTATTCACTATTATTCTACAATAAAATCGCACACCGCCATGGAATCTCCATAGACAAACACTGGAAGTAGAATGGCCTTACTGAAGAGCTCTATGACTTTCAACGTGGCACCGTCATAGGAGGCCACCTTTTCCACAAGTCAGTTGGTAAAATATCTGCCCTGCTAGAGCTGCCTTGGTCAACTGTAAATGCTGTTATTGTGAAGTGGAAATGTCTAGGAGCAACATCGGCCCAGCAATGAAGTGGTCGGCCACATAAGCTCACAGAACGTGTGTAGCGTGTAAAAATTGTCTGTCCTCGGTTGTAACACTCACTACCGAGTTCCAAACTGCCTCTGGAAGCAGTGTCATCACAAGAACTGTTCATGAAATTGGTTTTGATGGCCGAGCAGCCACACACACGCCAAGTGTTGACTGGAGTGGTGTAAAGCTCGCCGCCATTGGTCTCTGTAGCATTGTACACGTGTTCTCTGGAGTGAGGAATCACGCTTTACCATCTGGCAGTCCGTCTGACTAATCTGGGTTTGGTGGATGTCAGGAGAACGCTACCTGACCGAATGCATAGTGCCAACTGTACATTTTGGTGCAGGAGGAATAATGTTCTGGGGCTGTTTTTCATGGTTCGGGCTAGGCCCCTTAGTTCCAGTGAAGGGAATCTTAACGCTACAGCATACAATGACATTCTAGACGATCCTGTCCTTCCAAGTTTGTGACAACAGTTTGGGGAAGGCCTTTTCCTGTTTCAGCATGACAATGCCCCCGTGCACAAAGTGAGGTCCATACAGAAATGGTTTGTCGAGATCGGTGTGGAAAAACTTGACTGGCCTGCACAGAGCCCTGACCTCAACCCCATCGAAAACCTTTGGGATGAATTGGAACGCCGACTGCGAACCAGCATCAGTGCCCAACCTCACTAACGCTTTTGTGGCTGATTGGAAGCAAGGCCCCTCAGCAATGTTCCAACATCTAGTGGAAAGGCTTCCCAGAAAAGAATGTTATAGCAGCAAAGGGGGGACCAACTCCATAGTAACGCCCATGATTTTGCAACAAGATGTTCGACGAGCAGGTGTCCACATACTTTTGATCATGAAGTGTATATAAATATATATATTCTGTAATTACACCATTTTGATATTGATTACTGCACTGTTGGGTAGAGCTTGCAAGTAAATCATTGCACTGTACTTGAGCTTGAACCCTAGCCTTAATCACACTGCTAACCTTATGCCTAGCCCTAACCTTAAATTAAGACCAAAAAGCACATTTTGGTTTTTATGAATTCTTACGATACATAGCCAATTTAGAATATGCAGCTGGCCCATCTAGTGGAAATCACTCAACTCTGCCTCCAGGACAAGATTAATCCCAATAAACGTCAACCTGTGCGTGGCAGTTCTAGTAATTCTATGTGCGTGACTAGAGTCAATCAGTGATGGGCATTTAAATGGGTGCAGCAGTTGAAGAGTGTCCCTGAGTTTGTGCCTTTCTTTTGTCCGCGATGTCAGGTCTCTAATATGACCCCATCCCAATGACAGACCAGTGATGTATAATGGCATGTTTGTCTATCTATCACAGTCTACCTACTAAAGCCACTCATTAAAGCAGCTGAGCCGGCACAGTGATCCAGGAGTAGGGAGGGATCGCTCTTAGTACACACACACACACACACACACACACACACACACACACACACACACACACACACACACACACACACACACACACACACACACACACACACACACACACACACACACACACACACACACACACACACACACACACACACACACACACACACACACACACACACACACACACACACACACAAGGGGCTGTGGCTGCATGGCTACTGTTGACATGGTGTTTCAATTGTGTCTGTCACCCAATAGATAGGGGCATCGCATCTCAACCAGGCGACGTCTTTCTATTACTAACCCCTACGCCGCCTGTATGCCAGAGGCAAACGACGCAGACTGTCTGCCGAAACACAGACACACACTTTCTGAACATCAATGAGTTTTTACAGATCTTTACTGCAATGCTTGGGTCTTTATATCTGAGATATCCAGTTATCTTTTCAGGAATGCATTAATCTTAGGCTTAACTTAACCTGATTTATGAATGCAATAGAGACCAACAGTAATGGCGTCTTTTTGTAGGCACTAACTCATGTTATATACACGAGTTACGTTCATTGGACAAACCCTATGGGGAAATTAATGGAGTTTTTGTAGGGTTTTTGGATAAACACAGAAAATATGTGGTAAACACAGGCTTATACATTGTGTTCTATGAAATCATCATCTGCTAACGTCACTTTTAGTGAATTTTGAAGCATTTATGTTATCAGAAAAAGCACATAAAGCACATAAAGGCTTCATAATTCATAAAGGTCATGTTAACTGACTGATATTATTTTATAGAACAAAACGTTTAAGATCTCCTTAGCCTGTGTTAACCTCAAACCCCATAGAAATGGCTGAACGAACCAGAGGTAACTGGTAATGGATCCTGATAAAGTTGAAGGTAAGAGAAAAGTACATCAAAGTACACGAACAAGCCACGGCATCTCATACAACAGACAGACAGGAACTTGTAGACTCTCATACCAGTCATAACCGATAGTGAGGAACCATGCAGCATTTGTCTGAAATTCACACTGCAGACTTCACTGGTATTTTTTGTGTTGTGGATTGGGCTCCTCTTATCCATCTTATAGTGTGTGTGCTTGACAGCCATGACACTTTTATAGTGCACCAGCGCATTGGGTATCAGTCATTGTTATTGGGATCTGAAACCATGGATGAAGCATATTAAATCACATGAAGTAAGATCACCACACAGCGAGGATTCACAGTCAGGCATAAAAAAAAATAATCAAAGTAGAAAGGAAGCAAAATAACAAAAGGTTAGAACAAGCCTTGATTTAGACTACAAGGTTCCTCATGACCTAAATAGCTGTGTTAATAAGATAGAACATACAACAGTATCATAAACATGTCGGCAGTAATCTATACTCTATCATAGCATGCCTATGATTTTTAGCATGGATCAGGAATTCCTGTCATTTATCTGGGCTGAACTGGGTTAGGGATAGAACCTTGAACAGGGTTAGGGTTAGGGCTCAAGTTAGATTTAGAGCTCTGAACAGGGTTAGGGTTGAAGCTAGGGTTATGGTTAGGTTTAGGGACAAGCCTGTCTTGTTACTGTGTTTTTCCTCCTTTTCCGGGGCCTTAAACCCAACCCTATGTCAAGCTCTGGCCATAGAGAAGCCTTTTTTCTTCTCTATGTGGCCATGGTCAGAGTCTGACAGATCTATGTATCATATTTCTGTGTAGGGTTTTGTGTTGGATCCCTAATTAGAGGCAGCTGCTATGCATTGTCTCTAATTAGGGATCCTACATATGTTTGTATGTTCTACACCCTAGGTGTGGTTCATTATCTCCATGTCCGATCAAGTAAGTGTGTTTACTTTTGTTGTATCGTGTTTCATTTGTAGAGTTCGTCATTTTGAGTATATCCTTTATTAAACGTATGTCGAACTATTACTGCGCTGCGCCTTGGTCTGTCCAAACACCCGATCGTGACAGAATGAACCACACATTGACCAAGCAGCGCAATTCGGGGAGAAGAAGGGAGGACAGCGACGAAATCGGGGCTCAGGAAGGAGTAAAGCCCGAAAGCAACCCCAATAAAACATTTTTGGGGGGCTATGGGGGTGGTCTGGCAACGAGGAAGAAGCGCCAGTACCACTCCCCATGTGGATTATGCTGAGGCCGGACTACTATTGGGGGGAGAGAAGTGAAGAGGAAGACCTAGAGGCATATTTTGGAGACGTTATAGAGGAATTGAGGCAAATGGAGGAAGAGGTCGAGAAGGAGAAGACGGAGTGGCTGAGTCCGGGTCCAGTCATCTGCTCCACTCCCGTGCCAGAGCAGTCCGCTCCACCGGTGCCCTGTCCGGGTCCGGTCGTCTTCTCCCTCCAGTGCCAGAGCAGTCCGCTCCACCGGAGCCCAGTCCGGGTCCGGTCGTCTGCTCCACTCCCATGCCGGAGCAGTCCGCTCCACAGGTGCCCAGTCCGGGTCCGGACCTCTGCTCTGTTCCCGCACCAGAGCAGTCCGCCCCACCGGTGCGCCTCCCCAGTCCAGTACGTCCTGTGCCGGCTCCCCGCACCCGACCTCCAGTGCGTGCGCCCAGCCAGGTGCCTCCAGTGCCGGCTCCACGCACCCGACCTCCCGGGAGGGTCCACAGCCCGGAGCCTCCCGTGATGGTCCACAGCCCGGAGCCTCCTGTGAGGGTCCACAGCCCGGAGCCTCCCGTGATGGTTCACAGCCCGGAGCCTCCCGTGATGGTCCACAGCCCGGAGCCTCCCGTGATGGTCCACAGCCCGGAGCCTCCCGTGATGGTCCACAACCCGGAGCCTCCCGTGAGGGTCCACAACCTTGAGCCTCCCATGATGGTCCACAGCCCGGAGCCGTCCGCTGTGCCGGTGCCCAGTCCGGGCCAGATCGTCTACCACGCTCCATGGCCGGAGTCGCCTCCCACACCGGTACCCGGTTATCTGCCCCGCTCCATGGCCGGAGTTGCCTGCCACACCGGTGCCCAGTCCGGGTCCGGACGTCTGCCCCGCTCCATGGTCGGAGCCGTTTGCCCCACCGGTGCCCATTTCAGGACCGGTCGTCTGCCCCACTCCATGGCCGGAGTCGCCTGCCACACCGGGGCCCATTCCAGGACTGGTCGGCTGCCCCGCTCCATGGCCGGAGTCGCCTGCCACACTGGCGCCCAGTCCCGGGTCCGGTCGTCTGCCCCGCTCCATGGCCGGAGAAGTTCGCCACACCAGTGCCCAGTCCGGGCCCGGTCATCAGAAAGAAGCCAGGGAGGAAGCTGTCCACTTCGCCGGGGCCAGAACCGCCACCGACTAATATATATATTTTTATTTCCCTCCCTAACCCTCCCCCCATGGATTGTGTCTAGTGTCTTGCGGTCGGGAGTCCATGTCTTTGGGGGGAGGGGGGGGGGGGGGGTACTGTCAGGCTGTGGCCATAGAGAAGCCTTTTTGCTTCTCTATGTGGCCATGGTCAGAGTCTGACAGATCTATGTATCATGTTTCTGTGTAGGGTTTTGTGTTGGATCCCTAATTAGAGGCAGCTGCTATGCATTGTCTCTAATTAGGGATCCTACATATGTTTGTATGTTCCACATCCTAGGTGTGGTTCATTATCTCCATGTCCGATCAAGTAAGTGTGTTTACTTTTGTTGTATCGTGTTTCATTTGTAGAGTTCGTCATTTTGAGTATATCCTTTATTAAAAGTATGTCGAACTATTACTGCGCTGCGCCTTGGTCTGTCCAAACACCCGATCGTGACACCCTAACACTAACCGCAACTTCAACTCTAGCTTCATGTCCACCTCCTGGTTCAACCCTAACTCTAGCCTCAATAACAACCCTAACTCAAATTATACACTCTTAAAAATAAAGGTGCAAGTTGGACCCAAATAAGGTTCTGGAGAGCGATGCCATAGAGGAAACATTTTAGGGTCTCTGGAGAACCATAAATAGGATGGTTCTTGAGGAACCGTACAAAAATCCCAAACCAGAAATGTTTCGGACCTCCAGGACCGGAATTGAATAGCCCTGCTGTAGGGTTTCAAGCCTTGTTTTTATATTTCCCAGGGTGCCGTGAGTGAATTTAAGAGTTACCAGTACCACCTATGACTGTGTTTGCTAAATCAAATAAAATCAAATCCATTTTTATTGGTCACATACACGTGGTTAGCAGATGTTAATGCGGGTGTAGCAAAATGCTCGTCCTTCTAGCTCCGACAGTGCAGTAATATCTAACAAGTTATATATAACAGTTTCACAACATATACCCAAAATACACATAAAACTAAGTAAGGAATGGATTGAGAATATATACATAAATGTATATACAAGATACAGTGGAATACTAAGCTTTATAGTATGCAGTATACATATAAGAGGTTGGTGATGCATTATATAAACACGATTAAGTGACTAAGATACCTAAGAATGGTATAGCGTACAGTTTAAACATATGAGATGAGTAGTGCAAGATACGGAAACATTATTGAAGTGACTAGTGTTTCATTTCCTTAAAGTGATTTCTAATCTATGTCTATAGGCAGCAGTCTCTGATGTGCTAGAGATGGTTGTTTAGCAGTCGGTGGCGTAGTACAGAGTACAATACAGTATATACATATGAGATGGGTGATGCAATATGTACACACAAATTGAGTGACTAATTTGTGTGGCCTGTGATTTCTAATCAGTGTCTATAGGCAGCCGCGTCTGGTGTGTTTTTGGTGGCTGTTTAGCAGTCTGATGGCCTTGAGATAGAAGAAACTCTGGAGAGTTTTGTGGTTATCGGCGGTGCAGTTGCCGTACCAGGCTGTGATGCAGCCCGACAGGACGCTCTCAATTGTGCATCTGTAGAAGTTAGTGAGGGTTTTGGGTGATAAGCCAAGAACTTGAAGCTTTCCACCTTCTCCACTGCAGTCCCATCGATGTGGATCAGGGGGTGCGCCCTCTGCTGTTTCCTGAAGTCCACGATCATCTCCTTAGTTTTGTTGAGTGAGAGGTTATTTTCCTGGCACCACACTCCCAGAGCCCTCACCTCCTCCCTGTAGGCTGTCTCATCGTTGTTGGTAATCAAGCCTACTACTGTTGTGTCGTCTGCAAACTTGATGATTGAGTTGGAGGCGTGCTTGGCCACGCAGTCATGGGTGAACAGGGAGTACAGGAGGGGGCTGAGCACACACCCTTGTGGTGCCCCAGTGTTGAAGATCAGTGAGGAAGAGGTGTTGTTTCTTACCTTCACCACCTGGAGGCGACCCGTCAGGAAGTCCAGGTTCGAGTTGCAGAGAGCGGGGTTCAGAATCAGGGCCTCGAGCTTGATGATGAGCTTGGAGGGAACTATGGTGTTGAATGCTGAGCTATAGTCAATGAACAGCATTCTTACATAGGTATGCCTCTTTTCAAGATGGGATAGGGCAGTGTGTAATATGGTGGCGATCATCTGTGGATCTATTGGGACGGTAGGCAAATTCAAGGGGGTCTAGGGTGGCAGGTAAGGTGGAGGTAATATGATCCTTGACTAGTCTCTCAAAGCACTTCATGATGACAGAGGTGAGTGCTATTGGGCGATAGTCATTTAGTTCAGTTACCTTTGCTTTCTTAGGTACAGGGTCAATAATGGCCACCTTGAAGCATATGGGGACAACAGACAGAGATAGGGAGAGATTTAATATATTTGTAAACACAACAGCCAGCTGATCTGAGCATGCTCTGAGGACACGGCTAGGGATACCCTCCGGGCCAGCAGCCTTGCGAGGGTTAACACGCTTAAATGTATTACTCACGTCAGCCACTCAGAAGGAGAGCCCACAGTCCTTGGTAGTGGGCCGCGTTGGTGGCACTGTATCATCCTCAAAGCGAGCGAAGAATGTGTTCAGCCTGTCTGGAAGCGAGACGTCGGTGTCCGAGACGTGGCTGGTTTTCCTTTTATAATCTGTGATTGTCTGTAGACCCTACCACATGCGTCTTGTGTCTGAGCCATTGAACTGTGACTCAACTTTATCCCTATATTGACATTTAGCCTGCCTAATTGCATTACGGAGGAAATAACTGCACTGTTTGTATTCTTCCATATTCCCAGTCTTCTTGCCCTGGTTAAACGTGGTGGTTTGCGCTTTCAGTTTTGCGCGAATGCTCCCAGCTATCCACGGTTTCTGGCTGGTGTATGTTTTAATAGTCTCAGTGGGTACAACATCTCCTATGCACTTGTCCCAGTCCACGTGATCAAAACAATCTTGAAGCGTGGATTCCGATTGGTCAGACCAGCGCTGAATAGATCTGACCACGGGAACTTCCTGTTTGAGTTTCTGCCTATAGGAGGGGAGGAGCAAAATGGAATCGTGGTCTGATTTGCCAAATGGTGGGCGGGGGAGGGCCTTATATGCATTTTGGAAGGAAGTGTAGCAATGATCCAATGTGTTAGCCCCACGAGTGCGACAGTCAATGTGCTGATGTACAGTAATTTTGGGAGCCTTATCCTCATATTTGCAGAATCCCCAGCTACAATAAATGCAGCCTCAGGATATGTGGTTTCCAGTTTACATAAAGTCCAATGAAGTTCTTTGAGGGCCGACGTGGTATCGGCTTGAGGGGGGATATATATATAGCTGTCGCGATGATTGCCGAAAATTCACTCGGGAGGTAGAACGGTTGGCATTTGATTGTTATATATTGTATGTTGGGGAGCAGAAGGACTTGAGTTCCTGTATGTTATCACAGTTACACCATAAATCGTTAATCATGAAACATATACCTCCACCCTTCTGCTTGATGTACTGAGAACCCAACTGGCTTTACTGAGTCAGACAGAACCTTTCCAGAAAGTCCTGTTTCTGTGAAGCAGAGTATGTTACAATCCCTAGTGTCTCGCTGAAAAGCGACTCTCGCCCTAAGCTCAACCTTATTATCCAGAGATTGGACATTAGCAAGTAAAATACTCGGGAGCGGTGGGTGGTGTGCATGCTTCCTGAGTCGGACCAGGAGGCCGCCCCAAGTACCTCTTCTTCTCCGCTGGCGTTGTTTTGGGTAAGTTCAATTGCACTTGGGAGAACAAACAAAGGATCTGCTCCGGTGAAGACGTAATCCTGGTCGTAATGCTGCTGGTTCATGTGAGTTACCGCCGCTCTAATATCCAATAGTTCTTCCCGGCTGTATGTAATGGCACAAAACAATTCCTTAGCTAATTATGTAAGTACATAAAGTACATAAACAAACAAAATACTGCAGAGTTTCTTAAGAGCTAGTCGCGAAGCAGCCATCTTGATCGGCCCTCTGGTTAGGTATAGGTATAGTGACAGAGACATGGTTGTTCCATTCATTCATTTTCTGTCCTGTGGCTTTCACCAAGTGAGATCCTAAGTGAATAATATGTTGTTGTTAAAATGTAATTATTTAAGACAATACATATCTCATAAGGACTTATTTTAAGGACCTAGGTTTACCATAATACCATGGACGGAAACTCATAGTTTACATGCCACATCAGGCCTGCAAGTCACATTATGCTGTTTTGCAAAGTGATGTGTAATTCCTATTAGAATCCAGCCAGAGTGGAAATATTCAACATTTTGAATTTTTATTCACCTGCAACCTACATTCAGAATGACTGCCAGGAATGGGCAGAGTAAGATGTGAGACTACCTTAAACTGGAAAAAACATTTCAGTATCAGTAATGGTTGCAATAAGTCCAGGTAATAGTTTAGAAAAATGTATGTTATTTATATTTGAGTAGCATAAGATTAATAACTCAATCAATGTACATGCAAAACGTAGATATTGAAACAAACTATTTAAATGATCTACCAGCAATGGAGCGTGCTGGGAAATAGGATAATGATGGGTGTGTTTTTAGTTCAACTCTAATTATGAACACCAACACCAAACCATTTAGTGTTCATTTAACTCTTTAAAGTGGTCATTTAAGTCTTGAATCAACACTAGAAATGTTACACTGAAAAATCAACACTAGTTAACACTGGCCAGTTTGCTGTGTGCAATGAAAGGGACTTCCATACATTTCAAGAACCTTTTAGAATTCTGAAGAATTCCACACTTAACTCAAAGGTTATTTTTTGGGCTCTGAGGAAGAACAATTTAAGAACCAATTTAAGAACCTTTCTTTTTTTCAGTGTAGCCTCAACTGCAAACCTAATCCTAACCCTAGCTTCATGTCCACATCCCAGTCAACCCTCACCCTAGCCTAATAGGTAGTCTGGTCTCAGGCAAGGTGCTTATCAAACCACCTCCATTACACTGATCCTAGATCTATGCCTGCTGGCAACTTCAACCCAGAGTAGGCAGTGGCAGGCAACATGAAGGGGTGTGTGACTGACTGACCACTGCCGGGTTTGTGTCACTGTGGAGGGGCAGGTGACAACGCTGTCTGCCTCACTGTGTCAAAGGACATGTGATACAGGGACAGGTGATGCCTCAGCTGTCCCCAACCACCCCACCCCACCCTCCTAAACAACACATGGTACAAACTACCAGACAGCCACCCCACCCCACATACTCTGTGGCACAATCTTTTTTTTAATTTTTATATAGGGCGGGGCACCAAAGCCCTTAGGCACAGACACAGTAGACTGAAAAACACCAACATTTTCAATTGAATGTTCGATGTTCAACTGAAACTACATAGGGCCAAATCTGTTTAGGAGGGGGACAACAAAGCTAGGCTGGGACCCCACCCTGCCAAGTCTAACTAACAGTAGGTGAAACCTACTATTACCCATAGAGGCCCAACCCTCTCTCAGCAAGGCTGTCTGTCCCAAAGTGTCTCTTCACAGGGGGACAGCAGTGGGGGGAATGTGGGCTTAGTGGGGACTGACTGGGGACAGGGGACCAGGACCCAATGGCTGTGTTGACAGAGGAACACCCTTCCGTTCCTGGCTTACCTCCTCCTTCCCAGCTGTATTATCTGCAGAACAGCCTCACCCAGCCGCTAAACACTGCTGAACGCCAAATGCCCCGTTCTTTGTTTGTTTGAGTTTGTTTGTCACTGAAACAACGACAACAACAGCAAAGCAGTCGGTTCAGTCCAGAGCTCAGATTTGTCACAACAATTTGGGACTCAGTTTGTCCAATTCATACATATGTGTGACCCTAGTCAGCCTACTAAACACTAGTTATCACACAGCAAAAATAAACAAGAGAAATAAAAATCTGCCTGAAATTATAGTGGTTCTTGTCACAGTTAATTAGCACATCTAGCATATCTCCTCCTGCTCACAGACTGGACTAAAAAACTGGACCGCCTGGTCTAATTGCATGGTTCATTTCGAGTCTAAATAAAGGCCATGTCTGCATCTGAAATGGCACTCTAGTACCAATATAGCGCATTATTTTTGACCAGAGTCTATAGGCCCTGGTATAAAAAGTTATATAGCAAATAGGTTACCATTTCGGATGCTGTCGATGTCTGGGCTGGGTCGAGGTAGAATATAATACTGCAAGTCTAAATGTAGCTTTTTTTTTTTTTTGAGGGGCAATCATTTTCATAGCATAATTACCATGGATAATTACTCTGTGTTGAAGCTGCTTCGGGGAAAAACTGTTTTAGCTTCACCATCTGAGTGGAACAAACACAGTAGGTTAATCTAAACAGTGTTTCTGGAAGGAAAACTTCAGGGAAACTCTCTGACACGTGATCATGTGATTCATACTGCCATCTGTTGGAGAGAGGGAAAGGTTGGGTTGCTGCTGTTGAGGTTTTACAGTATATTAATGTTAGCAGCATACAGTATTAGCATGGATACTAAAAAATAGAGATGTACTATTGCAACGACTCCATGAGAAAGTAATAGGCTGAGAATTTGTTTATATTCTTAAACTATAAAGTATAACTATTATTAGGTGATATTATAAAGTAGGATGTTATTCAGGAGTAAAATACAGGTTTGAACTGGAACATCTCCAGGAATGTCTTCTTAATAAGCACGGACCAATGCCGATGTCTTTGGATGTCTTTTTTTTGGACCGGACCAAATCTGAACCAATCGTAGACGTCTATGTTTGGTTCAGATTTGGTCTGGTCCGGCCCGGCCTTGATTTCAACGTCCACAGACCGGCCTTGAATCTATGTTTCACAAGTTTTGACAGCACAGCAGAGAACAGTACATTACAGTACAGTAAAGAAAAGTGTAAGTAGATAGATAAATAACAACATATCTATGTAACCCTTACTGAGGCTCCTCTTTCCTATATTTAATAGATTGAAAAAGTATAATTGTGATATAATGGTTATTTTATCGCGAATGTATGTGCAGTTGAAATTTGGACATAAAATCAATGACAAAAAAAGATCTGTGAATTAGGTATTTTCAACTTTTATTCAGAGCTGAAAAATAACCAGATTTCAACTTCTGTAAAATATGTATTTTCAACATACTGGGTTGGCATCTAAGAGGAGTCAGACCTATTCAAAAAACAAGATTCCCGGGAGAGAATAGGAAAGAAATGGAGCGACAACGGTGGCCATCATGATGTGTGACATTTATTTTCTCTCTGGTGACCCTGGACTGGAGCCCCTGGGTATCAGCCCAGCCAGCCCCATCCAACCTCAGCCGGTGCGCTCTCCCTCTCTCCCCCCCACCCCTTCTCTCTCTCTCTCTCTCTCTCTCTCTCTTTCTATCTCTCTCTCCCACTTCCTCCTTCTCTCTCATCCATCCCTCTCGCTCCATCCATCCATCCCTCTCTCCCTCACCCCCCCCCCCCCCCCCTCTCTCTCTAGGCCTTGGGTCATGTCAGAGGAGCTTCCTGTTACCCTGCACAGGAACAACAAACAACACAGGGTCAGGTCAGGTGAGCCTGGCCTGGCCGAGGGGTTACTCGGGGCCCTCTGCCCAGGGGGGGGTTAGGTAGAGGTAAGGAGGAACAGAGGGACGGAGGGGGGGGTTGGCCTTTGTCTCCAGTCATGTTTGTACATGTTCAAACGGAGGAGAGATGCAGCAGCCTCCCAGGCTTAGGCCTTGAGGAGAGTAATGGAGCGAGGAGAGAGGCTGACGCAGATGAAGCTTCAGATGACCTATGGGATCTAGTGTACCATATAACTTCCTAGACATCTGCCTTCTCCCTCAGCACACAGAGAGACTGAGAAAAGAAAGAGAGAGAAGACAGAGCGAGAGAGAGAGAGAGAGAGCGTGGGACAGAAAGGTCCTGAGGAGGGAGAGGGAAGAATGAGGAATGGAGAGAGAGGGAGGAACAGACAGATTCACTTCAAAGCAGACCTAGCCCAGTGTCATTTAGAGCGTTTGTTTTCCCTGCTTTCTGTGCGTTAACTCTTGTCAACTCGTCTCTTTCATATTTGCGAGAGATTATTTATTATGAGATTTGTTATGACAAAGGCATGCGGTACTCATATCTCACTTGTGTATATTGATGTGTGTGCATGTACACTCCGTACGTATTTGGACAGTGAAGCTCATACTTTACATTTGGCTCTATACTCCAGCATTTGGGATTTGAGTATCTAGTCCCCCAATGTGAAGAAGCCATAAGTATTTGGACAAATTAACTTGTGTTAAAGCAGTCAAAAGTTTAGTATTTGGGCCCATATTCCTAGCACACAATGACTACATCAAGCTTGTGACTCTACAAACTTGTTGGATGCATTTGCAGTTTGCATTGGTTGTGTTTTGAGTTATGTTTTGCCCACTGAAAGGTGAAAGTAATTTGTGAGTAGATGAGATGTTTCTGAACATTTCAAAATTAATCTAGATAATTCCACGATTAAGACAAACCTTGAATGAATCATGAATAATGATGAGTGACATGCCGTTAATAGGCTACAGCAAAACACCATTACCAATAACCATTACCTATAACAGGGGAGGTTAGCATTTTTGGCAGGATATAATCTTTATTCATGATTTATGGGGTATGTTCATATCTGTTATCATGGTAGCATCCACATTAATGTAGAAGTGTTCAGAAACATCTTCTATTCTTATTTACAACAAAAGTTACTCCAAAATAAGCAATACATTATTCACCATTCAGTTCCTATTGGGCAAAACAATAACCTGAAACACAACCAAACACAAAACTGCAAATGCATCCAACAAGTTAGTACAGTAATCCTGGCTTGCATGCTAGGAATATGGGACCAAATACAAAACCTTTGACTACTTAATATACTATAAGCAATGTTGGGGAGTAGTGAACTACATGTAGTTCAACTAGTAATTAAGCTACATTTTACAGTATCTTGGTGGTAGTTTAACTACATTCTTATCTTGGTAGTGTTTTCAGTAGTTAATTACTGTTTTGCCATGTAGTGGTGTAGCTAACTACTGGAACTACATGCTACTATTTTAGCAAAAATAAAATATGGGTGAAGTAGGCAAGAATGTATTTTATTTTTCGGCATCAGACCTGCATAATTCTCACTTGAAACATAGTTATTGTGTTTAACCCCTAACTGTAACTCCTTAACCTTAACCCTTAAACCTAACCCTAACCCCTAGCCTAGCTAACGTTAGCCACCTAGCTAACGTTAGCCACACAAATTGGAATTTGTTACGTCTACCTCTGTGTCCAGGTTGCAGCACTGGAGTACAGAGCCCAACTATTATTTTTTTTAGCTTCACTGTCCAAATAAGTATAGAGGGTAGTGTATGTGTGTGTGTTATTTTCATTACCACAGGACACACATGACACTGAGCGTGTGGTGTGTTTTGCTACAAGGCTGGTACAATCTGGGTAAAGTGTGTGTGTGTGTGTGTGTACTATACTGTATGCGTGTGTGAGATCCCGAAGTAGCCTCAAGCGTTGCGTGTTGAGTTGAACCGTGCATCTAGGTGTTTTGTGTGTTGATTTTGAATCCAGTGCATGAGAGAAAGCATCCTAAACAAATGTGTTTGTCACCAACAACCAACCAATGAACGGACCAACCAACCAGTAAATACGGCCAACTGGAAGCACAAGGAGCACAGCTCAGATACACAGAGCCCGGCCGGCCCCTGCCAAGACGAATGGATTCAGTTTAACATTGGCAGATACAATATGCTCTTTGTATTTGTAAAAAGGAGAAAAGGGAGGAGAAGTGGAGGGAGGGAGGGAGGGTGGTGTGGGTTTTGAGCAGAGGGATTTGGTGCTGGGGTGGGGGGTGGGGTGTAGAGAGAGGGGTTGGGGGGGGCGGGGTATTTAAAAGAACAGGAAACCAAGCGAGAGCACCTGACGCACATGATAAGTATCAAGGCCTTTGCCACGTGCCAAAGCCTTTCTAGGGGGGGGGGCAGGCACAGGCGCTCGCCACCACCTAATCTCCTTCACTGAGTAGGCGTGCTCTCAAAGCTGCTTTTGTTTCAGAGCTACTTTCACAAGGAGGTACAATCCGCATCCGTATGGGGCGGGCGGCCTCTTTCTCTCCCCACCCCACCCCTCCTTGCCTCATCCCTCTCTCTCTCTCCTCTCTCCACCCTCCTTAGCACTGTTGTTGGGAGTGACCTTTTCCGTCCCCTGGCCCCTGGTCTGGGCTATCAGGGCCCCCATACAGTGCAGCAGACGTACAGAATGACAGCTGGAGGGATGGGGGGGGGCTTTTATTTGATATACTGATCACCCTGTTTGGACATGACCGAGGAGCTGTGAGGGGGAATGTGTGGGAACAGTAACGTCTTTCATGTAGAGAGAGAAAAAAAACACCTCGACATAAATTCAGATGGAGAGAGACGTGCGATGGCTTTGAAGTCACGGTGGTGGGCCATTTGCATTTTTCATGTTGAGCAATGTGAGAGACGGCAAAATGATACTGAACACCAGATAAACAGGCTAGTAGATAAATAGGTGAATTATGAGACTTGTTCTGACTGATGAGTTACCTGACAGACTGCTGAGGCAGCAGTGTATTAACTTACATATTGTTGTTGTTGTTCTCACAGCAACGTGGATGCATGTAGGTCTGTATCACTGAACGAGAGCCTGTCACTTAGTGAATGAATGGATCTATATAGCTACCTCATCACTGTGGAAAATGTATAAATTATGTATTTTATAGGGAGCATCTTACAGCCTACCACAGAATTAATTAGAACATCTATTATATTGTATCTCTATGAGGCCTTCACAGAGTCAAACCCCCATTTAGTGGGCTCCATCAAGCTGTCGCCACACATGAGGATGCCACTCCAGTCTGGCTGTCATAAAACATATCATAATCATTTTATTTCACAAATCTGCCAGTAAAGCCTTGTGGAATAAAACCAGGGACCTGGGAGAGGGGTCCTGTAAAATATTGGGCCAGTTGCCTTTTTCAGCAAATGTCCTTGGCGACAGCTGGAAGTCCTCCCATCTTTACTGGTCCCCAGTGTGGGGAAGAGAGTGGCAACAAACATACCAAACACTCACACAGGTGCGTGCAAGGCTACACACACACACACACACACACACACACACACACACACACACACACACACACACACACACACACACACACACACACACACACACACACACACACACACACACACGCACACACACAACGCACACGGCTGTTCCTCCAGGACCATGATGTTTCTCCAAAGAGCCTTTACAATACTACTACACTTTCAATGTGAATTTGCGTCTTCAATGAAACCTTAGTTGAGTCAACCTCCCTATGAAACTAACAGTAAGCACTTCAACCGTAACATTCAACTAACTCCATTAGAATTGTGTTGGGAGGAAACAAATTGATCGGCTAATGTCACAACATCTCCCCCCACCTTCAGCAACATGCCAATGACTCAATGGGTCAAACATGGCGTCATCTGTTCACCAGCCTGGTCTTCAAGCCCTGCCCTACCCTGGCAACCTGTTGCTGGGTCTGTATGTGATTCCCCCTGGCTGTCTGTCTGTCTCCAGACTCACCAGGCCTGTTGGCAGCTGGCAGCTCAAACACTGTTACCAACCAACCATGCACAGTGCCCCAACAAGGGAGGTTTACAAGTGTGGTTTAAATGTCAAAGGACAGGGACACATGGGGCTGGGGGGCCTGGGGGCCTGGGGTCCACGGCGCCCCCGGGCTAGTCCTGAGTTCCCCAGTGTGGCTAAAAGGTGAGGCTTTATGGGGGAGAGGTGGCCCCTGGACCAGATGCTAACACACATTGCCACCACAACCAGTCATGGCAGCTAGCCTCATGGGTGTCTACCAGGCAAGGGAAGTGGCTGTTTTAAACCAAATAATGTTTGTCTTCCCCTAGCTTGGTCCCAGATCAGTTTTTGCTGTCTAGCCAACTCAAGAAAGCACAAACAGATCTGGGACAAGGCAAGTCTTCCCCTACTAGTCTTTGTCTTGGTACTAATTATGTTGGCCCATTATGTTAAATCTCATGAAATAAATGGAATCACTTAGCTACAGGTCAAAGGTTAATGAGATACTAACTACTACATCTGTTGGGTGCCATTAGCAACAAAGGCAGCCTCTTGTCAGAGATTATATCAGGCACAGATAACGCCTACCTGGCTGGTGGTCCAAACAACACCCAAACCCTGACTGATCTGAAGCGAATCACAAGACAAACACAGTGAAGTAAACAATCCAGTCAGTGCAATGTAAACAGAGTCAGAGAGAAAGCCAGTTGTTTGGGGTTGAAGGAATGGGGGACAGTGGACCCTCCAGAGAGAGTGGGGTCTGGGTCGGAACGTGTGCCTGACCGTCAGCTGTCTCCCAATGACTCCAGGCAAAGCAGTGCCCAGACTGTGGCCCTGCCTGGCGCTCGGTTCGGTGCCAAGGCCAGCTAGCATGCCAGCTGATCCAGCCCCCCCGTCACCACTGGAGACCCCCATAAGCAGCATTAAATCAGATAAAGCCAGTTTTATGCTATATGACCTCCCAGGCACAGCTGGCCCAGAGAGAGAGAGAGAGAAGAAAGAGGGAGAGATAGACAGAAACAGAGAGAGAGAGAGAGAGAGAGAGAGAGAGAGAGAGAGAGAGAGAGAGAGAGAGAGAGAGAGAGAGAGAGAGCTCTGTCGTCCCCTCGTCTGTTTCCAAATATAGTCCCCGTCTCCGACTCACTCTCTGTTTTTGTTATTGTGGCTTTTGTCCTTCATTGAAGACGCAGACATGAGAAAAACATTTATGTTTGGAGAGTCGCTTTTGTAGAGTAGTTTGTAGGGCTTCCATCGGGTGATGATGGCGTCTCAGATGGTGAAGGGAAAGAGGAAGGTAATTATACATGATGGAGTCGTCTGGTTGGCTAGTGACAGTGCGACCGATTCTCTAAGTTGTCTTGTTGGATGGTGACAGTGTTCTGAAGTCGTCTGTTTGGCTAGTCTGACTAGAGCTCAGAGGACTGCACTAAGACTTGACTAGGGAACGAATATGACTTTGGACTCCCCTTCGACACAACCCCACCTCCAAAAAAACCATGACAATTTTTGCAGAACTGAATGACAGACCAATTTGTTACACAACGGCTCTAAGGTGTAATGGCGTAATATTAAACGGCTATTCACTATATTATAAGTCCAAGATATTTTTAACTCTGTCACCTTTATCACAACCTTACATTCTTCCCGCAAGACCAACAACTACCATGGCAGCTACTGTAGTCAAAACAAGTCATTTAACTGATAAGGCTAAATGAAACTATTCCAGCCATTTGGCTACGCTGGCCAGTTACATTCTGTGCCTCCAATACCACCGGCACCGCAGTAATATCAACATCAAAATATACAGAAACAAAATGTATTTCAATAAAAGTGACTGTTCTGTTCGGCATCCCAGGTATTTGTCTAATCAGCCTGGGCTCTGTTTTTGTTGTCTGGTCGGTGTGTTAACCCCCAGCATTCCCTAGATGCTAATCATCATAAGATCCTTCAGACACAAACAGGAAGGTATTTAATCAGAGCATCAGCAACCAGTTCCATCTCAGAGAGAGGCCTCTCTTTCTTTCATACACTGAGGTACAGGAGAGAGGGGGAGGGAGGCAGAAAGAGAGAGAGGGAGGGAGAGAGAGGGAGAGAGAGATCAAATCAAATCACATTTTATTGGTCACATACACGTGGTTAACAGATGTTATTGCGGGTGTGGCGAAATGCTTGTGCTTCTAGCTCCGACAGTACAGTAATATCTAACAAGTAATATCTAACAGTTTCAGAGAGAGAGAGAGAGAGAGAGAGAGAGAGAGAGAGAGAGAGAGAGAGAGAGAGATGCACAGCTGCTCGGGCACAATCGACCTCACAGTACCTACTCAGTCTGCGGCCTGTCATTGGAGAAGGCCAATTGCCTCTTGTCCGTATGATGGTAAAAGCGGGTTGGAGAATAAAACCACACATTCAAAAATAGAGCTTTAGTCACTTTGCTGCTGTTCTGAATGGCAAATACTGTACTCACATAGAGCCTGCATACCAACAACAGACCCCTTAATGCCAATTGGCCAGGAATTAATAACACTAAAGATGTATTCAACTCTGTGGACTATTATAGTTTATAAATAATGAATAAGAGAATTCAGCTCTGTATTTAGCTGTGGACACAGACTGTGTGATACTGGCATGGGCTGTAGCAACACACACACTAAAAATATCAGCCTGACTCTGGTGCTCTGGCCCTCTGTCTCTCTTTGTCCCCCCAGCCCAGCTCAGCACGACAGCTGAGGGTACAGCCCAGGGGGAGAGAGAGTGGTACCTGTCCCACACCATTATGGGGGGAGCAACAGGTGGAAGTGCAGTATGTGTGTTTGCGCAGGGCTGGGCTGCGGGGACAGAGAAAGCCAGAGGGCCAGAGCACCAGAGCCAGGCTGATATTTTTTGCCTGTAGTTAAAAGGGGAGCCCATCAAACACAGCCCCCTGCCTCTCTCCCTGCATCCCCCCATGTCCCTCTGCAAGGAAGCAGTCAGAAAAGATCACAGTCCTCATTTAGGCAGCCTGTTGATTTAAAGGGCGGGGGGCAGGCCCACTCAGGAAATTACTGCAGGTAGCTCTTTTCAAGTTCCTCTGTGCTGAATTAGGCCTTTCTATTTTTAACATGACATTGGCGCAGAGAGAGAGAGAGAGAGAGAGAGAGAGAGAGAGAGAGAGAGAGGGGTGGGGGGACGAGGGAGAGAGGGATGGATGGAGCGAGAGGGATGGATGGAGAGAGAGGGAGGAAGTGGGAGAGAGAGATAGAAAGAAAGAAAGAGAGAGATAGAAAGAGAGAGAGAGAGAGAGAGAGAGAGAGAGAGAGAGAGAGAGAGAGAGAGAGAGAGAGAGAAATGGAATAAGCCCAGAAGGTATTTTTTGTTGATTTGAGTAAATTATAAAGTTATAAAAATACTTCTTTGTAATTAGGAAAATGTGTATGAAGTAAGAGGAAACTAAACATCCATAGCTAGCCACATCGTGAGCGTTAATCATTTATTCAACCTTGGATGGAGCAAGTGAGACATGACGAATCCAGGCACGTTTCAGACGTTTTCTTAAACAACGCTGCAGCCCAAATGGAACCATGTTCCCTATATAGTGCACTAACTTTGGTCAAAAGTAGTGCACTATATAGGGAATAGGGTGCAATTTGGAACATAGACATAGTAAAGCCACCTACAGTATGTTGGGCAACAGGCAGCAGTGTGGCTCAGCTCAGTGCTTTACCGGACAGATTGTGGTCAGGTGAGGAAGAGGTTGGGGGAAATAGAATTGTGTCCGCATCATGTCACACTCTGTCACACCATCACACTACCACATGACGCGGAGCCGATGACTCATCAGAGGAGATCAACAGAGCACGACTGATGGATTCTACCACATCTTCATCTTTCTAAGATCACATATGATTGACTATGCCCCATCTAGTCTCCGTGCAACCCTGTTGTAATCATTACAGACATGTATAGTGATTTTAATCTTAATTTAGAGAGCTTGGGACTATAAGGTTCTGTCTGCAAAAAGATAGCTTACACACGCACGCGTATGCAGCCAGTCACACACACATACACACACATACACACATACACACGTACACACACACCCCTGTCTGGTGAAGGGACACACTCTTTTCACACCATTTTGCCTAGTGGGTGGTGCTATACGTCACGGTGGGCTTCAAAGTGCAAGGCCTGTCCGAAGCGCATCCACATTCAACCGAGAACACTGCGCCTGGGACCTCATTCATAAATGAAGCTATGGTGGTTTAAAGCAATTTTCTTCTTCTATTCTTTTTAACTTAACAACACGAATTGGGGTATTTAGTGTACTATATACAGTAGGTAGATGACAATGAACAGAACAAGGCTATGTCAATAACAAAATTTAGACAAAAAATGAATATAGAACCTTATAGTCAAAACCTCTCGATTTAGGAATTAATATTCCTAAACACTACTTTATATCAGTATATTGTCATGTCTTTACACATAATGATGAGACTGTGAAAGACTAGTGTTCCCGTTATTTCCATTCAAAAAGGAAAGCAAAGGCTGAGTAGCAAGAAAGGAGGTCTGGGCTGCCCAGCCAAGCCTTATTTGGAAGATAATGCAAGCAGCTTTATTCATTGCATAATGTTATTTTAAAAGTTTTTACCTGAGTAGGTCTGACATTTTGTCACTACTTCCAGGCATGAGTAAGCAGACAGGGCTTCCAGTCGCTCTGACTTCCTCACGACGGGTCAGAACATGGATGTGACTAATAATAGTCCTATGTGGGGTCAGAATGTTCATACATGTGTGTGTATAGAGATTCCTGTTCTTGTTTGGACACACCCTGGAGCCTGTAGCAGACACAGGGACAAAGAAAACACCCACACGCAGGCACACAGACACGTAGACACACACCCCTGTCTGGTGACAGGACACACTCGCCTGGTAGGCGGTGTTATATGCCACGGTGGTTGTGAGTTTCAAATTACAAGGCCTGTCCGAAGCGCATCCACGTTCAACTGAGAACCCTGAGCCTGAGAACTCATTCATAAATGAAGCTGTGGTGGGTTTATACTTTATAGTTTACCATTTAAATTCATATTAGTACATTCTTTTTCTTTATTTCAACTAACGATACCTAGCTACCAAGTGGCTGGACCAGTTTTCCCAAAAGTGAACAATGTGTAATGTCAAGTTTTGCTTGCTAGCCAAACAACAAAGTCAATGCTGCTATCAAGCCAAATAATCTACACATTTTACCTGAATTAAATATATGAAACGGATCATGACTAGATTTACTCTCATGTCACTGGGATTGGTTAGTCAACATGCAATAATACCTGTAAATCCTGCATAGCGTTGCTGGCTTCATTAAAAACTGTTAAAGGGATACTTCGTGATTTTGGCAATGATTTTGGATACTTCCTGAGAGTCAGATGAACTCGTGGATACCATTTTTATGTCTCTGTGTCCAGTACGAAGGAAGTTAGAGGTAGTTCCGTGAGCTAGCTTTAGCACAATGACTGGAAGTCTATGGGTAGATACCGGTAGACTTCCAGTCATTGCGCTAACACTAGTTAGCAATTGTGCTAGCGCTAATTAGCAACATCCTTCAAACTGCTCACATAGACATAAGATAGATAGATAGATAGATAGATAGATAGATAGATAGATAGATAGATAGATAGATAGATAGATAGATAGATAGATAGATAGATAGATAGATAGATAGATAGATAGATAGATAGATAGATAGATAGATAGATAGATAGATAGATAGGTACTTTATTGATCCCCGAGGGGGAAATGTCTTTGTCAAGCAGCTACAACAACAAAACACAGGGCAGGTGCAAAATGCCACAAAATGCCACAATAAAAATGGTATCCACAAGTTCATCTGACTCATAGCCAAAATCCTGAAGTATCCCTTTCATCTGATGGATTTTGGATGTCCTTGGTCCTATTTATTTGTTAAAGGGCCTATATATGAGGCCAACTTTACCATATTACCCTGGAGGCATACTTTAACACCCAGTTTCATTACTTTGCATGAATGATATTGGTCAGGTATATCGGGAGATCATCTTCAAATACGTTTATATTCATGTTTACCAATACTGATACCTGTTACGTGTGGGTCCTGTCTAATTATTTCTGGAAGCGTTATTGCCAGTGAAAACAGGAGGGGGAGAGGTGGTATCCCTGTCTTGTGCCCCTTTCTTAAGCAATTTCATCAGATAATGTATTACTTTTGTATATTTTTGATTTAGGACATTTACACAATATTTTTAATATAAAATGTTTTGTTTCAGCTAGAAAATTGAAAGCTTCCACATTTTTTAACAGAAAAGGCCCTTCCTGAAGGTCGAAAGCCTTTTCGGCATCAACAGCCATTATCTATAAATCTATATCTTGTTTTTTTGCATATTGTATTAAACTGAAACATGTTCTTGTATTTGTTTGTAAGTGTCTATTTTAAATAAACTCTGTTTGATTGATATGATCTCTTTTTTTAGTGATTATTTTTGTCTGTGATAAGTGCTTCAGAGTTGTTGAGTCTAAGAAGGCTACAAGATCCTGTTGTTTAATTCTGATTTATATACATTTTCATAGAAGCTTGTAAAATTGACATTAATCGCATTGTTGTTTCTCATTACTGCGTTTGTATCTTTATGTTTTAAAAATATAACTGGATTAGCATGAATTCAAGATGCTTTATTTGAGTTTAACCTGTAGTTGTTGGCTCTCTTCAAAATAAAAATATCGTATCCCTGCTTAAGTTCAGAATTTTTTTTTTTATATAGCACATAATGACAAAGCGAAAAAACAGGTTTTTAGACATGTGTATTAAAAATAAAAAACTGAAATACCTTATTTATTCAGACCCTTTGCTATGAGACTTGAAATTGAGCTCAGGTGCATCCTGTTTCCATTGATAATCCATGAGATGTTTCTACAACTTGATTGGAGTCCACCTGTGGTAAATTAAATTGATTGGACATGATTTGGAAAGGCACCCACCTGTCTATATAAGGTCCCACAATTGACAGTGCATGTCCAAGCAAAAACCAAGCCATGAGGTCAAAGGAATCTCAGAGATAGGTTAGTGTGGAGGCACAGATCTGGGGAAGGGTACCAAAACATTTCTGCAGCATTGAAGGTCCCCAAGAACACAGTGGCCTCCATCATTCTTAAATGGAAGAAGTTAAGAACCTCCAAGACTCTTCCTGGAGCTGGCCGCCCGGCCAAACTGAGCAATCGGGGGAGAAGGGCCTTGGTCAGGGAGGTGACCAAGGACCCAATGGTCACTCTGACAGAGCTTTAGAGTTCCTCTGTGGAGATGGGAGAACCTTCCAGAAGGACAACCATCTCTGCAGCACTCCACCAATCAGGCCTTTATGGTAGAGTGGCCAGATGGATGCCACTACTCAGTAAAAGGCACATGACAGCCAGCTTGGAGTTTTCCAAAAGACACCTAAAGACTCAGACCATGAGAAACAAGATTATCTGGTGTGATGAAACCAAGATTGAACTCTTTGGCCTGAATGCCAAGCGCCACGCCGGGAGGAAACCTGACACCATCCCTACGGTGAAGCATGGTGGTGGCAGCATCATGCTGTGGGGATGTTTTTCAGCGGCAGGAACTGGGAGAGGTCAGGATTAAGGGAAAGATGAACAGAGTACAGTCAGATCCTTGATGAAACCCTACTCCAGAGCTCTCAGGAGCTCAGACTGGGGCGAAGGTTCACCTTCCAACAGGACAACGACCCTAAGCACACAGCCAATAAAACGCAGGAGTGGCTTGGGGACAAGTCTCTGAATGTCCTTCAGTGTCCCAGCCAGAGCCCGGACTTGAACCTGAAAATAGCTGTGCAGCAACGCTCCCCATCCAACCTGACAGAGCTTGGGAGGATATTTAATTTAAAGTAAGTTAAGAAGGACACATCGACAGGTTTTTCACCTTGTCAGCTCGGGTATTCAAACCAGTGAACTTTCAGATACAGGCCCAACTGACACAACGACAGAAATGCGGGACCCAAAAGCAGACACGGAGGCAGAATGATGATCAAATATTTAATAAAGAATAAGGGACAAGGCGGTCTCGTAGTGGTCGACAGGCAAGGTTCGTAACAGGGAATCAGAAGGTCAGTAGTCCAATAAGGGAAGGGCAGGCTCGTAGTAGTAGTTCAGGCAGGGTTCGGTAACGGGGATCAGAAGGATGGCAGTACAGAGGAGTAGACAGGCTCGTAATCCAAAAACAGGTAGAGGTCCAAATACCGGGAAAAACGACTGGCAGAGTTAGTGACACAAAACAGAGAACGCCGGAACGAATGTACTAGAGAAGACGATCTGGCAAATGCCAACAGAACCCAAGGAACTAAATACCAAAGGACTAATGAGGATAGGGTGCACCTGGTGTGGGGAGGGGACAAACACAGACAGGTGAAACATATCAGGACATGACACCAACGCTCTAACTGCTAGACTACCTGCCTCCCATTCTTCTAACCGCTAGGCTACCTGCCCAAATACAGGTGTGCCAAGCTTGTAGTGTCATACACAAGAAGACTCGAGGCTGGAATGTCTGCCAAAGGTGCTTCAACAAAGTACTGAGTAAAGGGTATAAATACTTACTGCATGTAAATGTGATATTTGAGTATTTTTACATTTGCAAAAATGTCTAAAAACCAGTCTTTGCTTTGCCAAAAATCTGTAATTCTGCCCCTGAACAAGGCAGTTAACCCACTGTTCCTAGGCCGTCATTGAAAATAAGAATTTGTTCTTAACTGACTTGCCTAGTAAAATAAATGTAAAAAAAAAAAAAAAATAGATTGATGAGGGAAAAAAAACTTTTAATCCATTTTATAATAAGGCTGTAACGTAACAATATGTGGAAAAAGTCAAGGGGTCTGAATACTTTACGAATGCGCTGTATATGTATCAACTCAAAAGTACTAGCACCTGCAGAATTAATCTGTACTTCCAGCATGTGAACCAGTACTCCTGTGAGGGTTAAACTTAACTGTGCCTTAGCCTGGCTGCTGATTTCAAAGAGACTGAGTAATAAGGATTCTGAAATGGCCTCTTCTACTCTCCTCTTCTCTTCTGTCCCGTGATGTGAAGGGTCCACTTCTCCTGCTCTCCTTCTTCAGACAATGGTCAATGATGCCAGACATGTGAAAACACAGGGCCTCCACGGTAATGTAGTTATAATGCTAATAAAGAGACAGGCTGTCAGGGCCAATAACTCAGCAGGGTCACTGGTCAGCCTCTGATGGGAAAGGATGTCTGTCTGTCTGTCTGCCTGCCTGCCTGCCTGCCTGCCTTCCTGTCTGTCTGCCTTTCTGTCCATCTGCCTGTCTGTCTGTCCCATTGTCTGTCTTGTCTGCAGAATGCTCCTCCTTCCACTATATTTATAACCCTGGGGTGAAAACTCAGTTGTCAAAATAAGACGTTACTAAGGAAGGCTATTTATTCTGAAAATAAAAATAAAAACAAGGGAAACAAACACTTCAGGAAGGAACACAGGGTCGGATTTTCCGGAGAAATTATAATCCAAACAAAAACAGACAGACAGCTGCCCTTCCGACCTCAGCTTTGTCATGGCAACGCCAACAGAACCCAGGGCCGTATTCACAAGGAGTCTTAGAGCAGGAGTGCTGATCTAGGATCAGTTTGCCCTTTAAGATTACATGGGTAGGGGGGACCTGGACACTCCCACTGAGATGCTTTGTGAATACAGGCCTAGCCTAGGTCTCATGAAGTCACAAAGTAGCAAGACGGAGGCAGCAGCCATTAGTGGAGACAGGAGGGAGAGTGAGAAACAAACTAAGTACCTCAGGAGTAATTGTGATACAGTTTCACAAGTCTATGTCAATTATATGGTAGTGAATTACCACAGGTATAAGTAACACACCTGTATCACACACAATGAGAAGTAAATAGAATTACATGAAGTTGTACAATAAAAGTTGCAAAAGCCATGAATGGTTAGCTTTTGAATAGTAACAAATAATGATCATTTATTTCACATTTCTGATCATTTAATAAAACGTTGTTCAAATGTTTCAACACTAAGAAAGATGTCAAATGAAAAATTAAAAAGAGAAACCTTTCTTCCTTCAAGTTTATAGGCTAGCATTATGCTAAGCGCCTGGGGCCAAGGATTACAGTATAGTTCATGGAAAACATGAACTAACAGCAAATAACAGCATCCTTGTGTTTGCTAAGAACCCTTCTCTCTGTATTTCATTGGGGGGTTTTCCCAACATGATTTCCCAGTTGTCAATAAACATCAGTGATGTTATTATAAAGCACTTTAATGCACTGTGTCAGTCAGTCAGGGTCCCCTCGTGGCACTATAGGGTATCACATTGAATTAATTTAATAAGAAATAAATTGGATATGCACTATTTTGGGGGATCAATGTGCTAAGTTCACCAACCAGGCACTTGAATCAAATGCCTTTAGTATTTCCATTTGGAGTATGGTTCCATGTGGCTCAGTTGGTAAAGCATGGTGCTTGCAATGCAAGGTTTGTGGGTTTGATTACCACAGGGGACCAGTGCAAAAATGCATGCACTCACTACTGTTCGTCGCTCTTAATAAGCACGTCTGCTAAATGACTAACATGTTAATATACTACTTTCACATCCTGAGAGATATGCTGACTTTATGTGCATGTTAAGAGGCCTGCGTATCACATTTAGCCCTCATCCCTTTGGACCATAAAGAAGACAGTGTTAAATCTCTGTCATCGAGGCTTGCTGAAGGCAAACAGACAGACCAGGGCCCCAAGAGGCTGAAGGCAGCAGGAGTGTGCTTTTCTGGTCCCCCAGGGGCCCCTCCCTCCCCCCTCTCTCTCTCAGTCCTCCATCCTCTGTCTGGCTGCAGCTTGGGAAGGCATCAGTGAGGGCCAGGGGCTGGGTTGTGGCTGGCTATTGAAACACATGCAGCAGACAGGTGGTCTTTCACTTTCCTCCCCTGTCTTTCTCTGCACAAATGGAGCAAGCTGGTGGGCAAAGCAGGAGAGAGAGGGAGGGAAAGAGAGAGTGAAACAGACAGAGGGAGAAAGAGAGAGAAAGAAAGAAGAGAAACAGTCATACGGAAAGAGAAAGAGTGCAAAAGACAGACAACGAGGGAGAAGGAACAGAAGAGAGTGAGGCAGAAAGAGAAAGGGAGTAAAGAGGTGAGAGAATGAGAGCGAAAGTGGCTTCCAGCAGAAAGTGCAGCTGCAGTCTTGATGACAAATCATTTCCCAGATACTGCTCATTTCTAAAACCCAGGAAATTTCCACTCGATTCATGTGTTGGATCTGATTACCTGTCCACATGCAGAAAATACACTCAAAGCGCACTGCAGGCCTAATTACAGATATGATTGATCCTCATGCACCAAACATCAGTCACACACCCTTGGCAAACACTACACCCGCTACACCCCTCAAAGCGGAGAAAAGAAGGAAAACTGTTGAGGGGGAAAAAGAGTAATAGCTGGAACTTAACACATATCTCAGATTCCTTATTCATATAAATAACATTTATGTGAGCTGAATTAAATAAATACAATAAAAGAGAAGTCCAGGCCCTTGAACTTTATTTGTTCTGGGCTGCCTAGTGGGCAGAGTGCCTCTGACTGACTCCCAGTGCTTTTATTCATCTATGTGTGTTGGAGAGGGATTTACAGGAGCACACTGGTATGTTACACAGGGGAGAGATTCTTCTCTCTCGCAGGCAGCTGTGCAAATCTCCCTGCATGGGGAGGGAGAGAGGTGGAGAGTTTCAGCGCTACACCACCCCTGGACCATGGCCTCGCTCATACCCCGGGATGGATCTCATCTCAGCCCACAGCAGCGCCTCCGCCCGCCAAAACCAACAGCCGCCCTCTGGCCCTCCACGCTCCTGTGGCACGTGGCTCCTGATTCTAACCCAGGGTGGGGTTGCAGGGTGTGGGGTAGCGTCATGTCAGTGCCCCTAGTCCCTGGTTCTCCAGTCAGTCTCCAGTTCAGTTTGTCCTCTCACCCGCTCAGCTGGCTCCTGGCTTCAGCATCAAAAGGCCTCAGAGCGCAGGCTGGAGAAACACTATAGGCCCTCTCCATCCTCATTGTTTTTCTCTCGTTAGCAGACAGGGACAGGAGTGTGTGTGTGGGGTCAAACGTTCAGGACGTACAGTTACGCAAAGTTCAGCAACAGAGAATGAAAAACTCGGCTTACTGGTGGCCCACTGGCTGTCAGTCACAAAGGAGGAGAGAAACACCTCTCCCTTTTCTCTATCAGGAAAGAAAATATGTTTTGTCCCACAATACAGGCCTCCCTATTCTACTACCTGAGCAGCATCAACTGGAACAAAAAGACTGGGATCATACGGTATTCACATATACTGTCAATATTGTACTATTGCTTAGAGAAAAAATAACTAATGTAGAAAAGTTCCTGGTCAACGCCGAAAAGTCTAAAGGACTTAAGATCTCAATAAAGGGGATTATTCATTGAAGCATAATAATGTGGTATGTACTCTATTGTTATTTTAGCTGTCTGCTCAAGGCGTAAGTAGTGACACTGATGTTCCTCTGGGCTTAAAGGCTCACAAGTTCACCACAGTAATTTCCACTTGCAGAGGTCAAGTTCTTTTCAAATGTGAAATTCTTTGTAAAATATTTGAGTAGTTCTTCGAATGTGTCTAGAAACATCCATTTATGGATCTGACCTCTAGAAATAGACCAGTTCCCATCAAAACAATGGCATGCTCATCTAAGCTGATAAGATGCCGATCAGATGAGCTCATTCTGATGTGTGTGTGTATGAGAGAGAGAGAGAGAGAGAGAGAGAGAGGACTAAAAATATGGGGGATTGAAGTTTGGTCACCAAAAGGACAGACGACTGACGTCAGCACACGATTAATGTTTGGTGAGAGTTTCCTGGTCTGTTGGTTTCCACAGTATTTAACCAACGTGGAATTGACGTCTGTGCACAGTGGGAGGGAAGAGAAAAGCCCCTCTCATACACAAAGCATGAGAGGACAGCTTTGAGATAATTTCATAGATAATGAAAAAGGTTTGTTTAAATACCCACTTAAAACAGTTTGCTTTTTTTTGGGTCAAATTCCTGGGCTTAAACTTTAACAAAGATCATCAATTGATAAGACAAATGTAAAAAAGTAGAACATATTCTGACTGAGGCATCTCTTGAGCAACAACCCTGAAAGCCCTCCACACTTTTTCCTGACCTGCTTTTTCTTTCTCCTTCACTTCCCTTTCTCTTTCTCCCTCTTTCCTTCTCCACCTTCCTTCCTTCCTCCCTCCTCTCTCTCTCCCTCTCTCCCTCTTTCCTTCTCCACCTTCCTTCCTCCCCTCTCTCTCTCTGTCTCTCTCTCTCTCTCTCTCTGCCTCTCTCTCTCTCTCTCTGCCTCTCTCTCTCTCTCTCTGCCTCTCTCTCTCTCTCTCCTTCCCTGTGGACTTTAACAATGTCCCTCTTATTGTAAACCATTCATCTGTTTTATGCTGCGCTGGGAAATAAATCACGAGCTCGGATGCCTCTGGCATTCTTTCCCCTGGCCAATGAGCTGGAGATGAGGTGATTTAATATCACAGGGTGCTTTGTAGTGTGCTTTGTAACTGACAGCTCCCTCTGCGCCCTCCACTCTGACGCTAACCGCTAATGCTAACTCCAGCCCACAGCTGGATAGAGCCAGGCGCGGCAGGGAGAGGTGGGGTGAGAGGTGAACGCTGGACTGTGTGTGTCCACTGCCACTCACAAGGGCAAGACTTCCTAGGCCTACAAGCAGCTACATAGCAGGCAGCATGAGCTAGTTAGATCAGTGTTTTGGGATGATGTCGCTAAGGACACTATGAAGTTACAGTATGGAGCAAGTGACATGACCTCCCTGTGATGACGTAATCCAGTCACTCAATGCCACGCAGATGCAACCCTTTCTCTTCCCCTCCAAATAAACCCATACTTCATCATGTACCCACACCCACCATGAGCAACACTTGCCCGGTGCACATCCTCTCCAACCCTCAATGCCAGAGAGGGGCTAAACCATCCATGCCAACCAGATTCCTATACATCATGCTAACAGTATGCACTCCACATCAGAGTAAAGGATTGAAAGACATTGTAGAGGCTTAGAGGCGTCCATTGTAGAAATACCGTGGTCACACTATATCTACAGTATCTGCAATACCTAAGGGGACAGTCTGTTGCCCTTGTCAATGCAATTTCCAATGTAACTTTAAAATCACTTGTAAATCAAATCAATGTTTATTAGTCACGTACACATATTTGCAAATGTTATCGCAGGTGCAGCGAAATGCTTGTGTTTTAAGCTCCAACCGTGCAGTAATACCTAGCAATAAAAAACAATACATACACTACATGTCCAAAAGTATGTGGACACCTGCTCGTCGAACATCTTATTCCAGAATTATGGGCATTAATATGGAGTTGGTCCCCCCTTTGCTGTTATAACAGCCTCCACTCTTCTGGGAAGGCTTTCCACTAGATGTTGGTACATTGTTGCAGTGGCTTGCTTCCATTCAACCAGAAGAGCATTAGTGAGGTTGGGCACTGATGTTGGGCGATTAGGCCTGGCTAGCAGTTGGCGTTACAATTCAGCCAAAAGTTGTTTGTTATGATTGAGGTCAGGGTTCTATGCAGGCCAATCATGTTTTTCCACATCGATCTCGGTAAACCATTTCTGTATGGACCTCGATTTGTGCCCAGGAGCATTGTCATGCTAAAACAGGAAAGGGCCTTCCACAAACTGTTGCCACAAAGTTGGAAGATAGAATTGTCTAGAACGTCATTGTATGCTGTAGTGTTAAGATTTCCCTTCACTGGAACTAAAAAGCCTACCCCGAACCATGAAAAACAGCCCCTGACCATTATTCCACCAAACGTTACAGCTGCCACTATGCATTCTGGCAGGTAGCGTTCTCCTGGCATCCGCCAAACCCAGATTTGTCTGTCTGACTGCCAGATGGTGAAGCTTGATTCATCACTCCAGAGAAAGTGTTTCTACTGCTCCAGTGTCCAATGGTGGCGAGCTTTACACCACTCAAGCTGGCGCTTGGCATTGCGCATGGTGATCTTTGGCTTGTGTGTGGCAGCTCGGCCATGGAAGCGCACTTCATGAAGTTCCTGACGTTGCTTCCAGAGGAATTTTTGGAACTCAGTAGTAAATGTTGCAAACGAGGACAGACAATTTCTACGCGCTTCAGCACTCGGCGGTCCCATCTGTGTGCTTCTGTGGCCTACAACTTCGCGGCTGAGCAGTTGTTCCCCCTAGACGTTTCCACTTTACAATAACAGCACTGAGCTCTTCAGTACAGACCATTATACTGCCAATGTTTATCTATGGAGATTGCAATGGGTGTGGCTGAAAAAGCCAAATACACATACTTTGGGCCATGTAGTGTACACAATCCCCAATTTATTTTTACAAAATAAAGGAATTAAGAAATATCAGAATGAGCAAGGTCAGAGTCCGGAATATACATATACAGTATATACATATAATGTATATAAATATATACAGTTGAAGTCGGACATTTACATGAATAAAAATTCCCTGTCGTAGGTCAGTTAGGATTACCACTTTATTTTAAGAATGTAAAATGTCAGAATAATAGTAGAGAGAATGATTTATTTCAGCTTTTATTTCTTTCATCACATTCCCAGTGGGTCAGAAGTTTACATACACTCAATTAGTATTTGGTAGCATTGCCTTTAAATTGTTTAACTTGGGTCAAACGTTTCGGGTAGCCTTCCACAAGCTTTCCACAATAAGTTGGGTGAATTTTGGCCCATTCATCCTGACAGAACTGGTGTAACTGAGTCAGGTTTGTAGGCCTCCTTGCTCGCACACGCTTTTTCAGTTCTGCCCACAAATTTTCTATAGGAGTGAGGTCAATACCTTGACTTTGAGCCATTTTGCCACAACTTTGGAAGTATGCTTGGGGTCTTTGTCCATTTGGAAGACCCGTTTGCAACCAAGCTTTAACTTCCTGACAGATGTCTTGAGATGTTGCTTCAATATATCCACATAATTTTCCTTACTCATGATGCCATCTATTTTGTGAAGTGCACCAGTCCCTCCTGCAGCAAAGCAATTTTTGTTTCATCAGACCAGAGGACATTTCTCCAAAAAGTACGATCTTTGTCCCTGTGTGCAGTTGCAAACCGTATCTGGCTATTTTGGCGGTTTTGGAGCAGTGGCTTCTTCCTTGCTGAGCGGCCTTTCAGGTAATGTCGATATAGGACTCGTTTTACTGTGGATATTGATACTTTTGTACCTGTTTCCTCCAGAATCTTCACAAGGTCCTTTGCTGTTGTTCTGGGATTGATTTGCACCAAAGTACGTTCATCTCTAGGAGACAGAACGCGTCTCCTTCTTGAGCGGTACGACATCTGTGTGGTCCGATGGTGTTTATACTTGCGTACTATTGTTTGTACAGATGAAGGTGGTACCTTCAGGCATTTGGAAATTTCTCCCAAGGATCAGACTTGTAGAGGTCTACAATTTCATTTCTGAGGTCTTGGCTGATTTCTTTTGACTTTCCATGATGTCAAGCAGGAGGCACTGTGTTTGAAGGTAGGCCTTGAAATACATCCACAAGTACACCTCCAATTGACTCAAAGTATGTCAATCATAAGCTTCTAAAGCCATGACTTCATTTTCTGGAATTTCTCAAGCTGTTTAAAGGCACAGTCAATTTAGTGTAAGTGAAATAATCTATCAGTAAACAATTGTTGGAAGAATTACTTGTGTCATGCACAAAGTAGATAACTGACTTGCCATCGTTTGTTAACATGAAATCTGTGGAGTGGTTGAAAAATGAGTTTTAATGACTTCAACCTAAGTGTATGTAAACTTCAGACTTCAACTGTACACACATAATGGTGTGTATAAACAGTATGGACAGTATATGAATCTCTAAGGTACACGGTAGAGTACCGGGTGGTAGTCGGCTAGTAACAGTGACTAAGGTTCAGGGCAGGGTACTGGGCAGAGGCTGGCTAGTGATGACTGTTTAACAGTTTGATAGTCTGGAGATAGAAGCTGCTTACCTTGGTCCCAGCTTTGATGCACCTGTACTCTCTCTGTCATCTTTGGTTGAGGTGGCTGAGGTCCTTGATGATCTTTTAGGCCTTCCTTTGACACCGGTTGTTGTAGATGTCCTGGAAGGCAGGAAGTGTGCCCCTGGTGATGCGTTGGGTTGACCACACAACCCTCTGGAGAGCCCTGGGGTTGCGGCCGGTGCAATTGCCGTACCAGGTGGTGATACAGCCCGATAGGATGCTCTCAATGGTGTATCTGTAGAAGTTCTTCAGCCTCCTGAGCTGCTGTCTGTGTGAAGGGCCTATTTTAGATCGTCAGTGATGTGCAAGCCGAGGAGCTTGAAGCTTTTGACCCTCTCCACTGCGGCCCCATTGATGTGGATGGGGGCGTGCTCTCTCTGCTGTCTCTTGTAGTCCACGATCAGTCTCTTCATTTTGTTGATGTTGATGGATAGGTTATTTTCCTGGCACCACTCCGCCATGGCTCTCACCTCCTCCCTGTTGGCTGTTTTGTCATTGTTGCTAATCAGGCCTACCACTCTTGTGTCGTCGGAAAACTTGATAATTGAGTTGGAGATGTGCGTGAACAGGGAATACAGGAGGGGGCTGAGCACGCAACCCTGTGAGGCTCCCGTGTTGAGCATCAGCGTGGGGGAGGTGTTATTGCCTACATTCACCACTTGGGGTCGGCCCGTCAGGAGGTCCAGGACCCAGTTGCACAGGGAGGGGTTCAGACCCAAGGCCCTGAGCTCAATGATGAGTTTGGATGGCACTATGGCGTTGAAGGTTGAGCTGTAGTTGATGAACAGCATTCTTACGTAGGTATTTCTCTTATCCAGGTGGGATAGGGCAGTGTGCAGCGCAATGGAGATTGCATCGTCCGTGGATCTGTTAAGGTCATATATGAGTTGTAGTGATGACAGAAGTGAGTGCTACGGACGGTAGATATGGAGCGATTAAATATGTCCGTACACACTTCAGCCAGCTGGTCTGCACATGGTCTGAGGACGCCGCTTGGGAAGCCGTCTGGGCCAGCAGCCTTGTGAGGGTTAACAAGCTTAATGACTTACTCACTTCGGCCATGGAGAACGAGAGCACACAGTACTAGTGATCATCGGGGGCCCGCATTGGTGGCTTGATGTTGTTTTCCTCAAAATGGGTGAAGAACGTGTTTAGCTTGTCCCCGAGCGAGGTATTTCCCTTTATAATCTGTGACTGTCTGGAGTCCCTGACACATTTAGTAGGTCTTGTGTCTGAGCCGTTGAATTGCGACTCCACTTTGTCCCTGTACTGTTGTTTTGCCTCTTTGATTGCCTTACGAAGGTCATAGCTGGGGTGTTTGTCCATGTTCCCAGTCATCTAGCCATGTTTAAATGCGGTGGTTCACGGTTTCAGTTGTATGCGAATTCTGCCAACTATCCATAGTTTTTGGTTTGGATAAGTTCTAATCATTACAGTGTGAACAACATCCTTTATGCACTTCCTGATGAACCCAGTCACGAGTCAGTTTACATCTATATTATTCTCAGAGGCAACAAGGAGCATTTACCAGTCCGCGTGATCAAAACAATCTTAAAGCATAGATTCCGATTGTTTACACCAACGTTGAATAGTCCTTACCACGGGAGCTTCCTGATTAAGTTTCTGACTATAGGTGGGGAGGAGCGTAATGGAGGTGTGATCTGATTTGCCGAAGGGAGTGTGTGTGAGGACCTTGTAGCCATCCCGGAAGGGAGAGTAGCAATGATCCAGGGTCTGTGTTGCGTGTGTAGCACAGGTTACCAACCATTAGTCTGTGTGATTAACAGGGGCTGAGCTAGAGCAGCGTTTGTGAGAAAACGGCGGATCCAGACGTGGCACGGGGTCAAAAAAATGCTGTAGAGTCAGAATGGTTTAAACTACAATCTATTAAAAGTTAAATGTTTTGCTTTATGATGCTCACAAGCTACACAATAGTCTTTAGAAGGTAAGGGGTCCTTATACATAGAAGATCATAGTAAATCCAAGGACATAGTCCTATAGTACTCACATAAGCTCACATAGTTGCTGTCACAAACTCCACACAGTGTCATTGACTAGAGAAAAAGTTCTGTACTCTTATTAGGTTTTTGATTTGGTGGACATTATTATTTTTATTTGCATTTGTCAATAAAACGTATTAATGCAACTGTTTATGTGAAATAGTTTTCCTGAAAATAAAAGTGTAAAATACTAAATTGTGAGGCTAAATAAAAGGGCTGGACATGCAGATAAATAAAAGTCAGATTAATGAAAAGTCAATTTTTGCTGGGGTCTCGGGACTGATAGGGTTAAAGTCCACAGCTACAATACATGCGGCCTCAGGATATGCGGTTTCCAGTTTGCACATAGTCCAGTGTAGTTCTTTGAGAGCCGTTGCGGTGTCGGCTTGGGGGGAAATATACACGGCAGTGACGATGACCAAAGAAAATGATCTCAGAAGGTAATGCGGTCGGCATTTGATGGTGAGGTATTCCAGATCGGGAGAACAAAAGGGCTTGAGTTCCTGTACATTACCACAATCCCACCATGAGTTGTTAATCATGAAACATACACCTCCGCCTTTTTCCAGGAGAGTTCTTTCTTCCTGTCACCTCGATGAACGGAGAACTGGCTGAATGGACAGGTAAAATATATCCAAAGCCAGAGCCATGATTCCATTAATCAGAGCACTGTATGTTACAGTCCCCGATGTCTCTCTGGAAGGAGATCCTCGCCCTGAGCTTATCTACTTTATTGTCAAGGGATTGAACTTTAGTGAGTAATATACTCGAAAGCGGTGGGTGGTATACACGCCATCTGAGTATGACCCCGCTAGCTAGGACCCCACTTCTTCTTCCTCTTCTCCAGCGTAGGCATTTTGGTGCAGCAAAGGATCCAGGTCAGGGAAGTCCAAATTCTGCTAAAATGTATAGTAAGTGACAGCCGATCTAATATCCAAAAGTTATTTTCGCTGTAATACAAGAAACGTTCTGAGCAAAAAATGTAAGATCTTTTTTTTATATAAAAGAATATTAATAATAATAATAACAAATATATACATACAGTGCATTCGGAAAGTATTCAGACCCCTTGACTTTTACACATTTTGTTACGTTACAGCCTTATTCTAAAATTGATTAAATAAAAACTTTTCCTCATCAATCTACACGCAATACCCCATAATGACAAAGTCTAAAAACAGGTTTTTAGAAAATGTTTGTAAATTTATAAAAAATGTAAAACAAAAATACCTTATTTACATAAGTATTCAGACCCTTTGCTATGAGACTCAAAATGTAGCTCAGGTGCATCCTGTTTCCATTGATCATGTTTCTACAACTTGATTGGAGTCCACCTGTGGTAAATTCAATTGATTGGACATGATTTGGAAAGGCACCCACGTGTCTATTTAAGGTCCCACAGTTGACAGTGCATGTCAGAGCAAAAACCAAACCATGAGGTCAAAGGAATTGTCCTTTGAGCGCAGAGACAGGATTGAGACCTAGGGGAGGGTACCAAAAAATGTCTGCAGCATTGAAGGTCTCCAAGAACACAGTGGCCTCCATCATTCTTAAATGGAAGAAGTTTGGAACCACCAAGACTTTTCCTAGAACTGGCCGCCCGGCCAAACTGAGCAATAGGTGGAAAAGGGCCTTGGTCAGGGAGGTGACCAAGAACCCGATGGTCACTCTGACAGAGCTCCAGAGTTCCTCTGTGGAGATGGGAGAAACTTCCAGAAGGACAACCATCTCTGCAGCACTCCACCAATCAGGCCTTTATGGTAGTGGTCAGACGGAAGCCACTCCTCAGTAAAAGGCACGACAGCCCGCTTGGAGTTTGCCAAAAGGCACCTACAGTATGTGAGGGCTATTTGACCAAGAAGGAGAGTGATGGAGTGCTGCATCAGATGACCTGGCCTCCACAATCCCCCGACCTCAACCCAATTGAGATGGTTTTGGATGATTTGGACCGCAGAGTGAAAGAAAAGCAGCAAACAAGTGCTTAGCATATGTGGGAACTCCTTCAAGACTGTTGGAAAAGCATTCCAGAAGAAGCTGGTTGAGAGAATGCCAAGATTGTGCAAAGCTGTCATCAAGGCAAATGGTGGCTACTTTGAAGAATCTCAAATATATAATCTATTTTGTTTAACACTTTTTTGGTTACTGTCAGGCTCTGGCCATAGCCTGACAGATCTAGGTATCTAGATCTATGGTTATGTTTTGTGTTAAATCCCCAATTAGAGACAGCTGCGAAGCGTTATTATTTTCGGTAGTTTGTATCATAGTATATTAGAGTATAATAAATAAATATCATGTCGAACTACGACTGCGCTGTGCCTTGGTCTGTCAATATACCCATCCGTGACAGAATGACCCACCAACAAAATACCAAGAATCAGCGCTATTTTGGAGAGTCGGAGCGGAGAGAGGAGGAAGAGGATCGCCCACCACTTCGTCCTCCAACGGTAGAAAATAGAGAGAGGGAGGAACAAGGGTGGTGGTGGAGAGCCTGGATTGCTCTTCCCCCTGAGACGCAGCGGGACGCGTTCCTTCAAAGAATAGAGGAAGAAGAGGATTTCAATCGCTGATTGGCACTCGTGACGGAGCTGATGTCTCTACGGGAGCGGGCTTCTGAACCTGTGACGGCAGTGCTTCCCCACGCTATTGTGCCGATTCCAAGTCCGGTAAGGCCAGTGCCAGATCCACGCACCAAACCAGCGACGGTCCGCAACTCGGAGCCTCCAGCGAAGGTCCGCAGCCCGGCGCCTCTAGCGAAGGTTCGCAGCCCGGAGCCTCCAGCGAAGGTCCGCAGCCCGGAGCCTCCAGCGAAGTTCCGCAGCCCGGAGCCTCCAGCGAAGGTCCGCAGCCCGGAGCCTTCAGCGAAGGTCCGCAGCCCGGAGCCTCCCGAGACGGTCCGCAGCCTGGAGCCTCTAGAGACGGTCCGCAGCCCGGAGCCTCCAGCGACGGCTCCCTGCCCGGAGCCCCTAGCTACGTCCTACAGCCAGGAGCCTCCAGCGACGGTCCACAGCCCAGAGCCTCCAGCAACGGTCCACAGCCCAGAGCCTCTAACTACGGCCCATAGCCCGTAGCCTCCCGTGACGGTTCACAACCCGGAGCCTACTGTGACGGTCCAGAGCACGGAGCCTCCCGTGACGGTCCAGAGCTCGGAGCATCCCGTGAAGGTCCAGAGACCGGAGCCTCCCGTGACGGTCCAGAGCCCGGAGCCAGCAGCCAGCACAGCTATGTGGCTGGAACCCTCCACTGCGTCGGTGCCCAGGCTGGGCCCGGCAACCAGCCCAGCAACGTGGCTGGAACCCTCCTCTGCGTCGATTCCCAAGCCGGGCACGGCGTTCAGACCTGCTCCGAGGTTGGGGTTGTCCACTGGACCGGGGCCTCAACAGGACCTGCCGTCCAACCCCGATCCAGTGCTGGAGCAGTCTGCTCCACCGGTGCCCAGTCCGAGTCCGGTCGTCTGCTCCACTCCCATGCCGGAGCAGTCCGCTCAACCGGTGCCCAGTCCGGGTCCGGTCGTCTGCTCCACTCCCATGCCAGAGCAGTCCGCTCCACCGGTGCCCAGTCCAGGTCCGGTCGTCTGCTCCACTCCCATGCCGGAGCAGTCCGCTCCACCGGTGCCCAGTCTGGGTCCGGTCGTCTGCTCCACTCCCATGCCGGAGCAGTCCGCTCCACCGGTGCCCAATCCAGGTACGGAAGTCTGCTCCACTCCCATGCCGGAGCAGTCCGCTCCACCGGTGCCCAGTCCGGGTCCGGACCTCTGCTCTGCTCCCCGCACCAGAGCAGTCCGCTCCACCGGGGCCTAGTCCGGGTCCGGTCGTCTGCTCCACTCACATGTCATAGCAGTATGCTCCATCGGTGCCCAATCCTGGTCCGGAAGTCTACCCCACTCCATGGCCGGAAGCGCCTACCTCACCGGTGCCCATTCAAGGACCGGTCGTCTGCCCCGCTCCAGAGCCGGAACCACCTGCCACACCAGTGCCCAGTCCGGGTCCGGTCGTCTGCCCCGCTCCAGAGCCGGAGCCACCTGCCACACCGGTGCCCAATCCGGGCCCGGTCATCTGCCCCGCTCCGGAGCCGGAGCCACCTGCCACACTGGTGCCTAGTCCAGGATCGGTCGTCTGCTCCGCTCCATGGCCGGAATCGCCTACCTCACCGGTGCCCATTCAAGGACCGGTCGTCTGCCCCGCTCCAGAGCCGGAGCCACCTTCCACACCGGTGCCCAGTCCTGGCCCGGTCATCTGCCCCGCTCCATGGCCGGAGCCGTTCACCACACCGGGTCCCAGTCCAGGACTGGTCATCAGACCCGCGTCAGGGAGGAAGTTGTCCACTTCACCGGGGGCCAGAACCACTACCGAAGTGGATTGTCCCTCCCCAACCCTCCCATGTCAAGTTTTTTTTGTTATACTTTTTTTAAATGTAATTATCGCGGTCGGGAGTCCGCACCTTAGAGGGGGGGTACTGTCAGGCTCTGGCCATAGGGAGGCCAATGGCTCCTCTAGATAGCCAGGGTCAGAGCCTGACAGTAAAAAAATTGTGGGTCATTATCTGAATGTCTTCAGTGTCAGGAAAGTAAGTGTATTTATGTTTGTTTACGTTGTTATTTTCGGTAGTTCGTATCATAGTATATTTGAGTATAAATAAATATCATGTCGAACTACGACTGCACTGTGCCTTGGTCTGTCAATACACCCATCCGTGACAGTTACTACATGATTCCATTTTTATTATTTCATAGTTTTGATGTCTTCACTATTATTATACAATGTAGAAAATAGTAAAAAATAAATAAAAACCCTGGAATGAGTAGGTGTGTCCAAATTTTTGACTGGTACTGTATGTGTTATGGCTTTACACCCATTGCTATATTGTGGATAAAGAGTACCTGTCTAACAGAGGGTGTTCTTTAATGGAAGCCTCTCCAACATAATCCAGTTAGAATCAGGAATTCCCCAGGGCAGTTGTCTAGGCTCTTTACATTTTTCAATCTTTACTAATGCCATTCCACTGGCTATGAGTAAAGCCAGTGTGTCTATGTATGCGGATGACTCAACACTATACACGTAGGCTACTATAGCAACTGAAATGACTGCAACAAATGACTGCGCCGCCCTGTGTGGTCGCCTGTTAAGCAGCTCCCATTGTTCGTGCGTAAATTGTTGTTTTAGTAGCTTTTCGTGATTTTTTTTGCAACAGTTTAACAATAATAGTGCTACTGTTTTACGAAGGTTTTAACGGTCCTTTTTATCACTGAGGCACATTTTATTTTTCTCAGCGCCGAACCTACACGCGTGTCTTCAATTATTTACAACCGAGCCCAGCTCCTGGATTTAGCACATGCAGCGCTGCTGCACCCCAGGGAAATGTTTGATATGAGTTGAAAAGGCGACGGCGTGGATGCAGGGCGGGATTGAAGTATAAGGCAAAGCTAAGGAAGTACAAGCCGGCTATACCGTCTATCATTATGGGCAACTTGAGATCGCTGCATAACAAAATGGACAAGCTTCAGGGTTTGGTTCATGGACAAAGAGAATTCCGGGAAGCGAGCCTATTGTGTTTTTCTGAGACATGGCTGAATGATAACATCCCCATAGAGAACGTCACTATTGGCGGTTTCCGGACCATCAGAGCAGACAGGGATTGCGTTTCTTCTGGTAAGAGTAAGGGAGGGGGGCTGGCTTTATTAGTTAACAACAGATGGTGTAATCCGAGCCATATTACTCTTAAGGAAGAGTTTTGTAGCTGTTAGCGGTTAGCCTGAGACCCTACTATTTGCAGAGGGAATTCATGGTGGCCATTGCTATTATTGTTTACATCCCGCCTTCCGCTGACGTGAACACAGCATGTGACGTCATCCACTCTGTTATCGCGAGGTTACAGACAGCGCATCCCAGTGCTTTCTTTGCCATTTCGGGGGATTTTAACCATGCATCTCTCTCTTCAACGCTGCCCACATTCAAAGTTTGTGAAGTGCCCAACCAGGAATAATAAAACGTAATAAGTTAGTCCTAAATATTTAAAAAATTCTATTTGGGACAAATCATTCACTAAACACTAAACCTAAACTAAATCTTGTAATAAATAATGTGGAAATTGAGCAAGTTGAGGTGACTAAACTGCTTGGAGTAACCCTGAATGTCATGTTCAAAACATATTGATACAACATTAGCTAAGATGGGGAGAAGTCTGTCCATAATAAAGTGCTGATCTACCTTCTTAAAACAGCACTATCAACAAGGCAGGTCCTACATGCCCTAGTTTTGTTGCACCTGGACTACTGTTCAGTCATGTGGTCAGGTGCCACAAAGAGAGACCTAGGAAATTGCAATTGGCTCAGAACAGGGCACAGAGAGCTAACATTAATAATATGCATGTCAATCTATCCTGGCTCAAAGTGGAGGAGAGATTGACTTCATCACTACTTGTATTTGTGAGAGGTATTGACATGTTGAATGCACCAAGCTGTCTGTTTGAACTACTGGCACACAGCTCGAACACCCATGCATACCCCACAAGTCCAGAACAGACTATGGGAGGTGCACAGTACTACATAGAGTAGTACTATTCCACATCAAGTAACTAATGCAAGCAGTAAAATTTGATTAAAAAACAGATACAAATACACCTTATCTGCGGGGACTGTGAAGCAACACAAACATAGACACAGACACATGCATACACACACGATAATATAAGCACTATACACACACGTACACGTGGGTTTTGTGGGGTAGATATGTGGTGGTGGAGTAGGGGCCTGAGGGCACACACTTAGTGTGTTGTGAAATCTGTGAATGTATTGTAATGTTTTTGTATAACTGTTGTATAACTACCTTAATTTTGCTGGGCCCCAGGAAGAGTAGCTGGGGCCCAGGAAGAGTAGCTGGGGCCCAGCAAAATGGAGATCCATAATAAATATAAATAAAGGTTGTCCCTTGCTAGCTGACTGACTGTGAGATCTAGTGAAGTTTACTGCTGAGAACTGGGTCTTTCCATTTTCATGCTTTCAGTTCTCATGAAAGCCACAAAGACAACCATGAAGCCCTCTTGGAGCCTAGGCTCCAGTGCCATAATAAGCGGTGGTTCAGAGCCACAAACAGGGCTGGTGCTTAGCGTGTTATAAGGCCTTGCGGGCCAGCCTTGTAATTGGGCCTAATTAAAAGGAGAGAGGAGCATCTTCTCAGCTTCAGCTGTCTGCCTGCAGGAAGTAGTAAAGTAGGCTCTGTCTCTTTCTTTCTCTCTCTCTCTTTCTTTCATTTCTCTCTTTACCCCCTTTCTCTCTCTCTCTGTCCGTCTTCTCTCTCTCGGTCACCCTCTCTCTCTTCCGTGTACAGCCTGTAATTAGCCAGTCTGCTGTCCGTCTACGGATGCTGCTTAGTGCTTACAGGTTGTTGTCTGTTTCCTCTAGGTCTCATCAACACTAGCTGCTTCCCCTGCCTTTAGAACACTCCTCTACTTCCTCCCATATTACTGTTATTCACAGAGTTCCTGTCATTACCCTTCATACAGGGGGAATTCACCTAAATAAAAGTCTGGGCCCCCTTCGATACTTCACTTCACAGTAGATATTACTTGTACTTTACGAGGCATTCAATCATTTTTAATTAATGATAGAGATCTCCTGTAGTGAGCATGAGCTTGGCATCATCCAGCCAGCACCTGCCAAGACTGCCATACACTGACTGAACACTGCACGCTGAACACTGGGCTGACTGAATGCTGCCGGGGCTATTGTTACCTGAGCGTCAGTCGGATAGTAACCTGAAACAAAACAGCTGCTTTACTGAGAACAGGCTGAAAGGCTAGAGCTAACTACCATCTGGGTGGGGGAGGGGAGGGGAGGCTGGGTGTTGGAGCCCAGCCCAACTTCATATACAAGGAGAAAGAAACATCTGTAATTTGCACACACAAAAATTAAGTTACTCCAATGACATTACTATACTTCTACGAGATACGATTATTATTTTTTTGTTACTTTGGTAACAAGAATGAGATTACCCACTGTAAATAAATGAGGTACATAAAAGAAAGACTGAATTGAACTGAAAAGAACAGGCCAAAAATATATTCCAAACTAGTTATTGTATTTACTAATCACCCCAAGACAAACTTTAATGTCCATACGAAAACACATGATATTTGTGCAACTTAATGTAAGGTGGAACAGCAAACTGAAAGAGATTTATAAACAAGAAAAGGAAAGGCAACAGCGCAATGTCTTCCTCTGTTCCCTACACTAAAATGGATCCCTCTGTTCCCTACACTAAAACGGATCCCTCTGTTCCCTACACTAAAATGGATCCCTCTGTTCCCTACACTAAAATGGATCCCTCTGTTCCCTACATTAAAACGGATCCCTCTGTTCCCTGCATTAAAACGGATCCCTCTGTTCCCTACACTAAAACGGATCCCTCTGTTCCCTACATTAAAACAGATCCCTCTGTTCCCTACACTAAAACGGATTCCTCTGTTCCCTACACTAAAACGGATTCCTCTGTTCCCTACACTATAACGGATTCCTGTTCCCTACACTAAAACGGATCCCTCTGTTCCCTACACTAAAACGGATCCCTCTGTTCCCTACACTAAAATGGATCCCTCTGTTCCCTACACTAAAATGGATCCCTCTGTTCCCTACATTAAAACGGATCCCTCTGTTCCCTGCATTAAAACGGATTCCTCTGTTCCCTACACTAAAACGGATCCCTCTGTTCCCTACATTAAAACAGATCCCTCTGTTCCCTACACTAAAACGGATTCCTCTGTTCCCTACACTAAAACGGATTCCTCTGTTCCCTACACTATAACGGATTCCTGTTCCCTACACTAAAACGGATTCCTCTGTTCCCTACACTAAAACTGCATAACGGTGACACACTTACTGACATATAGGCTGTTTTACTGGTTCACTAGAAGAGCGAGAGAGAGCAAGGGAGAGAGAGAGAGAGAGAGAGAGAGAGAGAGAGAGAGAGAGAGAGAGAGAGAGAGAGAGTGAGTGAAAGTGTGTGTGTGTGTTTTCATTCAGGACTGATGAGAATTTACTCCAGTCAAAAGCCATTAATAAAACCAATACTATGTTATGCTAATTGCTGAGTATGTCTAGTGTATATTCTGACTTGTTTGTTTTGGATCAAATCAACTATGGATCAAATAACTGCAAATATCATTATCAACAAGGATGGGTATGAATAGACATACAAGAACAAGCTGTAACTTTATCCCACACACAGACAATTCATTATTACAGCCTTATGTGAAAATGTTTTGGCATTAAAGTGCAGCCAAAAGTCCTGTTTTCTCACCAATTCACATCATCCATTTGAGTTCTATCCTAGTTCTAGCCATTATAAAAACAGTTACGGACGGGGCAAACAGGCAACGGCCATCATTTTCCTAGAGTTCGCTCCATCCCTCCTTCCTAGCCTGGAGAAAAACACACAGACAGACAGGGGGAGGATTCTGCCTTGACCCCTGACCTCTGACCCATGGGCTCAGCTCAATGGGGTCAACGGGGTGCAGTCTGCCTCTGGGGGGGTCAGCACCTGGATCATTGTACTTAGGGGGGGCGAAGGGTAGGGGGGTGGTTTGGGTCTGAGGGAGTGGGAGCTGGAGAAATCAATCAGCCACTTAGTTCCCCCCACTACCCCGCCCCTTCACTTACAGCCTATAGCCCTTGCCTCAGCTGGAGCAAGAGGTCAACTACACAGCTACACTTTCAAATATTCTCTCTCTCTCTCTCGCCATCCCCCAGCTCTCTTGGAGGTGAACAAGGAGCTATTTCATTGGTATGCGAGAAACTACAAAAATAGCTGCTGTTGCGTTATGGCTCATATGGCAGGCCTATAGCATATTTCACAGATCACTGTTTCACCTCCTATATCTGTTTTTACAGCAGGTAGTGGGTTTGGGTGGGGCTGTAGTATGGATATGGTTTTGAAAACAACAGTATGTTAAATTCCAGGGTTTATCACTTTTATAATGTACATAATAAGCACTTGGGCCCATATTCAAGTTGAAATAACAATAAAATGTTCTGTCTGTAAATGAGAAGCTTTATCAAGATCAAATGCTTTGTGCTCTAGGTTAAAGAAGCAGAGACAGCAGATAGTAATAGTGTAATTGTATGTCTGAGTGAAAGGTGCAAGTCAATAATTGACCATGAAAAACTACCCTGGCAGACAATCAGTCTCTGTAAAAATTATGATGAATAAGGAATAATAATTTCAGAATCTGCTTAGACACTGTACTAAGAGGCATGTACAGTACTTTCAGTACTTTCAAGCAAAATATGTGGGTAATAAATTGTGGAAAACTGTAAATTATACAGTAATTTGGGGATATTATCAAAAGAAAAATACTGTAAATGATGGTGCATTGTGGGAAAGTGTTGTGGGCGGGGCAAATATTTCGATTGGTACTGTAATTCCACCCCCCACAGAATACAGTACTGTATCTTTGGAGTGCCAAAAACATTTTGACCACTACTGGGTGCATGGTATTGTTGTTTCTGGTTCATAAACATATGTATTTTGTTGCATCCGTGAGTGACAATGCTGTACCAATTTGCTTACAGTGCCTGATCAATTTGTATAGGGGACAGATTGGAGTGGCAGCAAATCTTAAACATTAAATGGTTACCTGTAAGCTACTGCCAAATTCACAGTAACCCCTTTACAGTGTATGTCCTAGTAGCTGTAATTCAGTGTTAACATATCCCTAGCCTCTCGTGCCAGGGTTGTGGCAGTACTTATAACCATCAAGACAAGCGTCTAGGAACGAGACACATATTGTATGGCTAACATCATCATTAGGGTATTTCCTTACATAACTTGCTGAGTACGACTCGACATATTCAATTACACAGTCATTTATCAAGACACATTTCTTTGCTACAAAAAACGATCCCCTTCGAAAATCAGAACTGAATATGAAGTAGGTATAAAACCATGAAAAAAGTGCCACAGTGCCGTGCCAGGCAAGGCTATCTCTTACCTCATCCTCCTATACAGTAGCAGCCCTTGCCAGAGGGAGTCAAACTTTTACATTGAATGACACATGTACCATATCACCGACAGCAACTTTGCCAAACGCACACTGATGGAAAATGGGCAAAGGCTCAAAATGCCGCCATAGTGTGTTCAAAATGGACAAAACACATAAAAGGGACACACACGCACACACGCACACACACCTCAGGGCACACAGGAGCGAGCGAGCCTGTATCACTTGACATATCTCTGCTGTAATAGAATCTGTGGCTATTTGGAAACATGGGCCTTGGGGCTGTTGACAGTTCCCCAGCTCTCGTCGCTGATGAGAGAGACAGATAGCTTGCCATGAAAACAAAACCACAAAGAGGCAGAGAGAGTAACAGAAAAACACAGAGTGAGGTGAAGAGGTAGAGAAAACCAGCCCTGAGCACCAGGGCCTTGGCTTTCAGCGCTGCTCTCTCCCTCCCTCCACCACACACAGATAGATATATCATTGTTGCCTTACAGCATCCGGTTTCCATTCCTGACATTGTCTTAGCAGTGAAAGTCCTGATACAGGATCTGATATCTGCCTGCCCTTGTCTGTGTCTGTCTGTGTCTACCTCTACCTCTCTACTAGTTGACCTCTACCCTGTCATGGAGCTAATACATCAGCCATTAATACATGCATCAGCCCAGACAGGCCAGAACCAGCCCCAGCTAGCTGCCTGCCACCCCTGGTTATCAGGCTAATGACCTGCATTTAGGGCAACTATTAGCTGACCCAGCCATTGGTCTTAAACGGGGGCTGTGGGCCAGTGATGGACAGGAGGGTGGGAACCCAATACGAATCAGAGCTCTGGAGGGGAGCCCATAAGGCCGTGTGGCCGGGATCCACTTTCTTGAACACATACTTGAGCGTAAGAGTGCACAAACACACATATAGACAAAGATTGCACGCACAGGCCCATAGTCACACACACACACACACACACACACACACACACATACACACCGAAAGATGGCACTAACAGACACACAATCTCTCTCTGTCCTTTCTCTCTCTCTCACACACACACAAACGCAAAACCATAATCTATTGATGGAGAGGCCCTAACAACCTTCTCTTTGTTTCTCTCCCACAAATTGCTTGAGGATGGCCACAGCAAAAACAACACACAACACAACAGAGAGAGAGAGAGAAAGGGGAAACAAAGCCTGTCAGAATGGGATGCCCATTCATTAAAATAATTAGGGAGAGAGGAGGATGAGAAGGAGGAGTGGAAATAATCTGAGCATAAATCAAAACTATGGGAGAAGACAAGGGTGGTGATAGAGGGATGGAGAGGGGGAGGAGGGCGGGAAGAGAAAGGAGAGGAGTCAGCAGAATGTGGAACCATGGGAAATATGAGTCAGAGAGAGTGAGTGAGAGAAAGAGAGAGAGAGAGAGAGAGAGAGAGAGAGAGAGAGAGAGAGAGAGAGAGAGAAAGCAGCGTTATGTGACCAGACTGCTATACACATGATGACTCCCCAAATAACCAGTACACATCAGCACAAACCAACATCTACTAACATGAGACTCCAAATCCCCAACAACCCGGCTCATAGAAATTACAATCAAAATTCTCTCAATATAAAAACATGACTTTTGTTACTATACTATTTCCAATTATATTTATATTTACATGGAGCTTGATGTACTGTAATTTAATTTCACCACCAATTTTATTTACACAATGTCATTAGTAGTTAATAAAACAGGGGATTGCCTATCGTCCTTTTAAAAGTCCCAGAGGGGGCTATAAAACTGCCTGATACAAATCAACACTTTCAATCTGAAATCACTCCAGATAGGACCCTAGAGCCATTCCAACAACAATCCTTAATTGTGTTGAGGTTATTCATTAGAGATTGGATGGTTAATGGCTATTGATGTTTGTGAATACAAAGCTTATCAGTGGTATGTATGTACAATATGTGTGTGTGTGTGTGTGTGTGTGTGTGTGTGTGTGTGTGTGTGTGTGTGCATGTGTGCATGTGTGCATGTGTGGACTGTAGGCTCTGCTTCATTGCCTGTTGCACCCCAGCCAGACCCATTCTGACCCAAACCCAGTAGTACTGGAGCCCTGAGGCGTCTGGTGTGAAGATCATGGTGTTTATATCTTTATGATGGAAGAACCAGAGCTCTAACCAGATAGCGTGTTGATTTATTGATAAGACTTTAGAACAACACTCTTTCAGAGAACTGTACTGTCAGTCTCTCTTATCAGTAAAGACTTAATAACTGCCATTGTGCTTCATATTTTGACCATCACTATATCGAACAATTATTCCTTAGTGTTTGTCTATTTAAAGTTAAATGTATTAGACAATCCTAGGCCTGTTAGATAGAGTCAACCAAACAACAGTAGTTAGAGTGGTTTTATGAGGTAACAAATACAAACAGTGGATTGTGAGGTGGGTGCATGGTGTGTTTTCCTGGCTTTGAGTCTTGGAAACTGCCTTGGTAATTGTACCAGTCTAAGTGGCCCCTTTATGAGCAACATTAGTGTTTTCCAACCCTTTGCAATTATTGTCTATTCATAAACACAGCAGCTTTCTTCCATTGAGGCCAGTGAATAGAAAAGACACTGTCCGTTTCTGGGAAGGTCTGCTCAGTATAGGCTACCTATGATTATGAAAAACATTTAAGCCTTGGTATGCAAACATACAGGCCTAGGTCTACATCTATAGGCATAAGCTTCACAAAAACATTTGCAGATATGAAAATATATAGGTCTACTAGTGTACACCTACACACAATGCAAATGGAATTGGGATAATAAAGGTGTGATATGTTATTTTCTTTAGTGTTTCTCTTGTAATTTTTTAATCATATCGTGAATAGAGAAACATATGACACATAGACACAACCCAGCTAGCACATAACGTTCTGAGAACCATATGTTTCTTAGGTGGGAATTTCAGTACTTCAGCATAACTTTCACGACATGTTTCCTCAGGTTCTATTTAAAGTAATGTTCTCAGAACATTAAGAAAACTTTCCATAAAAACCACAAGAAAATATTAGTAACATTCAAAGAATGTTCTAAGAATGTTATTTAAAAACATATACATTCCGTTCTCAGCGTCAAGAAAACTATCTGTATCCTCTATCTTGTTAAGTGTGTTCAGGTGTGTTGGCCGCGCCCACTAAAAGAAGAAAAATAACAGATTTGTATGAAAAAAAAAACATGGAACCATTCCTGGTGGAGCAGTTGACTGATTCCATTGATAGAGAACATAAGATCATAGGTTCGAATCTCACTGACGCTGAAATAGAAAAGTATTGTGTTTTCATAATTAATGCCTAAGTGCTTGGAGTTCAAAACAGTTAACTTAAATCTTATTGAAACATGCTGTCAGAACTTAATTTAATTACCTTCAAATAACCTATAATTTCCGTTCTCAGAATGTAAATAAAACATCCCAGGAAAACTTTCAGGGAACAATATTAAACGTTCTCAGATCCTCCCTGCTACCAAAAAAAGTGCATTTCCACGTTTTTTGTGCTAGCTTCTACGTTTCAAGATGCGCTTAGAATGACAATTCATATAGCATGCACACTAATAACACACTACTTACTTATCATTCTTCCATAAACCACCACTAATAATGAGAGATTGCACTTAAGAAATAGAGCTCATGATCTTGCCACACATATTAATGCCTTTTGGGGAATCTTTACAGCATGCCACTACGTAACGCCTGTATCAGGGAAAAGCATCCGACATTCCAAAGCCCAGCTCCCCTCACAGCTACAGATGAGACGAATCTCAGTCATTCCCACTTGCCCAAATGAGCTTCCCATCCCGTGAAAAGGGCTGACTTCTAGCTTTAACAGAGAAAGTACTGACACACACATAATGACATGGGCTGAAAGATTTAAGAACTGACTAATTCTGGAGTACTCGGCTGTAAATCTTTACGCTTCTACTCTATCATCCGTTTAAGCGTCCATTCCATATGTATATCTCACCAAGTTGACAGACCAAAACATCGCTCATCCCCTGAGACAAGTGGCCCCCTGACATATTGTTTTCTGAGAATTTTCCTGAATATTGAAGTAGGAAACAAGGCCTTCACTCCAACAAAGATGTCTAGAGAGAGAGAGAGAGAGAGCGAGAGAATTTGATTACTTACAGTTGCGCTTCATGATTTAAATAAATTAATTGAAAATCTGCACTAAGAAATGGTTATATTAATAGTATTGCACTTTTCATGTAGCCTACTTTTGTCCAGATAATAGCCTGACCACCATCAAGCAACATTGTGGACTAAATGTTCAAATCCTGTTGCTGCAGGATTATTTTTGCTATGACAATACTCCTAAAATCTCCAAAAATGTTTTTACCCCAAATTGGAAATTATGGCAAAAATATACTCTCTGTCAAACAGTAACACTTTAATTTTATTTAACTTTTGTAACACAAGTAAATGGTTTAAATTCCCACAATAGGCATATATTTAAAACATCTCACATATTTATAGTCAAAATTGATACATTTCATCCATAGACACTTACTTGTTATGAACATTTGCCTGTTATTCATTCAAAGTCTTGTATTTCTGTGATACACAGGAAATCAAGGATAGTTGAAATCACAGTGTTAAAAAATAAGGTTAAATTGACTCTACTGGGAGTTATCTTAACCCTCAAGAGAGTGATACAGTCATTGGAGTTAATGTTGATAACTGGAGTTGATAGACACAGAGTACTTTTAACTCCATTAGGAGTAACCAAGGACAGGTAGTTAAATCTATGGAGTTATCCACAGATGTGGGAGAGACATCATTGTCAAATTTCCAAGCATGCTCTGTTGAACGTTTAGTTTTAAAATTGTTCATTTCAATATCTGTGTTTTACATTAAAAAAATTGTAAATCTTATGCTACACAAAGATAAGAAACATAAAATGTTCTCTACTAATCCAACTAATCCAATCTGAAGTAGTTGTTCCAGTTTACATGGTGTAGGTCAGGGGTCTCCAACAGTAGCTCGCAGCCCACCTATGAGTAGTTCGCCAATCAATTCTGAAAGTACATTGTCATGACTACCTCCTTGGTATGGATCAAAGGTGCCAGAACAAAGTGGCAAATGGCTGACATATTTGCAGACCAAGTTTTAAGAAATTTCCCCCTCGGGATCAATAAAGTATCTATCTATCTATCTATCTATCTATCTATCTATCTATCTATCTATCTATCTATCTATCTATCTATCTATCTATCTATCTATCTATCTATCTATCTATCTATCTATCTATCTATCTATCTATCTATCTATCTATCTATCTATCTATCTATCTATCTATCTATCTATGACTCTTTGTTCAAGAGACTCTTTTGCCGTTAAAACCTTGATGTCAATAAAGGGGGACATTGGAACATTACTTCCATTATCCGAAAAAGAGGGAAAGAGTGGGAAAAAAAGTGGGAAAAGAGGACAGTTGGCCTATGAAAATGTATGTATATTTTGTGATGTCATTAAAAATGGTATAAAAATGTTATAACGAAAATATTGTAACTCAAAGAGCTTTCACACTGTGTACCTCAGGTTTACATCCTTTACGTTGTGTGTGAGTGAACACAATATTTGTGTAAAGATAGGAATGTTATTTTTATTGAGACCACAGTAATCATAATACTTTTGCCAGTTTGTAACCACGCCAAGGGGGGGGCTCAGAAAGAGTGTTTGAGTGATGGAACGCGCTTTTTACCCGAGGGTATAAAAGGATGAGTTGAACATTAGCATTCAGACCAGGAGACCCAAAAGCTGCATCTTAGGTCACGATTGGTTACGACCGTGAAAATCAACCCGGAGCAAAGACGACAACATAGCCTCTAATAATAAATGTTACGATTGAATAATTGCTCTAAGTACTGTATCTGAGAAAGTGAATTCAAGTCGGAACATTCTACTACTATCAACCAGTCTCCTGTCCTGATCTCATCAACTCCCTTTGGTAATCATCGACACGGCTGATTAGCAGGCTTCAGACTACAGAAAGTCATTGAAACCAAGGACAAGAAGGAAGAGGACACTGTGACATCTGCTGAAGGAGAAGGCCAATTGCACCCTTTCCGCAAAGGCTTTGATCCCACAGAGGTAACATTACAGCCTTATTCTAAAATGTATTAAATAAACACACACAATACCCCATAATGACAAAGCAAAAACTGTTTTTTTTACATTTTTGCAAATGTATTACAAATAAAAAACAGAAATACCTTATTTACATAAGTATTCAGACCCTTTGATATGAGAGTCGACATTGAGCTCAGGTGCATCCTGTTTCCATTGATCATCCTTGAGATGTTTCTACAACTTGATTGGAGTCCACCTGTGGTAAATTCAATTAATTGGACATGATTTGGAAAGGCACACACCTGTCTATATAAGGTCCCACAGTTGACAGTCCAAGAACAGTTTGGTGACGACCAATGCCTTTTCCAGCATGATGGATCATCTTGCCATAAGGCAAAAGTGATAATTAAGTGGCTCGACGAACAAAACATCGACATTTTGGGTCCATGGCCAGGAAACTCCCCAGACCTTAATCCCATTGAGAACTTGTGGTCGATCCTCAAGAGGCGGGTGGACAAACAAAAACCCACAACTTCTGACAAACTCCAAGCATTGATTATGCAAGAATGCCATCAGTCAGGATGTGGCCCAGAAGTTAATTGACAGCGTGCCGGGGCGGATTGCAGAGGTCTTGAAAAAGAAGGGTCAACACTGCAAATATTGACTCTTTGCATGAACTGAATGTCATTGTCAATGAAAGCCTTTGACACTTATGGAATACTTGTAATTATCCTTCAGTGTACCATAGTAACTACTGACATAAAGATCTAAGAACACTGAAGCAGCAAACCTTTGGCCACGACTGTACTGAGTAAAGGGTCTGAATACTTATATAAATGTAATATTTATCTTTTTATTTTATTTATAAATTAGCAACATTTTCTAAAAAAACATTTTTGCTTTGTCATTATGGGGTATTGTGTGTAGATTGATGAGGGAAAAATACAATTTAATCCATTTTAGAATAAGGCTGTAACCTAACAAATTGCGCTAAAAATCAAGGGGTCTGAATACTTTCCGAAGGCACTGTATATCTTTTCAGGGTACCTGTTTTTATCTAAAAGTTTACTATTGAGTTTACATTTTCAGCTTAGCCGCACACCACTAGTATACAAAAGATAGATTTCAGGGAAATCATGGTAAATAATTAAGTCCTACAATTTCAGAAGGATCAAAAAAAGGGTTTCGAAATTATAAATGTTTTGACCCTGTTGACCCTGTTGGCGATTTTAGGGTTAAGATCATACATCTGTTGACAGAGAAATAGAGCGAGAAGGCAATATCCCTTTCTTTTCTTTAAATTCCTGAAAATAATTACCCCACGTCTTGTTTTCTATGGGTCTCCCCCAACCATGCTTTATGCACTTAAAAATTTCTCATATAAACTCTAACTGTGGTCAATTAATAAAAATTATATATACACTCTAGCACAACGATTCTCTCTCCCTCTCCCCCCCACCGCATCTGATACAGTTAAAGGGGAAGAGGACAATGGATAATGTCCACCTATTATGAGGACTATTTCTGTCCTGGGGACGTACTGTGAGTGTAAATAATAGCTATTGAATGACGGCCTATTTCGCTGGCACACTGACAAGGAAGCCGCATAGCAAGCAAGCGAACAGCACCATAACAAAGAGACTCCTGTACGCGTGGATAGTCAATGTGTAACCTGGCTGAGTGTGTAAGTGCCCTATACTATAGGTAGCTAGGTAGTTAGGATAGGAGATAACCTGCTATGTTGGTTGTTGTGTTAGCAGTTAGCCTCTGACCAACCGTTGCTGCATGCCTGATGCCCTACTTAGTTACTCCCTGTATATAGCTAAATTTTTGTGTATTTAATTGTATTCCTCTTCCTTCTCTGAATTGTTGGGAAGGGCTCGTAAGAAAGCATTTCACGGTAAAGTCTACACTAGTTGTATTCAGTGCATGTGAAACATTTGATAACATTTGATTTTGGGTTTCACTAATTGAATGTCTGGCGTTGCCAGCTTATCTATTCACGCTAGGCTAGTTCAAGGTCTAGGGCTGGGCAGGGAAAATATGCCTAGGATACATTAGGCTTCAGTTGTGTTTCAATGTGATAATGCTGAAGGCCTGAGACCAGGGTAGGAGTAGGACAATGCCCTTCAAATTGGCTTAATGCTTTTTGCACAGTATATTACTCAGAACTATTTTCAACTATCCTTAATTACTTGTATACACAATATCAACAAGGATATAGGACATCAGGGCTGGGGTCAAGTATATGTCGGAGGTCGAAGGATTTGTCCGTAGAACTCCGAGACATGATTGTGTTTGGAACCACCAAGACTCTTCGTAGAGCCAACTGAGCAATGGGGAAAAGGTGACCAAGAACCCGATAGTCACTCTGACAGACCTCTAGAGTTCCTCTGTGGAGATGGTAGAAACTTCCAGAAGGACAACCATCTCTGCAGCACTCCACCAATCAGGCCTTTATGGTAGAGTGACCAGATGGAAGCCACTCCTCAGTAAAAGGCACATAACAACCCGCTTGGAGTTTGCCAAATGGCACTTAAAGACTCTCAGATCATCAGAAAAGTCAAGGGGTCTGAATACTTTCCGAAGGCACAAGGAGTACCGGTACTGAGTCAATGTACAGTGGTATGAGGTAGTTGAGGTAATTTAGGTAATATGTACATGTAGGTAGGGGTAAAAGTGACAAGGCAATTAGGATAGATAATAAACAGAGTAGCAGCCGCGTATAGTCTGGGTAAACATTTGATTAACTGTCCTACAGTCTTATGGCTTGGGGGTAGAATCTGTTCAGGAGCCTTTTGGCTTTGGTCACAGGCGCTCCAGTACTGCTTGTCAAGCGGTAGCAGAGAGAACAGTCTTGGGTGTCTGGATTAAATTCTAATTTAAACAATCTTCAAGTTATGGAATTGGAATTGAATTGGCTGTTTGGGCTGTTTGAATGGGAATTTAATTGTAATTGTAAAAATTTGATTTTTGGAATTGATGCCGACCGAGTCAAAAATGGGACATGGTGCATCTCTGCTTTGCACTCTGCATTAAGGCGATAGATTGGGGTTAAGGCCCTGAGAATGAGATAGACTAGCGTACTGCCCAGGGGGTGTACTTGTACATCAAGCTGCCTCATGCTACAAAAACAGGAAATAGGCTCTGGCTTGTGCAAGGCTACTTACAGTACATCATGTTTGAAGCAGATGTGTGTAAGAGTGTTGCGTGACACAGTTACCATTTTGAGACGCTCACTTCTCCTAATGCCTTTCTGAGAGGGCCCTGTTGTCACTGGAACCTGTCTGACAGAGTCAGCCTTCAGTTCTTCCTCACTGAGGATACAGCCCATGTTAGATATCAGACCGGTTGAGGATTACAGAACATCTAACGTGACTCCATGTGGTTTCACTTCTGAATGAATGAATGTATAGCATGAGGAGACATGGATTAAGTGGTAACTGAATGTATATTAGTGTTAGGTGTATGTGTACATGCATGCAGGTCCATCTGCATGTATGTACAGTGGGGAGAACAAGTATTTGATACACTGCCGATTTTGCAGGTTTTCCCACTTACAAAGCATGTAGAAGTCTGTAATTTTTATCATAGGTACTCTTCAACTGTGAGTGACGGAATCTAAAACAAAAATCCAGAAAATCACATTGTATGATTTTTAAGTAATTAATTGGCATTTTATTGCATGACATAAGTATTTGATACATCAGAAAAGCAGAACTTAATATTTGGTACAGAAACCTTTGTTTGCAATTACAGAGATCATACGTTTCCTGTAGTTCTTGACCAGGTTTGCACACACTGCAGCAGGGATTTTGGCCCACTCCTCCATACATACCTTCTCCAGATCCTTCAGGTTTCGGGGCTGTCTCTGGGCAATACGGACTTTCAGCTCCATCCAAAGATTTTCTATTGGGTTCAGGTCTGGAGACTGGCTAGGCCACTCCAGGACCTTGAGATGCTTCTTACGGAGCCACTCCTTAGTTGCCCTGGCTGTGTGTTTCGGGTCGTTGTCATGCTGGAAGACCTAGCCACGACCCATCTTCAATGCTCTTACTGAGGGAAGGAGGTTGTTGGCCAAGATCTCGCGATACATGGCCCCATCCATCCTCCCCTCAATACGGTGCAGTCGTCCTGTCCCCTTTGCAGAAAAGCATCCCCAAAGAATGATGTTTCCACCTCCATGCTTCACGGTTGGGATGGTGTTCTTGGGGTTGTACTCATCCTTCTTCTTCCTCCAAACACGGCGAGTGGAGTTTAGACCAAAAAGCTCTATTTTTGTCTCATCAGACCACATGACCTTCTCCCATTCCTCCTCTGGATCATCCAGATGGTCATTGGCAAACTTCAGACGGGCCTGGACATGCGCTGGCTTGAGCAGGGGGACCTTGCGTGCGCTGCAGGATTATAATTCATGACGGCGTAGTGTGTTACTAATGGTTTTCTTTGAGACTGTGGTCCCAGCTCTCTTCAGGTCATTGACCAGGTCCTGCCGTGTAGTTCTGGGCTGATCTCTCACCTTCCTCATGATCATTGATGCCCCACGAGCTGAGATCTTGCATGGTGCCCCAGACCGAGGGAGATTGACCGTCATCTTGAACTTCTTCCATTTTCTAATAATTGCGCCAACAGTTGTTGCCTTCTCACCAAGCTGCTTGCCTATTGTCCTGTAGCCCATCCCAGCCTTGTGCAGGTCTACAATTTTATCCCTGATGTCCTTACACGGCTCTCTGGTCTTGGCCATTGTGGAGAGGTTGGAGTCTGTTTGATTGAGTGTGTGGACAGGTGTCTTTTATACAGGTAACGAGTTCAAACAGGTGCAGTTAATACAGGTAATGAGTGGAGAACAGGAGGGCTTCTTAAAGAAAAACTAACAGGTCTGTGAGAGCCGGAATTCTTACTGGTTGGTAGGTGATCAAATATTTATGTCATGCAATACATTTTTGTTTTAGATTCCGTCTCTCACAGTTGAAGTGTACCTATGATAAAAATGACAGACCTCTACATGCTTTGTAAGTAGGAAAACCTGCAAAATCGGCAGTGTATCAAATACTTGTTCTCCCCACTGTATGTATGTCTAACCTGTCCTCATCCAGTGGAGTCAGCCAACCAATAAGAAGAGCCTGGCAGAGTGACCCTGTGGTGTGTGGAGAGGGCCAATGGTCTGTGGCTACAGCCGGTCACAAACACCACACCAGACATTCAGTCTTATCTGGTGTGTGTGTATATATGTGGGTCTGTGTGTGTCATCGTCCCCCTGCGGACCCCCCTCAGGCCCAGCTCCAGCCCAACCCAGGCAGGCATACCATTAGGTGCCCTAGTCACCACAACCAGTCTCTGGCTTATGAAAGCATAACCAAGCGAATGCAATCACATACAGGAATGTCTCCACCACCTGGATCACTGTGAAAGGAGGGGAGAGTGTGACAGATACTCCCACTCACGCCAGAGACAATATGGTATTCCGTCACACACACACACACACACACAAACACACACACACTCACACTGCATTCCAATGTCAGCAGTGATGAGAAGTGACTAAACAATGTGTGATTATGTGATGAGACACGCACATAATACACACACACATAATACACACACACATAATGCACACACACACAAAATGCACACACATTCAGATAGACTGGTTCAGGAAGTGAACAGAACATCTTACTACTTTCATACTGTATGAAGTGACTGGAGCATGCGTGCATGCAAACACAGAGATAAACAACACACACACACACACACACACACACACACACACACACACACACACACACACACACACACACACACACACACACACACACACACACACACACACACACACACACACACACACACACACACACACACACACACACTCAGCAGGGCACAGTGAAAGAGCCCAGGCTGTTATTCCAGTGGAGTCTGGCTTGTGGAGTGTGTAATCTCCAGGGTGGAGTACATATTGGGTTTCCAGGCAATTCTCTTTTTTGTTTGGCAATCTTGCTAAAAAGAGAGAAGAGGACCAAACAAAAAGCAGGGCTCTTTTTCTTTCTGCCCGGCACATTGTTGATGAGATGTAATGTATTGTAATACAAGTGGTGATTAACCTCTGTAGTCTGGAGAAGAGAGGAGGAGGAGGAGGAGGAAAGAAGGGGAGGGGGTAGGGGAGGGAGGGGAGTGGCGGGGAGAGCTCTGTACGAAAGATTGCTACTCCTCTCTAACCAAGCCTTGCCTGGGTTTGTTTTAACAGCATTGAAGGAATGTTGCATGTGTATGTATGGTTGTCATATGATCTCACACCTCATGCCTGAGACAGGATAACATCTCTCATTGGATGGTAGTGCAGATAAGCAGAAGGCTTCTGTCAACATGAAGGTTGACACTATGATTACTGAATGCTTCTTTGACTTCCAAATGGTTTCATTTCATCCTGGCAAACATACCGCGTCTTTGACTAAGAAATATTGTTTTGATATGCAAATGAGGGTGAACTGAAAAATAATAAAATCATCACCATCATCCAACAAAGATTGTTCACTTGTTAAATATCTAGAGATCATACAACTTATACTTCCTCTCAAATGATGTATTTTCTGTTAAGTATCAATAAAGTTTCTTCTTCTTGAACTACTCTACCTTTATCTCCACGACAACTATCCAAACGTCTCACGCGAGATGTGCTACCTACATACATACACATGCCACCTGCACTCCAAAAGAGGTTTGAGTGAGAGACAGCCCAGCCCCCATAGGCAGTGCTCTCCAACCTTCACCTCCCACACCCTTTTGTGGGAGGTGCAGGTTGGGGGGAGGGAGCCCCCGAAGGGAAAGGGGAATAATTTAAGGTCTTCACTCCTAGGTGAGGGCAGCTGACTGGCCCTGGAGGAAGGGCAGCAATGTGCTTCACAGGAAAAAAAAACGAATAAACCGATTAAAATAAAAACAACATAAGAGGATAAAAAACTAAAGAATAACAATAAAAACTGAACGACTAAAAAGCACCCTAAGGAAATTCAAAGCTAAAAAGGCGTGTTTTAATATCTCTTAAAGAACCTTCAAATTCATTCTAAAACTGTGCAGAGACCTTAAAACTGGTGTAGTGTGTGCTCTCCATCTGGTCTTGGTCAGTACCTTTGCTGCAGCATTCTGTATGTTTTGCAATTGACCAATGGCTTTCTTGGGTAGACCAGACAGGAGAGCATTACAGTAGTCAAGCCTGCTTGTAATAAAAGCATGGAGGAGTCTCTCTGTATCAGAAACGGACGCACTTTGGAAATGTTCCAAAGGTGGTAAAAAGCTATGTTTTTCCTAATGTGTAATTCAAAATAAAATAACACCTAGGTTTTTTACCTGGTGTTTTAACTTTATTGCCTGTGAATTAAAATGTGCGGCCAGATTCTCTCTCTGTGCTTTGGCTCCAACAATAAGTACCTCAGTCTTGTCTTGATTTAGATGGAGTAAGTTGTGAGCCATCCAAGTATTTAAATCACTAATACAGTCTAATAATTTATCTGTGGAGCTAAAATCCTCTGGTGACACAGAAATGTAAAGCTGTGTATCGTCTGTGTAGCAGTGAAAACCAATACTGTGCTTTCTTATAATGCTGCCAAGGGGTAACATATATAAACTGAACAGTACTGGAACCAAAATCGAACCTTGTGGAACACCACATGTGATATACATTTTCTCCGAGTTATGTTCACCAAGGGTGACAAAAAACTCTTGACCGGTTAAATAGGTCCAAAACCAATTTAGAACTGGACCCGGAGAGGCCAACCCACCTCTCCAGTCGGTCCAAAAGAACATAATGGTCAACAGTGTCGAATGCAGCACTTACAGCAAATCTAAGAGTACAAGGACAAAGAGTTTGGCATCTGTGTTGGCTCTAAGATCATTTACCACTAAACAGTATAGCATGATACTCAAAATACCCAAAGTTGTCAAATGAAATGTCCTTACAGCTGAGAGCATTAGTAAAAACAGAGTCTTTCCTCCTCTATTTTCCCCTTTTCTGATAGGGTATGGAGGGAGGAATGGGGGAAGAGAGAGAAGGGAAGGAACTCCCCAGCTGAGGCTGCAGATATCTATTGGGGCCCAGTGCCAATGTCAAGGTGTTGACTGAAGGAAGGAGGAGGGGAGTTCCAGACAGCTACACAACAAACAGGCCTCTTACAACAGTACAGTCTTGTCCCTCTCCTCCTCCTCCTCCTCGTCCTCCTCCTCAATGGTAAACACACACATACACTCTTAGAAAAAAAGGGTTCCAAAAGGGTTTTTTGTCTGTCCCCATAGGAGATACATTTTTGATTCCAGGGAGAACCCTTTTGGGTTCCATGTAGAACTCTGTGGGGGTTCTTCAAAGGGTTCTCATATGGGGACAGCCGGAGAACCCTTTTAGGTTCTAGATAGCACTTAAATATATATATTTTTTTACTTTGTTTATTGGATTTTCAACACCAGCATTTCCAAAAAAATTGCACTTGTAAGTTATTTGGTAGTAGTATAAAACAACACATCAAAGATAACACTACAGCTTAACAAAGAGTGAAACAGAGATATAAAAAAAAAAACTAAGACAATTTTTATATATATATATATATATATATATATATATATATATATATATATATATATATATATATTAAACATTGTTTTTTTTTGAGACACAGTTACAGATCAACTAGCACAGACAATACAGTCCTCCTTGTAGTATATGGAACTATACAGTCCTAGATTACACAGTGGCAACAGCCAATCACTATCTTGGATATGCTAATGAGCTCGTGGGTTACAGAGCAAGCCTACGTGCATGGGTTGGTTGGACGAACGGGGTTGATTTTGAATAAAGAGCCGGTAGTAGTAAGAAGTCAGTCTCCGTTGCCAATAATTTCTAGAGTGCCTAAAAGAGCACGACATGGTGTCAGAAGAGGCTGAAGAGTAACAGTAAATGCAAATGACCTTGTCCAGCTAGTGGAGCGGGCAACTAGTGGAAAAACGTTTTTTTTTTTCCCGGGGCAAATCGGAACGAGTGGCTAGTTAACGTGTGAGCTAAAGGCTAGGGCTAAGTTAGGTGAGTGTCGTGTAAGACTTTGATGCTGCGTGCGGTCGTTTTTGGGATTAGCATCAATGCAGTCGTTTACGCCACCACCACCGTTGTTGTTGACTGGGAATCTTGCGGAAAATTGGCGGAAATGGGAACAAAGACTGAACCTGTATTACTTAGCCAGCGGGCTCAATGACCAGCCAGAAGCTAGGAAGATGTGTTGCTACATTGCATCGGCGAAGAGGCACTGGAGATATACAACATGTTGGATATTCCATATACTGATTCAGAAGATAAGAAACTGTCTGAGGTACTGAAAGCTTTTGAAAATTATTGTGCACCACGTACAAATACTGTTTTTGAAAGACATCAGTTTTGGGCACATAAATTCAATGAACAAGCTGGTATTGACAAGTTTGTAACTGAACTGAGACAAAGTGCACGGAACTGCGAGTTCAGAGACACAGAAGATTTAATGCTAAGGGTCAAAATTGTGTTCAGCGTCACCAACAGTGGGCTAAGAGAGAGGCTACTCTCCATTTCTGATTTAACCTTAGCTAAAGCTATTGATGTTTGCCGTGCAAAAGAAGTGACTGCAGCTCAGGCCAGAGCTATGTCTGCTAGCGGCAGCACGGAGCAGTTTGTGCATGCTATAGAGAAAAAGACCCCCCATGCTGGGCACCGCCCTCGAGCACAATCAGGGCACAAGTACAACGAGCAGCCAACCAGTGGGAAGCAAACAAAGCCTTGTGGTAAATGTGGGAGAGTGCATAAACCAAACAATTGTCCCGCCTTTAATGCCATATGTAAAAAATGTGGTAAGAAGAATCACTTTGCGGTTGTGTGTCGGTCGGTGGTGGATGTTGCGCCTGTTGAAACAGAGGTCAAGGACCTGGATATGCTGTTCATAGGGGCAGTTATGCAATCACGCAAAAGAGATGCTGGCTGGCACACAAACTTACGCATAGGGGGACGTACTGTCAACTTTAAGTTAGACACTGGTGCTGAAGCTAATGTGCTCCCACTAGCAGTAGTAGACAAGCTGCCAAAACAATTCAAAATGAGGGAGACAGAGACTGTGCTACTAGCATATGGAGGCAGTTGCATCAAACCAAGGGGCGTGATGACTCTACAAGTACAGACTGTGAACAAACAGGCTCATCTTCAGTTCTATGTTACTGATGCATCGGATACACCGCTGTTAGGCAGGGATGCCTGGGTTCAGCTAGACCTCATCAGAAAAGTGGGAACAGTAGCATGTCATGCTATGGGGGTGGTCTGGTAGCGAGGAAGAAGCACCAGTACCACTTCCCGTTTGGACTATGGTGAGGCTGGTGTACTATTGGGGGGCGAGGAGTAAGGAGGAAGAGGAAGATCTAGAGGCATATTATGGAGGGGTTATATAGGAATTGAGGCAACTGTAGGAGGTGTGCGAGAAGGAAGAGACGGAGCTGGCATTAAAGGTGCCCATGGTGAGCATCCCCAGTCTGGGTCCGGTCGTCTGCTCCACTCCAGTGCCGGAGCAGTCCGTTCCACCGGTGCCCAGTCCTGGTCCGATCATCTGCTCCACTCCCATGCCAGAGCAGTCCGCTCTACCGGTGCCCAATCCGGGTCCGGTCGTCTGCTCCGCTCCAGTGCCAGAGCAGTCCGTTCCACCAGTGCCCAGTCTGGGTCCGGTCGTCTGCTACGCTCCAGTGCCAGAGAAGTCTGCTCCACCGGTGCCCAGTCCGGGTCCGGTCGTCTGCTCCGCTCCAGTGCCAGTGCAGTACGCTTCACCGGTGTCCAGTCCGGGTCCGGACATCTGCTCTGCTCCCCGCACCCGACCTCCAGTGGGTGCGCCCAGCCAGGTGTTTCCAGTAACGGCTCCACGCATCCGACCTCCGGTGTGCCTCCCCAGTCCGGTACGTCCCGTGCCGGGTCCCCGCACCCGACATCCAGTGAATGCGCCCAGCCAGGTGCTTCCAGTGCCGGCTCCACGCACCTGACCTCCGGTGCGCCTCCCCAGTTCGGTACGTCCCATGCCGGCTCCACGCACCCGACTTCCGGTGCGCCTCCCCAGTCCGGTATGTCCCGTGCCGTCCTCCTTGTAGTATATGGAACTATACTGCTTTAATAGGATAGTCCTAGATTACACAGTGGCAACAGCCAATCACTATCTTGGATATGCTAATGAGCTTGTAGGTTACAGAGCAAGCCTACGTGCATGGGTTGGTTCGACGAAAGGGGTTGATTTTGAATAAAGAGCCGGTAGTAGTAAGAAGTCAGTCTCTGTTGCCAATAATTTCTAGAGTGCCTAAAAGAGCACGCCAGAGCAAATGACCTTGTCCAGCTAGTAGCAAATAGTGGAAAAACGTTTTTTTTTTCCCGGGAGATAAGAAACTGTCTGAGGTACTGAAAGCTTTTGAAAATAATTGTGCACCACGTACAAATACTGTTTTTGAAAGACATCAGTTTTGGGCACATAAATTCAATGAACAAGCTGGTATTGACAAGTTTGTAACTGAACTGAGACAAAGTGCACGGAACTGCGAGTTCAGAGACTGTGCTACTAGCATATGGAGGCAGTCGCATCAAACCAAGGGGCGTGATGACTCTACAAGTACCGACTGTGAACAAACAGGCTCATCTTCAGTTCTATGTTACTGATGCATCGGATACACCGCTGTTAGGCAGGGATGCCTGCGTTCAGCTAGACCTCATCAGAGAAGTGGGAACAGTAGCATGTCATGCTCCACCACGCACTAAAGAGGAGCTACTTAAACGCTACACAGTTGTGTTCCGGGGACTCAGGGAATTTCCGGGCCAGCACCACATATATATTGACCCAAAAGTCCCTCCTGTAGTTCATGGATGCAGGAAAATCCCCTATGCTGTGCTAGACAGGCTGAAGGAGACACTGGATGAAAAAGAAACAAAGGGTGTGGTTAGCAAAGTGTCAGGCTCTGGCCATAGAGAAGCCTTTTGCTTCTCTATGTAGCCTTGGTCAGAGTCTGACAGCTCTAGGTTTTTGTTTTCTATGTGGTGTTTTGTGTTGGATCCCTAATTAGAGGCAGCTGCTTTGCATTGTCTCTAATTAGGGATCCTACTTATGTTTGTAGGTTCCACACCCTAGGTGTGGTCCATTGTCTACATGTCATGAAGTAAGGGAGCTTTACGTTTGTTTGCTGTATCGTGTTTCATTTTCTATAGTTCGTCAGTTTGTTGATATAATTCATTAAAAATAAATGTTGAACTATTCCTGCGCTGCGCCTTGGTCTGTATATGCACCCTATCGTGACACAAAGTCACAAAACCCACAGCGTGGGTTAGTAGTCTAGTTATAACAGAAAATAATTGCACTCTTAGGGTATGCCTAGACCCTAAAGACTTGAACAAGGCCATACTGCGCCAGCACTTTTTCATTCCAACACCAGAAGATGTGCAATGCAAATTGGCTGGCAAGAAAACTTTCACTATCCTGGATGAGAAGGATGGGTATTGGCAAATCAAGCTGGATGAGGAATCAGCTGATATCTGCACATTCAATACTCCATGGGGGATGTATCGTTTCAATCGTCTTCCTTTCGGAATAAAAAGTGAAGTATTCCAACAGACAAACTCTGAGAGTTTTGGGGACATTGATGGTGTGTATGTAATTGCTGATGACATGATTATTGCAGCCACCACAAAAGAGGAGCATGACCACATTCTACAGAAAGTGTTGGACAGAGCAATCCAGCTGAATGTTAAATTAAATGCTGACAAGATACAGTACATGGTGAGTCAAGTAAAGTACATGGGGCACATCATCAGTGCAGAAGGGGTCAAAGCAGACACTGCCAAAGTTGAGGCAATCACACAGATGCCCCCACCAAAAGACAGAAAAGGTCTACAGAGGCTTCTGGGCATGACTCGTTTTTTTAGCCCAGTATATCCCAGACAAGGCCACAATCACTGAACCACTAAGAATGCTTCTGGGAAATGACATTGATTGGCAGTGGCACCCAGAGCAAAAAGCAGCACTGGATAACCTGAAAAACGCCATCTCCAAGGCACCTCTGCTGAAGTTTTTTAATCCGCTGGAGGAAATAGAGGTTCAAGCAGATGCTTCCAAAGATGGTCTTGGTGCAGTTTTGATGCAAGATAACTGTCCTATAGCTTTTGCATCCAGAGCTCTGTCTGGCGCAGAACAAAATTATTCCCAGATTGAAAAAGAGCTCTTGGCTATAGTGTTTGCTCTGAAGAAGTTCCACCAGTATGTCTATGGTGTCCCAGTAAAAGTACAACCGGACCACAACCCACTTGAGGCTAAAATCACCAAGTCCATTGGAAAGGCGCCAGCACGCCTTCAGAGAATGCTGCTTCAGATACAGAAATATGACATCTGCATTGTCTACACACCTGGTAAGGACATGTTGATCGCAGACACGCTATCCAGGGCCGTGCCTTCGACTCACACTGTGGAAGGTTGTGATCTGGGTGAAGAGAAAGTAATCTACGCAGTGTCCACAAATGAGCAAATGGAAGGCTCTGTCATGCAACAGCTGAGGGCGATCAATGGCAGAGACAATGACATGCAGTGTTTGGGGAACTTGCACAGGGATGGATGGCCGGACAGAAAGAAAAGTGCACCACTGGTGGCACAACCTTACTGGCACATCAGAGACTCCATCTACATCGAAGATGGACTACTCATGGTAAATAAGCGCATCATAATTCCCAGAGACTTCAGAGCGCAAGTGCTAAAGAGACTTCACACCGCACACCAGGGCATTCAACGTTCCTTGACTCACGCTAGGTCTCTTGTGTACTGGCCTGGTCTCACTAATGATGTACGCATGGTGGTTGAATCGTGTATGGGCTGTCAGGAGAAATTGCCCAGCAACCCCAAGGAACCACATCTACCACACTCAGTTCCTGAAACTCCATGGCAGAAAATAGCCGCTGATGTCTTTGAGTTTCAAGGATCCTCATTCCTTCTGGTAGTGGATTACCTTTCGAAATATCCTGAGGTGCTGAGGCTCACCGACAAAACGTCAGGTACCATCATAGCCAAGTTCAAAGCCGTGTTTGCCAGACATGGTATTCCAGCCGAACTGATGGCGGATCATGTACCTTTTGCAAGTGCTGAAATGGCTCAGTTTGCTAGAGAGTGGGGGATCAAAATCACCCACTCCAGCCCAGCGTTTCCACAGTCCAATGGATTGGCTGAGAGGACAATTCAGTCAGTTAAAAACATGCTGAAATCTGCAGCACAGACAGGGGTTGACCCTCACATGGCACTGCTACACCTGAGGAACACACCAGTCACAGGTTTGCAGTACTCGCCTGCACAGCTACTCATGGGTTGTGTCCTGCGAGTACAGCAGCTCTGTGGCCTGCGATTCCTTCACGCGTTCAGCAAGGCTTGGTGCACAGACAGCTGCTGATAAAGAAAGGTTACGACAAAAGGGCAATGCCACTAGCTCTGTTTCAGGAGGGGGAGAAAGTGTGCATGGAGACAGCAAAAGGATGGAAGCCAGCAACAGTGGTGAGAATCAGAGATGAACCAAGATCATATGATGTAATTACACCAGCAGGAGTTTGCTACCGCAGGAACAGAAGGCATCTCAGGCCTGCCAGAACAGCTAGGTATAGGGACAAGGAAGAAGTCACACACTTTTACTCAGATCAGGATGTCGAAGAGGAGACACAAAGAGACACAAAAGCTGTGACACAAGCTACAGAGCCCTCTGTTGTAGAGACTCAAACCACTAGAGCAGGCCGACACACTAAACCACCAGCAAAGCTACAGGACTATGTGCTAGATTGAGATAAAGGTGGACACTGATAACCAAGTTATAACAGAAATCCAGTTGCATTCAAGGAATGTTTCTATTTAGTGTTGTTACAATATATAACATGAGTGGCAATGTAAGATTGTTGTGTTACCTTGGAATTCTAGCTAAATGGGGGGATGTAGTATATGGAACTATACTGCTTTAATAGTATAGTCCTATACTACACAGTGGCAACAGCCAATCACTATCTTGGATATGCTAATGAGCTTGTGGGTTACAGAGCAAGCCTACGTGCATGGGTTGGTTGGACGAACGGGGTTGATTTTGAATAAAGAGCCGGTAGTAGTAAGAAGTCAGTCTCCATTGCCAATAATTTCTAGTGCCTAAAAGAGCACGACACTCCTTAACATCCGAGATGCCATTAATACACATACCCGGCCTCTTACATCACCGATATATAAATATGTATTTATTTGTACCTGTTTCCTCCAGAACCTTCACACGGTCCTTTGCTGTTGTTCTGGGATTGATTTGCACTTTTCGCACCAAAGTACGTTAATCTCTAGGAGAAAGAACGCATCTCCTTCCTGAGCGGTACGACAGCTGTGTTGTCCCATGGTGTTTATACTTGCGTACTATTGTTTGTACAGATGAACGTGGTACCTTCAGGCATTTGGAAATTGCTCCCAAGGATGAACCAGACTTGTAGAGGTCTACAATTTGTTTTCTGAGGTCTTGGCTGATTTATTTTAATTTTCCCATGATGTCGAGCAAAGAGGCACAGAGTTTGAAGGTAGGACTTGAAATACATCCACAGGTACACCTCCAATTGACTCAAATTATGTCAATTAGCCTATCAGAAGCTTCTAAATGTAAGAGTTTATGTTCAGAGAGGTCTCTGGAAACCTTTATGGTTTTCAGGTTTAGTGTCCAGAGACCTCTCTAGAATTCTCTATGTTAGTTTTGGTATTGGTCCCCAATTAGAGGCAGCTGCGCCGCATTGCCTCTAATTGGGGAGCCTCTTTAAGTTCAGTATTTCCACCTCTGTTTGTGAATTTTTGTTGTGTGTTCCTTTTGTTCACACCTGTTCATTGTTGCGGTCTTGCCTTTTGTTGTTTTTGGAGATTGGCTTAATAAAATAATGTTTTTGCACCACAGCTCTGCGCTTCGGGTCCTGTCTAACTGCGATCGTGACAGAAAAACCCACGACACCAGGACCGCACAGAGCTGGACAATGGAGGAGCTCATGAGATGTAAGGAGCTTGTCTCCGAAGAGGTGTACCTCCATTGTTCAGTCCTGGAACTATCATCTAAAACAGGGCAGCGGAGACACCGGCGGGCGCAACTTCGGCGTGCCAGAGGGCAGGCCCAGCGTCCAGCCCAGAGGAACCCCCATGCAGTTTTTTTGGGGGGGGCTATGGGGCTCGTCAGAGGGGAGCTATGAGGAACCCCTGCCGCAACACTCGTGGGGGTTCGTCGAAGAGCCCCTAGCGCTATGGGAGCGGGAGGACGGTGATTCGTCGGAGGACTACGACGTTCTTCTGTCTCCCAACTCGTGGGGGCTATGGGAAGAGCCTCCACAGAGCCAGCACCAGGAGGAGGAAGAAGGGGATAAGTTTGAGAGCTGCATGGTCATGTTGAGGGTGCGTTTGGCGGCTCTCTTCCAGGGCGAAGAGACGGGGTCTCCAGTGTCGATCCCCAGCCCAGAGCCTCCACAGAGCCAGCACCAAGAGGAGGAGGAAGGGGATACGTTTGAGAGGTGCATGGTCATGTTGAGGGCGCGTTTGGCGGCTCTCTTCCCGGACGAAGAGACGGGGCCTTCAGTGACGGTTCTCAGCCCGGTACCACCAGTGCAGGCCCCACACACCAGACCTCCGGTGTGCCTCCCCAGCTTGGTAGCTTAAGTACCGGTACCTAGCCCGGTAGCTCCAGTGCGTGTCCCCAGCTCTGTAGCGCCAGTACCAGTTCCTAGCCTGCTGGCGCCAGTGCGTGTCCTCAGCTTGGTAGCGCCAGTACCGGTTATTAGCCCCGTGGCGCCGGTTCCTAGCCCGGTAGCTCCAGTGCCGGTACCTAGCCCGATAGCTCCAGCTTGGTAGCGCCAGTACCGGTTCCTAGCCCGGTCGCGCCAGTGTGTGTACCTGGCGCGGTAGCGCTAGTGCCGGTTCCTAGCCCAGTAGCTCCTGTGCCGGTACCTAGCCTGATAGCTCCATCTCGGTAGCGCCAGTACCGGTTCCTAGCCCGGTGGCACCAGTGTGTGTACCCAGCGCGGTAGCGCTAGTGCCGGTTCCTAGCCCACTAGCTCCCAGCTCTGCTCCAGTGCCAGAGCAGTCCGCTCCACCAGTGCCCAGTCCGTGACCGGTCGTCAGCCCCGCTCCAGTGCCGGAGCAATTTGCTCTACCGGTGCCCAGTCCGGGACCTGTCGTCAGCCCCGCTCCAGTGCCGGGGCAGTCCGCTCCACCGGGGCCCAATCCGGGAAAGGGCTACAGCCCTCCTCCTGAGCCAGGGGGGGGGGGGGGTTACTGTAAGGGTTTATGTTCAGAGAGGTCTCTGGAAACCTTTATGGTTTATAGGTTTAGTGTCCAGAGACCTCTCTGGAATTCTCTATGTTCGTTTTGGAATTGGTCCCCAGCTGTGCCGCATTGCCTCTAATTGGGGAGCCTATTTAAGTTCAGTATTCCCACCTGTGTTTGTGGATTTTTGTTGTGTGTTCCTTTTGTTCACTCCTACTTATGGTCGCGATCTCGCCTATTGTTATTTTTGGAGTTTGGCTTAATAAAATGAATGTTTTTGCACCACAGCTCTGCGCCTCGGGTCCTGTCTAACTTTGATCGTGACACTAAAGCCATGACATCATTTTCTGGAATTTTCCAAGCTGTTTAGAGGCACAGTCTATTTAGTGTATGTAAACTTCTGACCCACTGGAATTGTGATATAGTGAATTATAAGTTAAATAATCTGTCTGTAAACATTTGTAGGAAGAATTACTTGTGTCATGAACAAAGTAGATGTCCTAACCGACTTGCCAAGACTATAATTTGTTAACATGAAATCTGTGGAGTGGTTGAAAAATGAGTTTTAATGACTTCAAACCAAGTAATGAATTTGGAGCCAAAGCCAAATTTATTTAAAGTGTAAAAAAGGTATTTTCATTCCACCCAGTCAAACGCTTTCTCCACATCCAGGGATATAATGGCTTCAGAGGCATTGGTTACAGAGGTATTATATATGATATTAAATAATCGTCGAAGATTGAGTGTCTATTTTTAATAAATCCTGTTTGATCCGGAGAGATAATTGATGGGAGGACTGTTTCCAGACTCGTTGCCAGAAGTTTGTGGGAGAGCACCATTTACAACTGCTTCATTGTTTAAATTAGAATAGGGGCTATTTTGGATAGAAGCTACTCTGCCGAGTAGCCGTCAGATTTGACCGAATTAGTGTCACGAGGTGGTGCATCGAGAGACCAATGCGCAGCGCAGGGATTATAGTTCGACATGTTTTATTATTTACTATGTATATAAATAACCAAATGAACGAACTATACAAAACAAAACAAACACGATAGACAAAACGTCACGTTCACCAAAACACACACGAATGAACGGACGTAACAAAAGAGGCACACTTCCTGTCACCGTGACTGCGAAATATACGACCCACATCCCCGGTGTGGAACTTACAAACCTATGTAGGATCCCTAATTAGAGACGATGCAATACAGCTGCCTCTAATTAGGGATCCAACACAAACCACCACCAGAAACAGAAAGAAGCGCCAGTACCGGTTATTAGCCCCGTGGCGCCGGTTCCTAGCCCGGTAGCTCCAGTGCCGGTACCTAGCCCGATAGCTCCAGCTCGGTAGCGCCAGTACCGGTTCCTAGCCCGGTGGCGCCAGTGTGTGTACCCGGCGCGGTAGCGCTAGTGCCGGTTCCTAGCCCAGTAGCTCCTGTGCCGGTACCTAGCCTGATAGCTCCATCTCGGTAGCGCCAGTACCGGTTCCTAGCCCGGTGGCACCAGTGTGTGTACCCAGCGCGGTAGCGCTAGTGCCGGTTCCTAGCCCACTAGCTCCCAGCTCTGCTCCAGTGCCAGAGCAGTCCGCTCCACCAGTGCCCAGTCCGGGACCGGTCGTCAGCCCCGCTCCAGTGCCGGAGCAATTTGCTCTACCGGTGCCCAGTCCGGGACCTGTCGTCAGCCCCGCTCCAGTGCCGGGGCAGTCCGCTCCACCGGGGCCCAATCCGGGAAAGGGCTACAGCCCTCCTCCTGAGCCAGGGGGGGGGGGTTACTGTAAGGGTTTATGTTCAGAGAGGTCTCTGGAAACCTTTATGGTTTATAGGTTTAGTGTCCAGAGACCTCTCTGGAATTCTCTATGTTCGTTTTGGAATTGGTCCCCAGCTGTGCCGCATTGCCTCTAATTGGGGAGCCTATTTAAGTTCAGTATTCCCACCTGTGTTTGTGGATTTTTGTTGTGTGTTCCTTTTGTTCACTCCTACTTATGGTCGCGATCTCGCCTATTGTTATTTTTGGAGTTTGGCTTAATAAAATGAATGTTTTTGCACCACAGCTCTGCGCCTCGGGTCCTGTCTAACTTTGATCGTGACACTAAAGCCATGACATCATTTTCTGGAATTTTCCAAGCTGTTTAGAGGCACAGTCTATTTAGTGTATGTAAACTTCTGACCCACTGGAATTGTGATATAGTGAATTATAAATTAAATAATCTGTCTGTAAACATTTGTAGGAAGAATTACTTGTGTCATGAACAAAGTAGATGTCCTAACCGACTTGCCAAGACTATAATTTGTTAACATGAAATCTGTGGAGTGGTTGAAAAATGAGTTTTAATGACTTCAACCCAAGTAATGAATTTGGAGCCAAAGCCAAATTTATTTAAAGTGTAAAAAAGGTATTTTCATTCCACCCAGTCAAACGCTTTCTCCACATCCAGGGATATAATGGCTTCAGAGGCATTGGTTACAGAGGTATTATATATGATATTAAATAATCGTCGAAGATTGAGTGTCTATTTTTAATAAATCCTGTTTGATCCGGAGAGATAATTGATGGGAGGACTGTTTCCAGACTCGTTGCCAGAAGTTTGTGGGAGAGCACCATTTACAACTGCTTCATTGTTTAAATTAGAATAGGGGCTATTTTGGATAGAAGCTACTCTGCCGAGTAGCCGTCAGATTTGACCGAATTAGTGTCACGAGGTGGTGCATCGAGAGACCAATGCGCAGCGCAGGGATTATAGTTCGACATGTTTTATTATTTACTATGTATATAAATAACCAAATGAACGAACTATACAAAACAAAACAAACACGATAGACAAAACGTCACTTTCACCAAAACACACACGAATGAACGGACGTAACAAAAGAGGCACACTTCCTGTCACCGTGACTGCGAAATATACGACCCACATCCCCGGTGTGGAACTTACAAACCTATGTAGGATCCCTAATTAGAGACGATGCAATACAGCTGCCTCTAATTAGGGATCCAACACAAACCACCACCAGAAACAGAAAGAAAATAACTGTTAGACTCTGACCATGGCTACATAGAGAAGCAAATAGGTTTCTATATGGCCATAGCCTGACAGTACCCCCACCCCAAGGCGCGGACTCCCGGACGCCAACAAAAAAACCACAAATACAAGGGGGGGGGGGTTTAATAGGGAGGGAAGACTAGTCCGTCGGGGGCTGCTCTGGCTCCGGCGAAGTGGACAGTTTTCTCCCGTGCCCCCTCCTTATGACCGGGCCCGGACTGGGTACCGGTGGAGTAAACGACTCCGGCCATGGAGCTGAGCAATTAACCGGATCCGGACTGGGCACCGGTGGGGTAAACGGCTCCGGCCATGGAGCGGGACCATTAACCGGACCCGGACTGGGCACCGGTGGGGCAAACGGCTCCGGCCATGGAGCGGGACCATTAACCGGGCCCGGACTGGGCACCGGTGGGGTAAACGGCTCCGGCCATGGAGTGGAGCAGACCACCGGACCAGGACTAGGCACCGGTGGAGCGGAAGCTCTGGCACTGGAGCGGAGCGGACGGCCGGACCCGGATTGGGCACCGGTGGAGCGGACTGCTCAGGCACTGGAGCGGAGCAGACGGCCGGACCCGGACTGGGCACTGGTGGAGCGGACTGCTCTGGCACTGGAGCGGAGCAGACGGCCGGACCCGGACTGGGCACTGGTGGAGCGGACGGCTGGACCCGGATTAGGCACCGGTGGAGCGAACTGCTCTGGCACTGGAGCGGAGCAGACGGCTGGACCCGGAATGGGCACCGGTGGAGCGGACTGCTCAGGCACTGGAGCCGAGCAGACGGCTGGACCCGGACTGGGCACCGGTGGAGCGGACTGCTCTGGCTCAGGAGCGGAGCAGACGGCTGGATCCGGAATGGGCACCGGTGGAGCGGACTGCTCAGGCACTGGAGCGGAGCAGACGGCTGGACCCGGACTGGGCACCGGTGGAGCGGACTGCTCTGGCTCAGGAGCGGAGCAGACGGCTGGACCCGGAATGGGCACCGGTGGAGTGGACTGCTCAGGCACTGGAGCGGAGCAGACGGCTAGACCCGGACTGGGCACCGGGGGAGCGGACTGCTCTGGCTCAGGAGCGGAGCAGACGGCTGGACCCGGAATGGGCACCGGTGGAGTGGACTGCTCAGGCACTGGAGCGGAGCAGACGGCTAGACCCGGACTGGGCACCGGGGGAGCGGACTGCTCTGGCTCAGGAGCGGAGCAGACAGCTGGACCCGGACTGGGTACCGGTGGAGCGGACTGCTCTGGCTCAGGAGCGGAGCAGACGGCTGGACCCGGAATGGGCACCAGTGGAGCGGACTGCTCAGGCACTGGAGCGGAGTAGACGGCTGGACCCGGATTGGGCACCGGTGGAGCGGACTGCTCTGGCTCAGTAGCGGAGCAGACGGCTGGACCCGGATTGGGCACCGGTGGAGCGGTCAGTTCCAACCACAGAGCAGTGTTGACTTCAGGAGGTTTTGGGCTGCGGACATTAGCTGGAGGTTCCGGGCTGCGGATCTTTGCTGGAGGTTCCGGGCTGTGGACCTTCGCTGGAGGTTCCGGGCTACGGACCTTTGCTGGAGGCTTCGGGCTGCGGACCTTTGCTGGAGGATCCGGGCTGCGGACCTTCGCTGGAGGTTCCGGGCTGCGGACCTTCGCTGGAGGTTCCGGGCTGCGGACCTTCGCTGGAGGTTCCGGGCTGCGGACCTTCGCTGGAGGTTCCGGGCTGCGGACCTTCGCTGGAGGTTCCGGGCTGCGGATCTTCGCTGGAGGTTCCGGGCTGCGGACCTTCGCTGGAGGCTTCGGGCTGCGGACCTTTGCTGGAGGATCCGGGCTGCGGAACTTTGCTGGAGGTTCTGGGCTGCGGACCTTTGCTGGATGTTCCGGGCTACGAACCTTCGCTGGAGGTTCCGGGCTGCGTACCTTCGCTGTAGGCTTCGGGCGTCGGACCTTCGCTGGAGGTTCCGGGCTGCGGACCTTCGTTGTAGGCTTCGGGCTACGGACCTTCGCTGGAGGTTCCGGGCTGCGGACCTTTGCTGGAGGTTCCGGGCTGCGGACCTTTGCTGGAGGTTCCGGGCTGCGGACCTTCGCTATAGGCTTCGGGCTACGGAGGGCCGGCACGGGACGTACCGGACTGGTGAGGCACACCGGATGTCGGGTGCGTGGAGCTGACACAGGAAGCACCTGGCTGGACGCACGCACTGGAGGTCGGGTGTGGGGAGCCGGCACGGGACGTACCGGACTGGGGAAGCTCACCGGAGGTCGGATGCGTGGAGCCGGCACTGGAAGCACCTGGCTGGGCGCACGCACTGGAGGTCGGGTGCGGGGAGTAGAGCAGAGGTCCGGACCCAGACTGGACATCGGTGAAGCGGACTGCTCTGGCATGGGAAGTACCGGACTGGGAAGGCGGACCGTAGGTCGGGTGCGTGGAGCCGGCACTGGAAGCACCTGGCTGTGCGCACGCACTGTAGGTCGGGTGCGGGGAGTAGAGCAGAGGTCCGGACCCGGACTGGACATCGGTGAAGCGGACTGCTCTGGCATGGGAGGTACCGGACTGGGAAGGCGGACCGGAGGTCGGGTGCTTGGAGCCGGCACTGGAAGCACCTGGCTGGGCGCACTCACTGGTGGTCGGATGCGGGGAGTAGAGCAGAGGTCCGGAACCGGACTGGACATCGGTGAAGCGGACTGCTCTGGCATGGGAGTGGAGCCGACGACCGGACCCGGACTGGGCACCGGTGTAGCGGACTTCTCTGGCAAGGGGGTGGAGTAGACGACCGGACCCGGACTGGGGATGCTCACCTTGGGCACCTTTAACTCCAGCTCCCTCTTCTCGCTCTCACACTCCTCCATATTTCGCCAACATAGCTCTATTATCCTATCATACTCCTCCCTCCGGTATTTCACCACGCACTTAGTTTCCGGCCTCGGCGAATACCACCTGGAAAGTGGGACTGGTGCCTCTTCCTCTACACCAGACCACCCCCATAGCCCCTCCCCAAAATCACCTTGGGGTTGTGTGTTCCCGGTGTGGAACATACAAACCTATGTAGGATCCCCAATTAGAGACGATGCACTACAGCTGCCTCTAGTTAGGGATCCAACACAAACCACCACCAGAAACAGAAAGAAAAGAACTGTCAGACTCTGACCATGGCTACATAGAGAAGCAAATAGGTTTCTCTATGGCCAGAGCCTGACAATTAGACAATTGTTCAACAGTGATCACCTGCTCTCATTTGTTTTAACCAAATCCCGGCTGACAGTAGGCACAGCAAGTGAGTGGAAGAAATCGTCCAATTCCAATATATCTGCTTTACTTTCAGAAGTATATAAAGACTGGTAAAATCTCTTGAACTCATCATTGATCCCCCTAGGGTCTAATGATATCCCAGACGATGTACGAATTTTAGGAATCTGGTGTGATGATAATGATTGACGTAACTTGTGATCTAATAATTTACTGGCTTTATCTCCTTGTTCGTAGTAAGTGCTCCTAGACTTGACAAGCAGTTCAGTAACCTGGTCTGTTAGTAATGTGTCAAATTCTGCTTCCAAAGTTAAACACTCCTTATAAATATCTGGAGATGGTGAAATGTAATCTAATTGGGAAATACAGCGTGTTAAAATAGATAGCCTATCATTTTTCAGTTTGTTCTCTGTGAGGGCTTGGTTGTGGTAAGGCCTCTTACTCCCACCAGGGGGAGTGGAAGGCACACAATCAAGTCCTCACACACTAACTGGGGAAATTAATGATCCCCAATCAGAGACAGCTGATTGGAGAGTTGTCTCTGATTGGGGATAGTATTTAGGACCCACACACATCCACCTGTGTGTGGATCATTGCTTGTGCTTGTCTGAGTAAGTACTCACGCCACGGTGTTAAATAGGTTTCTTGTTTTTGTTTGTGTTTTATTTATTAATAAAACATGTTTGCACAGACCTCTCGCTCTGCGCCTCGTTCCCTGCACACTCACCGTGACAGTTCTCATGTGCAGTGTAGGAAATAATTTCACCTCTGATATACGCTTTTAAAGTTTCCCAGAGAGTAGACACAGAGATGTTTGGGGTTATGTTTGTACTATATCAATTTGACTCTAAACAAAATGGACAAAGTGTTCATTACTGAGCAGTCGAGTATTTAGCCGCCAAGGCGGTCGCAGGTTGTCAACAGTTTGAAAGACCACTTCTATAGTAACAGGGGCATGGTCAGATACAACAATTGGATTATATGAACATGAAGATATGGAGTGGAGAAGTCTGTCATCTACAAGGAAGTAGTCTATGCATGTAAAAGTGTGGTGAACCGATGAGAAAAAAGAGTATGCATTTGCTGATGGATTAAACATTCTCCAAGGGTCTGAAACTGCGAATTCAGACATAAAAGTTCGGACATCTCTAGCTGAGGTTGACAAGGTAGTAGATTAAGTGGAAGATCGATCCAAATGTGGGTGTAACCAACAGTTAAAGTCACCGCCTAAGATCAACATATGGGAGGGCATATCGGGGAGTGTAGAGAAAACCAATTAGAAAAAATCACCATTGTCCCAATTAGGAGCATAAATATTAAGAAGAAGTGCATTCGTATTGAACAGCCTACCACTGACAAGTATGTATCTACCATGGGGATCTGCGATCACATTAGAACATGTAAAAGGTACCGATCTGTGAAGTAAAATAGCCACCCCTCTTGCCTTACTCTGAAATGAGGAATGGAACACCTGACCCACCCATCTGCAGCTAAGACTTGAGTGTTGTGATGCCTTCAGATGAGTTTCTTGCAGAAAGATAATGTGAGCTTCAATTGATGAAGGTGGTGGAGCACCTTACTAAATTTTACTGGGTTATTAACGCCCCTGCAATTCCAAGTAAGAAAATGAAAACCATTCCCTCCAGCTGGATGGGCTACACCAGGCTGAGTCATGTCTTAAGAGAGAGAGGACGTGTAAAGGACGAGGTACAATGTAAACTAAAGATCTTAGTTGACCCTAATGGCGCAAGTTTAAAAAACAAAGACAAGAGATGAAGCGCAAAAAACATATCAAAACTATATAGAAATAAAGAGGGAAAACCCCCTTCCCTCACAACCTCCCTTGCCGAAGCATCTCCCCAACTGAGATGCAAGCAAACCCGAAATACAAAAAAGTTTAGAGCAAAGCATGATAACTCTTACTCTGTGCTACCTGAGATTTGTGACCATTGAACCAGAGTAAACCAAACATGCATAAATTGGTCCCCAGTAGAGTCTGAGGAAAACTAACCTCAGTTAAGAGAGGGTTTAAGAGCAATAACAGTGGTAAAACTGTGACTGAACCATGAAAACAGCCAGATATTGGCATTAGAGGCGGCTTAGATCAAAATAAACTAGTAATGATACAAATAAAAAGCAATAATGTGAGTGGAATAAATAATATATATATGCATATCTGCATTGTATCACATTATAGTGGGGAGTCAGCTGTATACTCACCAACATGGGTTGAAAAAAAAAACATTAAAGTATCATTGAACCCAGCAAAGTTGTCTTCGCTAGTCAACCAGTCTGCCAACCGGCCTGCTAGCCAGCCTGCTAACTAGCCTGCTAGCAAGACCAGCTAACCAACCATTTGTTCCACACCACGTTTTTGTTGATGAAATTGGCCGCTAGAGCCGGGTCCTCGAATTTGTGCGCAGAGCCGTCCGGTAAAGTCTCAGAACTTTAGATAAGGCCGAACTTCACGCCACAGCCGTGGTGTAGTCCGCAAATAACAATACTCTTTTACCCTTGTAGAGGAGAGGAGATGCTTCTCCCGATCTCCTCAGTATGTCATTGCGGACGTGAAAGAAATGCACCGTGATGACAAATGGTTGCGGTGGTTCTCCATCCCGGGGTCGGCTACGCAGGGTGCGGTGGGCACGGTCTAGCAGCGGCTTCTCCTCCAGCCCGAGCAGCTCCTGAAGCAGCTGGGCCATGAACTCCCTTCGGTATTCCCAGAAGACGAATGTTGTTCCTCTGCATTCTACTTTCCATATCTTCGCATCTGTTGTCGAGGTACGCCACCCTTGTCGCTAATGAACCAACGTTAGCCTCTAGCTCGCTAATGTGAGTGCTGTGGTCTGTAGCACCGCGCTCCAGCTCCGATAAGGTCACTCCATGTGCGTCGTACTTATTCTGTATATTCTCAATAGATTATTTAATCTCCTCTTTGACCATTGATATCTCTGACCTGAGATTGGTAGAGAGAGTCAATTTTACTGAAAATATTGGTTTTGAGGGTGCCCATCATGGATTGTAGCAGCTCCACAGTCAGTGTTCCCGTGGGGCGGACATTAGCCTGCTCTTGCAGACTCCATTTTTGGCCGGGTAGACGACATTACAAACTTACATTTCTCAGACTTGATCTGAATTGTTTAGAGATCTCTTCAAATGCCTGACCAAATAGAAATATATACAATTTTGCAAGGTTAAATATATACATTTGGTCACTAACTCAGGAGCGATAGGGAAACGCGTCCTACATCCTTGGCTTCCAAAGGCGCCCCCCGATAGCACCTTTTTTCTAAGAGTGCAGGGGCACACAACTTAAGCCACAACACACACAGAGCTAAGTAAGCCACATATACAGAGCCATTGACAAAATACACAGGACGGACACTCCATACAAAGCCTGTTGGATAACCTGGTGGTGTTGTTTTCAGGGTGAGAATGTATTGTCAGCTGTAGCAGGCTGCTCCATAGGACAAACCATTTTGCCTCCTTGACCTGTAGACACTGTCTGTTTGGCCACAGTGGACTGGTGGAAATGATCCCTGGGCAACAGTGACCTCCCAGAGATATTCTCACTACTCTTTCTCTGTGTGAACAGCATAAGCCCAATGAGTTCTACCACCATCAATCACACAACTAGACATTTTGAAAATGTTATGAATGAAAATGAAAGCTGATATACTGATGTATGACGTATGCATATATAATGGCATTGGAAAACACAAACAGGGGAACTCATGAATAGCAAAATTTGTGAACTAGTAAGCCTGCATATTGTGCAATTTATGCAAATTATTAGACATAATGGCTGCTGGGGCCAAGAGGTTTTTTCTGACCATGTGACCTGAACATGAAAAACTCCTGGTCATTTTTGACATTATAAAGAATTGCCTGCCAGCTTGTTGTATCCGTTTTCTCACGACTTATAGCTCTAGACTTGTGATTGATGGCTTGTGAAGAGAGAGAGAAAGTGAAGCCCCTATCAGCTTCTTATCACCTTGACTTTGGTCCAGCCAGACCAACCTGATCCAACCTCTCCTCCCCTCTCCTCTCCTCTCGTCTCCTCCCTGTGTTTCCCAGACAAAAAGACAAGAAGGGCCGGCATCACAAATAGCACCCTATTCCCTATATAGTGCACTACTTTTGACCAGAGTCCTATGGGAATAGGGTGCCATGTGGTACGCAGCCGGGCTGTTTAACACGCCTCATCACGCCTTCACTCCTTCAGACCACTGAGCACCGGAGAAGATCCCACATGTCTGGGACAAAGCCAGAGGAGAATACACAGACAGACAGACACAGAGCCAGGCTGATAACACAGTGATAACACAGGGAGCAAAGTCACTACACTACATGTATCACTCTTAACAGAGAAGCAAGAGGGTTTAAAGTTGCAAATCTGTGATTGCTTCATCCATTTTTTTTTTAACTTTTAAATGAATTACACATACCCCTTGACCCTTGAATAATACAACTCATTAGTTTAGATCAACTGTCTAACCACATCAGAACCCCAAATATAAAATTGTTATACTCCATTGTTTGTAAACAATGTCATTGTACACAAACACTGTATAGCTTCAAAACATGGTTCAAATGATCATTTTGATCTCATGAAGGGTCACTCCTTGCATCCATAACCCTGTCTATGAATTTGAGAGTGGTTACATTTCTCAAGGCCCATTCCTAAACTGTTTACACAATAAGGTGTCGGGTGACCACTTTTTATTGTTTGAAGTGCAGATTGACTCTTTAAATCAAGTAAGTCAAATCAAAGTAGCAGGAAATCAGTATTTACTGTACAATAGAAAGTTAATTTGTGCCTGAATGAAAGGGAGGACCACTGAATGTGGCCCTGAAGCACCAGACGAACCCACACTACCACTTTACTCATTCCAGTAAAATCATTAGTCATTACCAGGAAACACTGTGCTATCATACAATGGAATAATAAAAAAACTTGTAAAAGTGTTCTGTTCTGTTTCGCGGAACCTGACCCCATTAAAAGCAATTGGAAAAGACAAGAGCTTGTGCAGGCTGGAACGAGACAGAGGCACCACCGTTTAGCATATCGGATATCGGCACTACAGCACAGTCAGAGGGTCGGTCAGTATCAGTCTGTCTCTCTGTCTGACCATACCTCTCCAATGGGTAATGTCTAATCAACAAGTGGCCGAGTCAACTCTTTTACAGATTCATAAATACTCCTGCATTAGTAACAGATAATTAAAATCATTCCAGGATCTGAGGTCTGGGGTGCATTCCAAATGGCACATTATTCCCTATATAGTGCACTACTTTTGACCAGGGCCCATAGGGTAAGCTAGAAGCATGTTTCGCATGTTACACATAGTGTGTAAGCTAGACACATGTTTCGCTCATCATGCTTTTTTATTTATTACTCTTTTATGGGTTCACGTAAGGCAAGTAAAAGACACAGTACACACAAACACACACACGCAAATACACATGTGCACACACACTCATATACAGAGAGACAGATACACACATACATACACACCCACAGATTGGTCCCCAGTCGCAGAGAGTTAAAAATGACATTTACACTCCGTGGTCTGTAGTAGCTCTTGGTTAATGCATTTAAATGTATCCTCCATGTAGCAGACTGATTTAATGGGGCTTCACAGTGGGGTGGCACCAGGGGTAGAAAACACTATGGAACTCATAAAGACAGGCCTCTATTTCACTTTTCATAACATTCTTATGGTTCTCACCCTGTTCTCTCCTGTAGGACTGTTGGACCCGTTTGTCTAGGAGACTATGGGCCCTGGTCAAAAGTAGTGCACTATAAAAGCAATAGAGTTTTGCCATTTGGAACGCAGAGGCAAGGAGAGCCAGCAGGGGGTTTAGACCCAGACAATAAAATCAATGTGTAAAAACATAAACCGGGGGCCTGCCAAGCTCAGGTAATTAAAAGGGAAATGTATTGTGGGTATTTACGGCCAAGTTAGTGTGTCCCACAGCGGGTGTAACATAGATACAGACTGAGGAGAGAGGAGAGGACCATGAGGGAGAAACAGAGAGAGGAGAGGGGAGAGAGAGACCTGAGAAACAGAGAGAGGAGAGAGAGAGAGAGAGAGAGAGAGAGAGAGAGAGAGAGAGAGAGAGAGAGAGAGAGACCCGAGTAACAGAGAGATGAGAGGGGAGAGAGAGAGACCCGAGAAACAGAGAGAGGAGAGAGAGAGAGAGAGAGAGAGAGACCCGAGAAACAGAGAGAGGAGAAGGGAGAGAGAGAGAGGCCCGAGAAACAGAGAGGAGAGGGGAGAGAGAGAGGGAGGCCCGAGAAACAGAGAGAGGAGAGGGGAGAGAGAGAGAGACCTGAGAAACAGAGAGAGGAGAGGAGAGAGAGAGAGAGACGTGGAGAAACAGAGAGTCCAATCTGACATGAGCCAGAGACAGTTGTGGCTGCAGAGAGATGATTTAAATGCTGTGAAATGAGAGTGCAGACCTGTAATCCTCCTGGCATGGTGGAGAAGACCAGGGACTGGTTGGCTGACTCTGAGACAGACCTGGGTTCAGATAGTAGTTGTTATCCTTCAAATAATTTAGCTGTGCTTCATTTAGCTTGCCCAAGTTTAAACCCTGGTTATCTAGCACTCAGGGCGGCCTCAAGTAGATGCTCAAAAGTATTTGAACAAAAACAAATACTTTTTGAACCCAGGTCTGCTGGGATAGCTGAATGTCTGTCTGTGAGAATGTGGCAAAGACACAGTATATAGTGTCCAGGCTGAAATTACAGATTGATGCTGAGAGAAGGAGGCAGAAAATGTCTGGAAGCTGCTTCAGACTGTATCCACAGCATACTGCCCAGCTGTGATTTTCTGATACTGGGCTGCAGTAGAGAGGCAGACACAGCACAAGCCATGAGTGTGTGAGTTAGTCAAGTGTTTGTGTGTTTGTGTGTGTGTGTGTGTGTGTGTGTGTGTGTGTGTGTGTGTGTGTGTGTGTGTGTGTGTGTGTGTGTGTGTGTGTGTGTGTGCGAGTGAGTGAGTGAGTCAATGTGAAACGGCTAAGAGTATGAGATATCTTGGTCCGCTCAATGCAGCATTGTGTGAGCTCGCTGAATCAGCATTTCCGCACATCTGAATTGGCCTTAGACTTTCAGGCAATTCGAGTTTGGGACATAAAGAACCTGGACGTAACAGGATTCAGTGAACTAGATCACCTTTGACTGAGAAGAAAGGAGCTGTAGCTCTTTCTGAACACTGCCCAGTCTAGTCTAGACATAGCCGGGGTTAGCCTTGAAGCCCCTGAGGGGTTTGTCATGTCTGCAGCGCTAGTGCACTAATTTTGGCAGGGGCTTTGATCAAAAGTAGTGCACTATGTAGGGAATAGGGTGCCATTGGGGACGCAGCTTAGGTCTAGCTCGGCTCAGTACAGTAGAATAGAGTGTCTTGCTTGCCTGCCTGCTGCAGTGGCGGTTTCCTTGCCAAGTTTCCTCTCTTTGTTTAGTCCACTCTGGTCAGTCTGGCTCCCCGGCCCGGCCACGCTGCAGCCAAACACACATATATCAACGACACTACAGGCAGCTCTCAGGAAAGCTCTGTCTGTCAGTCGTCAGGACCAGTGGGAGAGGGAGAGTGGGATATGCAGAAGGAGAGAGAGAGTGGGATGACAAGAGGGAAGGAAGATAAAGAGAGAGCTCTGACAGGGACTGAACTCTTCCCACAGCTCCCTGTGGAGAGCAGGGTGAGCCCTGCCCATTGCGGTGTTACAGCCCTGCCCATTGAGGTGGTACAGCCCTGCCCATTGAGGTAGTACAGCCCTGCCCATTGAGGTAGTACAGCCCTGCCCATTGAGGTGGTACAACCCTGCCCATTGAGGTAGTACAGTCCTGCCCTGCCCATTGAGGTAGTACAGCCCTGGCCATTGAGGTAGTACAGCCCTAACCATTGAGGTAGTACAGCCCTGCCCATTGAGGTGGTACAACCCTGCCCATTGAGGTAGTACAGCCCTAACCATTGAGGTAGTACAGCCCTGCCCTGCCCATTGAGGTAGTACAGCCCTGGCCATTGAGGTAGTACAGCCCTGGCCATTGAGGTAGTACAGCCCTAACCATTGAGGTAGTACAGCCCTGCCCATTGAGGTGGTACAACCCTGCCCATTGAGGTAGTACAGCCCTGGCTTTTGAGATGGTACAACCCTGCCCATTGAGGTAGTACAGCCCTGCCCTGCCCATTGAGGTAGTACAGCCCTGCCCATTGAGGTAGTACAGCCCTGCCCATTTGTATTTTTTAATTGGCCCAACAGGTAGAACAGCTGGCATGAAACACTTAATTTCACTGAGTGGGGAGGGGGTACAGCCATGCCCATTGAGGTGGTACAGCACTGCGTGGGGAGGTGGTACAGCACTGCCTGAGGAGGGGGTACAACTCTGCCCATTGAGGTGTACAGCGCTGCCTGGGGATAAGTCATAGGCATACCACACTCTCAAGAGCCCCTAATACTTACTTATACAGTCTGTTGGGTCCTGAACCAGGGAAGTGCACTTTCACCATTCATATGGGCTCCTGTCAACATAACAGCGTTTAATTTAGGCCACAGAATCATAGACTGACATATGAACTCTGTGTTAATCTAGCAGCGTATAAGTACTTTAGATTGAAACAAGAAAATGATTCTCAAACACAAATCTACAAGAGAACAGTGCGGCTGCACTTGAATACAATGATAAAACCTTAAACTTTCTGCATTGTCAATGCTATTTTGATGACACTGACCTGTAGTTCCAGTAACTTAGGAAGTCTCCTCTAACCCTCCTCCCAGTCTATAAATTGTCTTGTCATAGCACTGAGATGAGACTCTTTGAAAGCCACTCTGAGCCCTGTGGCCAAAAAGTGATGAGAGAACAGATGAGAGTTACTGTTGTTAGTCTGTCTCCCCCTTTCCTCCCATCCCTTGATGTCGAGATAATGAGCTTGTTCTTGTTTGGTGAAGGAACGAGAGAGGAGAGAGACAGAGAGAGGAGAGAGGAAGTGTTGTGGACATGGTTGCTTTTGTCAGACTGTCGCTCCTTGTACACCCCTCCCCTCTCCCTCATCCCTCTCTCCCTTGATGTCAAGATAATTAGCTTGTTCCTGTTTGGTGGAGACAGCAACAGACAAGAGCAAGAGGATGTGTTGTGGACGTGCCCTGCGGTGAGATGGTGAGACAGTGAGACAAGTGGGGCCGGCAGGCCGGATGGACTAAAGTAGTGTGTGTGTGTGTTTACCAGGGCAACACTGTCTCTGGCTAGTGCTGGGCCAACCAGTCTAAACAGAGTACCACTAGGCCCTGGCTGTTTGGGGATGGTCCTGGTCAAAAATAGTGCACTATATAGGGAATATGGTGCCATTTGGGACGCAGGTAAAACACAGTACAGCACAGAGACCAGGTTTTGTAGGGGCTTTAGGGGCTGAGGAATTCCCAGTATTCAACCTTGGTTTAATTTACAGCATATTTGTCTAATTGAGATGTCGTTAGGAGGAGAACATTCCTCTGTGTATACGCCTAGTGCTAATATGTAGGATATATGTCTTATATTTGCACCAACATAGTGTACAGCAGCCAACCGCAGAACCCTGATTTATGGTCCATGTACTTTGAGTAAGGCAAATAATGACGTCTGGTACAGAGACATGTCTGGACATGTCTGGAGGTTGCATTAAGCTGAGGCTGATGCTTTCAACACTGCAGACTGTTGATGTTTTTGCCCTGAACTCAAACCTTTATTTTGACTATTGAGCCAAACACATTTGACTATGGTATGGAATGGGATAAACATATGATAGTAAATGACCAAATATTAGATGGTGGCTTGAGACAAGAACTGAACCGAATGAAAATAAAGTATTTTAGCCATTAGAAGGGCACTGTCCCACCTTGTGCAACACTGGACATATTTTGTGTGTTTTCTCATGCAAACAGGAGGGGTTTGTGACACAAAGTCATCAGTCTTCCACAGTGTTTCTCTGGGCTCCTTATTCAACTCCTAAGTTGTTGGTCTTCGTTGGAGCCTGTTGTTTCTGTATTTTTCACGTACGCCGTCTGACAGAAAGATAACAGACTGTCACGGCCAGCAATCTGTCTTCATCCCCACTCCGGCTGGAGAACTCAACCCAACGCTGCACTGCCTCCAACTTTCCAAAGCAGTTTTAGAAAGACAGAAAGAGCCTTTAGGCTGGATGTGTTGGCTTTGTCTGTGTGATATAAATCACTGTCTGACGGTGTGCAGGGCACAAGCATTAAGACACTATTACTCACCACCACGCCACTCAAATGCTTCACAACTTTCACCCCCTCTAAGATTAATGCTCCCACTACTGACACTGGGTATGTGTGTTTTTTGTGTGTTTCTTGTTTGTTTGTGTGTGTGTGTGTGTGTGTGTGTGTGTGTGTGTGTGTGTGTGTGTGTGTGTGTGTGTGTGTGTGTGTGTGATGCATGTGTAATTCATGCTCCCAGGACTGATGTGCTGACAAAACCGAGACAAGGCCTGAAGGCTCCACACACATCCACACAGCCAGTCAAAGAGCAGAGCAGCAGAGCTCTCAGTCATTGTCTGTTAATGTTTAGTGTAGGAGGGAAATAGGGGTTGGCTGGTGCTACGCATCACAACACACAAGTAGTGGTGGTTGGAGGTTGACCAAGAATGGGAGAAGAGAAAGCCAGGGGAGGGTTACATTGGGGAGAGGTGCATTTTACATTTTAGTCATTTAGCAGACGCTCTTATCCAGGAGTTACAGTTAGTGCATTTATGGCTAGATGGGACAACCACATATCACAGTCATAGTAAGTACGTTTTTCCTCAATCAGCGAAGTCAGAGCTAGTACACAACACACATTAAGGCACACACACTGATGAACACACACTGACAGGCACACACACTGATGAACACACACTGACAGGCACACACACGCAGAACACCCACTGACAGGCACACACACGCAGAACACCCACTGACAGGCACACACACGCAGAACACCCACTGACAGGCACACACACTGATTTTTATTTGTATTTATTTAAACTTTATTTAACTAGGCAAGTCAGTTAAGAACAAATTCTTATTTACAATGACGGCCTACACAAGGCCTCTTGCGGAGACGGGGGCTGGGATTAAAAATACAAATGTAGGACAAAACACACATCCTGACAAGAGAGACACCACAACACTACATAAAGAGAGACACCACAACACTACATAAAGAGAGACACCACAACACTACATAAAGAGAGACACCACAACACTACATAAAGAGACACCACAACACTACATAAAGAGAGACACCACAACACTACATAAAGAGAGACACACCAGAACACTACATAAAGAGAGACACCACAACACTACATAAAGAGAGACACCACAACACTACATAAAGAGAGACACCACAACACTACATAAAGAGAGACACCACAACACTACATAAAGAGAGACACCACAACACTACATAAAGAGAGACGCCACAACACTACATAAAGGGAGACACCACAACACTACATAAAGAGAGACGCCACAACACTACATAAAGAGAGACGCCACAACACTACATAAAGAGAGACACCACAACACTACATAATGAGAGACGCCACAACACTACATAAAGAGAGACACCACAACACTACATAAAGAGAGACACCACAACACTACATAAAGAGAGACAACACAACACTACATAAAGAGAGACGCCACAACACTACATAAAGAGAGACGCCACAACACTACATAAAGAGAGACGCCACAACACTACATAAAGAGAGACGCCACAACACTACGTAAAGAGAGACACCACAACACTACATAAAGAGACACCACAACACTACATAAAGAGAGACGCCACAACACTACATAAAGAGAGACACCACAACACTACATAAAGAGAGACGCCACAACACTACATAAAGAGAGACACCACAACACTACATAAAGAGAGACACCACAACACTACATAAAGAGAGACAACACAACACTACATAAAGAGAGACGCCACAACACTACATAAAGAGAGACGCCACAACACTACGTAAAGAGAGACGCCACAACACTACATAAAGAGAGACGCCACAACACTACGTAAAGAGAGACACCACAACACTACATAAAGAGAGACACCACAACACTACATAAAGAGAGACGCCACAACACTACATAAAGAGAGACGCCACAACACTACATAAAGAGAGACACCACAACACTACATAAAGAGAGACACCACAACACTACATAAAGAGAGACACCACAACACTACATAAAGAGAGACACCACAACACTACATAAAGAGAGACACCACAACACTACATAAAGAGAGACACCACAACACTACATAAAGAGAGACAACACAACACTACATAAAGAGAGACACCACAACACTACATAAAGAGAGACAACACAACAGTACATAAAGAGAGACGCCACAACACTACATAAAGAGAGACACCACAACACTACATAAAGAGAGACACCACAACACTACATAAAGAGAGACACCACAACACTACATAAAGAGAGACACCACAACACTACATAAAGAGACGCCACTACACTACATAAAGAGAGACGCCACAACACTACATAAAGAGAGACACCACAACACTACATAAAGAGAGACCTAAGACAACAAAACAGCATGGCAGCAACACATGACAACACAGCCTGGAGCATCGGTGGCAAATCTGATGGCCAAATGATGATAGAGGAAACCAAGTCAAGATTTAACCTTAGCCTGCAGCTTTGATATGTGCTGAGAGAAGGACAGTTTACAGTCTAGCAATACTCCCAAGTACTTGTATGAGGTGACTACCTCAAGCTCTAAACCCTCACAGGTAGTAAGTACACCGGTGATGAGAGGGGCATTCTTCTTACTAAACCACATGCCCTTTGTTTTGGAGGTGTTCAGAACAAGGTAAACGGCAGAGAAAGATTGTTGGACCCTAAGAAAGCTTTGTTGTAGAGCGTTTAACACAAGATCCGGGGAGGGGCCAGCTGAGTATAAGACTGTATCAACTGCATAGAAATGGATAAGAGAGCTTCCTACTGCCTGAGCTATGTTGTTGATGTAAATTGAGAAGAGCGTGGGGCCTAGGATCGAGCGTTGGGGTACTCCCTTGGTGACAGGCAATGGCTGAGATAGCAGATGTTATGACTTTACACATTGCACTCTTTGAGAGAGGTAGTTAACAAACCAGGCCCCTCAGAGACACCAATACTCCTTAGCCATCTAACAAGAATGGAATGGTCTACTGTATCAAAAGCTTTGGCCAAGTCAATAAAAATAGCAGCATAACATTGCTTAGAATCAAGGGAAATGGTGACATCAATTAGGACCTTTAAGGTTGCAGTGGCACATCCATAATGTGAGATTACATACCAGAGAGAATAATATAGACATCATGAAAGCTAGTCAGTTGATTATTGAACCTCCCCAGAGAGGAGAGACAGGTTAAAAAGGTCAGAGATAGGCTTGGCAATGATAGGGGCAGCAACCTTAAAGAAGAAAGGGTCTAAACCATCTGACCCTTGGGGGTCAAGATTAAGGAGCACCTTTAGCACCTCAGACTCAGTGACCACCTGTGTGAGGGTTTGGCTGTGGTTAGACCTTACTCCCAAATAGGGGAGTGGTAGGACCACAGCCGAGCCCTCACACCCTAACTAGGGGAAGCAATGAGCCTCAATCAGAGACAGCTGTACAGGGTTGTCTCTGATTGGGTATTGTATTTAGGCACCCCACACATCCACCTGTGTGTGGGTCATTATTACTCAACAGTCACTGTGACAGTAAGTGTGTTTCCGTTCTTTGTTATTGCTTCGTAGTTTTTGTTTGTATAGTTCGTGACATTTGTGTTTATAGTTTAAATAAACAATGCCGAACTATCGCTGCGCTGCTCCTTGGTCTCTCTCTAAACCCACTCGTGACAGAATGACCCACCACAACGAGACCAAGAGGCGCAGTGAAAAAAGCAAGCAACGGGCAAGGAAACAGCCTGGAGCCCAGAAACCCCAAACAGTTTTTGGGGGCGGGCTATGGGGGTGGTCGGGGGTAGACGGGGAAGAACCCCGGCCACTGCACTCGTGGGGGATCCAGGAGGAGCCCCTACAGCCATGGGAACAAAGGTACGGAGAGGAGTCGGAGGAAGACGACGAATATGTGCCTTTGGAGTCCTCACAGGAAGGGGATTGGCGATGGAGAGAGGAAGATCGGGGCAGTCGCAAGCCCTCCAACGCCAGTTCCTAACCCGGTGCCTCCAGCATCGGCCCAGAGTCAAGGAACGGTCTGTGCCTGCTCCACACACCACACCATCTGGGCGCACTCACAGCCCGGCACGGTCCGTGCCGACTTCGCGCACCACACCATCCGTGCGCAGCCAGAGCCCGGAGAGGCGGAAGGAAGAGGATCGCACACCACTTCGTCTACACACGATCTATGATCGAGAGAGAGGAGGAACAGAGGAGGTGGTGGAGAGCCTGGGTTGCTCTGCCTCTCGAAACGCATCGGGACCCGTTTCTACAGGAGATAGAGGAAGAGGAGGACTTTGACCGCCGGCTGGCACTCGTGAATAGGCTGATGGATAGACGGGAGCGGGCTTATAATATCAAGAAGGCCCACAGCCCTGAGCCTACAGCGAAGGTCAGCAACCCGGAACCTCCAGCGAAGGTCAGCAGCTCGGAGCCTCCAGCGAAGGTCCGTAGCCCTGAGCCTACAGCGAAGGTTAGCAACCCTGAGCCTACAGCGAAGGTCAGCAACCCTGAGCCTACAGTGAAGGTCAGCAACCCTAAGCCTACAGTGAAGGTCAGCAACCCTGAGCCTACAGTGAAGGTCCGCAACCCTGAGCCTACAGTGAAGGCCCGCAGCCCGGAGCCTACAGTGAAGGTCCGCAGCCCGGAACCTACAGCGAAGGTCAGCAACCCGGAACCTCCAGCGAAGGTCAGCAGCTCGGAGCCTCCAGCGAAGGTCCGTAGCCCTGAGCCTACAGCGAAGGTTAGCAACCCTGAGCCTACAGCGAAGGTCAGCAACTCTGAGCCTACAGTGAAGGTCAGCAACACTAAGCCTACAGTGAAGGTCAGCAACCCTGAGCCTACAGTGAAGGTCCGCAACCCTGAGCCTACAGTGAAGGCCCGCAGCCCGGAGCCTACAGTGAAGGTCCACAGCCCGGAACCTCCAGCGAAGGTCAGCAACCCGGAACCTCCAGCGAAGGTCAGCAACATGGAACCTCCAGCGAAGGTCAGCAACCCTGAGCCTACAATGAAGGTCCGCAGCCTTGAGCCTACAGCGAAGGTCCGCAGCTTGGAACCTCCAGCGAAGGTCAGCAGCCCTGAACCTCCAGCGAAGGTCCGCAGCCCTGAGCTTACAGCGAAGGTCAGCAACACGGAACCTCCAGCGAAGGTCAGCAACCCTGAGCCTACAATGAAGGTCCGCAACCTTGAGCCTACAGTGAAGGTCCGTAGCCCGGAGCCTACAGCGAAGGTCCGTAGTCCGGAACCTCCAGCGAAGGTCCGCAGCCCGGAGACTACAGCGAAGGTCCGTAGCCCATAACCTCCAGCGAAGGCCCGTAGCCCGGAACCTCCAGCGAAGGCCCGCAGCCCGGAGCCTACAGCGAAAGCCCGCAGCCCGGAGCCTCCAGCGAAAGCCCGCAGCCCGGAGCCTCCACTGAAGGCCCGCAGCCCGGAGCCTCCAGCGAAGGCCCGCAGCCCGGAGTCCCCGGAGCAGTCCGCTCCACAGGTGCCCATTCCGGGTCCAGCCGTCTGCTCCGCTCCAGAGCCTGAGCAGTCCGCTCCACCGGTGCCCAGTCCGGGCTGGTCGCCTGCTTCATTCCAGTGCCAGAGCAGGCCGCTCCACCGGTGCCCAGTCCGGGGCCGGTAGTCTGCTCCACTCCTGTGCCAGAGCAGTCCGCTCCACCGGTGCCCAGTCCGGGGCCGGTTGTCTGCTTCACTTCAGTGCCAGAGCAGTCCGCTCCACCGGTGCCCAGTCCGGGGCCGGTAGTCTGCTTCACTCCCATGCCGGAGCAGTCCGCTCCACCGGTGCCCAGTCCGGGGCCGGTAGTCTGCTTCACTCCCATGCCGGAGCAGTCCGCTCCACCGGTGCCCAGTCCGGGGCCGGTCGTATGCTCCATTCCCATGCCGGAGCAGTCCACTCCACCGGTGCCCAGTCGGGGTCCGGACGTCTGCCCAGCTCCAGAGCCGGAACCACCTGCCACACCGGTACCCAGTCCGGGTCTGGTCGTTCGCAGCCCGGAGACTACAGCGAAGGTCCGTAGCCCATAACCTCCAGCGAAGGCCCGTAGCCCGGAACCTCCAGCGAAGGCACGCAGCCCGGAGCCTCCAGCGAAAGCCCGCAGCCCGGAGCCTCCAGTGAAGGCCCGCAGCCCGGAGCCTCCAGCGAAGGCCCGCAGCCCGGAGTCCCCGGAGCAGTCCGCTCCACAGGTGCCCATTCCGGGTCCAGCCGTCTGCTCCGCTCCAGAGCCTGAGCAGTCCGCTCCACCGGTGCCCAGTCCAGGGCTGGTCGTCTGCTTCATTCTACTGCCAGAGCAGGCCGCTCCACCGGTGCCCAGTCCGGGGCCGGTAGTCTGCTCCACTCCTGTGCCAGAGCAGTCCGCTCCACCGGTGCCCAGTCCGGGGCCGGTAGTCTGCTTCACTCCCATGCCGGAGCAGTCCGCTCCACTGGTGCCCAGTCCGGGGCCGGTAGTCTGCTTCACTCCCATGCCGGAGCAGTCCGCTCCACCGGTGCCCAGTCCGGGGCCGGTCGTCTGCTCCATTCCCATGCCGGAGCAGTCCGCTCCACCGGTGCCCAGTCGGGGTCCGGACGTCTGCCCAGCTCCAGAGCCGGAACCACCTGCCACACCGGTACCCAGTCCGGGTCTGGTCGTTTGTACCGCTCCAGGGTCGGGGGCTCCCACACCAGGGTCCAGACAGGACTTGGTGCTTCATACTGAGGGCGTACAACGGTGAGGTAGGAAGGGAGCAGCCTTCACTGCCTACGTCACTTCCGAGGCCGGAGCCTCCACCAGCAACCGCCCCAGTACTCCGTCCTTTCCCCCCTAGTATTGTTTGTAAAAAATGTTGAGAGGGGGGATTATTTGCGGCCGGGAGTCCGCACCTTAGGGGGGGGGTACTGTGAGGGTTTGGCTGTGGTTAGACCTTACTCCCAAATAGGGGAGTGGTAGGACCACAGCCGACCCCTCACACCCTAACTAGGGGAAGCAATGATCCTCAATCAGAGACAGCTGTACAGGGTTGTCTCTGATTGGGTATTGTATTTAGGCACCCCACACATCCACCTGTGTGTGGGTCATTATTATTCAACAGTCACTGTGACAGTAAGTGTGTTTCCGTTCTTTGTTATTGCTTCGTTGTTTTTTGTTTGTATAGTTCGTGACATTTGTGTTTATAGTTTAAATAAACAATGTCGAACTATCGCTGCGCTGCTCCTTGGTCTCTCTCTACACCCACTCGTGACAACCTGTAGGGAGAAACTGTGTAGCGGGGCAGGGGAAAAAGAGGGAGGAGCATCGGGGCTAGTCACATTAGAAGAGCTGGGAGATGAGGAAATGTTGGACGGGCAAGGAGACATGGCTGATTTAAATAGACATTCTGACTTAATGAAGTGGTGATTATAGAGCTCAGCCATGTACTCCCTGTCAGTAACAACCACATCATCAACATTAAGGGACATGGCCAGCTGTGAGGAGGAGGGTTTATTCTCCAGGTCTTTCGCTGTTATCCCGATCTTCTTGGGGTTAGACCCACAGAGAGAGAACTTCTCCTTAAAGTAACTAACTAGCCTTCCGGATAGCCTGAGTGCACTTATTTCTAATTTGCCTGAGCGACAGCCAATGAGCCTGAGTATTTGTGTGCCGAGATTTCGCCAAATGGTGTTTTTGAGATCACGGTCGAACCAGTGGCTGAACCTGTTTTTAATGATCATTTTCTTTATGGGGGTGTGTTTGTTAAGAGTATCACCGAAAATATAAAAAAAGAAGATCCAAGCATATTCAACAGAGGGGATCAAGCTGATTCTATACCAATTTACAGAGGCCAGGCCATGAAGGAAGGCTTGCTCAAGCGTCTATGACAAATCAGGACAGGTTGTGTAACTGAGCAGCCATTACAAACAAAGGCTGTAAAACAGTGATCACTAAGGTAACTACAGAAAACACCAGACTGATACATCTCAGGATTTTTTGTGAGGATAACACTAAGAAGAGTAGCCTTTTCTGGGTGTTTGGCGTCATACCTTATGGGATTGGTAATAACCGGAGAGAGATTTAGGTCGTCCCATTGTTTTAGGACTTGGTCAGGTGGTTTAAGCATGTCCCAGTTTAGGTCACCTAACAGGACAAATGCAGACTTAGTGTAAGGGGACAGGATGGTGGACAGGATGGTGGACAATAACATCCAGCAACAGTCAAGAAATAACTATTTGAAAGCTTAATGCTTAAAACCAGCAAATCAAATTGTTTGGGGACAGACTTGGTGGAGACAACAGAGCACTGAAGGTGTTTCTAGTGTTAACGTGCAGAAAACCCAGGCTTTTACGAGAGCAAAAAGCAGTGAAACAGATATCAGAGCAGAAGTCAGAATTGGGGCTAGCAACAGTAGATAGGCCAGGGTGTACAGTCGTGGCCAAAAGTTTTGAGAATGACACAAGTATTGGTCTCCACAAAGTTTGCTGCTTCAGTGTTCTTAGATCTTTATGTCAGTAGTTACTATGGTACACTGAAGTATAATTATTAGTATTCCATAAGTGTCAAAGGCTTTCATTGACAATGACATTCAGTTTATGCAAAGAGTCAATATTTGCAGTGTTGACCCTTCTTTTTCAAGACCTCTGCAATCCGCCCTGGCATTAACTGCTGTAAATTAACTTCTGGGCGACATCCTGACTGATGGCAGGCCATTCTTGCATAATTGTCACGTTCGGGTGTGTAGAGAGACCAAGGCGCAGCGTAGCGATAGTTCGACATCGTTTATTTAACGAATAAACTATACTGATACGAACTATACAAAATAACAAATATGCAATGAAAGTATGACACGTAGCACGAACACGGGACAACATATAACAACAATGAACCACGCCAAGAGAGTGGAACACAGACATATAAGTAGGATCCCTAATTAGAGGTAATGCAATGCAGCTGCCTCTAATTAGGGATCCCACACACAACACCACACAGAAGTAGAAATAATAGATCTGCCAGACTCTGACCATAGAAATATAGAGAAGCAAAGCTTCTCTATGGCCAGAGCCTGACAATAACCAATGCTTGGAGTTTGTCAGAAGTTGTGGGTTTTTGTTTGTCCACCTGCCTCTTGAAGTTCTCAATGGGATTAAGGTCTGGGGAGTTTCCTGGCCATGGACCCAAAATGTCGATGTTTTGTTCCCCGAGCCACTTAGTTATCACTTTTGCCTTATGGCAAGGTGCTCCATCATGCTGGAAAAGGCATTGGTCGTCACCAAACTGTTCTTGGATGGTTGGGAATGGAAGTTGCTCTCGGAGGATGCATTGGTACCATTCTTTATTCATGGCTGTGTTCTTAGGCAAAATTGTGAGTGAGCCCACTCCCTTGGCTGAGAAGCAACCCCACACATGAATGGTCTCAGGATGCTTTACTGTTGGCATGACACAGGACTGATGGTAGCGCTCACCTTGTCTTCTCCAGACAAGGTGTTTTCCGGATGGCCCAAACAATCGGAAAGGGGATTCATCAGAGAAAATGTCTCTACCCCAGTCCTCAGCAGTCCAATCCCTGTACCTTTTGCAGAATATCAGTCTGTCCCTGATGTTTTTCCTGGAGAGAAGTGGCTTCTTTGCTGCCCTTCTTGACACCAGGCCATCCTCCAAAAGTCTTCGCCTCACTGTGCGTGCAGATGCACTCACACCTGCCTGCTGCCACTCACACCTGCCTTCTTCACAACAATTAAACCTCTCTCCTTGAAGTTCTTGATGATCCGATAAATGGTTGATATCCTTGCCTGTGAAGCCTTTTTTGTGCAAAGCAATGATGAAGGCACGTGTTTCCTTGCAGGTAACCATGGTTGACAGAGGAAGAACAATGATTTCAAGCACCACCCTCCTTTTAAAGCTTCCAGTCTGTTATTCTGACTCAATCAGCATGACAGAGTGATCTCCAGCCTTGTCCTCGTCAACACTCTCACCTGTGTTTACGAGACAATCACTGACATGATGGCAGCTGGTCCTTTTGTGGCAGGGCTGAAATGCAGTGTAAATGTTTTTTTGGGATTAAGTTCATTTTCATGGCAAAGAGGGACTTTGCAATTAATTTCAATTCATCTGATCACTCTTCATGACATTCTGGAGTATATGCAAATTGTCATCATCAACACTGAGGCAGCAGACTTTGTGGAGACCAATACTTGTGTTATTCTCAAAACCTTTTGCCACGACTGTATATGCACATTACCAGATATCATCAACAGTAATACAATCAGGGCAGGGCAGAGGACAGGGAGAGCTCTGCACTGATAATTTTTTATGACATTTGAAAGTGCATCAGATGGTAACAAGATCATATTGTACAGCAATTTCATCAGGTAACATGAATACAAAGCTGGCAAGAGGTAGATAGAATAGGATGGGAAGCCAAGAGTCTGTGTAACAAATAAAGAGTCCCGAGTGTGGGAACAAACATTGTCTGTCCCATGGTCGGATAAACAAGCAAGTTCATAGTCAACAATGGAGTCATGGGGCAAATAGCATAAAGAACAAGAAAAAAATGAAATGACTATGAACTTGAAGTCACTTGCCCCAACAAGATAATGTGAGAGAGTAGCTCTTTATGAGTCCAGCAGGCTATAAAAGTCTGAGATAAAATAAATGAATACTCTTGTTTCTGACTAAGCTCACACAATAAGCTTCACAAGTTAATTAGCCTACATAATATTCCGACAAGTCCAAAGTCTGCGTTGTGTGTTTATGTGCGTGTGTGCTGGATCCAAGCAGCAGTTCAGCATACAACGGGAATAGGTGTCACAACCGCTTGGGAGAAGCTTTTTTCGTGAGGCTGAGTAGGAGCGGCGTTCTACCTTACCAGTCAGGTGAGTGGTAGAGCAGATTCAAATGTCAGAAGTTAAAAGCTTGGTGAAAAACCGAGGTAAAGTTGACTTGAGTTTCGATATTCGCCAAACATTCGGGCCTTCAAACATCAATAGCTCAATAGAACACACATTGACAGGCACACAGACACACAACACACAATGAGGTATACACTTGATTAACAATTCCTCAGGGCTGTTGGGAAAGACCCTATTTATGGCTGATTCTGCCATAACACTATGCTTGGCTCTGCCTGTGCGTTCTATTAGAAGTGACACCGAAATGATTCAACATTGAGGTGCTTTCGAGGAAATCCGAACTTTCTTTGTTCCAGAATGAGATCATTTTAAAACATGATGAGGTCAATATCTTTCCAATCATCAGAATTATATTCTGAGTGTAATAAACACTACTTGCAATCAATCAGATAATTTTATATCATCATATTGTACTATATCATCCACTCCTTAATCATAGCAAGAAGTCTCTCTGTCAGACTGAGACCAGGAGAACTCTTCCATCTGCAATATAGTGGCTGTGTGTGAGCTGTGAGGCAGACACCTTGTCTTATATGTGTGGGCTGAGGCGGGTGGAGAGAGACTAGAGAAGGAAAAGCCAAACAATGAGATGGACCTGGCCAGGCTGCTACTGGAGCAGCAGAGTGGAGGGAGGAGGAATGTGCCAAGGCACGGACAGACGGAGGGGGGGTCAGTGGGTTCATCCACCTGCTGGCTGGGGGCAGAACACTGGAACCCCCCCTCCCCCTCAGCCCAACAGGTGTACTGGCCCCTGGCCCCATCAAAACAAGAGATTGACACGACTAGAACCATAATATGAGAGGACGCACACATACACACACACACACACACCCACACAGAAAATAGTCATTACAGGCCGAGCAAGGAAGCGCTCCGGGTATCACATGTTTTTGCTGTTCTTTTTTAGTTCCGCTGTGTGGAATTGGTCACCATGGCAACTCTACTACGAGTCATGCAAAATGCTTGTGAGTCATGCAAAATTCATGTTGTTACTCTGGGAGCATGCAGTGATTGGAGCCACATTTGTTTTGGGGGCTTTAGTTTATTTATGTTATGCTGCTGCTCTGATTTCAGAGCAATTTCCCCTGAACTGGTCTGATAATGAGGAACCTTTCTGTCAGGTTGGTTTGCTGTGTGACACAGGATGCAGGAGGGACAGCGAGGGTGTTTTATAAAGTCAGGTATATGTTACCAAACAGAAGATTGCGATCACAACGTGCACAGACAGCAAATGCGCCAGAACTCATTCTGTGGTGGAGTGAGTCTCTCCTTCACTCTCCTGTAGGGTTAGTCTTTAGTTCAGGATCATTTCACCCCTGACAAGAGCAGAGGGTTTGGAGAGCTGTGTCCTTTGTCTCATCCATTATAGTAAACATGGAGCCATGAGTCAAAAGTCAATATCTATAGCAAAAACTATGGTAGAATTGAGAAAACCATTGAACTGCACACACACACACACACACACACACACACACACACACACACACACACACACACACACACACACACACACACACACACACACACACACACACACACACACACACACACACACACACACACACACACACACAGGACAAAACACACATGCACTCTCTGAGCTTGCAGAGAAGCAGACCTCTCAATGACAAGCAGGCTAATAGCTCCCATGCCAGCCTTATTGTCATCCTGTGAGACTTCCCTGAGCGGAAAAACAAAGAATCTGATGATTCCCAACGCAAGTGAAAACCATCACACATGCTCACAGTCACAGGACTGCAGCGGCACCACATACAGCCCGCAGTCTCCAGTCACAGGACTGCAGTGGCACCACATACGGCCTGCAGTCTCCAGTCACAGGACTGCAGTGGCACCACATACGGCCCGCAGTCTCCAGTCACAGGACTGCAGTGGCACCACATACGGCCCGCAGTCTCCAGTCACAGGACTGCAGTGGCACCACATACGGCCCGCAGTCTCCAGTCACAGGACTGCAGTGGCACCACATACGGCCCGCAGTCTCCAGTCGGACCAACCAACGGTGGCACAAATTGTCCCTGGTGTGCAATGAGGTAGTACTGTTTACTATCTACTACTTTATTCCTAGTACATATCTTTATTCCTAGTACACATCTTTATTCCTAGTACACATCTTTAGTCCTAGTACATATCTTTATTCCTAGTAAACATCTTTATTCCTAATACACATATTTATTCCTAGTACATGTGTCATGTCCTGATATGTTTCACCTGTCTGTGTTTGTCCCCTCCCCACACCAGGTGCACCCTATCTCCATCATTAATCAGTTTGGGTATTTAGTCCCTTGGGTTCTGTTGGGGTTTTGCCAGATCGTCTTGCCTAGTCAGTCGTTCCAGCGTTCTCTTGTATTACTAACTCTGCCAGTCTGTTTCCCGGTATTTGGACCTCTACCTGCCTGTTGGATTACGTTCCTGTCTATCCCCTCCTGTGCCTTCGACCTTCTGATCTCCTGCTAAGCGAACTCTGCCTGAGTTACGGATTACGAGCCTGTCTACTCCTCTGCACTGCCATCCTTCTGATTCCCGGTACCGAACGCTGCCTGAACTACGACTACGAGCCTGACTCCCCTTATTGGACGACTGCCATTCAGATTCCCTGTTACGAACATTGACTGTCATTTACTACGAGCCTGTCTTGTCCCTTATACCCTATTAAACAGTCAATCATATCTCTGCCTCCGTGTCCGCTTTTGGGTCCCGTATATCTGTCGTTTCTGTCAACATGTTTTTATTCCTAGTACATATCTTTATTCCTAGTACACATCTTTATTCCTAGTTCACATCTTTATTCCTAGTACACATCTTTTTCCTAGTACACATCTTTATTCCTAGTACACGTCTTTATTCCTAGTACATGTCTTTATTCCTAGTACATGTCTTTATTCCTAGTACATATCTTTATTCCTAGTACATATGTTTATTCCTAGTTCATATCTTTATTCCTAGTACATATGTTTATTCCTAGTTCATATCTTTATTCCTAGTACATATGTTTATTCCTAGTACACATCATTATTACTAGTACATATCTTTATTCCTAGTACATATATTTATTCCTAGTACATATCTTTTTCCCTAGTACACAACTTTATTCCTAGTACATATCTTTATTCCTAGTACATATCTTTATTCCTAGTACATACTGTATCTTTATTCCTAGTACACATCTTTATCCCTAGTACGCATCTTTATTCCTAGTACATATGTTTATTCCTAGTACATATGTTTATTCCTAGTACATGTCTTTATTCCTAGTACATATGTTTATTCCTAGTACATATGTTTATTCCTAGTACATATCTTTATTCCTAGTACATATCTTTATATATCTTTATTCCTAGTACACATCTTTATTCCTAGTACACATCTTTATTCCTAGTACATATCTTTATTCCTAGTACATATCTTTATTCCTAGTACATATCTTTATTCCTAGTACATACCTTTATTCCCACTACACATCTTTATTCCTAGTACATATCTTTATTCCTAGTACACATCTTTATTCCTAGTACATATCTTTATTCCTAGTACATATCTTTATTCCTAGTACATATCTTTATTCTTAGTACATAATGTATCTTTATTCCTAGTACACATCTTTATTCCTAGTACATATCTTTATTCCTAGTACATATCTTTATTCCTAGTACATATCTTTATTCCCACTACACATCTTTATTCCTAGTACACATCTTTATTCCTAGTACATATCTTTATTCCTAGTACATATCTTTATCCCTAGTACATATCTTTATTCCTAGTACATATCTTTATTCCTAGTACATACTGTATCTTTATTCCTAGTACACATCTTTATTCCTAGTACATATCTTTATTCCTAGTACATATCTTTATTCCTAGTACATATCTTTATTCCCACTACACATCTTTATTCCTAGTACATATCTTCATTCCTAGTACATATCTTTATTCCTAGTACATATCTTTATTCCCACTACACATCTTTATTCCTAGTACATATCTTCATTCCTAGTACATATCTTTATTCCTAGTACCTACTGTATCTTTATTCCTAGTACATATCTTTATTCCTAGTACCTACTGTATCTTTATTCCTAGTACCTACTGTATCTTTATTCCTAGTACATATCTTTATTCCTAGTACCTACTGTATCTTTATTCCTGGTATCTACTGTATCTTTATTCCTAGTACATATCTTTATTCCTAGTACCTACTTTATCTTTATTCCTAGTACATATGTTTATTCCTAGTACATATATTTATTCCTAGTACATATCTTTATTCCTAGTAGATATCTTTATTCCTAGTACATATCTTTATTCCTAGTACATATCTTTATTCCCACTACACATCTTTATTCCTAGTACATATCTTTATTCCTAGTACATATCTTTATTCCTAGTACCTACTGTATCTTTATTTCTAGTACATACTCGGTACTGGTACCCCTTGTATAGAGCCAAGTTATTGTTACTCATTGTGTATCTATTATTACTTTTATTATTACATGTTTTACTTTTCCATTATTTCTCTATTTTCTTTCTCTCTGCATTTCATTGTTAGTCCACACCTGTTGTTTACGAAGCATGTGACGAATACAACTTTTATTTGATTTTGATGACTGGGAATCAGGCAGGCATTACATGGTGGCACTTCCCAGTCCACTTTACCCCCCGGGACACACCTGGTTACAGCACATAACACAGCTGCTGCCTATTGGCCATGCTCCACTGAGGCCCTGAGGGCTGTGTGTGTGTGTGTGTGTGTGCTCTCTCCCTTTAGCTGGTATTAGACTGCCTTTTTAAAACGTTTGCGTTCCCCTACGGAAATCCCCCCCCCCCCCTTCTATGGACACAAGCACTGTTCATAACACAAACTATTCACACCTCTCTTTTTGGCGGAGAGAACATTTAGCAGGTTTAAAGCTTGTTTCCTGCAATTCAGAGAAATGGAGAGTTGAAAGCCGGGACTGCGTTCCTTAAAGAAAAATGTAGGACGCGCGCCCCACAGTTTGGGAACCACTGTTGTAGAGGACAGAGGGTAGAGTAGAGGGTCGTTGGTAAAGCATGGAAACACTGAGGAGATGTGAATGAACAGAAAAAGAAAACTGAAAGACCTTGTGTGTCACGTACGCACGAGTAGAGGAGAGGAGGTATTTGTTTAACGGCTCAGCGATGGACCGAACCCAGCCATAACACACACTGTTGAAAAGATTCCATTACACACACAAACACACACACAAGCTAGCGTGGGCACACACACACACACACACACACACACACACACACACACACACACACACACACACACACACACACACACACACACACACACACACACACACACACACACACACACACACACACACACACACACACACACACACACACACACACACACACACACACGGACACAGACACACAGCGGAGGATAAGACTGTTCATACCTTGTCCTCCAGGCGAATCAGTCTGGCTCCTACAGTGTAGTGTTCTTTATCTACACCTTTCTCTGAAAAACAAAACAACACAGCATCTCAAACAGCAACGGAAGGCAGGTTTCGTCAAAACAACACAGCATCTCAAACAGCAACGGAAGGCAGGTTTCGTCAAACGCTTCACACACCACTTTGCAATGAGCTGGAAGCAGTAGGCTATGCATTTTGAAAACTTGCACTTAATTGTTTGAAACCTGAACGTTTTAATATACATATTATGAGGCATGTCTTACCTTGCTTCAAAGTAGCCCTATTACATTTCTTTCAAGAGAATGATCTCTTTCTCTTTCAACATTTCTAACAAATATTTTCATCTGTCACATGAAACCGCTCGCATGTGCGATGCCCTATTGACAACAGTGTTTTCCCGTTAATTGCATTATGGAACGAACATTTGCGCGTAGCTAACTGCCTTGTGTGCATTGCTGCGCTTATAATGTGAATAAATAATAGTTTATCATCATTTTAAGCTAAACATTCTGATCTGATTCATCAGACTCATTTCTTAGAGTCTGTTTGGAAAAGGCAATTTCTTTCTTCACAAGCTGAAGAAAGAATAGGTAAACATTTCTACCATGGGAGATAGTAGATTGACATAGGGTAGTGATTTTCTACTATGGAGATAGTAGATTGACATAGGGTAGTGATTTTCTACTATGGAGATAGTAGATTGACATAGGATAGTGATTTTCTACTATGGGAGATAGTAGATTGACATAGGGTAGTGATTTTCTACTATGGAGATAGTAGATTGACATAGGATAGTGATTTTCTACTATGGGAGATAGTAGATTAACATAGGGTAGTGATTTTCTACTATGGGAGATAGTAGATTGACATAGGATAGTGATTTTCTACTATGGGAGATAGTAGATTGACATAGGGTAGTGATTTTCTACTATGGAGATAGTAGATTGACATAGGATAGTGATTTTCTACTATGGGAGATAGTAGATTAACATAGGGTAGTGATTTTCTACTATGGGAGATAGTAGATTAACATAGGGTAGTGATTTTCTATATGGGAGATAGTAGATTAACATAGGGTAGTGATTTTCTACTATGGGAGATAGTAGATTAACATAGGGTAGTGATTTTCTACTATGGGAGATAGTAGATTAACATAGGGTAGTGATTTTCTACTATGGGAGATAGTAGATTAACATAGGGTAGTGATTTTCTACTATGGGAGATAGTAGATTAACATAGGGTAGTGATTTTCTACTATGGGAGATAGTAGATTCACATAGGGTAGTGATTTTCTACTATGTGGGATAGTAATCTAAACGTGATTTCTGTCATTCTGAGCACCGTGGGTGGACGCCCTAATCAGGTTACGCACCCAATGCATATGGGTCTGGCAGATTTCTCAAATGTCCGGTAAATTAAAATGTTGCCGGATAAATGTCCAGCGGAAACCATGGTACTATAGTATACTTTACCACCCCTGTATAGAAGGAGGAGGGATATAAGGGTGGTATCTATTGGAGCAGGAGAAGGAGGAGGGATATAAGGGTGGTATCTATTGGAGCAGGAGAAGGAGGAGGGGGAGAAAGAAAGAGATGAAGAGAGAGGAGAGAGCGAGGAGGGGGAACGCAGAGGAGGAGAAGAAAGAGAGAGAAGGAGGAGAAGGCGGCGGAGGAGAGGGAGACGGGATGGCAGCGTTGTGCATACAAATACGAGTGCGTGTACCAAACGCACACATTCAAACATATACACACTATACACACTACGTATACACACTGTACACACTGAGGATCTCTTGGCAGAAGATTTAGTCTAGTCCAGCCTTATCGATGTTCCTGGCTGTCTCTGTTTGTGAGATGAGGGAGCAGTAGTGAGGAGTGACAAGAGTTTATCAGATCACCTCTGGCCTGGTGAGTTTCCTCTGGAGGGTTTTACCTGGCATAAACATTCCTGGTTTCCCCAACGTGTGGTCCAGTCTGGGAGAAGAAGGAGAACAGGAGAGAAAGTCAAACTTTGGACAAAGCTCTGCAACATTTGTTAGTGTTTTATGTCTGTGTCTGAAATATATACAGTGGGGAGAACAGTATTTGATAAACTGACGATTTTGCAGGTTTTCCTACTTACAAAGCATGTAGAAGTCTGTAATTTTTATCAAAGGTACACTTCAACTGTGAGAGACAAAAATCCAGAAAATCATATTGTATGATTTTTAAATAATTAATTTGCATTTTATTGCATGACATAAGTATTTGATCACCTACCAACCAGTAAGAATTCCGGCTCTCACAGACCTGTTAGTTTTTCTTTAAAAAGCCCTCCTGTTCTCCACTCATTACCTGTATTAACTGCACCTGTTTGAACTCGTTACCTGTATAAAAGACACCTGTCCACACACTCAATCAAACAGACTCCAACCTCTCCACAATGGCCAAGACCAGAGAGCTGTGTAGGACATCAGGGATAAAATTGTAGACCTGCACAAGGCTGGGATGGGCTATAGGAAAATAGGCAAGCAGCTTGGTGAGAAGGCAACAACTGTTGGCGCAATTATTAGAAAATGGAAGAAGTTCAAGATGACGGTCAATCTCCCTCGGTCTGGGGCACCATGCAAGATCTCACCTCGTGGGGCATCAATGATCATGAGGAAGGTGAGGGATCAGCCCAGAACAACACGACAGGACCTGGTCAATGACCTGAAGAGAGCTGGGACCACAGTCTCAAAGAAAACCATTAGTAACACACTACGCCGTCATGGATTAAAATCCTGCAGCGCACGCAATGTCCCCCTGCTCAAGCCAGCGCATGTCCAGGCCCGTCTGAAGTTTGCCAATGACCATCTGGATGATCCAGAGGAGGAATGGGAGAAGGTCATGTGGTCTGATGAGACAAAAATAGAGCTTTTTGGTCTAAACTGCACTCGCCGTTTTTGGAGGAAGAAGAAGGATGAGTACAACCCCAAGAACACCATCCCAACCGTGAAGCATGGAGGTGGAAACATCATTCTTTGGGGATGCTTTTCTGCAAAGGGGACAGGACGACTGCACCGTATTGAGGGGAGGATGGATGGGGCCATGTATCGCGAGATCTTGGCCAACAACCTCCTTCCCTCAGTAAGAGCATTGAAGATGGGTCGTGGCTGGGTCTTCCAGCATGACAACGACCCGAAACACACAGCCAGGGCAACTAAGGAGTGGCTCCGTAAGAAGCATCTCAAGGTCCTGGAGTGGCCTAGCCAGTCTCCAGACCTGAACCCAATAGAAAATCTTTGGAGGGAGCTGAAAGTCGTAATGGTAATGAGTGGAGAACAGGAGGGCTTCTTAAAGAAAAACTAACAGGTCTGTGAGACCTGGAATTCTTACTGGTTGGTAGGTGATCAAATACTTATGTCATGCAATAAAATGCAAATTAATTATTTAAAAATCAGACAATGTGATTTTCTGGATTTTTGTTTTAGATTCCGTCTCTCACAGTTGAAGTGTACCTATGATAAAAATTACAGACCTCTACATGCTTTGTAAGTAGGAAAACCTGCAAAATCGGCAGTGTATCAAATACTTGTTCTCCCCACTGTATATATATAGCGAGAGAGAGAAAGAGTGAAAGAAAGAAAGAAAGAAAGAAAGCTGAGAGACAGTGAGAGAGTGGAAGAGAGCTGAGAGACAAATAGAAAGAGAGAGAGAGAGAGAGAGAGAGAGAGAGTAAGAGAGAGAGAGTAAGAGAGAGAATATGAGAGAGAGAGAGAGAGAGAGAGAGAGAGAGAGAGAGAGAGAGAGAGAGAGAGAGAGAGAGAGAGAGAGAGAGAGAATAAAAGAAGAGAAGAGTGGCCCACCTCCTCTGCAGCTCCTTGATGCGAACCATCATGGTGAGGTGTCCCTGGCTGTACTGCTCCATTACGTCCCTCACGTCGTACGGCTTCCTCGCTTGCTGTGGAGCAATATTGTATTTTAGCAACACAAACACAACACACACAACACATTGTCACCCATGGTCATCGCTAGGGAATCCCTCAGGTGAACACAGTGCTTTGTTATTGCGGTGTATATTGACGATGTGGAAGTCAAGGGAAGAGTGCTTGTTCAGTAGGCTTTCACTTGTTGTGTTGGGTGAGTTGTTTTGTGTGAGGAGAATGAATCTTGTGACTGAGGTTGCATCATTCAAAAAAACTTGATGAGCCAGTATGGTGGGAGCAGTTCATCATCTAGAAATAATGAAGTAATGACAAGATGGTTGAACGTGAAGACTGAACCACATTCAGATCATAAATAGAGTCGTGGATGACTAAAGGCCACGTGAGGCCATTATGTGGTAGGTGTCTAGCCTCCTAAAGCTGTGCAGTGAGAGACTCTAGCCACAGAGGCGGAGGTTAACAGGGTTCCCATGATATTGAGGCTGAACTGACGACGGGCCAGACATACATACACACACACCAGTCCTGCACCTGCACAACATGCCCGTGTGCTAACCCTCGCCTTCCTATTCTCTCTGTCCTCCCTCCTCCTTGCCTATCTTCCTCCACCCTGGGTTTTACCTGAAATTTCTGTCTGGCCACAAAGTACTTCATTCTCCGTAGTACTTTGACTGCTGCTTTGTGGGCATGAGACAACCTGAGGGAGACAAACACAGCTCATTTGGTTGCACTGTTGAGAGGAGAAATGGCAAGAAAGCATTTCATTGTTCATGACGCTGTATCCTGTGCTTATGACAAATAAACGTTGATTTGATTTGTTCCAGGGTTAAGCCTGCAGAAGTTTCCCCCGTCTCAGTTGTTTCTGCTCTGAAAACAACTTAACATTTGTACAACTTGCATGCTTCCAGCCATTCTAATTGGCTTGTTTTTTATTTATTTAACCTTTATTTAACTAGGCAAGTCAGTTAAGAACAAATTCTTTCCAATGACAGCCTACACATGCTTGTACTGCATTCTAAGTGGCTTGTACTGCATTCTAAGTGGCTTGTACTGCATTCTAATTGGCTTGTACTGTATTTATTTATCCAGAATGTGTGTACCATGCAATGGTAAAACACATGTGGCCTCGAGGGCTAGTAGAGTCCCCCTCCCTACCACACACACACACACACACACACACACACACACACACACACACACACACACACACACACACACACACACACACACACACACACACACACACACACACACACACACACACACACACACACACACACACACACACACACACACACACACACACACACACACACACACACACACACACACACACACACACACACACACACAAACACACACACACACACACACACACACTCCCACATAAAACACCAACACACACACACACCATATGATCTCATCCTCTGGAACTGAACAGGATTTTGAACTCTGACGAACTTGCTGTTCCTGTTTCGCCACATTAATAAAAACTGTGAGTTTGTGTCAAAACATCTTGTGTAATCTGAGTCTCACACACACACACACACACATACACACACACACACACACACACACACACACACACACACACACACACACACACACACACACACACACACACACACACACACACACACACACACACACACACACACACACACACACACACACACACACACACACACACACACACACACACACACACACACACACACACACTGGCTCAACTCTCCTCATTTGTGTCAACAAATGGGAAAACCACCGGCACTAAACTAAACACCATAACAGCACACACTGTCCACTAACTATCTAACTATAGCCACAGGGGCACAGAACCACGTCTACCATCACGCAAATGCTTTACATCATGTGTTGATGTTCGCTTAGCTTCACTGTCTAAGCTGAAAAGCACAAGATGCACACAGATCTGGTTAAAAAACGTAAATATGTTGTTGTGAGCCAAATGTGACTGTTGGGGATGAGACGATTTGGTTGTAAGTGTGAGTACGATACTTAGATTTGTGTGTGAAGGCAAAACTTGGGTGGGAGTTTATGTGCGGTTCGACTGCTGACAAATTCCATGGGTCATGGGGTCATGGCTAGAGGACGACCAGAGAAGAGAAGAGGAAGTGGTGACCTGCTAGCTAGATCTGCAAATATGCCCTCAGAGTCTATTCTAAAACCGTTCTGATTATTTGGTCCTTGAATAGAATGTATGTCCTCTTATTTTAACATTCATGTGGTGGTTTCATATTTCTGTTATTATATTGTTGTATTATGTTGTCTCTGTACTGTAGGTAATGTGTGCTAGAACTGTAGCATGACTATGAATAATGCTCATTCAGTGAGAACCCATTCATCTCTGTCTGTTGCTTATCTCTGACACTAGCTGTGCTGACAGATCAAAGAGAATGCAATCAATTCAATGTGGATTTTTTTTTCTATCTTAAAAGCGGAGCTGAAATATGGACTTTTACTTCATGCGTTTTTTAAAACACTTCATGCGTGTTTTAAAACATGTGACCCTTAGCCTTTGGCCTTATCACTGACATCAAGGGAGCTGGTAAGCCACGGGACGGCGTTTGGAGTGTGTTTCGAGAGAGACACCGGATTAACGCTGAGCAACGCCACCGGATTCTTTAACAATCAACAACATTCTTAAGGAATTCAGAGAGGGGACACCTTGTAAAATAGCAGAGATGAGAAATGGGCACAGGAACAAATGTGAGACAGAAGACGGAGTTGAATCTCTCCATAGATAACGGCAAATTGTAGTCTACAAAATCTGGAGGTCAAAAGAATGTGGTCCCAAATCCCAAAACATCCTCCCATAACTAGAGAGAAAGTGTGTGTGTGTGTGTGTGTGTCACACTTTACCGGGCTCTGAGCGTGACTGTGGTGAGAGATAAGGTCTTCTCTGCTGAAGTGCTCCACAGCAAATTGATGGCTCCATTCTGAAGGCAGTAGGCAGCCGCCCTTTATGGGGGATGTAGGGGGGATGTAGGGGGGAATGTAGGGGGGGATGTATGGGGGGTTGTAGGAGGGGGATGTAGGGGGGATGTGTAGGGGGGGGTGTAGGGGGGGATGTAGGGGGGATGTATGGGGGGGATGTAGGGCGGGATGTAGGGGGGATGTATGGGGGGATGTAGGGAGGGATGTAGGGGGATATGTAAGGGGGATGTATGGGGGGGACAAGACTTGTTGTGACTGCTGCGTCCCAGAACTACAGCTGGCTAGCTGGTTCTCTGTGAAGAAGCACACGCTCCCGCCTTTGTGAAGTCAACAAGCTCGGTCTGAAGACTTCATTAGAGGGTAGGGACAACAAAAGGACTTAACAGACAATACACTGACAGGGGCCATAAAACATATGGATCAAAGCAGACTGCTGGGAATGCTTTTTCCGCCTCAGATCTGGCCCTATATGAGGAAATACACACAAACAATACCAAACAAAAAGCAGAGGTGTTTTTTTTTCTTATTTTCTGCACCCCCTCACTCCGTCTTCCCAAGTGCGAGGAGGATGTGTTTTTGTGCTGAGTTGTAGATTGGACCTAATTGGGAACGAAAACACATGTAGGAAACTGAAAACACGTGCAGTTTTGATCATGGGACTGTTTCCCTCCTCGCCTCCCAAATGCACACACATGTTCGGCAAGTGACCGTGATAAAAGAATAACATATTTTACACAACTTAAAGTCGGCATGCCCCAGATGCGGCGCTGAACCACATTTGGCGCTCAGCAACCTTTGGAATGTCAGCTTTCCCACATCTCTCTCTCGGGTTGATGAGTCACAACACTGGCTGCTAGTCTTATTCTTCTTCTCCTCTCTCCTCCTTTCTTTTATGTATCCCTCTTCTCACCAGACCAGAGCATTTGCCACACAACACAATGCATCCCAGGGCTCCTCTGGAGTCAGCAAGTATTTAATCTCCCACACACAGACTTCAATATTGTTTTAATTGTCCTGTGCCGTATGATTTCAGGGGCAAGGGGGACGGTTGTTTATTCCAGTGAATACCCAGGCTTAAGACTGCTACAGTCTTCCACAGACTCACCATTCTTCACCAGGGCTACTGTGGTAAATTAAATTGGGTACAGTGTTGAGGATAAATGAAATGGTGTGGTCCTTTGAAATCTTGGACAGATTATAGCCACATGCCCTCCATTGGAACTTGGAAGTTTCTCTCTTAATAAAGCTTTTTTTGGTTGCTTTTTTTCAGGTGGTTACTTTAGAAACGTCATAGTTGTCAATAGCAACAGTCCTCCTCTCTGCTGTTCCTTGGCTGGAGCCAGTCTAATATCCTGTCTGTGCTTCCTAGGAGCACACAGTGTAATAATGTCTGGGGACGGAGTCCATCATGGGAAAGAGCTTTAGAGTCTAGAGTTTCAGGCCGATGGTCAGAGGCACAGGGCTGTGGTCAATGATCAGCTTTAGGAGGGGTCTTTGATCAATGCAAGAGAAACAGACACCCACAATATTTCTGGATCAAATCACAAGAGGCCCCTGATAATCCCTCCACATTACACTTGAAATATGGGAGGGGTTTAACTAGCAGGGAGCCAGTAACTGCCTTTCATGTCAAATTTAGTTGGTGTGTTGTTGAATCAGAGGTTGTTTGCATGCAGGGGTCTGTCTCTAGTCTCTCTCTATCCTGCTGTGTATAGTTACTGGTGGTGTGTGTTGTTGGTTAGATACTGACCACTCTCTCTCTGGGTGTCTGCTCCAGTTGTCTTTGTGTCTGCAGCCCCAGCCAGAGACAAGCAGGACCGATCAATAGGCCTTGATCACACAATGTTTGAAACAATAGCAGACTGCACTCAGTGCGGCCTGGCCGGCTGGTAATGAGCACGTAAACACATGAAAGCCTGTATATTTAATAGCTGACAACAAAGAGAGGCCGTGATTTATGTGCCGTGCCATGTCACCACAGCAGAAATTAGGAACAGTGGATGCACAAAGCCTGCTGCAGCCTGCCACATCTGTCATACATTTATGTCTTTCTGTCAGATACACTGGAGGAAAGGGCTGGATGACACTAGCATGGACTGTTTCTCACTCTCTCTATCCCACACACACATAAATATACACACACAACCACATGCTAGTATCACGTGTATACATTCACAATTACATAAATACGGGCACACGCTCACACACACACACACACACACACACACACACACACACACACACACACACACACACACACACACACACACACACACACACACACACACACACACACACACACACACACACACACACACACACACACACATACACACACACACACACCATTCCACCACGGTGTGATTCTAAAGGTACTGTAATTTGAGGTTTGCGTTCTAAATGGTTGAGATAAAGCCCAACAAAGAAAATTGCCTCTCTAGAATGACTGAATATATAATTTTGACCATTTAATGAACCCACTTTCACAATGTGTTATTACAGAGAAGTGGAAAAGGCACCTCGTTGCTGATAAGGGAGAATGCTCGAACGACACACAGTTCGAACATGCACAGAGTGGAACAGTTGAACTTTGACAACCCTGAACCCTGTGCTTGGACAATGCCAGGAAGAAAACCTCAAGTTAAGGACACACGTACACGTACACACACACACACACACAAACGCACACACACACAGAGTAATACAATTATTGTTGGACAGGCTTTAGTGGATAATGTCTAGTTAATGCTACAAACATCTACAGCCCTCTACAGACCTCCACACTACAGTAAGTCCTGATTCTTGCTCTCAGAGTTCAGCTGATAGAAACATTAAAGGCACTTCGGCTCATGTCCGTGTGAGTGTTAAAGGAAAACTCCACCCAAACATGCATCATACAGGGATGATTTCTGTATTTTGAAAGTTACACACACTGTATCTTGAAAACTTGAGTGTAATTTTCCTTGAACTCATTATTTCCTAAGGGCTAAATCACAGAGTAGACTACTTCCCTATGAATGTCAGCACATGTCAATAGTGGATCTGCTACTGTTAAACAATACTACCACTAAATGTAAATCACTTCTACTACAGCATTAGTTATGCAAAACAGCACACAAACAGGTACATGATGGATTTTTCACTTTGCAAACCTTGTCTGGCTAGATACAGTAAATAGCAACCAATCCACAGGTAAATAGGTTAACCAAAATTGAAATACAGTTTTATCTTATTTATTTAACGATGAAAAGTCAAAGAATAGTCAAATAATTCGCTTAAGGATGATATGTTTGTGAGTGAAAGAAAGAAAGAAAGAAAGAAAGAAAGAAAGAAAGAAAGAAAGAAAGAAAGAAAGAAAAAGAAAGATAGAAAGAAAGAAGCTATGACCTCAGCTTCACAAAATCCCCTTCATTAGAAAAGTGGTGATGTTGGAGGTTACCTAAGCTAAGGAGGTTATTCAACAGAGCAGAGCAGGGGAGGGGACGGGAAGGAGAAATGTCTCTGGTTGGTCTAGGGCATAAACAGCCCTTTAAATCAGTGTCCCAACACTTCAAAGGCTGGCTCACTGACTGACTGACTGACTGGCTCACTGACTGACTGACTGACTGGCTCACTGACTGACTGACTGACTGACTGGCTCACTGACTGACTGACTGGCTCACTGACTGACTGACTGACTGACTCACTGACTGACTGACTGACTGACTCACTGGCTCACTGACTGACTGACTGACTGGCTCACTGACTGACTGACTGACTGACTCTGCCATATAAGGAGGGGAGGAGAACCACCTTCCACACACATGCATGCATGCAAGGGCACTAGAGCTGGGACGATAAACCAAAGACCATCGACACCGACCATACCAATTACTAGTAGCCTATACTACAGAAATGTGAAGTTCGAAATTAAATAAGTTTGCTAATATGAGTGATTTCTTATGGGACGGTTGATGGTTACAACCATCAAACTAGTAGTAGGTGTATTAAGGGTAATACAAATTAAAACTGTGGTGCTCTTTAATGTTATAAAGTTATCGTTCTATTTTGTTATCGCATCAACTCAGGCAATTTATCGCGATACGGATTTCTGTCCATATCGCCCAACTCTAATGGGCACGCTCACACACGCAAACAGGCATGCACATAGAAAAACCAGCCTGCATACCTCCACAACATGCATACATAAACACACACATACATTACACAATCATACACACAGAAACACAAGTCTCCATACCTACACACATACAGTAAAAAAATATAGAACTCTGCTCCAATGCACAGACACACGCCTCCCCTCCCTCCACTGTCAGCCTGGGCTACGGTCTTGAGGAGCGGGGTGCAGTGTTTGGTGATGTGGTGGGGAGTGTGTATGCGTGTGCGTGTGCGTGTGTGTGTGGGTGTGATTGAGAAGTTGGCGAGGAAGAGGAGGGGTATTGGGTTTGCGAAAGAGGTGCCGAAGCAGGAGTTATAATTCATGGTCTAATAGGATTTGATGCTGTTTAGCAGGATTAGGGAATGTTAGAGAAATACTCTCTTTATAGCTGCCAGTCAGGGGGTCCCTGAAAAACATCACGCTGGACCCTTGTTTTTTTAAACAGTTTCTGTGATTACCCCCTCCAGGCCCCTGATCAGTAAAGTGCCTTTCCTATTGTCGGCTGTATTGGCATTAAATTGGCTGCTTCTTTCATAGGCATATGATAATCCAAGCATATGAGCCCAGCGTGCGGATGTGAAGAGGGGGACTGTGTGTGTGTGTGTGTGTGTGTGTGTGTGTGTGTGTGTGTGTGTGTGTGTGTGTGTGTGTGTGTGTGTAAGAAGTTAGAGGCACCTTCTTTTGGAGGAGCGACGGGCTGCTGGAGGTGCGGTCACAGGCTTGCCCACATTCGTTCAGCCTGATTTAGCTCTCTCTATGGGCCCAGCCAGAGGGAAGGAGAGACAGAGAGAGAAAGAGAGAGAGGCGAGAGAGGCGAGAGAGGGAGAGAGGGAGAGAGAGGGAGAGAGGAAGGGAGAGAGATGGAATAAACCCAGAAGGCAGAGAGAGAGGCTGACCCTACGGCTCCAGAGCTGAGGGCTTCCTTTCAGAAGCTAGGCGGGATTATAAAACCATTCTTTCACAAACTAGGCGGGATTATAAAACCATTCTTTCTTTGAAAGAAGTTATTCTTCCATTCTTGTTTTTGTGGTAAAATGGGTGGGGCTTATGGGGGTCTGGCTGACATTAAAGCCTTGTGTTTAATAACTCCTTTCTCTTCTGATCAGCCCTTTTGTTCCCCTTCAACTGTGTGTGGGTGTGTGTGTGTGTTTGTGTGTTTGTATGTGTGTGTGTGTGTTTGTGTGTGTTTGTAGTGTGTGTGTGTGTGTGTGTGTGTGTGTGTGTGTGTGTGTGTGTGTGTGTGTGTGTGTGTGTGTGTGTGTGTGTGTGTGTGTGTGTGTGTGTGTGTGTGTGTGTGATACTGTAGGTACAGCGAGAAAGTTTGGTGTATCAAAAAGTTCCCTTCACTACCCGCTATGTGCTCCCTCCCTCCATCCAGATCTGTCAAGGGAGACACCTGCCGCTATGAGAATGTGTGTGAGTGTGTTGTTCATCCCTCCATTTTACTTTAATAGTCTCCCATTACTGAGCCAGAGTTGGTAACACTTTATTTGACACATAGCGTCCTAACACGTTATGACACTGTGTTAACCATGTCATAATATGTCATAACAGCTGACATAATTTATCATAATCTGTCATAATATGGTCATAACACTGTTGTGACACATATATTTAGACCGGTGGTGACATATTTTGCATTAATTTACATTTTTGTCTTTAGCAGACGCTCTTATCCAGAGCGACATTCAGGAGCAAATAGAGTTAATTTTTGCAATATCACATTTACACAAGTATTCAGACCCTTTACTTTGTTGAAGCACCTTTGGCAGCGATTACAGCCTCGAGTCTTCTTGGGTATGACGCTACAAGCTCGGCACACCTGTATTTGGGGAGTTTCTCCTATCTTTCTCTGCAGATCCTCTCAAGCTCTGTCAGGTTGGATGGGGAGGGTTGCTGCACAGCTATTTTCAGGTCTCTCAAGAGATGTTAAATCGGGTTCAAGTCGGGGCTCTTGCTGGGCAACTCCAGGACATTCAGAGACGTCCTAAAGCCACTACTGCGTCTTAGGTCCTGAGCGTTCTGGAGCAGGTTTTCATCAAGGATCTCTCTGTACTTTGCACCGTTCATCTTTGCCTCGATCCTGACTAGTCTCCCAGTCTGGCCACTCTACCATAAAGGCCTGATTAGTGGAGCACTCCAGAGATGCTTGTCCTTCTGGAAGTTTCTCCCATCTCCACAGAGGAACTCCAGAGCTCTGTCAGAGTGACCAAACTTCTTCCATTTAAGAATAATGGAGGCCACTGTGTTCTTGGGGACCTACAATGCTGCAGAATTATTTTGGTACCCTTCCCGAGGTCTGTGCCTCGACACGATCCTGATTCGGATCTCTACGAAAAATTCCTTCGACCTCATGGCTTGGTTTTTGCTCTGACATGCACTGTCATCTGTGGAATCTTATATAGACAGGTGTGTGCCTTTCCAAATCATGTCCAATCAATTGAATTTACCACAGGTAAATTTACTACAATCAAGTTGTAGAAACATCTCAAGGATGTTGAGAACAGGGCACAGAGAGGGCACAGAGAGCTCAATTGCCTCAGAACAGGGCACAGAGAGCTAACATTAATAATATGCATGTCAATCTATCCTGGCTCAAAGTGGAAGAGAGGTTGACTTCATCACTACTTGTATTTGTGAGAGGTATTGACATTTGTGGGAAAAGTACCAAATTGTCATACCTTAATAGAAAGGTATGTGACAGTCACCCAGTAAAATACTACTTGAGTAAAAGTATAAAAGTGTTTGGTTTTAAATATACTTAAATATCAAAAGTAAATCGAAATGCTAAAAAATACTTAAGTACGTAAATAAAATGTTTTAAAATTCCTTATAAGCAAACCAGACGGAACCATTTTCTTGTTTTTTACGGATAGCCAGGGTCATGCTCCAGCACTCAGACATAATTTACAAACTAAACATGTGTTTAGTGAGTCCACCAGATCAGAGGCAATAGGGATGACCAGGGATCATTTATTGATAAGTGTGTGACTTAGAAAGATTTTCTGTCCTGCTAACCATTCAAAATGTTAACAAGTACTTTTGGGTGTCAGGTTAAATGTATGGAGTAAAAGGTACATCATTTTCTTTAGGAATGTAGTGAATGTAAGAGCCAACGAGGAACTAGTTGATCGATAATATCTTTGTTAAAAACAGTTAAGAATTGTCATGTATATTTCATTATCATTTACAAGGTTTATGTTAGTTTAAATGCATGGGTTATTATGAATGTTTAAATTATATAAATATAAGATACATTTTCTGATTTCCTAAAATTTAAATATGATGCACCTGCATAGTAATAGCTTGTAATTGACGTAACTTGGTTAGTTTGGAGTTAGACACTATTGAAGCAACACAGTTTTTTGACCGTGCGTTGAACATTGTCATTTTTGTGTTTGGCTATTAAACTTTTGAAAGAAAATTATTTTGTTTTGTCGTTCGCGTTGCGAATACTGTCTGCTAGACTAACTCCAACAAGTGGTACAATTATGGTGGTAAAGAAGAACGAAATGCCATTACAGTGAAGTAAAAGTAAAAGTAGTCAAAAATATAAATAGTAAAGTAAAGTACAGCTATAAAGTAAAGTACTTTTACTTAAGTACTTTACACCACTGGGTATTGACATGTTGAAAGCACCGAGCTAGCACACAGCTCAGACACCCAGGCATACCCCACAAGACATGCCTCCAGAATAGACTATGGGAGGCGCACAGTACTACATACTGTAGAGCCATGACTACATGGAACTCTATTCCACATCAGGTAACTGATGCAAGCAGTAGAATCAGATTTCAAAAACAGATTAAAATACACCTTATGGAACAGCGGGGACTGTGAAGCAACCCAAACATTGGCACAGACACATGCATACACACACATGATAATATAAGCACTATACACACACGTACACATGGATTTTGTAGGGGCCTGTTTTGTGAACTCTGTTATGAATATATTGTAATTTTGCCAGGCCCCAGGAAGAGTAGTTGCTGCCTAGGAAACAGAGAGAGGGGAACTGGTGTGGCCTTTCTTTGAATGAGCAGTCACCCTGACAGGAGAGAGAGAGAGTAAGAGAGAGAGAGAGAGAGAGAGAGAGAGAGAGAGAGAGAGAGAGAGAGAGAGATTAAAGGGAGTGAGAGAGAGAAGATAAAAAGGGAAAGGTTCCTGACAAGCAGCACTTATCTCCTCCCTGGGGGCCTGAAGGTAGGAGGCCCTCGTAGGCCCCGTCAGGAGCCCTACTGCCCCTCAGCCATAGGAGTGATCCATCACACACACACACACACACACACACACACACACACACACACACACACACACACACACACACACACACACACACACACACACACACACACACACACACACACACACACACACACAGACACGCACACACACACACCACAGATTAATTAGTCTAGCAGTAGGGTCACTCGTCCAAACAACGTGCCAGTGATAGACGGAAGGGCTGTCTGTAGGCTGGGCTGAGAGGGAGACAAGAGGAGAGACACAGGAATACAGGAGGGAGGTAGATTTGGGGCACTAGGAAGGGCTCTGCTAGAGTAGCATGGAGCCCACTCTCCATTGTATGGGTAAGGTTGGGGTTGGGGTTGGGGTTGGGGTTGGGGGGGGGGACTAGTAATGAGTCGTGCATAACTCCAAATCTGAGTTGGTATAAACTAAAGCATACAGAGAGTATAGTAAACAATAGCTTAAAAAAAGAAATACTTCAACAAGGGTGAACTTTTGTGACCAATGGGGAAAGGAAGAGAACTGCTATTCTATGGAAAGTATGCAAAAGGCAAAAGAGCTGAAGTTGCAATGAGTTGTTGACCTGACTTTTCCAATCCCCTAATGAGGAGAGAGAGGAGAGGATACCATTACAGGTAAGGGATATGGTGGAGCTCAAACACCAAGACTTCACTTCACTGGAACTGAACAGGGGAAGGAAATCACTATGAACAGGCTGACTAATACACATCTAAATATCTTTCTCTTTCTTTCTCTTTCTCTTTCTCTTACTCTTTCTCTTACTCTTTCTCTTTCTCTTCCTTCCTCTCCTTCTACCTCACTTCACCTTCTGTTTCTACTTTCTTTCTCCTTTTTCACTGTGACTTTCTCACTGAACTACAGAGTAAACTAAGCCAAAGTGGAGAAATTGAGATCTTAATAACATTTGTTCTGACAATGTGAGAAATAGACAGAGACAGAAAGACAGTCAGGATGCCAGAAAGAGAAACAGACAGAGCTAGCCAGCCAGCCAGCCAGTCAGTCAGTCAGATGAACAGGCAGCCAGAAAGACAACCAGCCAGACAGACAACCAGCCAGCCAGCCAGCCAGTGGTTCTAAGGGTGTAGTAGAGTGGGTGGGTTATTTACAGCATCAGATGAGTTGCATGTCCTGGCAGAAGCCTATTTTACAGCGTTTTCCAGTCCCTCTCCTCTCCAGCATACAATTAACACTAATAATTACAGAGGTTTGCCAGAGACAGAGAGAGACAGATAGAGAGTAGAGAGATAGATGGTGTGAATGGGTTGGTCTCTGCCTCACTAACTAAATAACTCACGTTGGAGACACAGCTCTATCCTGGTCTGAACATATAGCTTTTAAAGAAATTACATTATTTCTCAGAACAATAAGTGTATATAAGCAAACATAACCACCAAACCAGACAAACAAATTCAGATCATTTGATAACCCACAGGCGAAGGACAAATCTCCTTAAATCTACAGTTTTATACAGAGCTATCACTGAATGGAATTCTTTACCAACACACATTTCTCAGGCAAAAAGTAAATTCACCTTCAAAAGACAATAAAATAACATCTAATGCGATCGACCATATGACTGGAGAGGTACTAGAGGTCTACTGAATGTTAAAGGTCCAATGTTTTTATAAAATACTAATGAATAATTAATCTTTCTCCCTCTGAATCTCACTGGAGAAAACAGCACCCCTCTGTTTCAGTATGTGACACGCCGCCATTCACATTGATGGGGCTGTAGTGGAGGGGGTCGAGAGTTTCAAGTTCCTTATATCCACATCACCAATAAACTATCATGGTCCAAACACACCAAGACAGTGGTAAAGAGGGCACGACAGCACCTTTTCCCCCTCAGGAGACTGAAAAGATTTGGCATGGGTCCCCAGATCCACAAAAGTTCTACAGCTGCACCATCGAGAGCATCCTGACCGGTTGCATCACCGCGTGGTATGGCAACTGCTTGGCAACCGACCGCTAGGCGCTACAGAGAGTAGTGCATACGGCCCAGCACATCACACCTGCCATCCAGGACCTTTATACTAGGCAGTGTCAGAGAAAGGCCCAGAAAAGACTCCAGTCACCCAAGTCATACACTGTCCTCTTTGCTACCGCATGGCAAGTGGTACCGGAGCGCCAAGTCTAGGTCCAAAAGGCTCCTTAACAGCTTCTACCCCCAAGCCATAAGACTGCTGAACAACTAATCAAATGGCCACCCCTCCCTTTGTTTTTACACTGCTGCTACTCGCTGTTTATTATCTACGCATAGTCACTTTACCTCTACCTACGTCTACAAATTACCTCGTCTAACCTGTACCCACGCACATTGACTCGGTACCAGTACCCGCTGTATATAGCCTCGTTTTTGTAATTTTATTTTTACTTGATTTATAATATTTTCTTAACCAACAATGCAGTTCAAGAAATAGAGTTAAGGGCTTGTAAGTAAGCATTTTACAGTATGGTCTACAACTGTTGTATTCGGGGCATGTGGCAAATAACATTTGATTTTATTTGATTTTGATGTATCTGATGCTGTCTGGACCAAAAGAGTATAACATCGTTGTAGCATTTGATTGATTGATTCCAGCAAGCATTTGTCCTCCATTGACTGTGGGTTGTCCTAGTGCAGCAAAACGCCCCCTAAGGGAGGCCAGTTTGGATTTGGCTTCAGACTAATAAAATCACTTTCTAAGCAAAACTTCATTTTCAGAAAAACGTTTCTGGTCTGCTTGTGTTGATGTCCTGCAGTAGCTAGCTTGCTAAATCTGCCCTTTCCTAAGCCATGGGTGGCAATGGGGTTTTGGACTTGTGGTTTTGACTTAATTCTCAATAATTATGACGGCGATTCTGATCTAACCATAAATGAATGTGTTGTACCACTAGCCTGAGACGATTGAAGTTCAATATGTAACCTATATGTAGCCTAGTAGGCTCATGTTTACTAGCTAGCTAGCTAACTTAGCTGTTTCATTGTTGACCATTCAAGGAAGTTAGGCTAGCAAGCATTTTAGCTAGGTAGCCTATGACAACAAAAACTAAAAGTGTACTGTATGACAGAGCCATAGACAGTTTTGCAAACATGAAAGACAAACACATACACACACAGTACCATGGACAGCCACATGATATTTAGCAACATTGATTGGACTAAATTTTTTTTTTGTATCTTTAAGTTTGTTTTCAGTGTATTAAACTAAGTTGAAACTGTGCTCAGATCACACAGATGTTGCTCTCCGGTTTTGTTGTCACGGCCTTATTGTATATCACGGTGGCATATAAATGAATGGGTTATAGAGCAAACAAAGCAAATAGCACAACATAGGTTGTAATATGGATTTTTTACTGGCTTGTCTTGGCTTCTTCAGTGATTTTACCCACGCATGTCTACTGGGGAATGGTCTGAAATCTTTTTTTTTTTTTTTTAAAGGGCATTGTCAAAATTTTCACAATTTTACAATATTTTTCCAACCTCATCATGTCGAAATTTATATAAAACACAGGAAAATCTAGTTTCTGATTGCACTGGGCCTTTGAATGTATCACCTGTCAGGTATTTTAATTATCTTTAATGTTTACTTGTTAAATGTTTGTAATGTCTTAATGTAAATTGTTACCCCTTAATTGCTCCCCAATTCGTAGTTACAGTCTTGTCCCATCACTGCAACTCCCGTATGGAAAGGTCGAGTCATACATCCTCCGAAACACGACCCTGACAAGCCACACTGCTTCTTCACACTGCTCGCTTAACCCGTAAACCAGCCGCACCCATGTGTAGGAGGAAACACCGTAAAAACTGGTGAACGTGTCAGCGTGCATGCGCCAGGCCGCCATAGGAGTCGCTAGAGCGCCAAAACCTCCCCTAACCCGGACGACGCTGGGCCAATTGTGTTCCGCCTCATAGGTCTCCCGGTCGCGGCCGGCTGTGACACATCCCAGGATCGAACCCGGGTCTGTAGTGACACCTCAAGCACTGCGATGCAGTGCCTTAGACCGCTGCACCACTCGGGAGGCCCTTGTAATTTATTTTTAGTTCTGTGTTGGACCCCAGGAAGATTAGCTGACATTACGGCGTCAGCTAATGGGGATCATACTTCATTAATCCCCCAAAGGGGAAATTTGATAGCACCAACCAATAAATACACAATAAAACACAAAAAAGCAACCTTTTTAAATGAAATGCAGCCCAGCATTATAACAGACATAGTATGGTCATGCATAGTATAGTAAACCTTCATTTATCCACAATGACGAGTCTTCCGTAATCCATTTCACATTACCTTTCTGAGGATGACTCATTGGACAAACCCACACCTCCATCCCTGGGTTCACTGGCCAATATCTCAGGTCTAACCTGGTCAGGTCAGGAGCTATGCGTAACATGCTGTTTCCAGGAGGTGATTGTACACAGGGAGTTCACAGCCTCAGAACAAATTAAAGATGGTAAGAGTGGGTTCTGTAGGTCAGCAGAGCTGTGTTGAGGAAATTGACCTTGCTTCAGTTTATGTATTATGGGCCTGCATCTTGATCTTTGACCTCAGGCAATAACTGACTAACTGAACAAATGTTTTTCCCCAACTGTTTTTTATAAACGTTCCACACCAGTAACGGTGCAGAACTCCTGATGGGGAGATTGGACTCTGACAGTGACGAGTAATCTGATTTGAGCAAAAGAACAAACAGTACTGCTCAGAACGTGTTGGGACACAATGAAAACAAAGCTGCTGCCAACCACAAGAAAACAGTGTCCGATTCATAGAGCAGCGCTGATAAAACAAATTCCTAATATAAACAACAACACAGTCTCATTGTCCAGTGACTGTGATAAAAATCTTTATGTTCAGTATTTCTGTGCTCTGTTTACATTATTGCTGTGCAACGTTGCACCTATACAGTGTCTACTACAGAGAGAGTAATGTCCCATGTCCAAGGACTTTCTCCCAGTGTCAATAGCTGTGATGATGATGACTTCAACACAGCATGTGTATAGCTACCATGCATTTTTCGTCTACGGCATTAAATTATTCTACTTTTGCACTGTTGGCTTTCTCGTATTGAGTAGGGAGATTCTATATGTAAAATGCCTTCAGAAACTATTCATACCCCTTGACTAATTCCATATTTTGTTGTGTTAAAGCCTGAATTCAACATGTATTAAATAATGTGAAAACATGTTTTTATTGAAAATGAAATACAGAAATATCTCATTCACATAAGTATTCACACCCCCGAGTCAATACTTTGTAGAAGCGACTTTGGCAGCAATTACACCTGTGAGTCTTTCTGGGTAAGTCTCTAAGAGCTTTCCATACCTGGATTGTGCAACATTTGCCCATTATTCTTTGAAAAATTCTTCAAATTCTGTCAAATTGGTTGTTGGTCAATGACATAGATTTTCAAGTAGATTTAAGTCAAAACTGTAACTCGACCATTCACTGTCTTCTTGGTAAGCAACTCCAGTGTAGATTTGGCCTTGGGTTTCAGGTTATTGTCCTGTCCTTAACGATTACAAGCATACCCATAACATGATGCAGCCACCACTATGCTGTGACGTGATGAGGTTGGACCCAGGAGCAGAGAAGTGAACAGACGAGGAATCAATGGTTAGGATAAACATAATACTTCACTGAGAAACGGTAACAGATTGATCACAGTAATACTGGGAAAACAACAACCACTAGGGCTAGAAAACTCACTCAAGAGACAAACACACACGGCAAACGAATCAAGCTTCTGCAAAGGGAAACAGAAAACAGACCTCTCTTAAAAGGGAAATCATAATTAGTGATAGAACACACCTGAGTGTCAATATTATCTCTAGAACGGTCTCTGCAGCCATCTGGCGACAGGTGGAACCATGACATATGCTTGAATAGTGGTACTCAGTAATGTGTTGAATTGGATTTGCCCCAAACATAACACTTGTGGCAATCAGGCTCCATGTTTTGGAATATTTCTTATGCTGTACAAGCTTCCTTCTTTTCACAATGTCAATTACGTTAGTATTGTGGAGTAACTACAATGTTGTTGATCCATCCTCAGTTTTCACAGCCATTAAACTCTATAACTGTTTTAAAGTCACCATTGGACTCATGGTGAAATCTCTGAGCAGTTTCCTTCCTCTCCGGCAACTGAGTTAGGAAGGATGCCTGTATCTTTGTAGTGACTAGGTATAATGATACACCATACAAAATGTAATTAATAACTTTACCATGCTCAAAGGGATATTCAATGTCTGGTTTTTGTTCTTACCAATAGATGCCCTTCTTTGCAAGACATTGGAAAACCTCCCTGGTTTTTGTGGTTGAATCTGTGTTTGAAATACACTGCTCGTCTGAGGGACCTTACAGATCATTGTACATGTTGGGTACAGAGATGCGGTAGTCATAAAAAAATAATGTCAAACACAAAAAATCATGTCAAGCACAAAAAATCATGTCAAGCACAGAGAGTGAGTCCATGCAACTTATTAAGTGACTTGTTAAGCACATTTTCTACTCCTGAACTTATTTAGGCTTGCCATAACAAAGGGGTTGAATAATTAATCATTGGCATTTGAGCTTTTCATTTTAAATTAATTTGTAAAAATGTTTAAAAAAAACATACAGCGGGTGAAATAAGTATTGAACACGTCACCATTTTTCTCAGTAAATATATTTACAAAGGTGCTATTGACATGACATTTTCACCAGATGTTGGTAACAACCCAAGTAATCCATACATACAAAGAAACCAAAACAAATAACTTCAGAAATTAAGTTATGTGTAATAATGTGAAATGACACAGGGAAAAAGTATTGAACACACTTACTGATATTTATTTAATACTTTGTACAAAAGCCTTTGTTGGTAATGACAGCTTCAAGACACCTCCTGTATGGAGAAACTAGTCGAATGCATTGCTCTGGTGTGATTTTGGCCCATTCTTCCACACAAACAGTCTTCAAATCTTGAAGGTTCCGTGGGCCTCTTCTATGAATCTTGATCTTCAGTTCTTTCCATAGATTTTCAATGGGATTTAAGTCAGGCGATTGGCTGGGCCATTCTAGCAGCTTTATTTTCTTTCTTTGAAACCAATTGAGAGTTTCCTTGGCTGTGTGTTTGGGATCATTGTCTTGCTGAAATGTCCACCCTCGTTTCATCTTCATCATCCTGGTAGATGGCAGCAGATTTTTGTCAAGAATGTCTCGGTAAATTTGCCCATTCATCCTTCCTTCAATTATGTGAAGTTTGCCAGTACCATTTGCTGAAAAGCAGCCTCACACCATGATGTTCCCACCTCCAAACTTCACTGTTGGTATGGAGTCTTGTGTGGTGAGCGTGCATACAGGCCATGGCGGTGGAGTGCATTACTTACTGTTTTCTTTGAGACAACAGTACCTGCTAATTGCAGGTCTTTTTGAAGCTCTCCACAAGTGATCCTTGCCTCTTGGACAACTCTTCTGATTATTCTTTTCACTCCTCTGTCAGAAATCTTGCGAGGAGCACCTGGTCGAGGCAAATTTATGGTGAAATTATTGTCTTTCCACTTCCGTATTATGACCCCAACAGTGCTCACTGGAACATTCAGAAACTTAGAAATGCACCTATAACCAATGCCATCATTATGTTTTGCAACAATTAGATTGCGAAGGTCTTGAGACAGCTCTTTGCTTTTACCCATCACGAGATGTGTCTTGTGTGACACCTTGGCAATGAGACCTTTTTGTAGGCCATCAGTTGGGACTGAACCAGCTGATATTAATTTGCACTGACAGGGGGCTGGATTGCTTTTTAATTACTGATAGTTTTCAGTTGTTGTCTTGGCTTTCCATGCCTTTTTGCACCTCCCTTTCTTCATGTGTTCAATACTTTTTCCCTGTGTCATTTCACATTATTACACATAACTTAATTTCTGAACTTATTTGTATGTATGGATTACTTGGGTTGTTACCAACATCTGGTGAAAATTTCATGTCAATAGCACCTTTGGAAATATATTTACTGAGAAAAATGGTGACGTGTTCAATACTTATTTCACCCGCTGTAATTCCACTTTGACATTATGGGGTATTGTGTGTAGGCCAGTGACACCAAAAAATCTACATTTTATTTAAATTCTTAATTCCGGCTGTAACACAACAAAATGTGGAAAAAGTAAATGGGTGTGAATACTTTCTGAAGGCACTACAAATCTCACACAAAACATAACTGTTGAGATGAGAAGTATCCTATGTTGCTCATACTTTTGCTCATTGTACGTGTATGTGTGCCATTCAGAGGGTGAATGGGCAAGACAAAAGATGAAAGTGCCTTTGAACGTGGTATGGTAGTAGGTGCCAGACGCACCAGTTTGAGTCAGGAACTGCAGCGTTGCTTGGTTTTTCACGCTCAACAGTTTCCTGTGTGTATCAAGAATGGTCCTCCACCCAACGGACATTCAGTCAACTTGACAGAACTGTGGGAAGCATTGGCGTCAACATGGTACAGCCATCCCTGTGGAACGCTTTCGACACCTTGTAGAGCCCATGCCCCAAAAAATTGAGGCTGTTCTGAGGGCAAAAAGGGAGGGGAGGTGCAACTCATTATAAGGGAGTTCTTCATGTTTTGTACACTCAGTGTATGTTGGGCTGTGAGTCACATGGAACCACTATGAGATATGAAGCCCCAGGGAGAACATTCACTGCACTGACAGCACTAAAAATGGCATTTATTATTTATATGAGATCAGCTGACTTCTGTGAAAACGGTTTCACTTAATCTTGAGCATGATACGAAGCTGACTGCCTGTGACAGCAATATTTACACTTCCCTACAGACAACCACAGGGAGGAGGAGCCCAAGGAGAATGAAAGAGGGAGAGAGGAAAAGAAAGAAGAAGTGCAGGATACACCCGTGGTTTCAAAGCAGCAGTTATGAAAACAGTTATCTGGAATGAGGCTCTGGGAACAGGACAGCCATCAGCCATAATTGGAGGCTCGTCCAGGGCCAACTTCTCCAAGCAAATTATCAACGCATGGGTTGGATAGCAGGGACACATTGTGGAGACAGGGGGAACAGTGGGGGTTTTGAGGGGCCAGCGCTAATAGAATCATTTAGCTAGATGCCGGGTAATGACAGCGTGTGATGGATGGGAGAAGGGCCCGCATTTCAACGCATCTGCTGCTGTCTGCTAACGCCATTCGCTATACGCCTGACTAAGACAGAGAGTAGCACTTCTAAGGTGTGTGTGAACATATTATGGATAAGGGTGTGTGCGTGTGCCAGGTCAGCCCAGGTGGATTGGAATAGCGACAGGCTTGTTGGTTTTGGACAAGACTGACGTGGCAACACAGGTGACTTGTAACTGGCGGAGCTCAGTGAAGCACAGCTACTAATGCAATAAATATCATCATGTGATGGATGTGTTCGGAAATACGGGTTACTGAGCTCTTTTGGAAACATAATATGAAGTAATTGATCCATCAAATTAAGTAATTGATCATGTGGAATTGTGGCGCTATGAAAAGTAGCATGGTTGAGCTGTATAGGAAACGATAAATGTATAATATGTATTATAGGCCAGGTCCTGGACTTAAACGTACCCATCACAACCCATTCATCACAAGCACTTTATTACAGCTCTGGCTGCTTCAGGACAGGCAGACATGGAGAAACTGCAATGAATTGAAAACATATCCATAGTTTCCCTTCCATCTTCTACTGAATGTAAAGTTAGGAATTCTCCAGTTCTGGTCTCACCTGTGAAATAAAGTTTGACTATTGAGTGGAAAATAAACCCTACAAGGCTCAGGAGAAAAAGTGTCTGCAATGATAGAAACATTATTAACAAATCCAATTAAAAGAATGACCAAAAATGTACGAATGACCAAGTTTTTAAAAGTGTCAAGAAAAAACTATGTTGACTTTTGGAGTTGGAATAAAGTGCTGCTTATATATCAGAAAGAGATAGAAGGAGAACAAGCGAGGTGGGAGGGAGTTTCATAACAGACTGTAGTAGTGAGCTGCCTGTCTGCCTGTCAGGAGCGGTTCACTCTGCACAGCCCAGGCTGCTCTATTTCTTCACCCTGACATTATTATCGATCTACCGGGGGAACAACGCACCACGGCTGGCCTGGCACTCCTCGCTGCCTTCCTCCCCTCTACACCGCTGTGCACAGACACACACACACACACACACACATGTTCACACACAAACAATATACTCATGCACACACATATACAAACAGGCACAGATATACACACACACGCAGACAAAGAAACATGCAAACCTACACACACGCAAACACTCACTCTCACACACACACACACACACACACACACACACACACACACACACACACACACACACACACACACACACACACACACACACACACACACACACACACACACACACACACACACACACACACACACACACACACATATATACTTGCAGCAGCATCTATAATAGATGCCTGGGGCTGATCACTATTCAGAAAAGAGCACGAGAACAGAAAGAGTAAGACAGGAAGAAAAAGCAAACTAAATAAAATTCCGTTACACAGAGGGAGCAAGAATATTTAAAAAAAAAGATGAACAAAGGAAAACCAGTGTAGAAGCAAATAAAACAGGAAAACTAAACCCGGCTCCAAGGAGGAGGAGAATACGAGGGGAAGAGGAAGAAGGAAAAGAGGAGAGGGAGGAGGAGAGAGTGTCAGGGTGATTAAATCTTCTGTCTCCTCTCTCCAGACACGTGCACAAACTTAATCAAGTGGACGCCAGCGAGCCACATTTTCACATTACTCTCTGGCTGGGCGCCTGACAGGCCGATTTGAGTGAGGGGGCTGCAGCCCCCAAGCCCCCAGCCAGAGCCATGCCAGAACACATGTGAGTGGAGCTGGAGCCAGCCCAGGTCAGGGCAGGCAGAGCAGGGGGGAGGGGAGGGGACGGGAGAGCAAACTCAACTGTTATTAGCAGGGAGACAGACAGAGGAGAACAAGACTCCCCCATCTCGCTCTCTCTCTCTCTACTGTCTACTATCCTTTACCCCCTTTCCATCCACTCCTCCTCCTCCTCCTCCTCCTCCTCCTCCTCCTCCTCTCTCTCTCTACAAACACTCTTTGTTAGATCCTTTTTCTTTCTCTTTTCTTTTCTGCTCTTATTTCATTTCTCCTGCTCTTTCCTTTCCAAAGGCCAAACGGCCGGCGAGGGAAGAGGTTTCATTAAATAAGCAGCTTATCTCCGAGGAACAGACCAGAGAAACACTCTGGTTCAGGCTGCTTCATGTCATTACAATGAATTACAGTACGTTTAGTAATGAGTCTACTTTTAATGACTTTGAGTCATGTTTCTAGATTCAGGACTAGATGACCGCAATGTGCAATAAGCATAACTGCTGCAATTTGGGCAGTACTCAAAGCAGATGGATGTAGATTTGTATTTGCACATCTAACTAAGATACATGATGCACAAGGGGTTTGTTGATAAGAGGGGGGGGGGGGGTGGGGTTAGTGGATGGAAGAGGGGTAAAGGATAGTAGTCAGTAGAAAGAGAGAGGGGGGGGGGGGGGTGTAAGGAGTAGTGTGTTATGTGCATGTGTTTTATCCTTCAGCAGAATGTACCATGCATCTGATATACTGCCTTGAGTCAGCTACACACACATGCAAAGTTGCACACAATCTCTCTCTCACACACACACACAAACTCTCTCTCACACACACATACACACACACACACACACACACACACACATGGCACACCTTCAGAGGCTCTCTGAGTGAGAGCTAATTAAGTTGGAGATCACGATGAACAAGAGCCTCCTATAGGCTAAGCCATCACTCATGGCCCAGTGTAATGAACACCCACCTACAGGTGTGCTGATCCCTGATGCCCTGCACACACACACATAGCCGTGGGAAGATGTTTGGGGGTTGGGGTGTTGCGCTACAGACGGCTACATTGGTCCACTAATACAAGACTAGTAATGGCCCAGTGCACTACTTTTATGAAGAAAAAAAAAAACATTATTATTATTACAAAAACCCCATTCCAGGGTTTTTCTTTATTTGTACAGTCGTCGCCAAACGTTTTGAGAATGACACAAGTATTGGTCTCCACAAAGTTTGCTGCCTCAGTGTTGATGATGGCAATTTGCATATACTCCACAATGTCATGAAGAGTGATCAGATGAATTGCAATAAGTCCCTCTTTGCCATGAAAATGAACTTAATCTCCCAAAAACATTTCCACTGCATTTCAGACCTGCCACAAAAGGACCAGCTGCCATCATGTCAGTGATTGTCTCGTTAACACAGGTGGAGTGTTGGCGAGGACAAGGCTGGAGATCACTCTGTCATGCTGATTGAGTCAGAATAACAGACTGGAAGCTTTAAAAGGAGGGTGGTGCTTGAAGTCATTGTTTTTCCTCTGTAAACCATGGTTACCTGCAAGGAAACACGTGCCGTCATCATTGCTTTGCACAAAAAGGGCTTCACAGGCAAGGATATTGCTGCTGGTAAGATTGGAGGGCTTCTAGAGGAATCAACCATTTATCAGATCATCAAGAACTTCAAGGAGAGAGGTTCAATTGTTGTGAAGAAGGCGTCAGGGCGCCCAAGAAAGTCCAGCAAGCGCCAGGACCGTCTCCTAAAGTTGATTCAGCTGCCGGATCGGGGGAACCACCAGTGCAGAGCTTGCTCAGGAATGGCAGCAGGCAGGTGTGAGTGCATCTGCACGCACAGTGAGGCGAAGACTTTTGGAGGATGGCCTGATGTCAAGAAGGGCAGCAAATAAGTCACTTCTCTCCAGGAAAAACATCAGGGACAGACTGATATTCTGCAAAAGGTACAGGGCTTGGACTGCTGAGGACTGGGGTAGAGTCATTTTCTCTGATGAATCCCCTTTCCGATTGTTTGGGCCATCCGGAAAACACCTTGTCTGGAGAATACAAGGTGAGCGCTACCATCAGTCCTGTGTCATGCCAACAGTAAAGCATCCTGAGACCATTCATGTGTGGGGTTGCTTCTCAGCCAAGGGAGTGGGCTCACTCACAATTTTGCCTAAGAACACAGCCATGAATAAAGAATGGTACCAACACATCCTCTGAGAGCAACTTCTCCCAACCATCCAAGAACAGTTTGGTGACAACCAATGCCTTTTCCAGCATGATGGAACACCTTGCCATAAGGCAAAAGTGATAACTAAGTGGCTCGGGGAACAAAACATCGACATTCTGCCCGCTCCTTTGCCGGAGTCGCCTGCCACACCGGGGCCCAGTCCGGGCCCGGTCGCCTGCCCCGCTCCATGGCCGGAGAAGTTTGCCACACCGGTGCCCACTCCAGGAACGGTCATCTGCCACGCTCCATGGCCGGAGTCGTTCGCCACACCGGTGCCCATTCCAGGACCGGTCGTCTGCCCCGCTCCTTGGCCGGTCACCTGCCACACCGGTGCCCAGTCCGGGCCCGGTCGTCTGCCCCGCTCCATGGCCGGAGACGGTGTTGGGCACCCAATTAGAGGCAGCTGCTATGCGTTGTCTCTAATTGGGGAGCCTACTTATGTTTGTATGTCCCACACCTGTGTGTGGGTCATTGTCTTCCATGTCAGTTAACGTGAGTAGTGTTTGTGAGTACCTGTTCTTGTGTTGTTTGTTAGTTCAATATCATTATATATTAAATGGATATAACGAACAACTACTGCGCTGCACTTTGGTCTGCTTACACACCCCGTCGTGACAGCTACACACCTTAGGGTTATTGGCACTGAAAATGTCGCCCAAAAGGTTCTTCCAAGAACCCCATAGGAGGTGGGGTTCATCGAGGAACCTCCTTAGTTGGTGGGGATTCTGCCAAACTGAAATATTTTGATTTGAAAGGACAGCAGGTGCAGGCACTTAACTGAAAAATTTAAAGATCTCCTCAATTTAAGGAAAGGTTTGTCCCTTGTATGATCTAAATTTATATTGTTTTATGATGATACCATCTATCTTTTCATATTTATGGACACAATTCAATGGATATCAATCAACAAAGAGGTAAGAATATGTAGGCTATAAGAATATGTTGAAGGATAGCTGTATTGGGTGCAGATGACCAAACTGGTCTGTAGGTATTCAGACGAGGAGGCATACAAATATATGTCAATTGGTATTGGTATGTTATGCAGATCACTGTTATCATCCTCCTCACTTACCTCTTCAATTAATATCCCATAGGCCTCTACATTATGGACAAGCTATGTGTACAGTATGAAAACCATTTTCAAAACAGCTTTATTTAATTCACATTCTCCAGGAAAACCATCTGTATAATTACTATTTTGGGGATTCACAGACCAAAATCATTCTGGCTATGGATAGAGAATATCAACACATTAACATCAACATGACTTGGGGCTCTGCTGGGAGTTTACCTCATATTTCGATTTTTATTCTGCTTTGCCACTAAAATCACAATAAACATTGAGAACTAAAATATTGTGTTATTGTTATGCATATTAATAATACTAATAATAGGTTCAAAAATTAACCCCAAAAGGTTCTTCAAAAGGTTATTCGAGGATCCATTGAAAGGGGTTCTTCAAAGAACCTTTAGGAGTTCCCCCACAGTTTCTATTTGAAGAACACCTAAAGGATCCTCCAGGACCTTTACTTTTTAGAGTGTAGAGCGCATGCTCTCCCTCCTCTCGCGTAGTATCAGCTCCGGTTAATAAAGTACTTTTCTGCTGCTTTCCTCACTCGGATCGGATCGGACTGGGTCTTTATACGACCAGGTTTATACGGAACGGGTCATTTCGGAACGGGTCCAAACCCATGAAGACCTCTATTTCCCACACATACGCACACACATGCATGAAATCACACATATCTGCATATGCACGTGATACATTTTAACATGTGCCTGTACAGAAAGACATTAGCCCACACACTCAATAGAAGGCCTAGCCACAATACACAGATTAACACAACACTTATCTCGGAAACCCAGCACTAAAATCTTGCGTAATTGTGTCAGATGCTCAATTAAATTCTGGTGGCAGATGTGTTATAAAAGACACCATAACGAGGAGCAGATGCAGGGTGGTAGCTCCACCCCCCTCTCTCTGCAAGTTACAGTCAAGTGTATGGGCCAAAGGTCCCCTCCCCTTTCGAAATTCCAAAGATTCAAGCACTAGGGTTGAATATTTTAAATATTTTAAAAATGTTCCATCCCCAGAATAAATTACTTCCTCCTGGGTAACATGGTATTTCAGGGCAAAACCGGAAGTGTCATTCAAAAGCATTATAAAGCATATAAATAGGCCTATGTCTGGATTTGATTAGAGCTTTGATGGAAAATTCAAGCCTGATTCTACCTGAGCCTGATGAACCACACATTAAATACATTTTATGAGCCCTGTATTAAAGACATTTTATGAGCACAAGCCCTAAAAAGCCCAATGATTGTGCCATTATGCAACGCACATAGAGTGCATTCGGGAAGTATTCACACCCCTTGACTCTTTCCACATTTTGTTACATTACAGCCTCATGTTCAATCAGGATCAAGACCGGGCTCTGGCTGGGCCACTCAAGCACATTCAGAGACTTGTCCTTAAGCCACTCCTGCGTTGTCTTGGCTCTGTACTTTGCTCCATTCATCTTTCCCTCGATTCTGAAAAACATCCCTACAGCATGGTGCTGCCACCACCATGCTTCACCGTAGGGATGGTGCCAGGCCAAAAAGTTCAATCTTGGTTTCATCAGACCAGAGAATCTTGTTTCTCATGGTCTAAGAGTCCTTAAGGTGCCTTTTGGCAAACTCTAAGCGGGCTGTCATGAGCCTTTTACTGAGGAGTGGCTTCCGTCTGGCCACTCTACCATAAAGGCCTGATTGGTGGAGTGCTGCAGAGATTGTTGTCCTTCTGGAAGGTTCTCCCATCTCCACAGAGGACCTCTGGAGCTCTGTCAGAGTGACCATCAGGTTCTTGGTCACCTCCCTGACCAAGGCCCTTCTCCCCCAATTGTTCAGTTTGGCCAGGCGGCCAGCTCTAGGAAGAGTCTTGGTGGTTCCAAACTTCTTCCATTTAAGAATGATGGAGGCCACTGTGTTCGTGGGGACCTTCTATGCTGCAGAAATCTTTTGGCACCCTTCCCCAGATCTGTGCCTGGAAACAATCCTGTCTCGGAGCTGAACGGACAATTCCTTTGACCTCATGGTTTGGTTTTTGCTCTAACATACACTCTCAACTGTGGGACCTTATATAGACAGGTGCCTTTCCAAATCATGTCCAATGGAAACAGGATGCACCTGAGCTCAACATCGAGTCTCATAGCAAAGGGTCTGAATACTTACACTGGGGGCTAAAAGTTTGGAATATTACTCATTCAAGGGTTTGTCTTTATTTGCACTATTTTTTACATTGTAGAATAAAAGTGAAGACATCAAAACTATGACATAACACATATGGAATCATGTAGTAACCAAAAAAGTGTTAAACAAATCAAAATATTCTTCAGAGTTGCCACCCTTTGCAATGATGACAGCTTTGCACACTAATGTCATTCTCTCAACCAGCAAATAAAGACAAACCCTTGAATGATTAATATTCCAAACTTTTTACCGGGGGTGTATGTAAATAAGGTTTTTCTGTTTTTTATTTTTAATAAATTAGCAAACATTTGTTAAATCCTGTTTTTGCTTTGTCATTAAAGTTACATGGATGAGATGATAAGTCTACATGCATTGTGAACTGCACTATTTACTGAGATGGGCTGTCTGTCCCCACCCTGAGTGTTGATGATTCATCATGCAGAGGCCTTAGAGAAGACAGATATAGATATAATATAATTTAATATAATTTAACAGTTCCATTTCACGCCATGCTGTTCATTTAAATAACGCAATTTACAGTTTTCTCAAAGTTATTTATCCCGGGAAAAGGGAATGGTTTTGGGAAGTAAATCCCAGTAAATCTCAGTAATGTGGTTCTTGCCATTGAACCCTAACGAGCACCTGCGAAATCGTAATTTGTCCAAATGATCAGTGACAAAAAATCATCGCACCCGAACAAAAATCCTCGCAAGTCGACGCATCCCATAGTTGGCTCTCCCAACTGATTCTGTTCTTCCATTTCCACTAATGATTCAACTCCATCATTTCATTTCCTAGAAGTGTGCCAGAGACTGCCATGCCTCGAGTACGCTGCCCTGCTTTTACAGCACTCATTAATGGACCTTAATTGCTTCGGAGAAAAAATTGATTGCATCCCAAATGGCACCCTATGCTCTATGTAGTGCACTACTTTTAACCAGGGCCCATAGTAGTGCACTTTATAGCAAATAGGGTGCCATTTGTGACACACCCAAAAAAATATGGACCAGTGGAGACGTCCTACCGTCCTACTATAAATTAACATATTATTGTCTCTCTGAAAACAATAACCCAATGTTCCTGCTCCTCCCTGGAAGCTTTTAAAAATAGTGGTCTTTCCCTCCATTTCACATTTGACACAGGATGGATTGTCAAAGCTCAGGAGTTCCCTAAATTCTTCTTTTGTGTCTGACAAATGAGACCGAAAGTTAAAGCTGTGATCCACAAAAGGTTAAACAGCGCCACTGGTCACTTATTGTATTTGTTTTGTTGACTAAACGGAGATGAGGAGCGTCCAAATGGAGCTCAGCAGAATGGTAACAAAAATTGCAGTACATATTCTGCTGTTCTATCGCGCGTGCAATGATGTCTGAGGGGAAAATTCACCATTAAGGATTCCAACTTTAAGTGAACTGGAAAAAATAAGAAATTATAACTGTTATAATGTCCCATGTCATTCAACATTAAACTTGGGTTTGAGAGCACACAGGGATATACAGTAAATAACTAATATAGTGTATAAGAGGTCATAAAATATGTTTTGTAGTGATTCCTATGTTGTTGATGTAAATAATATTTGTTGTTCCGTGGTGTGTAATGAGGAGCAAACAGACGCTGCACTTGACACATAAGAAAACTACTGTAAAAACTGTTAAATTCCTGTGGAATTTAAAATTTGTATGGTTGAGAGGGATGAGGCAAAAGGAATGGTAAATAAGTCTGGCTGCACAACCGATTGGCAAACGTATTGCAAATTGAGAAAGCATGTGACTAAACTGAATAAAAAGAAGAAACTACACTATGAAACGAAGATAAATGACAGACAAATTATAGTAAAAACCTTTTGAGCACCTTAAATAAAATGTTGGGAAAAAAGGCAAACTCTATTAAATCAGATGGCTCATTCATCACACAACCCACTTATATTGCCAACTACTTACGATTTTTTAAATGGCAAGCTTAGCAAACTTAGGCATGACATGCCAGCAACAAACGCTGACACTAGACATCCAAGTATATCTGACCAAATTATGAAAGACAAGCATTGTAATTTTGAATTATGTGTTATGGCTTTACACCCCCTGCTATATTGTGGATAAAGAGTTACCTGTCTAACAGAACACAGAGAGAGTTCTTTAATTGAAGCCTCTCCAACATAATCCAGATAGAATAAGGAATTCCCCAAGGCAGCTGTCTAGGCCCCTTACATTTTTAAATCTTTACTAACGATATGCCACTTTGAGTAAAGCCAGTGTGCCTATGTACAGCGGGTGAAATAAGTATTGAACACGTCACCATTCTTCTCAGTAAATATATTTCCAAAGGTGCTATTGACATGAAAGTTTCAGCATATGTTGGTAACAACCCAAGTAATCCAAACATACAAAGAAACCAAAACAAATAAGTTCAGAAATTAAGTTATGTGTAATAATGTGAAATGACACAGGGAAAAAGTATTGAACACATGAAGAAAAAAAGTCATGGAAAGCCAAGACAACAGCTGAAAACGATCAGTAATTAAAAAGCAATCCAGCCCCCTGTCAGTGCAAATTAATATCAGCTGGTTCAGTCCCAACTGATGGCCTACAAAAAGGTCTCATTGCCAAGGTGTCACACAAGACACATCTCATGATGGGTAAAAGCAAAGAGCTGTCTCAAGACCTTTGCAACCTAATTGTTGCAAAACATAATGATGGCATTGGTTATAGGCGCATTTCTAAGCTTCTGAATGTTCCATTGAGCACTGTTGGGGCCATAATACGGAAGTGGAAAGACAATAATTTCACCATAAATTTGCCTCGACCAGGTGCTCCTCGCAAGATTTCTGACAGAGGAGTGAAAAGAATAATCAGAAGAGTTGTCCAAGAGGCAAGGACCACTTGTGGAGAGCTTCAAAAAGACCTGCAATTAGCAAGTACTGTAGTCTCAAAGAAAACAGTAAGTAATGCACTCCACCGCCATGGCCTGTATGCACGCTGAAAAAAAAAGCATGTTGAAGCTCGTTTAAAGTTTGCTGCACAACATTTGGAAAAGCCAGTGAAATACTGGGAGAATATAGTGTGGTCAGACGAGAGCAAAATTTAACTGTTTGGATGTCATAATACACACCATGTTTGGAGGAGAAATGGCACTGCACATCACCCTAAAAACACCATACCAACAGTGAAGTTTGGAGGTGGGAACATCATGGTTTGGGGCTGCTTTTCAGCAAATGGTACTGGCAAACTTCACATAATTGAAGGAAGGATGAATGGGCAAATTCACCGAGACATTCTTAACAAAAATCTGCTGCCATCTACCAGGATGATGAAGATGAAACAGGGGTGGACATTATAGCAAGACAATGATCCCAAACACACAGCCAAGGAAACTCTCAATTGGTTTCAAAGAAATAAAATAAAGCTGCTAGAATGGCCCAGCCAATCACCTGACTTAAATCCCATTGAAAATCTATGGAAAGAACTGAAGATCAAGATTCATAGAAGAGGCCCACGGAACCTTCAAGATTTGAAGACTGTTTGTGTGGAAGAATGGGCCAAAATCACACCAGAGCAATGCATGCGACTAGTTTCTCCATACAGGAGGCGTCTTGAAGCTGTCATTACCAACGAAGGCTTTTGTACAAAATATTAAATAAATATCAGTAAGTGTGTTCAATACGTTTTCCCTGTGTCATTTCACAACTTAATTTCTGAACTTATTTGTTTTGGTTTCTTTGTATGTATGGATTACTTGGGTTGTTACCAACATCTGGTGAAAATGTCATGTCAATAGCACCTTTGTAAATATATTTACTGAGAAAAATGGTGACGTGTTCAATACTTATTTCACCCGCTGTATGTTTTTTAAAAACATTTTTACAAATTAATTTAAAATGAAAAGCTCAAATGCCAATGATTAATTATTCAACCCCTTTGTTATGGCAAGCCTAAATAAGTTCAGGAGTAGAAAATGTGCTTAACAAGTCACTTAATAAGTTGCATGGACTCACTCTCTGTGCTTGACATGATTTTTTGTGCTTGACATGATTTTTTGTGTTTGACATTATTTTTTTATGACTACCGCATCTCTGTACCCAACATGTACAATGATCTGTAAGGTCCCTCAGACGAGCAGTGTATTTCAAACACAGATTCAACCACAAATACCAGGGAGGTTTTCCAATGTCTCGCAAAGAAGGGCATCTATTGGTACAAAGAAAAAACAGACATTGAATATGGGGCCATGTATCGCGAGATCTTGGCCAACAACCTCCTTCCCTCAGTAAGAGCATTGAAGATGGGTCGTGGCTGGGTCTTCCAGCATGACAACGACCCGAAACACACAGCCAGAGCAACTAAGGAGTGGCTCCGTAAGAAGCATCTCAAGGTCCTGGAGTGGCCTAGCCAGTCTCCAGACCTGAACCCAATAGAAAATCTTTGGAGGGAGCTGAAAGTCCGTATTGCCCAGCGACAGCCCCGAAACCTGAAGGATCTGGAGGAGTGGGCCAAAATCCCTACAGGAAACGTTTGATCTCTGTAATTGCAAACAAAGGTTTCTGTACAAAATATTAAGTTCTGCTTTTCTGATGTATCAAATACTTATGTCATGCAATAAAATGCAAATTAATTACTTAAAAATCATACAATGTGATTTTCTGGATTTTTGTTTTAGATTCCGTCACTCACAGTTGAAGAGTACCTATGATAAAAATGGTGACGTGTTCAATACTTATTTCACCCGCTGTATGTGGATGACTCAACAATATACACGTCAGCTACTACAGTAAATAAAATGACTGCAACACGCTGCAGTTAGTTTCAGAGTGGGTGGCAAGGAATAAGTTAGTTCTAAATATTTCTAAAACTAAAAGCATTGTATTTGGGACAAATCATTCACTAAACCCTAAATCTCAATAATGTGAAAATTGAGCAAGTTGAGATGAGTGAGTGTGTTTATGTGAGGGTGTGTGTATGTGTGTCTGTGTGTGCGCGTGTATGTGTGTTTTGTGTGTGTAAGCATATGTAGTGTGTGTGTGTGTGTGTGTGTGTGTGTGTGTGTGTGTGTGTGTGTATTGGAGTGTCAGTGTAGTATGTGTGAGTGTTTGGTAATCAAAAAGGTAATACTGTTGGATCCATTGACCTCCATGAATAAAGGTTGAATGAGAATGATCAAAACCGGTCTGTGTATCAACATGCAGTTTCCTTAGTTTTTCTAGTACAATGTCCACATCAGGAAATTAGCCCTGACTTTAAAGGCCAAACAGGAAGTGACTTTCTTCCCCCTCTGGGTGGATCTCATCTCTCCACTACACCTGACCAACAAAGAATGTGTCTTAAATGGCACCCTATTCCCTACAAAATGCACTATGTAGAACGTATCCACAGATTGAACAACACCACACTACCATTTTGTTCCCATGTCATCATATAAAGCACAAGATAAAATCATACTATTGTATAATCGTGGGTTGGGTTTACCCTCTAAGCTTGCCCGAGGCACAAGAGGGGTGCTAGGCTTGTATAAGGCTGTATAGTTGGGGGGATAGTTGTCTGTGATGGAATGCAAATATTTACCTTGCCCCATGGTATAAAATGAAAATTACACACTGCAATCCAAATACCTGTTTAGCTGCCCAGGTGACCGCCCCGCCCGCCGCCCGCCTGTCTCCTCCACGGACGTAAACACTGTAATTACCCAGAGGCCTCAGGGGCAGCCGAGTAGAGAGTGGAGGATCTTATTTTCTCTCACTGGACCCGGATTTAGCAGGATATGCAGTTTTAACGTGTACTGCGAGACAACAGATGACATATCAAGTCAGAAAGGCCCTGTGAATGTTTACATAAGACTGTTTACATTGTAGACGTAAATATTTGTTTCTTCACAGTCACGAGCTGGCCATTTAGAGTGCTCTGATGCAACACTGGAGACTTGGGTCAAAACCACTAGACAGGGGTGCAGGTCTGGTGAAAGTTTTCACAGTGACCAGAATTAGATAAGGCTTGTGACAGCTCTCTCATTGAGACATTCTTACATCCCATTGTGCAAAGTGGTTGTTAATGGAAGGACCTGTGGCGATGTAAGACAACTGTCTCAGAGGAGAGGAGATGTTGTTTACATTGGCTGTCCAGTCACAGTATACAGTGAGTGACCAGTAGTAGTGTCCAGAGATGGCCCGACCATGACAACAGTGCCCCCTGTTGACCACAGAACCAACAGCAGTAGGACACAGGTGACCTTGATTTAGGGTCAGAGAGTAGCTCTGTTTTATACCACGGCTATAATTCAAGACATTTGCCGCTAGAAATGTATTCATTTGTCAGTAGAAATGTATTCATTTGTCAGTAGAAATGTGACAACATCCACTGAAGTAGCTAGCAAGTTTACTAGCTAGCTAGATAGCTAGAATAGTTGTACTTGTAACCAAACAAACAGATGAATTCAAAATCGAATTCAACAATGCCAATACAATAATGTTTTCAATTCGACTTTTGCTTTCAAAACCAGCTCAAACAATGCAATTATACCATATAGAGAAATTGTGCACGCTCTTCAAGCCAATCAGAAACGAGTATTCAACAATGTTGGTATAAAGTCTATTATAAACAGGGTGGTTCAAGCCCTGAATGCATATTGGCTGAGAGCCGAGGTATATCAGACCGTATACCACGGGTATGACAAAAAAAGTTTGCGTTGTTTTAATTACATTGGTCACCAGTTTATAATAGCAATAAGACACCTCGGGGTTTGTTGTATATGGCCAATATACCACGGCTAATGGCTGTATCCAGGCACTCTGTGTTGCATCGTGCATAAGAACCGCCCTTAGCCGTGGTTAATTGGCCATATACCACACCCCCCCAAGCCTTATTGCTGAATTAACACTTCTCTATTTAGCTAGATGAATTGTCAGATGCTGAGGTGGTACGTGGTAGTGGTGTGTGTTAGAGTGATGTCAGATGCTGAGGTGGTACGTGGTAGTGGTGTGTGTTAAGAGTGATGTCAGATGCTGAGGTGGTACGTGGTAGTGGTGTGTGTTAGAGTGATGTCAGATGCTGAGTGGTACGTAGTAATGGTGTGTGTTAGAGTGATGTCAGATGCTAAGGTGGTACGTGGTAGTGGTGTGTGTTAGAGTGATGTGAGATGCTGAGGTGGTACGTGGTAGTGGTGTGTGTTAGAGTGATGTCAGATGCTGAGGTGGTACGTGGTAGTGGTGTGTGTTAGAGTGATGTCAGATGCTGAGGTGGTACGTGGTAGTGGTGTGTGTTAGAGTGATGTCAGATGCTGAGGTGGTACCTGGTAGTGGTGTGTGTTAGAGTGATGTCAGATGCTGAGGTGGTACGTGGTAGTGGTGAGTGTTAGAGTGATGTCAGATGCTGAGGTGGTACGTGGTAGTGGTGTGTGTTAGAGTGATGTCAGATGCTGAGGTGGTACGTGGTAGGGGTGTGTGTTAGAGTGATGTCAGATGCTGAGGTGGTACGTGGTAGTGGTGTGTGTTAGAGTGATGTCAGATGCTGAGGTGGTACGTGGTAGTGGTGTGTGTTAGAGTGATGTCAGATGCTGAGGTGGTACCTGGTAGTGGTGTGTGTTAGAGTGATGTCAGATGCTGAGGTGGTACGTGGTAGTGGTGTGTGTTAGAGTGATGTCAGATGCTGAGGTGGTACGTGGTAGGGGTGTGTGTTAGAGTGATGTCAGATGCTGAGGTGGTACGTGGTAGTGGTGTGTGTTAGAGTGATGTCAGATGCTGAGGTGGTACGTGGTAGTGGTGTGTGTTAGAGTGATGTCAGATGCTGAGGTGGTACGTGGTAGTGGTGTGTGTTAGAGTGATGTCAGATGCTGAGGTGGTACGTGGTAGTGGTGTGTGTTAGAGTGATGTCAGATGCTGAGGTGGTACGTGGTAGTGGTGTGTGTTAGAGTGATGTCAGATGCTGAGGTGGTACGTGGTAGTGGTGTTTGTTAGAGTGATGTCAGATGCTGAGGTGGTACGTGGTAGTGGTGTGTGTTAGAGTGATGTCAGATGCTGAGGTGGTACGTGGTAGTGGTGTGTGTTAGAGTGATGTCAGATGCTGAGGTGGTACGTGGTAGTGGTGTGTGTTAGAGTGATGTCAGATGCTGAGGTGGTACGTGGTAGTGGTGTGTGTTAGAGTGATGTCAGATGCTGAGGTGGTACGTGGTAGTGGTGTGTGTTAAGAGTGATGTCAGATGCTGAGGTGGTACGTGGTAGTGGTGTGTGTTAGAGTGATGTCAGATGCTGAGGTGGTACGTGGTAGTGGTGTGTGTTAAGAGTGATGTCAGATGCTGAGGTGGTACGTGGTAGTGGTGTGTGTTAGAGTGATCAGTGATCCATCTCCAGTATATTGGCCTTTACAGCTTTCCTCCACAGCCTGTGAACCACAGCACCTGTTTTATAATAAACACACCTGCAGCTTGAACAGCCATGAAACACATAGCATGACTGAAGGAGAGGAGCACACCAAGGGCCCGTCCCAAATGGCACCATATTCCCTATACAGTGCACTACTTTTGACCATGGTCCATAGGGCTCTGGTTTAAAAGTAGTGCACTATCTAGGGAATAGGGTGCCAGTTCGGGATGCAACTCAATACAGTCACACAGGAAAATCTGTTAAAGACGACTGTCCAGTATTATTGGAGTAGCGTGCGAGGGGAGGAGAAAAACGACTAAATAGCTCGTAACACCGCCAGGCCCAAACCTTCAGCAACTCGAGTATAAACACACACGCTCCTCATAACAACTCAACCTAAATGAAGGAAAATGCTCTGCTGGAGAGATCACTGGCTTTCTTTCCAAGCAGGCATGTACCCTTAAAGAGAGGCACAGCTCAGTGGAGACTGGAGAGCGTGGCAGCTGGAGAGGGATAACGCCCAGTAATTAGTTGATTCACTGTGGCTGTTTATTTGACTGTGATAATGTAAAAGGATCAGTGACAGGTCCAACGCTGGCTCCAAGTGGAGCCTGTGCTGGTGTTGGTGCTGATGTTATACAGAGCAGTAGAGGGAGAGAAGCTGGTCCAGTTGGACTAGCGGATGCACTATTGCCCACTTACAGTCACACTGGTACACCACTTCTCTAGCAAAACCCAGAGGAAGAGGCTAGAGGACTACAGCAGATGGGGACAAGTGGAGCAAGGCAGTAAGGAGTGGGGAAGTAGGGGAATTAGTGAAAGGGTAGTTGGTAGAGGAGAAGGGGAGGAGAGGAGGAGGGGAGGAGAGGAGAAGGAGAGGAGAGGAGAAGGGGAGGAGAGGAGGAGGGGAGGAGAGGAGGAGGGGAGGAGAGGAGAAGGGGAGGAGTGGAGAAGGGGAGGAGAGGAGAAGGGGAGGAGAGGAGAAGGAGAGGAGAGGAGAAGGGGAGGAGAGGAGGAGGGGAGGAAAGGAGGAGGGGAGGAGAGGAGAAGGGGAAGCAGCAGTGGCGTTGAAAAGCTCTGGAGATTTACTGCTCCCAGATGTGGGGAGGATGTGTGTGTGTGGGTGTGTGTGTGCGTGCACTGGCCGCTGGCTGGATGGTTGGCGGGCCGTCCCCTGGCTCTGAAGTCCTATCGCCATTAAGTGTAGTCAGTCACGCAGGCAGCAGACACACAGACACAGGCAGGCCATTAGGGTGCAGGCCTTGACAGTCAGGCCCGCAGGCCATTCATCACCTAATTGGCGGACATGACAGGGAACACTGAGTGAGGACGCACGCTCCTTATCACCAGGGGCCCCAGCTAAATTCAAGCCACCTGTAGGGTCAGCTCCGAGGACACTCTTCGGGGAAAGACGGAGCTGAGTTCGCTGTGTGTAACCTGACACAACGCACACACACACACTCGCATATGCGCTCTCCATTCCCTACGCCGATAAATACACACACACAAAATGACAACCACGCTCCACATCCCCGTGCCCCAAAAACACACACATGCACACATAAGTGCGCACACTCACACACACGACTAACTTGTTGCAGGTTTCTGTCCTCTCTTATGATTTTTATTGTAAGTGTAACAATATTCGTCACATAATAAAATGCCTTTTACGGCCCCCCCCCCTCATCAGAAGGGGCCCCTGGTACTGAGTACAGATATCACTGCACTACTCACTGCAAGGCCACGCGCAGTTTTTATGATAATGATTCACATATGACTCCATATTTCTCATATGAAAATCAATTAAACAGTTAAATCTGACTGCCAGTCAACCTTTTGTCGCCAGTCAACCATGGCCACCCGAATTAGAAAACAAAAAAAAGATTTGCTCTGCAAAACCCACGTAAATGCTGGTTTAGTGTTGAAATGGGGATATCTGTTTACTGCCAATCTTTCTTAGGGGCTAGGGGTAAGTATATGCTTTCTGCCAGGCCTAAGCCACCCTTCTAAGCTTTCGCTATTGGCTCATTGTTCTTAGATAGATGGTTGATAAACAGAGTGTAGTGTAGCAAATCAATCTCTAACTACCTCACTATGTTATCCTGGTTGATCTACAAGGTAGGAGGATGCAGGGAAAGCAACAGGCCTTTTCATCCTCTGTGATTATGCATTGGCACAGAAGGCCTGCTGGTACTATATTATCTGAGGACTTGAAAGTCCATCTGCGTGACTGAGACTAGAACAGAGCCCAGATTCAACAGAATATCACAAGTTCCTGATTTAATCTCATAATAGTTGGCCTTTAATGTTTAAATGCAAGACATATGTGCTTTTGACTTGGGTTCTTTCCTAGTCTTATGCATGTCTCTGAGGGCAGGGCCAAGAGAGGAAACTGTACGGATGTGATGTGTTCTTGGGATTGATTCACTCTCTGGTTTAGTTGCTAAGGAAGCAAAACAGTCACACTCAGAGTAATTGATTTGATACTACTAATCTCCTGAAAATTACAAATGATGACTGTCAAATATGATAGATTTTCTTCAATTCATAGTTATAATACCAACATCCTTGACAGTCATTCTCCTGTGAGAACCAAAAACAAGGCTCGCACTCTCATCATAACACACGCACATGCATGCACGCACACAAAGACACTTATAGAACGAGAGTTGTGCTGACTGCTCGGCCACATCACATTCTCCCGCACACAATCATATTCATTTGCAACAGACATTAGCGTGAGTGTTATGACTGAGAGGAAGAGACGGGATTTGACTAAAGCAACAAACCCCAGCAGTGACCCGGTGTCCTATGTAGCCAGTGATATGAACACTCCACTCTATAGAGCAACACAAAGCCAAACCAAGATCCCACACTAGGATAAATGTACTGAAGACAAACCATACAGTCAAAACACCTCTTCTGACAACATACAGTAGTTGATGCTTCTTTGTGTCTGTGTGTCTCTCAAACAAAAAGGCTGCCATGTCCCTTCATACAGTCAGTCAGAGTCAGTGTGGCCTGAGATGGCTGACTGGCAGCTAGGGGAGCTAGCTACAGTAGCAGTGTGTCCCTCCCTGTCACCACAGTGTCCCCTAGCTCGGGGAGATTAACACAGAGGCAGGGTCACAGCCAGCAGCCATAAAGCTGATCCCCCTGGCTGGTGCGGCTGTGGAAGGCACCGTGTGACAGGATGTATTCTCATTGTCTCTGGGACCAGAGACAGAGACAACTTCCACTGACTTTATGAAACTGGGTCGGTTGTGCACTCTGGTAGTTATTGTAGATAATTAGGTATTATTGCTAAGATTAACTAGAGTTGTGGGGTAAAGGCATTAGTAAAGCCACACAAATGATGATGATGATGATGATGATGAAGGCCAAGATGAAGATGATGACAAAGATGATGATGACAAAAACAATAACCAACGGCTATAAATGTAATTATCTAAGTAATCTTTCTATCTATCTCAGCATTATATCAGTGTAATCCTATGAGCCATTAACCAAAGTCTTTGATCAGGGGTTAAACCAGAGTCTCTAATATAGTATGCATGGGGCTGGAGTCTGTCAGTGGTCGTCAGAGTAAGGTCTGAGGAGTGAATGCGTCCCTGGTGGAAGTGATTACTGGACAGAGACAAGAGATGCAGCCCAGGCCACTCCATTCCACTGATAGAAAGGCTGGCTCCAGAGATCTCTGTTCCGTTATTAAAGCAGCCCAGGGGCCATGATGAGCCCAGCTGCAATCAGGCAGCTGCAATCAGACGCTGGTTCGCGTTTTTAGTCATGAATCTTGTTCTGTAGGCAGCTCTGCAGAGTGGTCACTAGCTGGCATAGCCACAAAGTAAAAAATTCTGATTTAAAACCTAACCCTAAACTTAACCACACTCCTAACCCTAACGCCTAACCCTAACCTTAACCACACTCCTAACCCTAACGCCTAACCCTAACCTTAACCACACTCCTAACCCTAACACCTAACCTTAACCACACTCCTAACCCTAACCACACTCCTAACCCTAACCTTAACCACACTCCTAACCCTAACGCCTAACCCTAACCTTAACCACACTCCTAACCCTAACGCCTAACCCTAACCTTAACCACACTCCTAACCCTAACGCCTAACCCTAACCACACTCCTTACCCTAACGCCTAACCCTAACCTTAACCACACTCCTAACCCTAACGCCTAACCCTAACCTTAACCACACTCCTAACCCTAACGCCTAACCCTAACCTTAACCACACTCCTAACCCTAACTCCTAACCCTAACCTTAACCACACTCCTATTACATGTGCTAATCTCATTCTGTAGGCAGCTCTGCAGAGTGGTCACTAGCTGGCATAGCCACAAAGTAAAAAATTCTGATTTAAAACCTAACCCTAACCTTAACCACACTCCTAACCCTAACACCTAACCCTAACCTTAACCACACTCCTAACCCTAACGCCTAACCCTAACCTTAACCACACTCCTAACCCTAACGCCTAACCCTAATCACACTCCTTACCCTAACGCCTAACCCTAACCACACTCCTAACCCTAACGCCTAACCCTAACCTTAACCACACTCCTAACCCTAACGCCTAACCCTAACCTTAACCACACTCCTAACCCTAACTCCTAACCCTAACCTTAACCACACTCCTATTACATGTGCTAATCTCATCAAATTATTAGAGGTACACAAGTAGTTTTTGAAATAGGTCAATGAAACTATATCTACGGCCACCGTGCGTCCTGCGGGTAATGGTGATATGGTTTTTGGTAATGGTGATATGGTTTTTGGTGATATGGTTTTTGGTAATGGTGATATGGTTTTTGGTGATATGGTTTTTGGTAATGGTGATATGGTTTTTGGTGATATGGTTTTTGGTAATGGTGATATGGTTTTTGGTGATATGGCTTTTGGTGATATGGTTTTTGGTAATGGTGATATTTTTTTTTTTACTGTTGCCTAGGTTTTAACTTGGACTGATTTGTATGTATATAATCCTTTATGATCATAGTTACCTCTGTGATTAATTATGATTGACTATGCGTTTCCACACCCACCATGCACTGTGAGTGTAATGGTCATGTGAGGTGAAAGGTGTATATCACAGGAGGTTGGTGGTACCTTAACTGGAGAGGACGGGCTTGTGGTAATGGCTAGAGTGGAATAGGTGGACTGGTATGCTCCGTTCCAGCCATTATTATGAGCCGTCCTTCCCTCAGCAGCCTCCACTGGTCTATATTTTGGGATGTGAGCACTGTCGAAGATCGGATCGAAACGCTGTCAACAAAGCGGTGAATTGGGAGCATTAACAGTGTGCTTCCTGTTCTTTGCAAATAAAGTCAACCTACCAATCAGAAAGTTGGACCCACGGATGGACAGACAGACAGTGAGAGGAGCAGGCAAACACACACACATGCACACACACACACAGTTTCCTATCCCTGCATGAGCGGTGCAGTGTCCGCCAGCTGCCCCTGCTGCGAGACAACAAAACAAGCCCCCTAATACAGTTTACAGTATACTGAGGCCAGGACATGAATAAAGGAGCTTGGTCCAGTGAAGAACGAGCTGCCTGCCTGCCAGGGGTTTGGCGTGGCAGCCAACAGCCACTTGACTTCCTGCTTACACAGGTGTGTGTGTGTGTGTGTGTGTATGTGTGTGTGTGTGTGTGTGTGTGTGTGTGTGTGTGTGTGTGTGTGTGTGTGTGTGTGTGTGCGTGCGTCAGAAAGTGTGTGCGTGTCCACGAGTGAGTGTGTGTAAGGGTCCGTGTTTGGAGGGGGGTTCACACAGACCCCCACAATGCCAGTCCGTCTGAGTGGAAAATCTCATCACAATGGACCAGCTCTGGCTCTAACAAAGCTCACCCGTCTGCTTTCCGCCCCAGTAAGACTCCAACAGAGGCCCAGTGCTGCTCTGCCTATCCTCCCTTTCCCCCCGCCACTCTGTTTTTCTTTCTCTGCACTATCAGACCAGCTCATCTCACCTCTGCACTGGGCCTTGGACCGGCCGGCTAAGGCCTATAGTCTACAGTCAATCCACTGCATGGGGATATAGTGCTCTGGTTCCTGTAAGATTTAGCCAACATCCAAGGGCTAACATAATAACTTACCAGCAACTCAAATTAGAAAAACACAGCGATTGCAGATTCGGTTTCTTTAAATGATACAGTAATATGGGAAAGAGCCAAACAAATCCACACTTATGATCAAATCCACACTGATGCAAACACTATAGGACATCTGTAAGTTGTTCAACTGTCATCAGCTTCTAGTTCTAAGTTCCAGAAGACACAGTGTACCATGGCGAGGAGGATTTCCAATGGCCACAGGTGGTGCCAATATGGTGCATGTTGTAACACCTTCCCAGTACGAGATCAAGCATTAAAACAGATGCTGTCAGAGTCGATTCTATGCGTCACTCAGGTGTAGTCAGAGGCCCAGGATCTTTCCTGCTGTGTGTGCATATGTGCGTATGTATGACACCTGTAGGCCTAGAGCAATGCCCCATGTTCCAGCCCCAACCTCGTATCCCGAACGTTTGGTTTTAGTGTGTATGATGTTACAGTAAGTCCAGCTCCACTAAAATAAACAGTTCCTTTAACGATGCAGCAGCCGGGATGATTTATAGCTGGGTCCAGTCACAGACTAGTGGAAAGCCTGATGCTCTCTCACTGTACTGTATGGCTTTGACTTACATGGCCCCAAAGCATCCCATCCCACCCCTCCCTCAGTCTCCCTGTATGTCTTCACCCAGAGCCTGAATTAAAGACAATTTGATATTATATTAATGAGCATGGATCATTATCTAGGAATAATTCAGGCTGTCCATTCAGCAGATTCTCCACCAGGCTGGTACTGTTTTCTCCATTTTTAAAGATTCATTAACCAGATGTTTCCTTGTTTTGCTGTCGGCTCTTTCTCACATTATATATCAAACAGAAAGTAAAGTCTCTCTCTCTCTCTCTCTCCCTCTCTCTCTCTCCCTCTCTCTCGTGTTGCGGTTGGCTCGTTTTTACATTATATATCAAAAAGAAAGTAAAGTCTCTCGCTCTTTCTACGAGAGCAATGTGTGTTTTGTTCATATATACAGTACGTACTGAATGTAGATAGATAGGTACTTTATTGATCCCTGAGGGGAAATTTCTTAGAGGGATCTGTAGGGACTACTATTTCGTCTCTCAGCTGACTTTCAAACAGACATGAATGTATTTTATCCGATTTATCTGAGAAAATAAAAAAGAAAGTGGACCAACTGGTTTGGTGTCATTGGTAAATGCTTTGATTTCGTAAAGCCTGTACAAATGAACATTGGCTGCTCCTCAACTGCCTAACGATGTGTATCATGACTCTTGTTCTGACTGATTGGGGCTGTAGGTTGGCTGACAGGGGTTTAAAGATACAGTAACACTGCAGACAACTGAAATCTGGACGTGTCTTCTGTTCCCTACCGTGTGTAACTCAATCCTGACCCCCTGACTCTCAGGCCGACCTGTAATACTAGCCTTGCCTTCACCAACGGTACCCGGCAAAACACACACACACACACACACACACACACACACACACACACACACACACACACACACACACACACACACACACACACACACACACACACACACACACACACACACACACACACACACACACACACACACACACACACACACTTGCAGCAGCATCTATAATAGATGCCTGGAAACATATGCAGTGCCGGGGCCTCAAACAAGGAACAGGGCCCTTTCTATACGGCCACTGGCCATATGGTGACCAGGACTCCTCTATGTGGTAATTGATGGTATCTGTCGGTGGAGACCCCTGGTCCGGCAGAACATACAGGATCCACGTTGCAGTGCAGGGGGGCTAGTGTTTCAAACCTCCTCCTCCATTCAGCCATTCATCCACATAAAGAGTTAACCCCGCTCCCTAGCCCGAGCCCACCCCACTGCCATTGTGCTTCCCTCCGCTGGCTGATAAAGGCCGCTCTCTGTGGCTTGCCTGCTGGCCCAGACCCCCTCTCTCTGTGGGTTCAAAGCCTCACGGTGGCTCTGCCTGGCTGACTGGCCCACCTCTGCTGCTCTGTTTAACCCACAGACTGAGCACATTTGACTGGAGCACTGCTGAGCCAGATGGTACCCGCTCCCTGGAAAACACGGCTCAACACGTGAAAGGGTTGGAGTGGTTGGAGTCTATTCAATGACTGTTTCAATACGACAACTATAGACCTATGACAACACCCCTCAATACTGTGGGTTGCAAAGTGTAGTTTATGGTTGATCTCTAAAGCCAAGCCAGTTGATCTCGCTATGAGAGTACAGAATGACAGCATGAGCCAATGGAAAAGGCAACACGCACTGCATTGATACATAAACACACACACACACACACACACACACACACACACACACACACACACACACACACACACACACACACACACACAGACAGACAGACACACAGGACATCCCTTTTCTCAGGGTTTCATCCTTTCTCGTGTGTATGTGAATTTTTCCACGGTTGTGTCCACCGCTCTCCACGGTCTCAGGGGTGAACGTCAGTACACAGGATGGGGTAGGTGTGAAAGTGTAGGAAAGAGAGGACAGGAAATAGGGTGAGTGTGACAGCATTGTAGAATGAGAAGACAGGAGATAGGGGGCTATAAAAGATATTGACTTGTGCACTTGGGGATGAACTTGACATGGTAAGCACTAAGTAGGCTGATGTAGCTAGCTACCCATGTGGTTAGAATTTTCCTCACCTTTATCATTACATCCTTTCCAGTTAGAGCAGGTGTGTCAAACTCATTCCATGGAGGGCCTAGTTAAGACCTAGACAACCAGGTGAGGGGATTTCCTTACTAATTAGTGACCTTAATTTATCAATCAAGTACAAGGGAGGAGCAAAAACGTGCAGACACTTGACCCTCCGTGGAACAAGTTTGACACGTGTTCGAGGATGGACATTCTAGTGATTCAGCTCCCAAAAAGGTGCCATACAAAACCCTGCTCTATTCTCAATGTAAATTGGAATGATTTGATCATCTATTAATCTGATCCTTTAAGTGAAGTGTGCAGCAGCAGCCACACAATGACTCTGGCAGGATGCTCCTCTCTGTCTCTCCCCTCTCACTCTCCTCTCTGTCTCTCCTCTCTGTCTCTCCCCTCTCTCTCTCCTCTCTGTCTCTCCTCTCTGTCTCTCCCCTCTCTCTCTCCTCTCTGTCTCTCCTCTCTGTCTCTCCTCTCGCTCTCTCCCCTCTGTCTCTCCCCTCTGTCTCTCCCCTCTGTCTCTCCTCTCTGTCTCTCCTCTCTGTCTCTCCTCTCTGTCTCTCCTCTCTGTCTCTCCCCTCTGTCTCTTCTCTCTGTCTCTCCTCTCTGTCTCTCCCCTCTGTCTCTCCTCTCTGTCTCCCCCCTCTGTCTCTCCTCTCTGTCTCTACTCTCTGTCTCCACTGGGTAATTTCTATGCCATATGGCACTGGGCTGAGTGAGCTGAGTGGGCTTTGGCTCTCTCTCTGGTCTGTACATTATAGGTATTCTCCTGACCTTGCTAGCCAAACAAATATGGCTGAGCTGAATGGCGGGCCTATTCTGGTGTGCCAGTGGTGTGACGGAGGGAGGGATGACAGCACATGGTGATGACAACTCTACACAGCGCTGCCTCGACCCTTCCACTGTACACCTGTCATGCCCCTCCAGTCCTCCAGTCCCTTCCCATCCAAGCTGCCTGCCTGTAGCCCACTTTATTCTGTTTTGGCCGTTAAACCCTCCTGCTTTCAATTTAACCTGCTCAAACCGGTGTGTGTGTGTAAGGGTGGTAAGTGGAGCCAAGACACAAGGGGGGTTAGTGGGGGCGGGAAGGACAGAGGGGAGGCAGAGGAGGAAAGGGCACTGCTACATGATCTCAATAGATCACCCCCTCCCTCACTCCCCTGTGACTCCATCATCACCAGGACCGTGGAGAAGTCAAGGCTAGTGGGGTGTCTGCTGCCCAGCTCCCCCCAGCAGAGCTCCTATTGTTGGGCCAGTGTTTGCCCTGAGCCGCCCTGCGCTGGCCTGTTTGCTCGGAGAGAAGGGGAGGGATGCCCGAAGAGGCTCTACATTTGTTTAACGTCTCCCGCTCCATTCAGCCTGTTGGGCTTTGACAAATGAAGGCAATAAAGAGGCAGTCCTGGCAGGGGATCAATTAACCATTAGTGGGGAACATGGGGGATGGCTGAGACCCCCTTCATGGTAGAGAGAGGAAAACTACATCTTAGGGAGGGGTATTTCACTCCGGGTACATTTCTCCGGCTCTCTGTAGGTCTATCCGTCTACCCATCGGATGCCCTGACTCTTGGGATATGGAAGCAACTTGAACTCAATGAACTGGCGTCAATAGCACTGAGAAAAATGCCAAGGAAATATTGGAAACAAATATTTTCTGTTGTCATGCAGTTGTCATTGCACTACATTTCCACTTGCATCATGACACTACAGTGGTATGACATTGTGGTGGATCATGGTCAGACAACCCATAAAATGACATCATGACACATGTCAGAGAGAATGGAAACTCCAATGCCTTTTAGGGCATATCCAACCCAAAGACTCTTCCAGTTAAGTTCCTGTCAGCGTTAACGCTGGAGCAAATACTACTTATGCAGAGCCAAAGAGCCAACAGAGCTGAGGACAACAGGACAGGACATCTCTGTGGATACCCATCCTCTGTGACAGTCATTTGTGTACCTTACACTCTGAACACTAGCTAGCCCCAGCTATTCACATTCAAATAGAAATGTCAATGGGGGACAATAGCTTTGCTTAACCTGGTTCCAGACCTGTTTGTGCTCTAGCCGACAACCATAGGAGTGTTGGCTATACAGCACAAACAGATCTAGGATCAGGCTTGTATACTCCTCCGGTCTCTAGCCCAGGGTCTGTTGAACTTTGGTTCCAGCTTGTGGAGGCATTGACCCCTTTCAGCCAGCCTAAAGGGGAAGAAAAGCTCCTGAAAAAAACCCTGAAGGCTGCTTAGCGACAGAGAGATGAGTTAGTGGGATCAGTCAGTCAGTGACAGCCCTTGAATTGTCTGTTAGTTTACCCCTTCTGATTCTCAACCCGGCACGAGGGAGCGAGGGGAGGATGGGGAAAGACTATATATGGCTGTGGCATTTATTGAAATAATATTAATCTAAAACAATTTTCTGCACTGAAGGAAAGAAGTATGTAAAAGTCCTCCTTGGAACCCTGCCTTTAAAGGTTTCCCTCACTCTCCCGCGCGGATTAGCGTGCACGCACGCACGCACGCACGCACGCACGCACGCACGCACGCACGCACGCACGCACGCACGCACGCACGCACGCACGCACGCACACACACACACACACACACACACACACACACACACACACACACACACACACACATACTGGTCCTCGCTAGCTCAGTTGGTAGAGCATGGCACTTGCAACGCCAGGATAGTGGGTTCAATAGTGGGTTCACATGACTGTAAGTTGCTTTGGATAGCAGCATCTGCTAAACGGCAATATATTATAATATAGGTGCGCCTGAGACACGCAAGAGAGTTAGAGTTGGGGCGACAGGGCCCTGTACTCCGCTGTGTGTTTCATGTGGGGACTTGCTGTTGCCGTTGGTGCTCAGCCTCACCGCAGTAGACAGTTTCCTGTTCAAGGTGCTTTCCCTCTCACTGTCTTGGCTCCACAGCTGTCTGACTAACAAACATGCACAGCACACGCCAACCGTACACAAACACATGTATGCACACGCACCAACCAGCACACACACACACACACGAGCACACATGCAGACACACACAGAGGTCTGTCGTCTTCTGATTTCGCCTCGACATATCAAACCCACACACACTCGAGAGAGAAGAGAAAGAGCGAGAAAGAGAGAACGAGAGAGAGAAAGAGAGTGAAAGAGAGAGAAAGAGACAGAAAGGAGAGAGTGAGCGAGAGATAGAAAGAAGAGAGAGAAAGACGGGTGGGTGGGTAAAGTGAAGCTGCAGCTGTGGAGAGACACTTGTTGATGTGTTGTGTTCACTTCATCTTCCACTCCCTCACCTCAGGTCTGGAGTAAAAAGACATTACAGATCAAAAGAGCTTAACAGTTCTGACCGTATAGGAGTATGCACATACACACATAAACACTTACACACTACACATGCATACACTTGTGACGGCACACACACGCGCACACACATGTTCAGGGCTGTCAGTTGTGAGGCAGGCCCCTCTGAGTGCATGCTGGGAATGCTAATGCAGTGATGTGAGCTGAGGTTTTCCACTTGGCTGGGCTGTCAGGCAGACGGGGCCCCTGACACAAGAGCCACACCCTGGGTCCTGGGCTGGCAGATGTCGGATGTTTGTACAGCTAATCTATTTAATCTCTGAAAACAACGGAAATCAAATGGACTTTTCCATCATGGAATGGGCTGGCTGTGCCAGGCCTTGCCTATGGAAGTTCTTATTTTATTTTACGTAAGTAGGGTTGTGCTCAGGCAAAAAACACCTTGTACGAAAAAAGATTGTTTAGGGAAAGAATTATGTTCAATGTGTGCGTGTGTGCGTGCGTGCGTGCGTGCGTGAAAATCCTGTCAGAAGATGATTGCTTTTGACCTTTGCCCTCTTAGGCAACCAGGCAGACAGGTTCCCAAGCTCCCATGGTACTGTATTGCTTCTTCTGATTGATGATGCACGGATTCTCATTTCCTATTTGACCTTATCACCCTCTTCCTCCTCTTGCAGATAATCTCTCCAGGTCAGAAAACAATGTCCCCGGGGAGTGTGTTTCAGCAGCAGCACAGTCTCCCTCCCTCCCTCCCTTCACCCAGCCAGCCCAGGCAGCGCTTCGTGAGGTCAAACGCAGGTCGCAGTGATAAAGGATGAACTTCTGACACTCATCCCTGAATGAGACGCCTCATTGTGCCCAACAGATATCAGACACAATGAACGAGCAAGCCTAGGGACTATTTTCTCTCGACATGGTGCTCCTTTTTAGAGCGACGCTGCATATAAGCACAACCATTATGGCTGGGTAGTGGCCACATAATGGACGTGGCGTCTCATCACATTTATTAAAACGTTTCATATCAATGCAAATGAGCTGAGAGGGTGTTCATCCAACAAAGCTTTAGGGGTGATAATGTCTCAGGGATGTGATGTGATGAAAAGACAGGGTGATTTCGTCTTGCTTCTAGTTCTCTCTTGAATTCATTACAATCACTAGCTACGATGGCATAGTGCAGAGAGGGAGAGAGAGACAGAGAAGAGAGAGAGAGACTTCTGCAGTTTTTTTCAAAACAGCAATAAGGCCACTTGAGGATACTTGGTGCTTGGAAGAGCGATATTCTGACAGGAACTCCACAAGAACCTGGATTTCACCCAAACACAATATCTCTAAAAGAGGTCTTAAGACAAACCATCATGGTTTACAATGTTCTTGTTTGATTCTTTACCCCTTCTTACTATGAAGCAGAGGAAATTAACATAAGTCTCAACTTAAAGTATTGTTTTGCTTCATGATAAATCAACATCGTTTTCTAAAAGCTAAATTAGAATCGCTAACAAAAATGGTTTAATGTTTCTTAAAAGAAAATGTCTCAGAGCCGAACACAACACTGAAACATGATGAAAATAGGCCTATCCCTCATGAACTTTCAATATCAATAATCATTCTGATATACTGGAGCAATGACATTATACACTATATTACCAGAATTGACTGTTGTAAGCCAAGTGTGTGTGTGTTTGATATATCTACTCAAAGGTCTATCAGCTGGAGGATCACTTAAAGAGTCAGGGTTTAATATGGTGGTGTCAGAGACTCAGGATCAAACAGAGCGTCTCATCAAAAAGCGATTGAAGTGTGTGTGGGCACATGTGAGTACGCAGACCCGCGAGTAACTGCGGCCCCTCAACTGCGCCCCCTCATGATGAGTTCAGATTTTTTTGTGAGACCCACCCCCATCAAAGTTGCCCATCCCTGGTATAAATAGTCAACATCATCTATAAATAATAGTGGATAAGGATATCCAAGCGATATGCAGTAAAAAAATAAAAATACTGAACAAAAATAAACACGCAACATGGAACGATTTCAATGATTTAACTGAGTTACAGTTCATATAAGGAAATCAGTCAATTTAAATAAATTAATTGAGGCCCTAATATATGGATTTCACATGACTGGGCAGGGGCAAAGCCATGTGTGGGCCTGGGAGGGCATAGGCCCACCCACTTGGGAGCCAGGCCCAGCCAATGAATGAGTTTTTCTCCACAAAAGGACTATATTACAGATAGAAATACTCCTCAGTTTCATCAGCTGTCTGGGTGGCTTGTCTCAGACGATCCCGCAGGTTATGAAGCCGGATGTGGAGGTCCTGGGCTGGCGTGGTTACACGTGGTCTGCGGTTGTGAGGCCGGTTGGAAGTACTGCCAAATTCTCTAAAACAATGTTAGAGGTGGCTTATGGTGGACATTCCTGCAGTCAACATGCCAACTGCATGATCCCTCAAAACTTGAGACATCTGTGGTATTGTGTTGTGTGACAAAACTGCACATTTTAGAGTGTCCTTTTATTGTCACCAGCACAAGGTACACCTATGCAATGATCATGCTGTTCAATCAGCTTCTTGATATACCACACCTGTCAGGTGGATGGATTATCTTGTCAAAGGAGAAATGCTCACTAAGAGGGATGTAAACCAATTTGTGCAAATAAATTGAGAGAAAAAAGCTTTTTGTGCATATGGAACATTTCTGGGATCTTTTATTTCAGCTCATGGGACCAACACTTTACATGTTGCGTAAAATTTTTTGATTAGTATAAATACGAATAAATGAAATGAAAGGCTTTTAAGCCGGGTCTAGAAAAGAGAGGATTCCAGTGTGAAAGACATACAGTGGGGAGAACAAGTATTTGATACACTGCCGATTTTGCAGGTTTTCCTACTTACAAAGTATGTAGAGGTCTGTAATTTTTATCATAGGTACTCTTCAACTGTGAGAGACGGAATCTAAAACAAAAATCCAGAAAATCACATTGTATGATTTTTAAATAATTAATTTGCATTTTATTGCATGACATAAGTATTTGATCACCTACCAACCAGTAAGAATTCCGGCTCTCACAGACCTGTTAGTTTTTCTTTAAGAAGCCCTCCTGTTCTCCACTCATTACCTGTATTAACTGCACCTGTTTGAACTCGTTACCTGTATAAAAGACACCTGTCCACACACTCAATCAAACAGACTCCAACCTCTCCAATGGCCAAGACCAGAGAGCTGTGTAAGGACATCAGGGATAAAATTATAGACCTGCACAAGGCTGGGATGGGCTACAGGACAATAGGCAAGCAGCTTGGTGAGAAGGCAGCAACTGTTGGTGCAATTATTAGAAAATGGAAGAAGTTCAAGATGACGGTCAATCTCCCTCGGTCTGGGGCACCATGCAAGATCTCACCTCGTGGGGCATCAATGATCATGAGGAAGGTGAGGGATCAGCCCAGAACTACACGGCAGGACCTGGTCAATGACCTGAAGAGAGCTGGGACCACATTCTCAAAGAAAACCATTAGTAACACATTACGCCGTCATGGATTAAAATCCTGCAGAACACGCAAGGTCCCCCTGCTCAAGCCAGCGCATGTCCAGGCCCGTCTGAAGTTTGCCAATGACCATCTGGATGATCCAGAGGAGGAATGGGAGAAGGTCATGTGGTCTGATGAGACAAAAATAGAGCTTTTTGGTCTAAACTCCACACGCCGTGTTTGGAGGAAGAAGAAGGATGAGTACAACCCCAAGAACACCATCCCAACCGTGAAGCATGGAGGTGGAAACATCATTCTTTGGGGATGCTTTTCTGCAAAGGGGACAGGACGACTGCACCGTATTGAGGGGAGGATGGATGGGGCCATGTATCGCGAGATCTTGGCCAACAACCTCCTTCCCTCAGTAAGAGCATTGAAGATGGGTCGTGGCTGGGTCTTCCAGCATGACAACGACCTGGAGTGGCCTAGCCAGTCTCCAGACCTGAACCCAATAGAAAATCTTTGGAGGGAGCTGAAAGTCCGTATTGCCCAGTGACAGCCCCAAAACCTGAAGGATCTGGAGAAGGTCTGTATGGAGGAGTGGGCCAAAATCCCTGCTGCAGTGTGTGCAAACCTGGTCAAGAACTACAGGAAACGTATGATCTCTGTAATTGCAAACAAAGGTTTCTGTACCAAATATTAAGTTCTGCTTTTCTGATGTATCAAATACTTATGTCATGCAATAAAATGCTAATTAATTACTTAAAAATCATACAATGTGATTTTCTGCATTTTTGTTTTAGATTCCGTCACTCACAGTTGAAGAGTACCTATGATAAAAATTACAGACTTCTACATGCTTTGTAAGTGGGAAAACCTGCAAAATCGGCAGTGTATCAAATACTTGTTCTCCCCACTGTAGGTCTACACACAATATTTCATTTATTATAGGTCAGCCTTTTTTCTTTTATTCCAGTGTTTATCAAAACATTTTGAAATACACATTACATTATCTCCTTATCGCTCAGCCAAACGTTCACAGTTGAACTGTTGATAAAGTTCAGACATTTCTGATGCCCAACTCCTCCTATGGAGAGGTCCCAATGAACACGTCCAATAGTCTATTCCAGATTGTCACCATCTCACCTCCCAGGGTTCCCAGCCCATGTCCCCAGTTATTGCCAGTATAGGCGCAAACTTGTGAACACCTAAAAAGTAACGTACTGCTCTGTTATGGACAAGTACATTTTTTAGAAACCTTAAAGAACCCACTCTCCTGCTGAATAGTCCAAAACATGACACACATGTCTGAAATACATGGCATAACCAATATCTTTCTGTCTTTTTGTTTTCCCTTTAACTCCACCAAGAGCTCTACTTGCGAAGCCGGCTAGGGCAGATGTGCCGTACATAAAGGTGATATTTTAATCAAAATAAAGACCCAAATATTTATAATTGCTTGTAAACTCAAGAATTTCTTCACCAAAACAAAACTGAAAAACACTTCTCTTAGTACCTGGTTTTCTTGTTCAGTCTTAGCAGGCAGAAAATTATCATCAGCATATAGGAGGATACTTAGCATTTCATCATCATATCTTACTCCAATATTTAACTGTTTACTTTATTTTGCCAAGTCATTAATGAACATAGCAAACTGAGTCGGTGCTAAGGCGTCTCCATGTTTTACACCCGAGGGTGTGGGAAACCAATCTAAACAATATTCGTTAACATGCACAGAGTGTGTGTGTGTGTGTGTGCGTGTGTGTGTGTGTGTGTTTGTGTGTGTGTGTGTGTAGGGGCTATAGGGATTGCAGCTGAACTCCTACAGCCTTGGCCACAGAAGCTCAAACAGAGTCAGTCAACGCAGCAGGTGTGAATGCCTCTGGGGCCGACAGACGAGTGAGCACGAGCTCTCTCTCTCTCTCTCAAAGAACCCCCCACCCACCTTTCATACTGTCAGTCTTTCTCTCTCTCTCAAAGACCTCTCATACTGTTAACCTCTCTCTTCGCCCAAAAGATATAAGTTTTAGAATTCTTTGTGGGTCTGTGTAATTTGTTTAATCTGAGAGAAATATGTGTCTCTAATATGGTCATACATTTGGCAGTTAGGAGGTGCAGCTCAGTTTCTACCTCCATTTTGTGGGCAGTGTGCACATAGCCTGTCTTCTCTTAATAGCCAGGTCTGCCTACGGTGGCCTCTCTCAATAGCAAGGCTATACTCACTGAGTCTGTAAATAGTCAAAGCTTTCCTTATGTTTGGGTCAGTCACAGTGGTCAGGTATTCTGCCACTGTGTACTCTCTGTTTAGGGCCAAATAATATTATTTAACATTGCTAGTAAACTCAAGAACTTCTTCACCAAAACTGAAAAACACTTCTCTTAGTACCTGGTTTTTATCTGTGTTATTATTATCTAAAGTCGTGGTCAAAAGTTTTAATAATGACAAGTATTGGTCTCCACAAAGTTTGCTGCTTCAGTGTTCTTAGATCTTTATGTCAGTAGTTACTATGGTACACTGAAGTATAATTACAAGTATTCCATAAGTGTCAAAGGCTTTCATTGACAATGACATTCAGTTTATGCAAAGAGTCAATATTTGCAGTGTTGACCCTTGTTTTTCAAGACCTCTGCAATCCGCCCTGGCATGCTGTCAATTAACTTCTGGCCACATCCTGACTGATGGCAGGCCATTCTTGCATAATCAATGCTTGGAGTTTGTCAGAAGTTGTGGGTTTTTGTTTGTCCACCCACCTCTTAAGGATCGACCACAAGTTCTCAATGGGATTAAGGTCTGGGTACCCAAAATGTTGATGTTTTGTTCGTCGAGCCACTTAGTTATCACTTTGCCTCATGGCAAGGTGCTCCATCATGCTGGAAAAGGCATTGGTCGTCACCAAACTGTTCTTGGATGGTTGGGAGAAGTTGCTCTCAGAGGATGTGTTGGTACCATTCTTTATTCATGGCTGTGTTCTTAGGCAAAATTGTGAGTGAGCCCACTCCCTTGGCTGAGAAGCAACCCCACACATGAATGGTCTGAGGATGCTTTACTGTTGGCATGACACAGGACTGATGGTAGCGCTCACCTTGTCTTCTCTGGACAAGGTGTTTTCCGGATGGCCCAAACAATCGGAAAGGGGATTCATCAGAGAAAATCACTCTACCCCAGTCCTCAGCAGTCAAATCCCTGTAACTTTTGCAGAATATCAGTCTGTCCCTGATGTTTTTCCTGGAGAGAAGTGGCTTCTTTGCTGCCCTTCTTGACACCAGGCCATCCTCCAAAAGTCTTCGCCTCACTGTGCGTGCAGGTGCACTCACACCTGCCTGCTGCCATTCCTGAGCATGATCTGCACTGGTGGTGCCCCGATCCCACAGCTGAATCAACTTTAGGAGACGGTCCTGGCGCTTGCTGGACTTTCTTGGGCGCCCTGACGACTTCTTCACAACAATTGAACCTCTCTCCTTGAAGTTCTTGATGATCCGATAAATGGATGATTTAAGTGCAATCTTAATAGCAGCAATATCCTTGCCTGCAAAGCAATAATGACGGCATGTGTTTCCTTGCAGGTAACCATGGTTGACAGAGGAAGAACAATGATTTCAAGCACCACCCTCCTTTTAAAGCTTCCAGTCTGTTATTCTGACTCAATCAGCATGACAAAGTGATCTCCAGCCTTGTCCTCGTCAACACTCTCACCTGTGTTAACGAGACAATCACTGATATGATGGCAGCTGGTCCTTTTGTGGCAGGGCGGAAATGTTTTGGGGGGATTAAGTTCATTTTCATGGTTCATCTGATCACTCTTCATGACATTCTGGAGTATATGCAAATTGCCATCATCAACACTGAGGCAGCAAACTTTGTGGAGACCAATACTTGTGTCATTCTCAAAACTTTTGACAATGACTGTATGTTTTTTTCTGGTTGATCACAAGTCTTCATCTTGACTGTACATAATAACATTTTCTTGTTAAGTCTTAGCAAAATGTTGTTACGTTACAGCCTTATTCTACAATGGAGTAAATCATATTTTTCCCTCATCAATCTACACACAATACCCCACAATGACAAAGCAAAAAGTATTCTTGGGTATGATGCTACAAGCTTGGCACACCTGTATTTGGGGAGTTTCTCCCATTCTTCTCTGCAGATCCTCTCAAGCTCTGTCAGGATGGGTGGGGAGCTTTGCTGCACAGGCTGGACCATTCAAGGACTTTCAGAGACTTGTCCCAAAGCCACTCCTGCGTTGTCTTGGCTGTGTCCTGTTGGAAGCTGAACCTTCGCCCCAGTCTGAGGTCTTGAGCGCTCTGGAGCATCAAGGATCTCTCTGTACTTTGCTCCATTCATCTTTCCCTCAATCCTGACTAGTCTCCCAGTTCTCCCATCTCCACAGAGGAACTCTGGAGCTCTGTCAGAGTGACCATCGGGTTCTTGGTCACCTCCCTGACCAAGGCCCTTCTCCCCCAATTGCTCAGTTTGGCCAGGCAGCCAGCTCTAGAAAGAGTCTTGGTGGTTACAAAATTCTTCTATTTAAGAATGATGGAGGCCACTGTGTTCTTGGGGACCTTCAATAATGCAGAAATGTTTTGGCACCCTTCCCCAGATCTGTGCCTCGACACAATCTTGTCTTGGAGCTCTACGGACAATTCCTTCGACCTCATGGCTTGGTTTTTGCTCTGACATGCACTGTCAACTGTGAGAATGAAGTATTTCTATATATTTTTTTATAAATTTGCAAACATTTCTAAAAACCTGTTTTTTCTTTGTCATTATGGGGTATTGTGTATAGATTATGGCTGTAACGTAACAAAACGTAGAAAAAGTAAAGGGGTCTGAATACTTTCCGAATGGACTGAAGGCTAGTCTTCTCTCACAGACCTGTCACTGACCTTTAGCTTATACAATCTCTCACTGTTTTTCTCAGACATCTCACAAACCACAGACTTCATCTCATAGACCTTCCACTTAAAAAATGTAGTATGCTTCACAAACTTCCATCATCAACAAAGGATATCTTACAGATCTCCCTCTCACTGCTACTCCTCCTTTCCCACAACACTGAGGACTCAGCCCATACCAGGACAGCTCTAGCCCAGCTGTGACCTATATGCCTTTAACATCTAATAGCCATGACTTTCACGATCTGCGTGTCAGAGAGGGCTGAACGGCCGTTCATCACACACACACAGAGTAGAGCAATAAAGGCCAGAACCACGGCTGGGACAACACAGCTGACGGACAGGGAAACACAGAGCCATCTCACATACTACTAGTACTGTTGCGCCACCCCACTGAGCTTTGATAAGACGGTCGACTGCCTGCCTGATTTGTCTGAGATTTAAATTGATTGACGATTCAAGTTCATTATTTAAAGCATCATCACATAAGGAGTATGAAATCAGCTGTCTTTTAAAAACAATATTGCATTTGGGGGAAAGAAGACTAAAGGAGAAGCTACAAAGTGGTGCAAATGGTGCAATTGTCAATGGTCACGAGGTACAAATTCTAAAAGAGATCTTAAAATCCTAATTTTCTGCTTAAGTAGAGGGGAAAAACAGCAAGTTATTCAGTTCATATTCTGCATCAACAACACTCTGGGCCTCGGGGTTGCAGTCTAAAAATAATATCTGGGTTGCAATGCTGTGCCGAGCCAACTTCCTCAAACAAAAGTTTCAGGAAACCGCCTTTTCGCTGCATTGCCATGGTTACTCACCACATGTGCTGTGAGATAGGAGTGACTGGTCAAACTAAGAGCCCAAGACTCTCCTCTTCCGAAATGTAATACAACCCTGCTATAACTACTGACAGATGTGTTAAAGCAGACGTTTCATATCCCAGAGAGTACACTAAGGCCATGACCCCCAGGTCTACACTATATCTAGAGTCAATACTACACTTAAGTTATGTTGAACGAAATATGCAATGCCATTTATATCAATGTATCTACATTACCTACATAATCTGTATTAGTAATGGTGGGGGATGGAAACTGAGGCAGGGGAATCATTTAGGCAAGAATCTTCCCCTCCCCCACTGGGTAGCAGCTAGTGGCAGTGAGTTCACAACACAACTCTGTTTTGCTCCCAATTCAATGTGGGCCACCATACTTTCTCCCTCTCTGTGTGCCTGCTCCTCCCCTCTAAACCAGGGTTTCCCTCGCAGCCTCTAGATGCCTGTGTATAGTCTATCCCATGTATTGTGTGGTGTATAGCCTGTTGGCATAGCGTTTGGTCATTAGAGCCTGTCTATTAGAGGCAGTCTATAGTTATTTTGTGCTTCGTTTAGGCCTCAGACAGACAGACAGACAGACAGACAGACAGACAGACAGACAGACAGACAGACAGACAGACAGACAGACAGACAGACAGACAGACAGACAGACAGACAGACAGACAGACAGACAGACAATAGGTCTACATGAGGAGAAAGGAGGAAGATATTAATCCATGTGATGAAGGCTTGACTGAAGCTGAAGGTTAATGGAGAACACACACATCAGTGAGAGGAGGGAGGAATTCATGGGAATGTCAACAAGCAACAGGCCTTTAGAAACAACGTCTGTTCATCTTCAGAAACTCTGTGTGTACAGCAACAACATTGTTTTAAAGATTACACTGATTTATATAGATTCAAATATCTGGGGTGAATTTTCATCATTCTATTACATTCTACAAGCCTCTTTATTCATTATCTAAACAATTATCTTCATTAATTTTAATGTAGACCTAATACAGATTATCGTGAGGTAATTTTAAGGTGCTTTTAAAAGCATGCTCATGACATTCTGAAAGAGTCTGTAGTCAAAAAGCATCTCAGAGTAGGAGTGCTGATCTAGGATCAGGTCCTCCCTGTTCATATAACCTTATTCAGATGATCTAAAAGAGAACACTGATCCTAGATCAGCACTCCTCCTAATTTTTGGACACTTCATGAATACGGGCTGCTTTTAATGAGTTAAGTGTAAATTGCCTGGACTTGGAAAAACTCTTCTCTCCAGGCAGGCAGGTTGGGAGTTTTGCCAGGGTTGAACGCTCGTGAAACAAACAGGTCACAACACATGGTCTGCTTTAATGGTTTCATGCAGCTGGAGAAAACAGATTCCATTTTGCAATTGGCTTGACAAAATTGGCAGTTGTACATTTACATACAGTCGTGGCCAAAGGTTTTGAGAATGACACAAGTATTGGTCTCCATAAAGTTTGCTCCCTCAGTGTTGATGATGGCAATTTGCATATACTCCAGAATGTCATGAAGAGTGATCAGATGAATTGCAATTAATTGCAAAGTCCCTCTTGCTTAATCCCAAAAAAACATTTCCACTGCATTTCAGCCATGCCACAAAAGGACCAGCTGCCATCATGTCAGTGATTGTCTCGTTAACACAGGTAAGAGTGTTGACGAGGACAAGGCTGGAGATCACTCTGTCATGCTGATTGAGTCAGAATAACAGACTGGAAGCATTAAAAGGAGGGTGGTGCTTGAAATCATTGTTCGTCCTCTGTCAACCATGGTTACCTGAAAGGAAACACGTGCCGTCACCATTGCTTTGCACAAAAAGGGCTTCACAGGCAAGGATATTGCTGCTGGTAAGATTGCACTTAAATCATCCATTTATCGGATCATCAAGAACTTCAAGGAGAGAGGTTCAACTGTTGTGAAGAAGGCGTCAGGGCGCCCAAGAAAGTACAGCAAGCGCCAGAACCGTCTCCTAAAGTTGATTCAGCTGCGGGATCGGGGCACCACCAGTGCAAAGCTTGCTCAGGAATGGCAGCAGGCAGGTGTGAGTGCATCTGCACGCACAGTGAGGTGAAGACTTTTGAAGGATGGCCTGGTGTCAAGAAGGGCAGCAAAGAAGCCACTTCTCTCCAGGAAAAACATCAGGGACAGACTGATATTCTGCAAAAGGTACAGGAATTGGACTGCTGAAGACTGGGGTAGAGTCATTTACTCTGATGAATCCCCTTTCCGATTGTTTGGGCCATCCGGAATACACCTTGTCCGGAGAAGACAAGGTGAGCGCTACCATCAGTCCTGTGTCATGCCAACAGTAAAGCATCCTCAGACCATTCATGTGTGGGGTTGCTTCTCAGCCAAGGGAGTGGGCTCACTCACAATTTTGCCTAAGAACACAGCCATGAATAAAGAATGGTACCAACACATCCTCTGAGAGCAACTTCTCCCAACCATCCAATAACAGTTTGGTGACGACCAATGCCTTTTCCAGCATGATGGAGCACCTTGCCATAAGGCAAAAGTGATTACTAAGTGGCTCGGGAACAAAACATCGACATTTTGTGTCCCCAGACCTCAATCCCATTGAGAACTTGTGGTCGATCCTCAAGAGGCGGGTGGACAAACAAAAACCCACAACTTCTGACAAACTCCAAGCATTGATTATGCAAGAATGGCCTGCCATCAGTCAGGATGTGGCCCAGAAGTTAATTGACAGCATGCCAGGGCGGATTGGGCGGCAGGTAGCCTAGTGGTTAGAGTGTTAGGCCCGTAACTGGAAGGTTGCTGGATTGAATCCCCGAGCTGACAAGGTAAAAATCTGTCGTTCTGCCCCTGAACAAGGCAGTTAACCCACTGTTCCTAGGCCGTCATTGTAAATAAGAATTTGTTCTTAACTGGCTTTCCTAGTAAAATAAAGGTTAAATAAAAAATTGCAGAGGTCTTGAAAAACAAGGGTCAACACTGCAAATATTGACTCTGCATAAACTGAATGTAATTGTCAATGAAAGCCTTTGACACTTATGGAATACTTGTAATTATACTTCAGTGCACCAAAGTAACTACTGACATAAAGATCTAAGAACACTGAAGCAGCAAACTTTTTGGAGACCAATACTTGTGTCATTCTCAAAACCTTTGGCCACGACTGTACTGTAGATTCAGAGCAGAAGAGAGCCATTGGCTAAGTGCTTCTCTCTGTGAGACACTGAGGGTAAATCAAATAAATAGTGCAATGAAAATAGAATAATGCTGATTGAGTCTACTTCCTGTGCTTGGCCCTCTTATATTGAACATAATAAATGGTGCCATATCCCCTAAGTGGCAGTAATAAAGCCACTCATAAAAAAGTCAAACCTTGACCCAGAAAATGTCAAAAACTATCGGCCTACAGTACCAGTGAAAAGTTTGGACACACCTACTCATTCAAGGGTTTTTCTTTAATTTGACTATTTTCTACATTGTCGAAGACATCAAAACTATGAAATAACACATATGGAATCATGTAGTAACCAAAAAAGATTTAAACAAATTACATTTCATAGCTTAGAATCTTGAAAGTAGCCACCCTTTGCCTTGATGACAGCTTTGCACACTCTTGGCATTCTCTCAACCAGCTTCACCTGGAATGCTTTTCCAACAGTCTTGAAGAAGTTCCCACATAGGCTGAGCACTTGTTGGCTGCTTTTCCTCCACTCTGCGGTCCACCTCATCCCAAACCATCTCAAATGGGTTGAGGTTGGGTGATTTTGGAGGCCAGATCATCTGATGCAGCACTCCATCACTCTCCTACTCGGTCAAATAGCCAATACACAGCCTGGAGGTGATAGTCCCAATAAGCGCAAACCAGATGGGATAGCGTATCGATGCAGAATGCTGTGGTAGCCATGCTGGTTAAGTGTGCCTTGAATTCTAAATAAATCACAGACAGTGTCACCAGCAAAGCACCATCACACCTCCTCCTCCATGCTTCACGGTGGGAACCACACATGCAGAGATCATCCGTTCACCTACTCTGCATCTCAAAACAACACGCCGGTTGGAACCAAAAATATCAAATTTGGACTCCTCAGACCAAAGAACTGATTTCCACTGGTCTAATGTCCATTGCTTGTATTTCTTGGCCCAAGCAAGTCTCTTCTTATTATTGGAGTCCTTTAGTAGTGGTTTCTTTGCAGTAATTTGACCATGAAGGCCTGATTCACGTCTCCTCTGAACAGTTGATGTTGAGATGTGTCTGTTACTTGAACTCTGTGAAGCATTTATTTGGGCTGCAATCTGAAGTGCAGTTAACTCTAATGAACGTATATAGATAGATAGATAGATAGATAGATAGATAGATAGATAGATAGATAGATAGATAGATAGATAGATAGATAGAGAGATAGAGAGATAGATAGATAGATAGATAGATAGATAGATAGATAGATAGATAGATAGATAGATAGATAGATAGATAGATAGATAGATAGATAGATAGATAGATAGATAGATAGATAGATAGATAGAGAGTGAGTGAGTGAGTGAGTGAGTGAGTGAGTGAGTGAGTGAGTGAGTGAGTGAGTGAGTGAGTGAGTGAGTGAGTGAGTGAGTGAGTGAGTGAGTGAGTGAGTGAGTGAGTGAGTGAGTGAGTGAGTGAGTGAGTTAGTTAGTTAGTTAGTTAGTTAGTTAGCTGGTTGAGAAAATGCCAAAAGTGTGCAAAGCTGTCATCAAGGCAAAGGGTGGCTACTTTGAAGAATCAAATAACATATATTTTGATTTGTTTAACACTTTGGTTACTACATGATTCCATATGTGTTATTTCATAGTTGACAAAGCAGCTGTGCAGCAACTTCCTGCCTTCCTGAAGACCATGACTGTATATGAAACGCTCCAGTCTGGTTTTAGACCCCATCATAGTACTGCACTCACGAATGTGGTAAATTACCTTTTAATGGCGTCAGACCAAGGTTCTGCATCTGTCCTCGTGGTCCTAGACCTAAGTGCCGCCTTTGATCACCACATTATTTTTGAGAGAGTGGAAACCCTAATTGGTCTACACTAACAAGTTTTTGCCTGTCGGAAAGATATCAGTTTGTCTTGGTGGATGGTTTGTCCTCTGACAAATCAAGTTGAAGTTTTGGTGTTACTCAAGGTTCCGTTTTAGGACCACTATTGTTTTCACTATATATTATACCTCTTAGTGATGTCATTCTGAAAAACACAATGTCAACTTTCACGGATATGTGAATGACACACAGCTGTACATTTCGATGAAGCATGGTGAAGCCCCAAAACTGCCTGTGTTTCAGAAATAAGGAAGTGGATGGTGGCAAATGTTTTACTTTTAAACAGACAAAACAGAGATGCTATTTCTAGGTCCCAAGAAACATAGAGATTCTGTCTTCATAACATTGCAAAAGCAAAATGCTTTTATCACTTCTAGATTAGACTACTGCAATGCTCTACTTTCCGGCTACCCGGATAAAGCACTAAATAAACTTCAATTAGTGCTAAATACTGCTGCTAGAATCTTGACTAGAACCCCAAAATGTGATCACATTACTCCACTGCTAACCTCTCTACACTGGCTTCCTGTTAAGGCTAGGGCTGATTTCAAGGTTTTACTGCTAACCTACAAAGCATTACATGGACTTGCTCCTACCTATCGCTCCGACCATTATGCTACGGTCACAAGACACAGGCCTCCTTATTGTCTCTAGGATTTCTAAGCAAACAGCTGGAGGCAAGGCTTTCTCCTATAGAGCTCTGTTTTATGTAATGATCTGCCAATCCATGTGAGACAGACTCGTTCTCGACCTTTACGTTTTTACTTCAGTAGGTCCTATGATTGAGTGTCTGTTGATATCACTCTAGTGGTGTGGGGACTGTGCCACATTGTTGCCACCTTTCTCAGCCTCCAGTATCTATGCTGCAATAGTCTATGTGCCGGGTGGCTAGGATCAGTCTGTCCTATCTGGTGAAATTCTCCTGCCTTATCTGGTGTCCTGTGTGAACTTAACTATGCTCCCTCTAATTCTCCAATCTCTCTCTCTTTCTCTCTCTCTCTTGGAGGACCTGAGCCCTAGGACCATGCCTCAGGACTATATGGCCTGATGACTCCTGGCTGTCCCCAGTCCACCTGGTCGTGCCGCTGATCCAGTTTCTGCTGTTTTGCCTGTGGCTATGGAACCCTGACCTGTTCACCGGACGTGCTACCTTGTCCCGGATCTGCTGTTTTCGACCCTCTCTCTCTCTTTCTGTCTCTCTCTCTCTCCCCCCCCCCCTCTCTCTCTCCCTCCCTCTCTTGCTCTCTCTCTATCTACCGCAACTGCTGTCTTGACCTCTGAATGCTCGGCTATGAAAAGCCAACAGACATTTACTCCTAAGGAGCTGACCTGTTCCACTCTCTACAACCACTGTGATTATTATTTGACCTTGCTGATCATCTATGAACGTTGGAACATCTTGAAGAACGATCTGGCCTTAATGGCCATGTACTCTTATAATCTCAACCCGGCACAGCCGGAAGAAGACTGGCCACCCCTCAGAGACTGGTTCCTCTCTAGGTTTCTTCCTAGGTTCCTGCCTTTCTTAGGAGTTTTTACTAGCCACCATGCTTCTACATATGTATTGCTTGCTGTTTGGGGTTTTAGGCTGGGTTTCTGTATAAGCACTTTGTGACATCTGCTGATGTAAAGGGCTTTATAAATAAATGTGATTCGATTTGATTCGCACCACGTGAACTCAAAGTGGAAGTTCATTCAAAAGTTACATTTCAAGCAAATTCTTCACATCTGGTGATGCTTTTAGTTACCACTACTAGATACTTATACTGGTTCTGAGATGTCTCTACTGCAATAGTATTATTACTACTATTACTGTACCTCTAATATCACTTCAATCATCAGCACTTCAAACTACCACTTTAACTTCGCTTTCACTACAACAATTACTATTTATCCGATGTAACTATTGACTCCAGCAAGTCTATTATTACTCTAGTGCTAGGCACTGAGTCAGGTACAGTATAGGAGTGGCGTGTGTGGAGCTGGAACAGTTGGCCAGGTGGGTCAGTCAGTCAGGCAGTCAGGTGGGTTAGTCCAGAAGGCAGGCAGGCAGGGACTCCTCAGCGAGCTGTGCAGCTGTGCTACTGACAGATCCACGCAGGGCAGAGTGCAGCCGCTCTCTCCAGCCTCTCACATCAAAGGGCTGTCCGCAGCTCCTCTGTAGCCCCCAGGCCCTCCTCCAGCCCCCCGGCTCACCACTTCAAAAGGCCTCTCAGCGCATCGCAGGCAGATTCCCATCAAAGGCAGGGACGGCTGCTCACCCACACATGCAGGCAGATATGATTAAAAGCACGTTATTGGAGGGAAGGAGGGGGGGGGTGTATGGAGGAGAGGAGAGGATATATACATGCTTAGAAATAAGGGTATGTTTAGGGTACAGTTACAGGTACAACTAATACAATCAGTTAGTTAGATTTTTTGCACCCCTTACTGAAATTGTTATTTTAGTTTCAATGGCTTAGGTAGTCTCCTTATGTTTCTAACCCTGGCAGTTATTGTGAATGCAGGTTGTGGGTGAATAAAAATTCCTGATGGATATCCTAACTCTGGTTGGATTAAAATAGGATTTAAACATCACTTTGCAAGACAGCATAATGTGACTTGCAGGTAGGGATGCAAAATTCTGCTAACTTTCCCAAATTTCCCAGGTTTCCCAGAAAACTCGGTTGGAAGATTTCTGGAAAAGGGAGAGAATAAGCAGGAAATCCTTCAGCCAGGATTCCTTGAAAATCTGGGAATTAGAGGAAAGTCACCAGAATTTTGCAGGCCACTGTATTAGGAACTCACTTGGTGACGACACTGAAAATAAACAAATTCAACAACCATGTCTTTGTCACTTAAAAATACAGTTATGGGTGGTAACAATTCACTCGAAAAGGCAAGGCACACTGGGAAATTATATTGGAGGCATGGCTTAGTGGGGGCATAGCTTTCAGTTAGTTATTTTTGGCCACCTGTGAGTGGAAGTATTGTACCAGTTTAAGTGGTCTATGTTAGAGGTACATTTTTGTCACTTACTAGGAACATATGGCTTTGCCACTGTGGGGGTTCCCTATAACAGCACATTTTACCATGCTTTTGTACCTGTGGACTATATGTAAGAAAGGTACTATCTGAGCTAGGAACTGGGTATAATGATTTACCTATAACTGAAGGTTATGACCTTACAGGGTACCACCCCTGTGACAAGCGGTACCCCCTTTAAGAACAAATTGAAACCTTTATTTCTGAGTGTAGGTGGAATGATTTCTCTCGGTCTCTCTCTTCCTCTGTCTCTCTATCCCTCCTTATCTCTGTCTCATTTACTCACTTTATTCTCTCTCTCTCATTCTCTCTCGCTCTTTCTCCATATTCTCTCCAGTGCCTGGGCACTCAGCATCACTCAGACAGGGATGGATAGAGTGATATAGAGAAAAGAAGTAGACTTTCAGGGTGATTAAAATGTGAAGGAGTCCAGCAGTAGCAGCTCAGAGATGGTGTAGTTTGGCAGGACTGTGTGGCGCTCTCTCCCCCAGACTCGGTCAAGGTCAGGTCCCAGGTCATTTAATATAAACCACGGGCTACACAGCCAATTCACACCTGAAATTGCTCCTCTGAGCTGCAAGTGTCCCTGAATAGCTGCATTGTTGTCCATTGGGAGCTTAGACAAGCACTGGTTCAATGAGAGCCTTAGGAGTTGGAATAATTTGACTAAATGCATGGGATTTGCAAATGTGGATTATCACTGCTGCCCAACCCCCATGGTCAGATCCAGCTAGGAGGCTTCCAGTCTAATCTGACCAGTTCATACCCTTCTTACAGTACATATTCCAGTATAATACAGTGTTTGAGACCCTTTATTTTAATGATATTTTGTACAATATAATTCAGGTGTTTTCTTGGTTAACACAAACGCTTTAGATTCCGTCAAAATATTCACATCTACTTAGCAATTTTCAGCATGTATCTTCTTTTCCATTAATTTCATGCTTGTTGCAGTTCATATGTGCAGCTTGTTATTATTGAAATGTGTCAGCGGTGGTTGGGTAATGATACCTCCCACATTATCCCAACTCATTAGAGTAAATGTCCAGACGTCAGAAGAATGTTTTATGGACTCTTGAGAAATTACTCCCAGCACAAGTCAGTCAGTGTTCTGAAATGCAGCTGGGAAGATAAGAGGTTTATATTCTTAAGGGGGGCAGGCTGCCTCAGAAGGGCTTAGGCCCAGTGTGGCGAATTAAATTGAATGCCCAGACAGAATTAGTTCTAAGCAGACTGAGACCCATTCTATGAAACTGAACAATTAGGAGGATTAAAAGTAATAATTCTGCAGGGGGGGCGGGGCACCTGCATTATGATTTCAACGGCAGCAACACCCAGCAGTAGGGGTGCTGGTGGTGAAGGTGGGGATGGAGGGTGGTTTTCTGGTGCTTGCGTATGAAATGTGACAACTGTCCGAGAAAAAATTAACACAATCCCAAACAATATAAATTGTAGGCCTCACTCCTCAAACATCCAGTTAGCATTGGCATTGGGTGGGGATTTTATGATTTAGGGGGATGCAATATGTAATCATGTTACATTAAGTAATTTATTAAATTTTAACAAAATGTATACAATAAATATTGTTTTATACAATAATATTATATTTGTACACAGTACATTTAGTCAACAATTTTTAGCCTTTTGAGACAATGTGGTATAAGAGGGACTGGCTGGCTGGCTGGCTTACTGGCTGATTGTCTGGCTGGCTGACTGGCTGACTGGCTGACTCGCTGGCTGGGTGCAGCAGCAGCCACAATCCCCCTGTCATCCACCTGCGTGTAAAAGGCCCTTTGTCAGAGCGGTCTAATTTGATCTGACGCACCCTACACATGGAACAGCTCAGCGGCTCCACTCACTCCTACTGATTATACAGAGAGAGAGAGAGGGAAAAAGAGGGAGGGGAGAGAGAGAGGGAGCGTGCCATTAACAGTGAGCTGAGGGGAGTAGAGTGCCGAGAGTGGAGTGTTGACCCCTGAGCGTGAGGCTGTCAGGGAGGGTCACCTCATACAAACCCAGGGCTAGGCTAGCTCCACAGACTCTCCTAAGTTTGAATTTAAGCGGACCCCAAGGAGGAAGGATCCTAGTTTGCCGGTCCCTGGCACAAATAAGGCTGAGAAGCATTAGTCTAACCAATCACTACTCATCCCTAACCTCACCCTTTTCTAAACATCTACCAAGAGCAACTCCACTCTCCCCTTCACACTGTCTAGAGGAACCAGGGCTTTGCTTACATTATGGATGTGGTAGGTAGACATGGGAGAAGTTGCCCTGGGTGTAGTTGCAGCTACAGTAGACGTGGGTAATGAAACACCATAGATACTGGGAGAGATCAGCGGCCCTGTCAGTCTTTCACTGGTGGTAATAAAGTGTCACTAGAGTAAAGCCAGCTCACCCATATCACCTCTCTGCTCTGAGCGATTGGACTATTCCGAAGTCACACAAACCACAACAAACAACACATCACATCACTCTGAGACCCAGAGGGCAAAGAAATAGAAATGTGCAAACTGGTGAAATACTGTATATACACCGTATTTTCTCACCAACCGTAAGCCATTCTTATTTCTACTGGTCCCGTGTGGCTCAGTTGGTAGAGAATGGCACTTGCAATGACAGGGTTATAGGTTTGATTCCCACTGGGGACATGTACGAATGAAAAAGTTTATGCACTCACTACTGTAAACTAATGAATGAAATTGTATTTTTGTGTCAAATTGGCAACCCATCCCTTATGGGATTAATTGACACATAAACAAACATTACAATAATTCACTGTGGTAATTAAATGATAATTATTCTTCCGGTGTTCCAAACAATAATTATATCCCTAGAACAGTAAAATAATACATACATGCATGCATGCATGCATGCATGCATGCATACATACATACATACATACATACATACATACATACATACATACATACATACATACATATATACATACATACATACATACATACATACATACATACATACATACATACATACATACATACATACATACATACATACATACATACATACATACATACATACATACATACATACATACATACATACATACATACATACATACAAACTCATTTACCAACCACTCCACAGATTTCATGTTAACAAACTATAGTTTTGGCAAGTCGGTTATGACATCTACTTTGTGCATGACACAAGTAATTCCTCCAACAATTGTTTACAGACAGGTTATTTCACTTATAATTCACTATCAACTAAGTTGACTGTGCCTTTAAACAGCTTGGAAAATTCCAGAAAATTATGTCATGGCTTTAGAAGCTTCAGATAGGCTAATTGACATAATTTGAGTTAATTGTACCTGTGGATGTATTTCAAGGCCTACCTTCAAACTCAGTGCCTCTTTGCTCGACATCATGGTAAAAACAAAATAAATCAGCCAAGACCTCAGAAAAAATGTTTTAGACCTCTATATCGACATAACCTGAAAGGCCGCTCAGCAAGGAAGAAGGCACTGCTACAAAACCGCCATAAAAAAGCCAGACTACGGTTTGCAACTGCACATGGGGACAAAGATCATACTTTTTGGAGAAATGTCCTCTGGTCTGATGAAACAAAAATATAACTGTTTGGCCATAATGACAATTGTTATGTTTGGAGGAAAAAGGGGGAGTCTTGCAAGCCGAACAACACCATCCCAACCGTGAAACACAGGGGACGCAGCATCATGTTGTGGGGGTGCTTTGCTGCAGGAGGGACTGGTGCACTTCACAAAATAGATGGCATCATGAGGAAGGAAAATTATGTGGATATATTGAAGCAACATCACAAGACATCAGACAGGAAGCTTGGTCACAAATGGGTCTTCCAAATGGACAATGACCCCAAGCATAGTTCCAAAGTTGTGGCAAAATGGCTTAAGGACAACAAAGTCAAGATATTGGAATGGCCATCACAAAGTCCTGACCTCAATCCTATAGAAGATTTGTGGGCAGAACTGCAAAAGCATGTGCGAGCAAAGGAGGCCTACAAACTTGACTCAGTTACACCAGTTCTGTCAGGAGGAATGGGCCAAAATTCACCCAACTTATTGTGGGAAGCTTGTGGAAGGCTACCCGAAACCCAAGTTAAACAATTTAAAGGCAATGCTACCAAATACTTATTGAGTGTATGTAAACTTCTGACCCACTGGGAATGTGATGAAAGAAATAAAAGCTGAAATAAATCATTCTCTCTACTATTATTCAGACATTTCATATTCTTAAAATAAAGTGGTGATCCTAACTTTTTTACTAGGATTAAATGTCAGGAATCGTGGAAAAACTGAGTTTAAATGTATTTGGCTAAGGTGTATGTAAACTTCCGACTTCAACTGCACATACATACATACATACATACATACATACATACATACATACATACATACATACATACATACATACATACATACATACATACATACATACATACATACATACATACATACATACATACATACATACATACATACATACATACATACATACATACATACATACATACATACATACATACATACATACAGTGGGGAGAACAAGTATTTGATACACTGCCGATTTTGCAGGTTTTCCTACTTACAAAGCATGTAGAGGTCTGTCATTTTTATCATAGGTACACTTCAACTGTGAGAGATGGAATCTAAAACAAAAATCCAGAAAATCACATTGTATGATTTTTAAATAATTAATTTGCATTTTATTGCATGACATAAGTATTTGATCACCTACAAACCAGTAAGAATTCCGACTCTCACAGACCTGTTAGTTTTTCTTTAAGAAGCCCTCCTGTTCTCCACTCATTACCTGTATTAACTGCACCTGTTTGAACTCGTTACCTGTATAAAAGACACCTGTCCACACACTCAATCAAACAGACTCCAACCTCTCCACAATGGCCAAGACCAGAGAGCTGTGTAAGGACATCAGGGATAAAATTGTAGACCTGCACAAGGCTGGGATGGGCTACAGGACAATAGGCAAGCAGCTTGGTGAGAAGGCAACAACTGTTGGCGCAATTATTAGAAAATGGAAGAAGTTCAAGATGACGGTCAATCTCCCTCGGTCTGGGGCACCATGCAAGATCTCACCTCGTGGGGCATCAATGATCATGAGGAAGGTGAGGGATCAGCCCAGAACTACACGGCAGGACCTGGTCAATGACCTGAAGAGAGCTGGGACCACAGTCTCAAAGAAAACCATTAGTAACACACTACGCCGTCATGGATTAAAATCCTGCAGCGCACGCAAGGTCCCCCTGCTCAAGCCAGCGCATGTCCAGGCCCGTCTGAAGTTTGCCAATGACCATCTGGATGATCCAGAGGAGGAATGGGAGAAGGTCATGTGGTCTGATGAGACAAAAATAGAGCTTTTTGGTCTAAACTCCACTCGCCGTGTTTGGAGGAAGAAGAAGGATGAGTACAACCCCAAGAACACCATCCCAACCGTGAAGCATGGAGGTGGAAACATAATTCTTTGGGGATGCTTTTCTGCAAAGGGGACAGGGCGACTGCACCATATTGAGGAGAGGATGGATGGGGCCATGTTTCGCAAGATCTTGGCCAACAACCTCCTTCCCTCAGTAAGAGCATTGAAGATGGGTCATGGCTGGGTCTTCCAGCATGACAACGACCCGAAACACACAGCCAGGGCAACTAAGGAGTGGCTCCGTAAGAAGCATCTCAAGGTCCTGGAGTGGCCTAGCCAGTCTCCAAACCTGAACCCAATAGAAAATCTTTGGAGGGAGCTGAAAGTCCGTATTGCCCAGCGACAGCCCCGAAACCTGAAGGATCTGGAGAAGGTCTGTATGGAGGAGTGGGCCAAAATCCCTGCTGCAGTGTGTGCAAACCTGGTCAAGAACTACAGGAAACGTATGATCTCTGTAATTGCAAACAAAGGTTTCTGTACCAAATATTAAGTTCCGTCACTCACAGTTGAAGAGTACCTATGATAAAAATTACAGACTTCTAAATGATTTGTAAGTGGGAAAACCTGCAAAATCGGCAGTGTATCAAATACTTGTTCTCCTCACTGTACATACATACATACATACATACATACATACATACATACATACATACATACATACATACATACATACATACATACATACATACATACATACATACATACATACATACATACATACATACATACATACAGTGGGGAGAACAAGTATTTGATACACTGCCGATTTTGCAGGTTTTCCCACTTACAAAGCATGTAGAAGTCTGTAATTTTTATCATAGGTACTCTTCAACTGTGAGTGACGGAATATAAAAATCCAGAAAATCACATTGTATGATTTTTAAGTAATTAATTTGCATTTTATTGCATGACATAAGTATTTGATACATCAGAAAAGCAGAACTTAATATTTGTTACAGAAACCTTTGTTTGCAATTACAGAGATCATACGTTTCCTGTAGTTCTTGACCAGGTTTGCACACACTGCAGTAGGGATTTTGGCCCACTCCTCCATACAGACCTTCTCCAGATCCTTCAGGTTTCGGGGCTGTCGCTGGGCAATACGGGCCTGGACATGCGCTGGCTTGAGCAGGGGGACCTTGCGTGCGCTGCAGGATTTTAATCCATGACGACGTAGTGTGTTACTAATGGTTTTCTTTGAGACAGAGGTCCCAGCTCTCTTCAGGTCATTGACCAGGTCCTGCCGTGTAGTTCTGGGCAGATCCCTCACCTTCCTCATGATCATTGATGCCCCACGAGGTGAGATCTTGCATGGTGCCCCAGACCGAGGGAGATTGACCATCATCTTGAACTTCTTCTATTTTCTAATAATTGCGCCAACAGTTGTTGCCTTCTCACCAAGCTGCTTGCCTATTATCCTGTAGCCCATCCCAGCCTTGTGTAGGTCTACAATTTTATCCCTGATGTCCTTACACAGCTCTCTGGTCTTGGCCATTGTGGAGAGGTTGGAGTCTGTTTGATTGAGTGTGTGGACAGGTGTCTTTTATACAGGTAACGAGTTCAAACAGGTGCAGTTAATACAGGTAAGGAGTGGAGAACAGGAGGGCTTCTTAAAGAAAAACTAACAGGTCTGTGAGAGCCGGAATTCTTACTAGTTGGTAGGTGATCAAATACTTATGTCATGCAATAAAATGCAAATTAATTATTTAAAAATCATACAATATGATTTTCGGGATTTTTGTTTTAGATTCTGTCTCTCACAGTAGAAGTGGACCTATGATAAAAATGACAGACCTCTACATGCTTTGTAAGTAGGAAAACCTGCAAAATCGGCAGTGTATCAAATACTTGTTCTCCCCACTGTACATACATACATACATACATACATACATACATACATACATACATAAATACAGAAAAAGGCATTTGAACCAAGTCTGGCACAAAGAGAAGATTCATATGGGAGACAAGCCTATACACAATATATATACACACGTACCATTTACCACATAGAAGATAAATATTTTTATTTAAATTTAATTATAGGTAGCCCTTTATCTTTTATTCCAGGATTTATCTAAATATTCTGCAAACGGTAATACACAATGGACCAAAAAACATTTCAGTTTCTCCTCATCACTCAGCCACATAATGCCAGGGTAAGTCGCTCTGGATAAGAGCGTCTGTTAATGTACTGGGAATATTTAATCCCCTCTCTAGTTCTGTCACCATTTGTAATTATATTTCAAGTAGAAAGTGACCAGGATGAACTTTACATTTATTGTTACTCCAGAAAACATTGTTGCTGACCCCACCTCAACACCAGAACATCTCTCTTTCACCGTGCAATGCCACTTTCATTCTCTCTCTCTCTCCCCCCACTTACCTCGTTTATAAAATATCCCTTATTCCTATAAACTACATGTTTGGGGGGGGGGACGTTCCAGTTTCCACTCGTATCACTTCGTCTTTGTCATGTTTTGTTTTGTCATGGGAAAAATTCTCTCAGCTACTTCCACCACATTTTCTATGCTCAAACGACAAACAACAATGCACTTCAACAAGTGAAGAAGTTAGAGTTAGCGTGCCACTACACAGTACAATTCACTAGTCTCACATCTCAGTGCTCCCTCCCATCAGTGGGTGTATCGGGGAGAGGGAGCTACAGCGAGCTCCAGTGTGGACTTCAAGGGGACTTCCCCTGGCCTGTTTGCTGCATGGGCTGTTTGCTAAAGCTCATCGGCACACACTGAAATTCTTTAACCCCATCCCCAAACCCACTCGCCCCCTCTGGCCACTCTGAGAAACAGACAGACAGACATACAGACAGCCAGTAGGAACTCTGGGGTCAAGACCAAACGCTGACCCCCCCCAGGGTCATGGCAACGCTAGTCAGACAGTAGTAAGGAGGAGTGGACTCCCCCAAGACATGTAGGACCGGGACATACACTTGATCCTCTCAGTATGAGTGATGGTCCCATCACTGTCAAAGCAACATTATATTAGCCTCCTCTATACTGCTGTTCATAGGTCATGGGATGTTATAATGAAGTTTTGATTGTGGGCGTATGATTGGTTGGCTATTGCACCAGTCATGTATATATATATATGCATTCACATTGGGAGTGTAATATCTTTAAATATCTTGTGAAATCAAATGAGTGTACTACATGTGTTGTGTGTATTGTATGTGTGTGTGGCTGTGTGCACACACAAGACCTTTTGAGTTTTGAAGTAGATATGATTGGATAATAAAAGCATTCAGTTTTGGAATTGCCAGCTTATGGTTGCTTGGACATCCCCAGGGTCATGTGTTTGTTTGTACACATATTTTACTTTGTTTGTGGCTTTTCCCCTAATTTCCACTGTAAATGTCTGTTTTAATTCATTTCGCAACAAAATTATTTTGTTTCAATGAGAACACAGGTCAGTTCAGGTCAAATTTTATTGCACGACCCAAAACAAACAAAATGAAGTCAGTGGTACTTGGAATACAATCATAAAATCATATCAGCTAAAGACATTGGGGGAAATAACAATGTCTGCTTTCAGGTCCAAATGGCTTTTATATAGCTACTGGGAAATGAGGAAAAATAGAATAATTTTGGGCTCATCCCAAAACAAAGTGTTTATTCAACCTTGAATCACATTTTCCCACATAGTCGGGTGCGTTAATGTGTAGAATCTAGAATCTGGAAAACGTCTTTCTTTTGTCATATTGTCCAGGGCCTAGTTAGTATACACAGTGTTGGGTCTTCTCCCAGTGTTAAAGGCCTATGGGTACACTGTAAAAAAAAATCCCATCGTTTTAACAGTAATTTAATGAAAGACACCTGTAAGTTACTGTAAAAAAAGGAACAGTATGTTACCTCAAATTCCAAAGAAACTTTGGTTTAACAGTACATTACTGTAAAGAAAGTTATGTGTTTTACATTTTACCATTTCTGGAACCATTACTGGTACTGTAATCTACTGTATGTGGTGTGAGGGGTTATTTGAATTCAGTGATGTTGCAATTCACCTAATTTCCACAAAGGGTGTGTGTTTTACATGTAGCTCCTATTATGCGTGTGCTTGTTTGACTTTTAACATGGGAAAACATGTACATATTTGAATGATGTGCCTTTCTGATAGTATATTTTTTAATAACATAAAACAGCACGGAAACAAACAAAACAATGCATATAAAATAACAAAACAAACTATGAACTCTATTTTGAATATCCACAAATACAGTAAGTGGACTGCCACTGTGTTTTACGAAGTATTTTTGACAGTAATGTGCAAAATACATCAAATATTTCCCAGCCGTTTTGTTTTTTTCCCACAATGCAATGTAATTTACGGCACTCTACTGTATTCAGTTTATACAGTATGTTCGTTTTTTTTTTAATAATTTTTTTATTAAAACCTAGAATCTACCTGCAGTGAAGCCGCTTAACATTTACATTACATTCAGTCATCTAACCGTCTCCCATTCAGAGCGACCCACGGGAGCAACCAGGGTCAAGCACCAAACCCAAGGGCACGACGACAGATCTCCCACAAAGTCAAGACGGGGTAACGAACCAGCGTCCCGTCGGCCCCCGGCCGAAGCTCCCAACCGACAGGCCACAAACCATCCAAGACCCCCCCCCCAGTTCCCCGAGACCTGCCCCTCAACCATCCGAGATCCCCCCCCCCAGTTCCCCGAGACCTGCCCCTCAACCATCCAAGATCCCCCCCAGTTCCCCGAGACCTGCCCCTCAACCATCCGAGACCCCCCCCCCCAGTTCCCCGAGACCTGCCCTTCAACCATCCGAGATCCACCCCCAGTTCCCAGAGACCTGCCCCTCAACCATCCGAGACCGGTATAATTTCCTATTTATGCTATTTTTGTTCCTCTGCCAGTTTTGATCCTTTATATTGGGCAGACAGACCAGTTCCCTGCCTCCTCCCGCTGCCACCTGCCTTCTCCATTTTTGGGGTAATGCTGTAATCAATTGGTTGTAATCTTGGATTGAGTAGACCTTTCCATACAATTACAATAACTCCATGAAAGGCATAACTCTAACATTCCAATTTACAATATAATTTACAAACAAAATAGCCTTTTACATAAATACAGGTCTTTTATCAACCAGCACATTTGAGTTCAACCATAATATTTGTTATAATATATTTTCTGGGGGATGAAATTGAAACTGTAACCAGCTCTGCAATGCTTGTTTGAAAAAGAGATATACTTTGAACAAGGTTTCATTTTCAAATAATTGAAAAAGCTAATTTTAAACAATGTATGAGCTTTTCTTAGTAATCTACTTGAGAACCATTTTGGGTTCAAGTAAAACTTTTGTATAAGTGAAGCTTTTAGAGAGAGGTTCAGTTATTTTATATTTAATAATTTCAACCCACCCAGTTCATAATCATTGTATGGATAGGCACGCTTTATCTTGTCTGGTTTAGCACCCCAGATAAAGTGAAATATTCTTTCCTCATATGATTTGAAAAACGAATCATCAAGAGTAGGCAGCGCCATAAGTAAGTGAGTCAACTATGTATGTTACTGTTGATTATAAAGCTACTTACCATGACAATGAATTATACAATTTTAGTAGTGCAGTAAACATTAGGAACACCTGCTCTTTCCATGATATAGACTGACCAGGTGAATCCAGGTGAAAGCTATGATCCTTTATTGATGTCATCAGTGTAGATGAAGGGGAGGAGACAAGTTAAATAAGGATCTTTAAGCCTTGAGACAATTGAGACATGGATTGTGTATGTGTGCCATTCAGAGGGTGAATGGGAAAGACCAAATGCCTTTGAACAGGGCTGTGGTAGTAGGTGCCAGGCGCACCGGTTTTAATGTGTCAAGAACTTCAACACTTCTGTGTTTTTCACACTCAACTGTTTCCTGTGTGTATCAAGAATGGTCCACCACCCAAAAGACATCCAGCCAACTTGACACAACTGTGGGACGCATTGGAGTCAACATGGACCAGCATCCCTCTGGAACACTTTCGTCACCTTGTAGAGTCCATGCCCTGACGAATGAGGCTGTTCTGAGGGCAAAAGGAGGCGCAACTCAATATTAAGAAGGTGTTCCTAATGTTTGTACTCTCAGTGCATAGGGAATAGGGTGCTATTTGGGACACATCCCTAGCCTCTGTCCAACAAGTGTCAACTCCACTCTGCCAAACACTGTCTTTTCACAAAAAGCTCATCTGAATGCTCTTGAGATGAGCCCAGTTAAACAAACACAGCCTGCCCCATCCTCCATCTCCAAGTCTCAAACACTCCTCTCTCCTCACTTAGACATTTTCCTTGGCCACCCTTTCTTCAGTTCCCTATCCAATGATTTTCAGAGAGAAACTGTCTCCAAGAAAAGAGTTACAGTTTTCTTCCAGTAAAATAGCCATGATTTTCCTCTGAGATTTGCTGCAATTCTACACTGAGCCATAAAGTCTCTACACTGAGTACATTTTGTGCGTTCTTACAGTAGGCAGTAGGTCACAGTAATTTAGTACATCACGGTCCTAATATTAATTGAAAATATCAGATGTTCCGGGATTCATCCAATGGCATTGAGGAGTATAAGTGCATCGACAACAACGACTCCAACACCATCATTAAGTTTGCTGACGACACAACAGTGGTAGGCCTGATCACCGACAACGATGAGACAGCCTATAGGGAGGAGGTCAGAGACCTGGCAGTGTGGTGCCAGGACAACAATCTCTCCCTCAACGTGAGCAAGACAAAGTAGATGATCGTGGACTACAGGAAAAGAAGGGTCGAACATGCCCCCATTCACATCGACAGATGTGTAGTGGAGCGGGTCGAGAGTTTCAAGTTCCTTGGTGTTCACATCACCAACAAACTATTACGGTCCAAACACACCAAGACAGTCATGAAGAGCGCATGACAACACCATTTACCCTTCAGGAGACTGAAAAGATTTGGCATGGAAGGCCCAAAGAATTTTCAAAGACAGTCACCCAAGTCATAGACTGTTCTCTCTGCTACCGTACGGCAAGTCTAGGTCCAAAAGGCTCCTTAACAGATTCTACCCCCGAGCCATAAGACTGCTGAACAATTAATCAAATGGCCACCCGGAACATTTATTTTACACTGCTGCTACTCGCTGTTTATTGTCTATGCATAGTCACTTTACCTCTACCTACATGTACAAATGACCTCGACTAACCTGTACCCCCGCACAATGACTCGGTACCGATGCTCCCTGTATAAAGCCTCTGTATTGTTATTTTATTGTATTACTTTTTATTTTATGTTTTGGCGTTAGTTTATTTAGTAAATATTTCCTTAACTCGATTTCCTGAACTACATTGTTAGTTAAGGGCTTGTAAGTAAGTATTAAATACAATTTAATTAGATTTTACCTCTATTTTTGATGGGTCTCGTGCCTTCTTCTGAATAACATTTTCAGTGACACCAGAAAGAGTGTTTCCCTCACAGGCAGCGAGGTGTTCAGTCAGTCAGTCAGTCAGTAATCGGAGACCCAGGCTAGCTAACGTCAGCCCTGTTGTGGTGTGTAGGTAGACAAGGCCAAGGGTGCTGCGCAATGTGCAGTGTGTCTCTGCTGTGAATGTCTCTCTAGACAGAGAGAGCCAAAGGAATCTGTATCTGTGTGCTACAATATCCTGTTTGGGCTCAGGCAGAGCAGACTGATCAGATCACAGGCTGCTTCAGGCCTCTCCTCTCCTCCGCACAGCCCAGCCTTCTGCTCGTGCATCACACTCAGGACCTGTCGCCTGGCCCGGACCAAAACACCAGGCTCTGTTATTATAATTTTTTTGCACGCACTTCTTCTCTGCAATGCTGCAACAAATCATGTGAGGTTTCTTTCCATGTTTATGTGATCCATTATGTGAAAGGGGGAAAAAGAGACAGTTGACTGCATGCCAAAATGGAGACTCAGCAACAACAATATACAGCAATTAAAAGCGAAACAATAGTGTAAAACAATTTGTTTTTCCCCAGAGCCAACTATAGAAAGGGAGTGTCAGGGCTGGGGGGTGTGTGTGTGGTTGTGTGTGTGTGTGTGTGTGTGTGTATGTTTGTGTGTGATAGGCTGAGGGATGGCTGCTACTTCCAGATGTGTGTGTGTGAGAGAAGGCCAGCCTCTGTTATTGAATGAAATTAAAATAGAGTTGCTCCGGCCCAGAGCCCCGCGACGGCCTGCTTCCCGTAAGGAGTAGAAAAACAGTGCTGGCCAGTGGCAGGTATCTCACATCCCAACAGCGTGAGTGCATTTCATTGTACGGGGGCCAGGCCAAAGGCCAACATGACAACAGTCTGCCAGAGAGAAAGAGAGTGAATCTAGAGAGAAACTTGTGGTCAGTGGCGTAGTGGAGTTCAACCCCCCCAAAGTATTTTCTTTCTCATAAAATGGAACAAACTGGATTTATGTCAACTCCATCAGACACTATAAAAGGCATTTCATTTTTACAATTATTGTCCAAGTGTTTAAAGGCCTTGGAACATAAAACAACATTTATAAATCAAACATTATCCCTTAGGTCTAGCAATTACTTCAATTGTTTAAGCATAATGTTGCAGAACAGTGTTAAAAATATTTTTTCCTGTATATTGACAAAAAAATATGAATCCATCAGTGTTGACAAACCACTGATGAAGTTGACAACAGATACTCAAAACAGACATATTTTTGCCTCCAAAAATAAAAGTTCATTAAAATTAAGATTAATTTGAAAATCCCTAATAAAAGCATAACCATTCTATCCGATCTTTCAGCACTCTGACAGAACTGATGTTAAACATTTATTTTGTTTTTCCTCAGTTTCTTCATGACTGTAAAACCTAATTATATGTAACATATGTGAACCAAAATTAATATTCTATCTTAATATACTGTATCAGGCAGATGGAGTTGACAGTTTATGGTTGTGACTATGGTGATTCCAATAATGTTTGTTTAAATATATTAAAAGTAGAGAACTTTACAGGCCATAAGTGGTCTTGCTGCACTACTGTACATGTAATGAGGACGTTAATAAAGGGGTCCTTATGGTATAGCTGACCGTGCCTATTCCTGATTCATTTAGGATTTTAGACAAATCTGACGGAGTTGACCAAATCTCCGGACACATCTTTAAGGAATTAAAGTTTTGAGTGAAATAATCTTTAAAGTCACAGAGGTCTATTGCAATAAACTACATAAGATCATTTTTCAGTTAATATCCATTATTGCCCGTTTCTTACATTTTAAACACTTTTTTGGAGAGTTTGAAAGGTAAGCGGACTAAGAGCCGACATGGAAAATTCCAAAAACTAATCTTTTCCATTATAAAATTCCCCTAAATGTAAAGTTTCCCTGCCGGACAGGGATTGTCCTGACTTTCAAGAATCACTGAGCTAATTGCCTGCTATTCTACACATTTTGCCATGAGGCTGAGAGAACATTTTGCAGTTTTAAAGCTAATTTCCTTTCATTCTAAACATCTCTTTCATGGCTTATGACATGTTCATGTGCTATGATCCAGTAACGCAGCCCAGTGATACAGCCCTATATACTGTATAACCAAGTGATACAGGTCAGCCCCAGTGTATTAGGATGCAGGGACTGGGGTAGCACAAGCTTTTATAGGGCTGTATCACTGGGCTGTATTACTGGATTTTATCACTGGACTGTATGAATGGGCTAATCTCATCACACACTGACTGGGTATAAGGGCTGCAATGTAAAAAAAAGTTTTATAATATATCAAAGTCTGGTCTAAAAGACTGTGATCGATTCCAAGAAAAGTGGCATGTACTTAGTGGTGTCATCTGTTATTGTTCACGGCTTGAAAACAGTGCTGCAAGTGGATCCTTTTGGACAGAAACAAAAAAAGTATTTAATGTAATTCCTCTCTGCACAACACTAAGGGAAAATAGTTGGCGACGTATAATAATGAATTCCTTGCAGTGGCCAGGGAGAGGGCTTGACCGAGTTGGGCAGGTCCACCCTTACAAACCCTGGAAAACACTTAACAATGACATTTCCACTTTCACTCAATGCTCCGCTGCTTAAAGGCCCAGTGCAATCAAAAATTAGATTTTCGGGTTTTATATATACTTCCCCACTATGAGGTTGTAATAATACTGTGAAATTGTGAATATTATGATAATGCCCTTTTAATGTAAGAGCTGTTTGTAAAGACCGCCTGGAATTTAAGCCTGTTTTAGTGGGATGGAGTTTTGGCCTGCCTGGTGACACCAGGTGGTAAATTAGTAAATAGACCAATTAGAAAGATAGTTCCAAACCTCTCTGCCAATGACAGACCACTCCCAGACAGTCCTAGCAATTGTTTTTCTTGTAAGTACCTTACAATCCCAGTAAGGTACTTAATCGTTACCCAGAAATTATTTTATATTGAGATAAAACTTCTGCATTGGACCTTTAACTTTTTCCTTTTATTCACTCTGGAAATCTGGCATGGCAGCAGTACGATTGAATGAATCCACACTATTCAAAGGAGAAAAACAAAACCATATCTTAAATTAGTGTTGAATTAGTGTGAAGCAGATGAGGCTGGTGGGAGGAGCTATAGGAGGACAGGCTAAATGTAATAGCTGGAATGGAATAAATGGAAAGGAGTCAAACATGTGGTTACCATATGTTCGATGTGTTTGATACCGTTCCATTAATTCCAGAGACATTACAATGAGCCCATCTTCCTATAGCTCCTCCCACCAGCCTACTCTGGTGTGAAAGGAATTCAGTGCAGTGAGGAAATCTGCAGCTATAGCACAGCCTGGTGGTGACTAAAGAGATTTCTCCTAGTCTAACTCTGTTCCCCTCCCCCACGTCATAGTAAGTTACTGCTGACATTTGACCTTTTTCACTCCCATGTTTGTTTTTGGAGTTTCTGTCTAGAAGAACCTTTATTTTTCTCTGGGGAAGGAAGTATGTGCCAAAACTGCATTGCTACTATGAATAATTGTTTTACTTATAAATTAACGATCTGTTCCCATTGATTTTTCAACAATATAACTTATTGCTTTCGAGCTTAGTTTAACTGTCGTACCCATTAGAATCTAAAATATAAGCTTGTTTTACTCCAAAGTCTGTAAAGTAAAACAAACACTATATAGCCTCAAAACATGGTTAAAACTATAATTTTGATATCATGCATGGTCAGTCTTTGCATTTATAGTTCTGTTTATGAATTTGAGAGAGCTTACATTTATCCAGACCCACTTTGTCATTGTTTCTACTGCTGATTGCCCCTTTAAACCAAACATTTAATTAAAAAACCCTGTGAAGTAAAACTCGACTTTCATCCATCAAAAGACACGTCACATTCAGCTTCACTCCCAAAGCTCAGACCGAAGACAGGGTTTTTATAAAGGATTAAAAGAAGCCATAAAGTTACAGTAGCATGCTGGAAAATACTTTACAGCACATGTACACTTGTAGGAGAAAAGCGCCGGCTTTTCAGCACTCTGAGAGACTTATTTGGAAGGTTATTAGTCCAACCTCCAGCCCCAGCTCCTGGGAGGCCTATCATTAGGGCCTGGGCCTGGGCTGGCTGTATGCATGGCTCCCATTAGGAGCAGTGGAAACACTACTTCTAGGGGACTGGGGGAACTAGGAGAGTACTATATAAGGCCACAGCTAGATTACCTTATTGCGGGTGTAGCAAAATGATTGTGTCCTAACTCCAACAGTGCAGCAATATCTAACACCTACTCATTCAAGGGTTTTTCTTTATTTGTACTATTTTCTACATTGTAGAATAATAGTGAAGACATCACAACTATGAAATAACACATGTGGAATCATGTAGCACCCTAAAAAAGTGTCAAAATCTAAATATATGTTATATTTGAGATTCTTCAAAGTAGCCACCCTTTGCCTTGATGACAGCTTTGCATACTCTTGGCATTCTCTCAACCAGCTTCATGAGGTAGTCACCTGGAATGAATTTCATTTAACAGGTGTGCCTTGTTAAAAGTTAACTTGTAGAATTTCTTTCCTTCTTAATGCGTTTGAGCCAATCAGTTGTTGTGACAAGGTAGGGGTGGTACACAGAAGATAGCCCTATTTGGTAAAAGACCAAGTCCATATTATGGTAAGAACAGCTCAAATTAGCAAAGAGAAACAGCAGTGCATCATTACTTTAAGACATTAAGGTCAGTCAATACGGAAAATGTCAAGTTTCTTCAAGTGCAGTCGCAAAAACCATCAAGCGCTATGATGAAATTGGCTCTCCACAGGAAAGGAAGACCCAGTTACCTCTGCTGCAGAGGATAAGTTCATTAGAGTTCCCAGCCTCAGAAATTGCAGCCCAAATAAATGCTTCAAAGAGTAAGACACATCTCAACATCAACTGTTCAGAGGAGAAATCATGAATCAGGCCTGCAAAGAAATCTCTACAAAAGGACAACAATAAGAAGAGACTTGCTTGGGCCAAGAAACACGGTCAATGGACATCCATTTTGTTGACATTGAGGGAGAGGTTATTTTGCTGGCACCACTCTGCCAGGGCCCTCACCTCCTCCCTGTAGGCTGCCTCGTCATTGTTGGTAATCAGGCCTACTACTGTTGTGTCGTCTGCAAACTTGATGATTGAGTTGGAGGAGTGTGTGGCCATAAAGTCATGGGTGATCAGGGAGTACAGGAGAGGGCTTAGCATGCATCCTTGGATCAGCGTAGTGGATATTTTGTTTCCTACCTTCACCACCTGGGGGCGGCCCGTCAGGGAGTCCAGGACGCAGTTGCACAGGACAGGGTTCAGACCCAGGACCCTGAGCTTAAAACATCCCCTATACACTTCCTGATGAACTCAGTCACTGTGTCAGTGTATATGTCAATATTATTCTCAGAGGCAAGCCATGATCTGATTTGCCAAAGAGAGGGCGGGAAAGGGCCTTGTAGCCATCCCGGAAGGGAGAGTAACAATGGTTGAGAGTTTTTGAAGTGCGAGTACTATAGGCAATGTGTTAATAGAACTTTGGTAGCGTTTTCCTCAGATTTCCTTCGTTAAAGTCCATGGCTATAATAAATGCGGCCTCAGGATATGTGGTTTCCAGTTTGAAAAAAGTCCAGTGTAGTTCCTAGAGGGCCATTGTGGTATCGGTTTGAGGGGGAATATACACGGCTGTGACAATAAACGAAGAGAATTCTCTTGGGAGGTAACACGGTCGGCATTTGATTGTGAAGTATTCTAGATCGGGTGAACAAATTGACTTTTTTAAAACATCTGGCTCCAATGGCAGTCAACGTGTCAGATCGGTATGTCAAGACGGTATGCCACTCTAACATGCACCACCATAAACTAGACAAAATAAATTGTACATACCACAAAAATATTTAGGGGAAAAAACAACATTTGGAAAGTATTCAGAATCCTTGACATTCTCCACACTTTGTTACGTTACAGGCTTACTATAACATTGATTAAATAAAACATTTTCTTCATCAATCTACACACAATACCCCATAATGACAAAGTGAAAACAGGTTTAAAAAAATTGTACAAAACAGAAATACCTTATTTACATAAGTATTCAGACCCATTGATATGAGACTCGAAATTGAGTTTACATTGATCATCCTTGAGATGTTTCTACAACTTGATTGGAGTCCACCTGTGGTCAATCCAATTGATTGGACATGAGGTTAAGGTCTATATAAGGTCCCAAGCCATGAGGTTGAAGGAAACGGCCGTAGAGCGCCGAGACAGGATTGTGTCGAGGCACAGATCTCGGGAAGGGTATCAAAACATTTCTGCAGCATTGAAGGTCCCAAAGAACACAGTGGCCTCCATCATTATTAAATGGAAGAAGTTTGGAACCACTAAGACTCTTCCTAGAGCTGGTCGACGGGCCAAACTGAGCAATCGGGGGAGAAGGGTCTTGGTCAGGGAGGTGACCAAGAACCCAATGGTCAATCTGACAGAGCTCCAGAGTTCCTCTGTGGAGATGGGAGAACCTTCCAGAAGGCCAACCATCTCTGCAGCACTCTACCAATCAGGCCTTTATGGTAAAGTAGCCAGACGGAAATAACAAGACAACCCGCTTGGAGTTTGCCAAAAGGCACCTAAAGAGATTCTCTGGTCAGATGAAACCAAGATTGAACTCTCTTGGCCTGCAAACATTTCTAAAAACCATTTTTTTCATTGTCATTATGGGGTATTGTGTTTAGATTAACGAGGGAAAAAAACGATTTAATCAATTTTTGAATAAGGCTGTAACCTAACAAAATATGGAAAAAGTAAAGGGATCTGAGTACTTTACGAATGCACTGTATGTAAAGTACAAAACAGAGAAACTATGCCTCAGTCCCAATGAGGATTTACCCCAGTGTTTTAACCAAAATACTTTTCTACGCGGGCCGGCACCCGTGTCTCACTGGGCCATGGCTCCTGCGGACCTGCTTTGAATTGGAGCCAAGGCATTCAGTACTTTTCAGCTGGCATTTAGATAATAATAGCTAACTGTGAACTTTAATACCGTCTCATGAAGCAACAGTCTTGAACGATCAACAGTCTTGATTTTGCTCGTCACAAGCCTTTATGTCACACTCCTGATGGAAACACAATAGGCCATGGACGCAGACTGAAGGTCTGAAAATGTTCTGTGCATCTGTTTTTTTTTAACCTCTACAGTACTTTACACATTTGATGATCATGATCATTCTTCAAGTTTTACTGGTGAAATGTCCATGCAGCATCCGCATACCAACCGTTTGATCTCAATCAGTTTCATGGGGATATGCATTTACAGGGTTGTTTTGAATGATGTACAGTGGGCAAAGTTTAGAGCAGATGGTGTTAACAAACTTTAGCATAGACTACCTGTATATTTTGCATAGTGGTGCGCACTGTTGAGATTTGACCAAATTAGAGAAAAATGCAGTGGTGTTTTTATCTTACAGCAAACGTTATACTATGTCATTATATACAGTTGTACAATACTATCATTATGTAATCCTGCAGACGTTGATCCAGCTTTGATCTAACTTTATTAAACGAGCGCCAATCGCCAGAGCAATGTATTTTTTACGCATAGAGCAGAGACTGTGTGTTAAGTAGAGAATAAACACATGCGCAGAAGCTTTGGGATCTTCAGTCCAGAAAAAAAAAGGTCAGGGAAAAGTTGGCTCCACAGCCACTCCGAACACAATAACACTAGAGCTTACATTCATATAAAAGACTGGCGGCCCATTAGTGTGGGGGTAAGTCTCATTGGAAATGCACCATAACTCAGTAACTGCTGCTGTGCGTCAGGTTGGAGCAGTTATGTCAAGTATTAACGAGATATTATGTTTCTTCCATGGCTGACTATGTAGCATCATCTGAGTATATACAGTACAAACAGTACAAAGACTATCCTCCATAACCTGTGAATGGTTCCATACACGAAGCTGCTGTGTGATCTGACTGCAGGGCTGCATAGCTATATGACACTGGCCTCAATCATTCATTCTTCAATGAAAGACCTTGTTATTGCTTTACACATTATTAGCCTAGTATAGTATTCGGGATGTTTCATGATGTTTCAATGACACACTTGTTGCATGTTTTTGTTTTTTTTCCAATCAAGTACACGTCTAAAAAAAACAAAAATCCCCTCCCAGGGTTTATTCAGCCAGGTGGGGCTTGCTCTTAGCACGGGTGTGACTGACACACACACACATCCTGTGTGGTCAAGGCTGGGCCGGGCTGCCCTCTCCTCTCCAGGGTTCCAGCGGGTATCCGCCCTGGCCCAGCATCTCTCTGCGTGTGTGAGAGAGAAACCACAGGGCCCCACGGACAAGCTCCATCAACAGGCTCCTTATTCAGCCCCCAGCCTGAACACTGGGCCCTCTGACGGAGCCCAGGCACCTGGCCGCGGAACTGCAGAGTGCGGGAGACATCAGAGGCTGGCAGCGGCGAGGTTGCCACACCTGAATAAATCCCCCTGGACCACATCAATGCCAGGGCTGGGCCACATGAAAATGCTCCCCAGGCTGCCACAGCCCCAGCCCCAGCCCCAGCACCGGGCCAGCATAGCTACGGCCAGCAGCGCATAAACAACTCCACTCAGGTGCTTCTGTGTGCCACTGTTTTCATTAGTGGGAGTGGAAACTGAGCCCAGTAGAGAGGAAGACACATAGAGGAGGGGATGGAGTAGTATTTATACAGGTGTTTCAAATAGGTTGAACTGCATGCGAAAGAGACACACCTCTGAAATAGAGAAGTAGATTTGTACTAGCCTGTGACTCCCTTCTCAGAAGTCTAGCTTTGCGGGCTTATGGTAGCCAGGCCTGCTCAGAAGATTAGGAGTTACTACTGTAAGACACAGTGTGACTTCACATACGGCAGGGGTCGGCAACTGGCCCGCAAGCTTTTTTTTTTGGCCCCCCAAAGTTGTTAGTGAAAGAAAAAAATACTTATATACAGTGCCTTCGGAAAGTATTCAGACCCCTGACTTTTTCCACATTTTGTTAAGTTACAGCCTTATTCTAATACAGTGTAGAAAATATTTAAAATAAAGAAAAACCCTTGAATGAGTAGGTGTGTCCAAACTTTTGACTGGTACTATATATATAAATATATATATACACTACCGGTCACAAGTTTGAAAACACCTACTCATTCAAGGTTTGTATTCTACTATTACATTGTAGAATAATAGTGAAAACATCAAAAGTATGAAATAACACACATGGAATCATGTAGTAACCAAAAAAAAAGTTTAACAAATCAAGAGATATTTTATATTTGAGATTCTTTAATTAGCCACCCTTTGTCTTGATTACAGCTTTTCACACTCGTGTCTCAATATAATCAAGGTATGAAATGATAGTTATTTTATAATTATTATTATTTTCAAATACAATCGCTTTTGGCCTTAAATTGTGGTCAATTTGCAGTGTACAAATTATTATAATTATGTTCTGGCCCCCCGACCAAATCTAGTTGCCTACCCTGACATACAGTACACTATACTGACTGACTGATGACCATTCACTCTTGAATGAAGTTTTTTACCCCCACAGAAACGTATACTTCCAGGCAGCAGAGTTGTGGCAATTTTAAAGTCCCTTATATGGCAAAGAGAGTGTAGACTGCATTACATATCCCCCTACACACTGATGCTAATCTCTCGTAAGAATAATAGTGACAGAATGATTTGTGTTTGTGTAAATATATTGGTTCAGAGTGTATTTTACATGTTAACCCCAGGTCACATTTTTATTACAGCTTTTCTACACAAACATTGAAATTAATGGTGGTTAATTTAGCTTCCAAAAAAGCTGATAAATGCTTAAATGAACAAGTGTTATCATAATAGCTACAGATCAAAACACTGTAATTGTTAATAATATAGTTTAGTGAGTGTGTAATTGTTAATAGTGCTCAGGCCTAATCATAACCAACAAACACAACAGATTTCTGAGAGGCATGTTGCAAAAAAACCTGCAATTTCCTGAGTTTATTATTCTTTTCCATCTCTCTCTTTTATATATAATTTCAGTTAGATTTGTTGTGGTAGGGATGGGCTGTACCAGGGGAAAAGAACAGAGTCTTGCTGCCAAAAGTGGGACTGGACAATCTGTTAGTTTAACATCTCACTACATAGGAAATGTATTAACTGCTGCTGAGCCTGAAGAAATGCAACAGCAGGATAAATATATGTATTTGGTGCTCAGATCTACACGTATGTGTGGGGAGTGGGGACGCTACAATATTTATGACTGTGCATAGTACACACAAACAAACACACTACCACATACAATAAACACACACAATAAATCAAGAAATATGTTCTCCTAGCCTCCCATTATGATGCTCTTGTACTTTATAGCCCCTGTATTTACTCAAACAGACTAGATGCACTACTGTTGATGTTAGCGAGAGTATTTTTATTCAGCACTATTTATCTACTGAGGATATTTTTTATTTTATTTCCAGTCTGACTTTATTTACTGCTTAGCTGTGACTGCTTAGCTGTGGTGAGGGATCACAAAGGGCCGTTCCTCCAGTGAAGATCCCTGCCCATGAACCCCAAGCCTCCCCCACTGGGAGTAAACACTCGGCTTTAACAACAACCCGTACAGTGCTTTCATTAATGCTGCCCGTCCAAAGTCAGCCCCAAGTATATGTACTCTTTAATTAAATACTTTATGGAAGGACATTTTATTGTATTGGTCTGGCCTGGTGTGCTATACCTCATTAAAGAAGAACAAAAGGCTGTTGGATGCTAACCTTTATATTGTAGTTGTTAGGAGTCTGTTACATATCCAATGATCTCTCTAGTACTGGCTCTGTGGGAACAACTGTGGATACAAATCAAACTATGCGTCATCTGAACTGTGTACTACCCATGTCTTAATGTCTCAGCTTCAGTTTCATACAGGCCCTAATGTAATTCGGGGAGTTTCACAAGGAGACAGCATCTAAGCTACATAAATCTATCTTGGACACTCAACTAGAGACTATTGGAGAAGCTTGGGCTTTAGCTATCATTCATTTCAGGGACCCTGACACTAAAAATGAATGTTGTGACTGTATCAAATAAAAAACAATCTGCAATGACTTGAGGATACTTTTAATGACTGAAATCTGTTTTTCTTTTCGTCAGCTGGAAACAAACACTTATAGTTGGGCTTGTTGGAACATTTTGGTGTCTCACTACACTGCTTATTATTTGGATTTATTTGCACATCGTTCTTGAAATAACTCCAGCCTGTTCAGATGCTGTAAAGCAGTCCTGTGAAGCATTTAAAATATGAGTAATACATGTCGGTGAGTGGGGACTTAGCCACATAAAACTGCAGTGTTTGTAATGAGATTAACTACTGTCTCCTTCTATGCCGGCCATAGGGCTGGGCCAGTATGTCCAAGGAAATGAATCAGTATGTGGCTGTTTTATTACCAGCCCTATGATTATTATTATCTCTCTCTCTGTCTAACTCTCTCTCTCTCTGTCTCACTCTTTCTCAAATTGGCAGCATTTCAAGAAACTGGTACACAACTTGTTCTTTTATTTTAATTTTTTGGGTCCGGAGCGGCCAGGCAGCAACAGACTAGCTCTTCTTTCTCCCTGAAGACTGGGAGTGCATATAGCTTCCCTAATCCAGTGTGTGCTAAGACTTATATAGCCTTGCGCTGATGGGGCAATTTGTCATCTTGTCACTCTACAAAATATTAGGAGGATTTGTTGGCGATCTTCTAATTATTTTTGTTGTTATATCCAGCATGAAACTCCATAAAACATGCCCTGTTCACAACGTACTGTATTATTACGTACTGCTTTTTATGCTGGAGTGGACATGTCCTGAAAACCTATAAGATTTACTGGTTAACTGGGACAGACACTCACAGAGGGGGCTTGTGTGTGAGGGAACATTTGTTTTATACTTGTGTTTTTGACCTAGAAAGTCAGAATATAGAAGTATAGGGCCATATGGAGGCCACACCAATGTACATACATTCAACAGACAAATGACTATCAGTGCAACAGCAGCCAATACTACATTATTTTATCTCTCTCTCAGTGGCCCATACAGGTCTGTGGAGGAGGGGTGGGTGCAGGGGAGAGGTGTCAGGACACACCCCACAGGAGAGACAGAGGAACTGCACCGGGTCACTTGATGATAGACACACAACTCTAGCATGCTGCCTTGGTACAAAATAGGGACGAGGAGGGAGGGAGGGAGGGAGGGAGGGAGGGAGGGAGGGAGAGGGAGAGGGGGAGAGAGAGAGAGAGAGAGAGAGAGAGAGAGAGAGAGAGAGAGAGAGAGAGGGAGGGAGGGAGAGAGGGAGAGAGATAATGGAGGAACCGTAAATGAACACCACAATATAAGGCTATTTGGGGCCAAATAACTATTTAGAAACATTTACTTTTCCTGCAGGACTAAGCTCTGTGAATGTAAATCTGTCAGTTGGGTTTGTATCTTGATGACAGGGAAAATTAAATGAACTTATCTCATAGATACACATACAGACCGTATATAGAGCAGTGTGTATCATCATAGCCAGTAGTTTCTCACACACTGTTGAGTATAGCACAATTATCGGAAATAACTATTTATCACACTTTGCCAAAGTCCGGGAAAAAAAGGGAAGGAATGTAAAACAAATGACTCATTTAGACTAATATAAACAATGGCTCATTTAGACTAATATAAACAATGACTCATTTAGAATGTAATATAAACAATGACTCATTTAGACTGTAATATAAACAAATGGCTAATTTAGACTGTAATATAAACACTGGCTCATTTAGACTGTAATATAAACAAATGGCTCATTTAGACTGTAATATAAACAAATGGCTAATTTAGACTAACATAAACAAATGACTCATTTAGACGAACATAAACAAATGGCTCATTTAGACTAACAAACAAATGACTCATTTAGACTAACATAAACAAATGACTCATTTAGACTAACATAAACAACTGGCTCATTTAGACTAACATAAACAAATGACTCATTTAGACGAACATAAACAAATGGTTAATTTAGACTGTAGCATAAACAAATGACTCATTTAGACTGGAACATAAACAAATGACTAATTTAGACTGTAACATAAACAAATGGCTAATTTAGACTGTAACATAAACAAATGACTCATTTAGACTAACATAACCAAATGGCTAATTTAGACTGTAACATAAACAAATGGCTCATTTAGACTGTAACATTAAAAAATGACTCATTTAGACTGTAACATTAACAAATGACTCATTTAGACTAACATAAACAAATGACTCATTTAGACTAACATAAACAAATGGCTCATTTAGACGAACATAAACAAATGGCTCATTTAGACTGTAACATAAACAAATGACTCATTTAGACTGTAACATAAACAAATGACTAATTGAAACTGTAACATAAACCAATGTATTCTTTGTACAACAAACCCCTAACCCTAAAGGTTTAGATAATAAGTGGTCTCTGCAGAGTGGATCTGGATACCTCAGACAGCAGAAGCCTACAGACCAATACGTGCGGAGGGGTAGTGAGACGGATCACGTGGAGGGGTGTTGAGACAGATGGCGTGCAGCCGCTGTGCAGAGCCACTTCCGCTTGGACAGCCCAGTGTCATCACAGTCACACTCAGTTTTCTGTATGTCCTCTGATCTGAACTCCACTCTATAGTCCTGCTATCTGCTATAGTCCTGCTATCTGCTATAGCACTATCACATATACAGTTGAAGTCGGAAGTTTACATACACTTAGGTTGAAGTCATTCAAACTTATTTTTCAACCACTCCACAGATTTCATGTTAACAAACTATAGTTTTGGCAAGTCGGTTAGGACATCTACTTTGTTCATGACACAAGTAATTCTCCCAACAATTGTTTACAGACATATTATTTCACTTATAATTCACTATATCACAATTCCAGTGGGTCAGAAGTTTATATACACTAAGTTGACTGTGCCTTTAAACAGCTTGGAAAATTCCAGAAAATTATGTCATGGCATTTGAGTCAATTGGAGGTGTACCTGTGGATGTATTTCAAAGCCTACCTTCAAACTCAGTGCCTCTTTGTCGACATCATAGGAATGTCAAAAGAAATCAGCCAAGACCTCAGAGATGAACGTACTTTGGTGCGAAAAATGCTAATCAATCCCAGAAGAACAGCAAAGGACCTTGTGAAGATGCTGGAGGAAACATGTACAAAAGTATCTATATCCACAGTAAAACGAGTCCTATATCGACATAACCTGAAAGGCCACTCAGCAAGGAAGAAGCCACTTCTCCAAAACCGCCATAAAAAAGCCAGACTATGGTTTGCAACTGCACATGAGGAGAAAATGTCCTCTGGTCTGATTAAACAAAAATAGAACTGTTTGGCCATAATGACCATCGTTATGTTTGGAGGACAAAGGGGGAGGCTTGCAAGCCGAAGAAAACCACCCCAACCGCGAAGCAGCATCATGTTGTGGGGGTGCTTTGCTGCAGGAGGGACTGGTGCACTTCACAAAATAGATGGCATCATGAGGAAGGAAAATGATGTGGATATATTGAAGCAACATCTCAAGACATCAGTCAGGAAGTTAAAGCTTGGTCACAAATGGGTCTTCCAATTGGACAATGACACCAAGCATACTTCCAAAGTTGTGGCAAAATGGCTTAAGGACAACAAAGTCAAGGTATTGGAGTGGTCATCACAAAGCCCTGACCTCAATCCTATAGAAAATATGTGGGCAGAACTGAAAAAGCGTGTGCGAGCAAGCTTTTTCAGCAAATACTAATTGAATGTATGTAAACTTCTGACCCACTGGGAATGTGATGAAATAAATAAATAAAAGCTGAAATAAATCATTCTCTCTACTATTATTCTGAATATTTACTAGGATTAAATGTCAGGAATTGTGAAAAACCGAGTTTAAATGAATTTGGCTAAGGTGTATGTAAACTTCCAACTTCAACTGTATAAACAACAAGAGAAACTCTATAGGAAAATACAGAGCCAACTAACTGCTGGCCCAATGATTAGAGTCAGTCTGAATCTTACACTCACTGGAAACACACAGAGGAGAAGACATAGTGTAAACTGATGAAAGGTCACAACTAATGTAGCTAAGTAAACTGATTAAAATATTACTATTGTTAATATAAACTCCTATTCAAGTTCAAGTTTCAACTTAATTGTCCCAGAGGGCAATTGGTTTTGTAGCAAAGGAGCATGAAAAACAACATTGAACATATAAAATCCACATGGATCACAATGACACATCTAGTACATCAAGTCATAGGGCTGACAGCCATCAATACTAATAGCAAGCCAAAGTTGCCTAATAGGTTCTTAGATCATCTCGTCAACAACATATCATCAATGTGCTGACAAAAACATAATCAGTGTCAACATCACTTTCAACATCATCAACCACATATTATCATCATCATCCTCAACATCATCCCTAGCCTACCTCCTTCTCTTCCCTGTATTCAAAAGGGCAATGGCCATAGGGGTGAAGGAGTGCGTGTACCTGTTAGTCTTAACAGTGGGGTATCTAAACCGGGAGCCAGCTGGAACTCATGGTGTAGGGGTGGGCACAGTCAGACAGGATGGATTTTGCCTTCCTCACAACTCTGCTGGACTCCCGCGATCTTTCTGCCCACGTCACTATTCCAGCTAGTGTATTTTTTGCTTTTACACCAAGGTCGCCGTACCAGCAAATCAAAGAAAATGTAAAGACAGACTATGTACGTCTTATAAAAGAGAGTCATTAAGGTCCTGACTACCTGAAACTTTGCCAGTTTCTTGAGACATACAACACCAGTGAGCTCATCAATATCAGCGCGTGACTCTTTAAACATGTCCAAATCAGTATAGTCGATACACCCCTGTAGGGTCCGGGATGAATCAGCAGTCCAATTCTTAATCTGCTTTGCAAGCACTTCAACCCTCTGCAGGGCTGTACGATACACAGGGATCAGGTGGATGCAGTTGATGCTGGTCGCTGGAGGCTGTCTGCAGGCGTAGCCAGACAATGAAGCCAAATGACAGTGCTGCTGTCTTCCATGCCGTGACACCAAGTGAAAATAAAAGCTGTTATGGGAGTGCCAACTTCCCAAATCTGTTAGAGCCTCTGTAGAGCAGAGATAGGGGTTTGACAGTGTTCCATGACACAAACACACGAGCATACACTCATGGTGTACAACTGATGGTAATTATTTAACATCTGCTCCTCACCACCACATATACTCGAGTCATAAATCAGAATCATCTCAGAAATGCTTGAATTAATTAATCTGCCAGACGGTGAACATACTGAATTCATTGACAAAAAGATAAAGACTAAGACGTCAGACACACCAAGAAAAAGGACGGCCGATAGGTACTTATCACAGTAGAAGGCCGTTGCTTCCCTTGTTGGAACAAAAGTGGTACCTGCTGCATACCAACCTGCATAATACATACATAGAGTTTTGTGCTTGAAGAAGGATTTTTTTGTTAGGTTTGATAATGTCCACTAGCTTATTAGTTAGCTAGCTAGCTAACGTTAGCTTGCTAACTGAGCCAGGCAGTCACACAACATTAAATGTTTTATCACGCTAGCTATCTAACAAGATAGATAGCTTGGGGTATTTTAAAGAGGCTGATCGGTGGTGGATTTGTGCTACAACAACCTGGGCAGAGGTGCTAAGTACCTCTCGGCAGTCAGTAACCTTGGTGTGTCTAAGCCCTAAAAGCTTTTTTACTATAATAACACTACGAGCCACAACTGGTGAGTGGCCGTTTTCCCTGCTGATTTAGGAAAGTCCTATCTTGCTCAAATCAGAATAAAAACGTGTGGGGAGTTACTGTGTGTGTTGACCTAGAGCACAGTGCAGTGATGTATCGGCATGTAGGCCAAACCTTTTCTGTCGTATCAAAGGATATCACACACAAAAACAAAACTAATTTCTCAATTCTACCAAAACACGAGGCAGAGCGCTCAACTCCTGTGCATAGTTTAGGCGTAGGCTACCACTACAGTGTAACACAATACACGGGAGCATACACAGTGCTGTAACTACATAACTACTGTACCAATAAAACATACAGTAACTGGAATATATCAGATGTGTTTTTGCAACCTCAAACGAAAGCGGACATAGCTACACAGTGGTTTTCCACCCTCCTGATGTATGAACTGAGTACAGTATCCCCCCCACCTAGATGTTGTGTAATTGAAGAGAGATATCTACTGCTGGGAGGGAGAAGGATCATCTTTACACGTCCAGTGTGTAAAACCCTGCAGGCAGTACAGTACCTTCTTGAATTCAAGTGGTGAGTTGAGACTGAGTCCTGGACCTTTGCCACGAACAGGCTGGTCAACAGACTGCAAGAGAGAAGCATTTGTGTTCCTTTTACAAAGACTCTGGGCTGGGGGGTTTGTCAGGAGAGGAGGAGGATGGATGGAGGGAGGGAGGAGAAGAAAGAGATTGAATCAGAAGAGGAATGCAGAATGAGGAGGGCGTTAGAGGTGAAATTGGATTAGCTGAGCTGGGGAGTGGCAAGGAGGTCAGGGGAGAAAGGAGAACGCCTACTGTGTGTGTGTGTGTGTGTGTGTGTGTGTACACACTGAGAGACACGCACACACACACACAAACATGTATGCACGTACATACACTCCTCTATACACTCAAGTCCATTGCATGTATGTTCTCCCCCTTCCACATTTTTTTTATTAGACAAATACTTCAACTCCAATTTGTGTATGCCCTACACTTCACTCCATAAACTCTGCCATAGATGGCAAGTAATAGGGTTAAGAAATGAAAACAGTTCAAGCCAAACGACATAATTGAAAGTAAATAGAATTTGCAGACCAACACCACACCTGTGGCCAATTTGAAGGATCTTGAGGAAAATAAATACAACAGATGCTTCACTGTTGACTGAAAAATATTTGAAGAGGAGAAAACAGTATTTTAGGAAAATCCTCAGTCTCAATCTCATCACAGAGCAAAAGGTCAAGAATGGCCACACAAATACAACACAGTATGATGTACTGTAACTATTTCAGTCTCACACAAAATTATTGTAAGTCTGCCAGTGAGCAAGTGAATATTGTTTGGGGTTATCAACACTTTAAAGGAGAAAACTCCCTAAACCGATTGTCCGTCTGTACATTAGGGTGCTGTTCGTTTGCTTGCTGATGGTGTGGTGTGTTATAAAGACCACCCGTTGGTGGCCCACTGACGGCCGTCATTTTCACCCGTTTCTACATGTAGAGTCGGTTTGCACTCGGTTTGAAAATTACAGCTTTGACTGTGTTCAGAGGTAATAAGTACTCTCGGCCAGCAGACACTCGGTCTGTCCATGCCTTAAGTCAGCAGGCATGATATAGCCTAGCAGCCAGGTCACTTGAGCCAATGAAGGGCACCAAGACAGATGTAACGTCACATTCTGAGAGGGATGACTACAGGCATTATTCTGCAGTCATACAGTACAGTAGGCTACCTAGCTGAGTTAAATGACAGGCCTTGAGTGCATGCACCCTGCACCACACCACCACTAGGCTGTTCAGCCTGCTGCACAGAACACTCTAGTCTAGAGCACATGGTTAAATTGGGCTTATGAGCATTTTGTTTTATCTCTAAATGGTTAAACTAGTGGGATGGATGGATGGATGGATGGATGGATGGATGGATGGATGGATGGATGGATGGATGGATGGATGGATGGATGGATGGATGGATGGATGGATGGATGGATGGATGGATGGATGGATGGATGGATGGATGGATGGATGGATGGATGGATGGATGGATGGATGGATGGATGGATGGATGCATGGATAGATGGATAGATACTTTATTGATCCCCGTGGGGAAATTACTTTGTCAAGCAGCTACGAAAAACACAGGGCAGGTGCAATATGCCAGAACGAAATACACAAAAGACAGATACACGATACATAGTGCGGCAGTATGAAAAAGTATAAAAATACAAAGTCTGGACTGCAAAAAGTATTACATAATATGAGTGAATGACTGAATATGTACACTATACATTGTTATAGTGTTAGGTGAAAAAAATGATACAATTATTGCACGTTGATAAAAATTTTATAAACAAATATTTGCATGATTAACTATATAGGTCGATGGCAGAGAAAGATACTTAAATAGCTAAATGCGCGTATGATATAAGTAAGGGTAATAATAGTTTACTTATTATACAGTCTGGTTAAATGAACAGGTAAGTGAATATTTGCATGGTTAAATTAACTGTACAGGTAAATGACAGGATAGCTAAATGTGTGTATGATATAATTTAAGGTAATAATACTAATTCCCTTAAAATACAGTCCTTAGAACAGGATTAATTACAGATAAATGCATGAATTGCACATTCGATATACTAAATGCAATGGAAAAAAAAGATACTACTGACAGGATACTAGTATACAGTCCTGAGTGAATGACTACATAAGTTCAGTCCAAGAATAACTTACAATATTGCACATAAAACATTTTTGCTTCATTTACCATCATCCTAAATTAGATATTGAATAATTTAACCAGGCCAGCTGTGATTTACAACGAGATAGGAATACTTTTTGGACTACCAAGAAATGTATTCTGCCCTACCAAGCAAAAAGGCAGTAACTGCTCATGGTGTGGAACTGAGAAAAATTGCTTTTATTTACCTTGGTTTCAGAGTAACTTCATGCAGTTACTGCTAACATGACCCCCATTTTCTCCAAAACAGACAATAGAGGCAGGTCCACATGATTAAGCAGGTATTTAATGTAGCAAATACGACATTAACTCATTTTCAACCAAATGAGCAGTTACTGCCTTTTTGCTTGGTAGGGCAGTATTGGTGAATTATATTAATCATGCATTGAACTGCATCCACCTCTTATAAAGTTGGTTTCGTAGCATAAACTGCGAATTTTATCATTTTTACTGACATTATGATATCAGTTTGTTTCATATCTGCAAAGTAGTTCAAACGCTGTCAGTTCCACTTAAAATTACTACCTCATCTCTGTACCCCACACATCCAATTATCTGTAAGGTCCCTCAGTAGACTAGGGAGGTTTTCAAATGCCTCGCAAAGAAGGGCATCTATTGGTAAAAAGCAGACATTGAATAGCCCTTTGAGCATGGTGAATTTATAAATTACACTTTGGATAGTGTATCAAAACACCCAGATCCAAAAGTCCTTCCTAACTCAGTAGCTGAAGGGGAAGGAAAACCCTCAGGGATTTCACCAATGGTGATTTTAAAATAGTTACAGAGTTTAATGGCTGTGATAGGAGAATCATCAACAAAACTGTAGTTACTCCACAATACTAACTTAATTGACAGAAAAACATGCCTTCTGTTGGCAATAAAGTAAAACTGCAAAAACCTTTATTTCCTGAATACAAAGTGTTATGTTTGGGGCTACTACACAACACATCACTGAGTACCACTATTCATATTTTCAAGCTTGGTGGTGGCTACATCATGTTATGGGTATGATTGTCATCGGCAAAGACTAGGTATTTTATATATATATAACAAAATTAACTAAATAGAGCTAAGCACAGGCAAAATCCTAGTGGAAAATAACCTAAAACACAAGGCCAAATATACACTGGAGTTGCTTGTGTAACCTTTATTTAACTAGCTTACCAAGACGACATTGAATGTTCCTGAGTGGTGTAGTTACCGTTTTGACTTAACTCGGCTTGAAAATCTATGGCAAGACTTGAAAATGGCTGTCTAGCAATGATCAACAACCAACTTGACAGAGCTTGAAGAATTATGCAAATATTGTACAATCCAGGTGTGCAAATCTCTTAGAGACTTACCCAGAAAGAATCACAGCTGTAATCACTGCCAAAGGTGATTCTAACATCTATTGACTCAGGGGGGTGAATACTTATGTAAATTAGATATTTCTGTATTTAATTTTCAATAAATGTCTTACACTTCTAAAAACATGTTTTCACTTTGTCATTATGGGGTATTATGTGTAGATGGGTGAGAGAAAAAATCGATTTAATCAATTTAGAATTCAGGCTTTTACACAACAAAATGTGGAATAAGTCAAGGGGTCTGAATAGTTTCTGAAGGCACTGTATGCAAAGCTCTTACAGACTTACCCAAAAACACTCACAGCTGTAATCGCTGCCAAAGATGATTCTAACATGCATTGACTCCGGTGGTTGAATACTTATCTAATCAAGATATATTAGTGTTTTATTTTTTTTACCATCCAATTTGACATTACAAAGTATTGTGTGTGGATCGTTGACAAAAAAGGACAATTAAATAAATTGTAATCCCACTTTGTAACATAACAAAATGTGTAAAATGTCAAGGGTTGTCAATACTTTCACGAAGGCAATATAGCAACTAGCCAACCAGTCACCTTACAAACTAACTGGGCTGTTTTCTCCAACTCAAGGTTAATCCCTTATATCCCGTGGTAACAACCAGGGTTTCAAGCACTCAAGCGGCCATTTAACCCTCTAGTGAGTTGAACAGAGCAGCTATACATTGACAGGGAGGGCTCTTTGGCCTAAGAAAAGGCTTTATACCGTACGGATTATGGATAGACCTGTGTAAGAGGCATGGAGACGTCTATGGGATGGGTTAATAAGGATCTGTGTCTGTCACCACGGGCTGTAGGGTTGATGAATGGCAGGTAGATGTACTGTAGTGAGTGACAGATGGAGGGGTAGTTAGGTACTTACTGTGCTGTGTCTGTCACCACAGGTAAAGTGATGTCCTCGCTGACATAGTCCATGTCATCACACGAACTGTTCGCCTGGGAGATGTCCATGGAAGGGCCGTCCAGTTTTTTCTTAACTAGGCGAGACAATACAAGGGTCTCGTTGATATACTCAAGGATTCAGTTCAATGCAGCTTCCGATTTTCAAAGTAAGAAGAAAATAGTCTAATTGAAAAAGTAAAGGATAGCCATTAGGGAAGTGTGAGGGTCTACCTGGAGAGGCAGGACAGCTCAGATTGAAAGAGGACCACGAGTGCTGAACGTCTGGAGTCAAGAAGAATAAGAAAGAAAGAAAGAAAGAAAGAAAGAAAGAAAGAAAGAAAGAAAGAAAGAAAGAAAGAAAGAAAGAAAGAAAGAAAGAAAGAAAGAAAGAAAGAAAGAAAGAAAGAAAGAAAGAAAGAAAGAAAGAAAGAAAGAAAGTGTGAGAAACAGGTAGAACAAGCACACAGGAAAAAGATATGCTGACTAGTCAATCAAGTATACAGTTTGTAATTGAATGGTATCATAAGAAGAGGTTATTTTAGTCTGTGAAGATGATGATTAGTAACATTGCTTTCAAACCTCTACACTCTGTTAGTGCAACTAAAAACCATTGTAAGGACCTAGATACAGTCCAACAGTCAGCATAATTTCATAAAAGATAAAGCATGGAAGCAAATGGAGTTCCAGGAACTGGGTGACCACTCCAGCCAAAGCAAAGGCAACTCAACCCTCTGGACCTCTACCATCAGTTTGTTTAACATTGTTCAGCCCGGAAGCTTCGGCTACACTGTTACTTTAGACCCACTCCCACAGAAAGAAGAGAGAGGGGGAGAGAGAGAGAGAGTTAACGGTAGACAGAGAGAGAGGGGGAGAGGTAGAGAGACACAGATAGAGACAGAGAGAGAAAGAGAACGAGTGAGAGCGAGAGACGGGGGAGAGAGAGGGAAAGTTAAGTACAGGGGATACACTATGCAGCTCCTCCACCTCTCTCTCATTCAGTGGGACCGGGGACGCGAGCTGGCTTATCTGCTACACAAACACTGCAGGCTTATTAATATCTGGCCCTGTCAGAGCAAATACACTGGGTTAGGAGCACCAGAGAATGAAAACAAGCAGGGGCCAGAGAGAGAGAGATGGTGGGGGGTGGGCAGAAAGAGGGAGACAGACAGAGTGACAGACAGAGTGACAGAGAGAGAGAGAGAGACAAAGAGCGAGAGAGGGAGAGAGAGTGAGAGCCTGGAAAGAGAGTGCCCCATTGAAAAGGGAGATTCTCACAGACGACAGCCGGGCCAGAGGGCCAGACAGATAAGTGGAGTGATAAGCCGGACGTTGACTAAATCAAACAATGCCCAGTTTATTTCTGACCTCTGGAGCTCCACAATGTCCGCTTATCACCCCAACTTCCCTCCCAGTCCCCCATGTTCCCCGGTGAGTCCCCCCGGGCCCCTGTCCCAGCCCTCACCCCGACTGGTGGCAGGACAGCCAGAAAAGAAAACACCCAGGCTGGGCTGGTGGAGAGGAGAGGAGAGGAGGGATTCCAGGGCCTGCCTGCGTCTGTCTCTCTGCTGGCTTCCAGTTTGCTCCGGTTGGTGACAAACTTCAGTCTAATTAAAATACTGTCTAGGTCGTGGTAAAAAAACAACTGACTAATGATTAACACAGAGGATCTCTTAAAGGGACAAAGGACTGAGCCTGTAACTGCGTGAGTTGGAACTGAAGTGCGTCAAGAAGACTGGAGACCATGGAGTGATGCCAACAAGGAGACGGAGTCTTAGTGTAGAGAGGTGAAGGCTCACCTGTTTGTCTGAGCATCCGGGTGATGACTGAGGAGGAAAAGAAAGAACTTGTCAAAATGATGTCCTCAAAACCCACTACCTTAATATGACATACTGTATATAAAAAAAACAATCTACCCAACTGAGGGCATGGGATATGACTCATCTCAACATTAGACCACTTTTGAGGTCTGAAAACATACAATAAACTTAGATTTTAGCATCATCTTTCACTCTAACTCTTAAGATAAGAGAGTGCATTGCTGTTCAAACAACACTTTTCATCAACAAGAAAACAGTTAACAGTTTGTTTCCGCAGAATAAGAACCCATTAAAACGACCCATAATCTCCAGAGACAGTTGAATCTGCAGATGTCTGTTTTTATACACTGTAAGCAGTAGAACGCTCACCATGATGCCTGGACTTTAAACATTATCATTAGTGACAACATGCTGTTGAGAGTATGTTGAGCATGGCTACTTAAATGTCTTTATGACATCAACAGACAGCCTTTCAAAAGCCTTTGCTCCACTAACTAGCCTAAAAAAATCCCAAATATATGCAACTTGACAAATATGCTTTTTCCCCCTCTAAAGTTCAAAGGCAGTAGGACATATGTTCCTGTTCATTATATAAGTAACATCCCTCCAATTAAGCACCAAACGAGATAGCATTTTCCCCCATAACTCCTTTCTCTGCTGGTTCCGTTCTGAGTTTATGTCCCTCTCCCTCCTTTTATGATTATGTGCTTTGACAGGAAAAACTCATAAAGCACACTTATTAACCTCCAGACTGGGACGATTCATTTGGCGGGTTTTTACACAGAAAGTACCCCCCCACCCCCATGGTGCAACGGTCTAGCAAGCATCATCAGTAAGGTGAATACTGAGTAACTGAATGCAACATCTGTGGGTATGTTACCACTGATTCAACACAAAACATTAGCTTTCTGACCGACTGTGCCACAACACCTCTTTTGAATTACGTTCTGGCATTTTCTTCAGGTAAAATCAAAGTGTGAGTGTCTGATGCCAGTGATGTGGACAAGTGGAGCAGTAAAGAGCTTGTACAGTATGCATGACCTCTAATCACCAGTGACTCTAATGACTTCCATCTGGCCTGGCCTGGCCCTGTTGGTGCTGGAGACTAACCCAGCCACGTGGCAGCCATCTTGTGTCTGTTTTTCTATCAGAGGGCCCCTGTTCTTCTCTGTGACTGACGGCATGCAAGCCCTGTATTATGAACAACCAGCTACACAACACAACACCTCCCCCACACCCCTCTTCTCTCCCTCTATGGGGGAAGAGAGAGAATCACACCACTCACCACACCCAACCACTCAGAATGAAATAACCATCTTATCATCAATAGGATGTGTCGTGTCCCACGCACATGATATACTGTATATTACACAGATTCACTGTTACTTACAATTTACACCTTGAGCATTCAACTGAATGGTAAATAGGTACGGATAAGCACATAATATCCTCAGGTTTGAACTATAGTCTACTACCAAGGAATAATTGCATTATTCCTAAACGCATATCTCTATAGTATTGCTTAAATTTGAAACAGAGGACTCCAACTGTGCCACACAAAAATGTCTCTCTTGTCTCCAGTGGCACCTGACCAGTCAAATCAACAGGGTAAACACACCAAGCATCCAATAGATTTTTTACTGAAAGTAGGGATTTTCAAGGTGCAAACATAAATCTGCATGACATCATTTCAGGGGCCCTTAAACACATTATTTAATAAAATGAAGTTTGAATTTAAAGAAAAAAAAACTGTTTAATTACTGCGGTAATTCACTTTGGAAAATGCTCCTCATACGTGACTCGTTTCAGGAAACGAAGTGTATGTCGCACATCACTACTTCACAGGAGCGGCATTTGAACATAAACATATATTTTTAAACAAAATGCGTTTTTGGGCAGAAATCTGGAACATGTGAACTTTCATGCGCCTTAATAACAAACTTGTATTCCATCCATAAAAACAAATACAATTGTTAAATTACGAGCCTAGTTGGTTTAGCCACAGAAAAAGACAGAAACCTTCCCGCTAGCCATGATTGGCTGAGATAAGATGGGCTGGACATGCAGAGAGATGAGTTTGGATTGGTCTGCCATGTGGCATGCTTCTGTCTATAATGTGAGTTATTCAGTATGTGTTGACAGTCCTTTCTACCGCTCAGTTTTTGAAAGATAGTGACTTGACACAATGCTGGCCAAAAAACAGAGTTAAATAGTTCCAGTCTGACGTGAAGCGTTCATCCATGTATAAGGGTAAAAGTCTAGCTACATTTACAACGTTTTTATTGGAATTAAAGCGTACTGTTAGTTAGCTCGCAAACATTAGCTTGCTGGCTCTCTAGCTAACGTTACATTTATGATCTGTGTAGTAATATTATTCGAATCAGAAATCCATTAGGCTAGTTATAGCCTAATGTTAGCTAGCTAACATTGAACCTAGTTTGTTAGCTTTAACTACCTGCAGATTCATACTACAGCTATGATAATGTTTGAATTGGTATGAGTTGGGATTATGCCATTTCATTGTTTAGCTAGCTAGCTAGCTAGCTACATGTCTAAACAAAAGACTCCACTTTGGCCGTATTATTACATGACCCATGAAATTAGTCAAGTGTGTCTGGCGGGGATTACGGCCGTCTATTGTATTTCATTAACATGTGTACATGTCTAGACAATAGTGACCCATCCACTTAGCTAGATGTGGCTGGGGGGTGGTTATAGCATTTCCTTCACATTACCGTTTACACCTTCTGTATCCTGTGCATGTGACAAATAAACTTAGATTTGTGTTTACCACATGGCCTCACATGTGAATCCTTAAAGAGATAGGTGGGGCTAAGGCTTAAGAGGGTGTAAACGATGCTGAATGGGTGTACACAAAGAAGAGGTCTCCAGTAGGTGTAACAAAACATTCAAGGGCTATTTTCTCAAAAGTGGGGTTACAACTTGATCAACTTTCAAAGCAGAATATCTTTCCCATTGTTCCTCAACTGTAGTGTATGATATACAATTTTCTAGATCTGAGTCTCTACTTTTATCCAATGTAAAAACCACAATTAAAAATGTTGCTACATAAGACCGAAATCGAGGCAGTCGGTCACATATGGCATCTGCTTCAAACACAGCTGGCTCAAACTGTATTAAAACAAGTCTATCGCCTTACATCCATGCTAATTTCTCCTGCAATGTACTGTAGTCTGCAATGTATCAAGCCCTGTTTTTCAGTTCCTGGTTAGTATTAACAGTTCCTAGAAAGCTTCCTGTTGAACGCGGAACGAGGTAGAGCTCGGTTTGTTGTTTTGAGAAGTTTGTTGTTTTTAAAGTGTACTAAGTTTCTTAGTAGCGAGATAACTTTTTAGTTCGGATCCCACGACACAGTTGGCATCAGTTGCTGGGACTGCTAGTCTCTGTCCAATGATCCTGCCAACCAAGGCCGGGTCTGAGGAGCTATTTGGCGTAGCAGCTAGCTTAGCTGCTAGCTAGCTACCTATCAAGCTTGCAGGGTTTACTTGAGGGCTTGAACACAGCCCGTGACGTGGTTAGCCATTGTGGCTGGGACCGCGGATTGTCCCGGGTTTGTGGCTGTCTAGATCCCTGCTGTTTGTTGTTTTCAATCTTCCCTGTGACTTGCCCTGTCTGGAACTCAGAGGAATAACAGCGTAACCTACGTTGCTAGCTACCATGCCATGACAAAGACCAAAGATGGCGGGAGTACCGTTGAGCACAGTGGTGTCTCTATATCACACGTGAAGGATCTTTTAAACTAACAAAAAGAGTTCTACAAGCAGTTGTTACAACAACAAGAAAATTGCTTCAAGTGTTTTGGCCAAATACTGGTGGATTCAACTAATAAAATAATGTACGTACGACCTGAACAGAGAAGTCCAGAACCTGAAGAACAGTTCGCAGTTCTCCCAAGGTCAGCACGATGAGTTGAAACAGGAGAATGGCAAGATGACAGCAATCTGTAAGTCACTGAGAGATGACATCAGTTCTGTGTGTGAATCCATGATAGCAATGACGGAGAAATCAGACTCGAGGGACAATCGAGGGGGAACAACATGGTTGTGGACGGAATTGCAGAATCTCCACATGAGACCTGGATGGAGTCTGAGGACATAGTGAGGGGAATGATCTCTAAGAAATTGAAATTGAAGATGGACCACAGGAAGATTGAGGTGGAGCGTGTCCACAGGACTGGAAAACCCACCACCGGCTCAGGTGACAGGCCCAGGCCGATAGTGGTCAAGTTCCTGAGGTTCAAGGAGAAGGTAGCTGTTCTGGAAAGTGACAAGAACTTGAGAGGAACATACATTTTACTCAATGAGGACTATCCTGAAGCTGTGCGCCAGAAGAGGAAAGACATTGCTTACATCCGCTATGATAGTCCACCCTACGTCCCAGAAGCCTCGAAGGGATGAGAGCCAAGCATATGGGTCCGTAGCTTCAACCCAGCAGCACACACACACACCAATTGATTAATGGACTGCTGAATGCATATTTTCTTTTCTCTTTTTCCATATTATGTCTAGCTCTAATAAGCTACCCAGTAAAGGGCTGAAAATAGCCCATATTAATATATGTAGCCTTAGAAATAAGGTTCATGACATCAATAACTTTCCAACATCAGATAACATTCATATATTAGTCTTTTTGGATGTCGATTTAAGGCAGCACCCTGCACCACTCTGATTCAGAGGGGTTGGGTTAAATGCGGAAGACACATTTCAGTTGAATGCATTCAGTTGTACAACTGACTAGTATCCCCTTTTTCCCTTTTCTGAGACTCACTTAGATAATTCATTTGATGATACAGCAGTAGCAATACAAGGATATAACATCTATAGAAGAGACAGAAATGCTTATGGGGGATGTGCTGTATACTGTATATTCAGAGCCATATCCCTGTAATGCTTAGAGAAGATCTTAAGTGCTGTGGTTGCAGGTTCCCTTGGCACATCTAAAGCCTTTTCTTTTAAGGTGTTGTTATAGGCCCCCAAGTGCTAACAGTCAGTATCTAAATAATATGTGTGAAATACTTGATAGTGTATGTAATGTAAACAGAGAGGTCTACATTCTTGGGGACCTGAATATTGACTGGTTTTCATCAAGCTGTCTGCTCAAGAGGAAGCTTCTTACTGTAACCAGTGCCTGTAATCTGGTTTAGGTTATTAATCAATCTACCAGGGTGTTTACAAACACTACAGGAACAAGATCATCCATATGTATTGATCACATTTTTACTAATACTGTAGAACTTTGTTCTAAAGCTGTATCCATACCCTTTGGATGCCGTGATCACAGTATAGTGGCTAGATCCAGGAAAGTTCTGAAAGCTGGACCAAAAAATGGTGTATACGATATTTTGCTGTGACTCTTATGTGGATGATGTTAAAAATATTTGTTTGTCTGATGTGATTAATAAGGAGCATCCAGACGCTGCACTTGATTAATTTATGAAATTACTTCTTACAATTACTGATAAACATGCACCTGTTAGTCCCGTGTAGCTCAGATGGTAGAGCATGGCGCTTGCAACGCCAGGGTTGTGGGTTTGATTCCTACAGGGGACCAGTATAAGAAAAAGTATGAACATGTATGCACTAACTAACTGTAAGTTGCTCTGGATGAGAGCGTCTGCTAAATGACTACAATGTAAATGTAAACTGACTGTTAGAACTGTTAAGGCTACATGGATTGATGAGGAATTGAAAAACTGTATGGTTGAAAGAGAGGAGTGGTTAATAAGTCTGGCTGCACATCTGACTCCTGACCTACTGTAAATTGAGAAATTATGTGACTAAACTCAACAAAAAGAAGAAGAAACTGTATTGTGAAGTAAAGCTCAATGATATAAAGAATTACTGAAAACACTTTTGAGTACTTTAAATTAAATTATGAGCAAAAAGACAAATTCTCCATCTTACATCGAATCAGATGGCTTATTTATCACAAAACCATTTGATGCAGCCAATTATTTTAATGATTACTTCATTGGCAAAGTAGTCAAATGGAAACAATGAACAGTGAGCCATCCTAGTCATGCATAAAAAACTAATAATGAAAGAAAAGCATTGCAAGTTAGAATTTTGTAAAATATGTGTGGTAGAGGTGGAATAACGATTGTTATCGATCAATAATGACACACCTCCTGGCATTGACAACATAGATGGAAATCTACTGAGGATGGTAGCTGACTCTATAGCCTCTCCTGTCTGTCATATCTCTGAGCCTAGAGGAAAGTCTTTGTCCTCAGGCCTGGAGGGAAGCCAAAGTAAATCCGCTACCAAAAAGTGGTAAAGCGGCCTTTACTGGTTCTAACAGAAGACCTATAAGCTTGCTGCCAGCTCTTATTAAACTGTTGGAAAAATTGTGTTTGACCAAATACAATGCTATTTCTCTGTAAACAAACTAACAACAGACTTTCAGCGTGCTTGTAGAGAAGGGCACTCAACATGTACTGCACTAACACAAATGATTGATGATTGGTTGAAATAAATTGATAATAATAATAAGATTGTGGGAGCTGTACTGTTAGATTTCAGTGCAGCCTTTGATATTATTGACCATAATCTGTTGTTGAAAAAAAACATATGTGTTATGGCTTTTCGACCTCTACCATACCGTGGATTCAGAGATATCTATAGAACTCAAAGGGTAGCCTAGCAGTTAGAGCGTTGGGCCAGTAACCGATTGCTGGTTCGAATACCCGAGCCAACAAGGTGAAAAACCTGTTGATGTGTCTTAGAGCAAGGCACTTAACCCTAATTTGCTCCAGGGGCTGACCCTGTAGGTAGGCCGTCATTATAAATAAGAATTTGTTCTTAACTGACTTGCCTAGTTAAATAAAGGTTAAAACAAATAAATAATGGAAGCTTCTTTAATGTCAAACATGTAAAGTTTGGTGTACTGCAGGGCAGCTCTCTAGGCCCTCTACTCCTTTCTTTTTTTTACCAATGACCTGCCACTGGCATTAAACAAAGCATGTATGTCTATGTATGCTGATGAGTCAACCATATACGCATCAGTAACCACAGCTAATGAAGTCACTGAAACTCTTAACAAAGAGTTGAAGTCTGTTTTGAAGTGGGGGGACAGTAATAAACTGGTCCTGAACTAAGAGCATTGTATTTAGTACAAAGTTCTAGACCTCAGCTGAATCTGGTAATGAATGGTGTGGCTGTTGAACAAGTTGAGGAGACTAAATTACTTGGAAAGTGTACAGTATTATATAGAGCCATTATTGCATGGAACTCCATTTCATCTCATTTTGCTCTAAGAAACAGCAAACCTGGTTTCAAAAAACAGATAAAGCAACACCTCACGGCACAACGTCTCTCCCCTATTTGACCTAGATAGTTTGTGTGTATGTATTCAGTGATCTAAAGTACTTAAGTAAAAATACTTGAAAGTACTACTTAAGTAGTTTTTTGGGGCATCTGTACTTTACTTTGACAACTGTTACTTTTACTTCTCTACATTCGTAATGAAAATCATGTACTCCATACATTTTCCCTGACAACCAAAAGATCTTGTTACATTTTGAATGCTTAGCAGGACAGGAAAATGGTCTAATTCACACACTTATCAAGAGAACATCCCTTGTCATCCCTAGTTAAAAAAAGGTTAAATAAAATAAAAAATCCCTACTTGTTTGTACATTTAAACGTCTGAGTGTTGGACCATTCCCCTAGCTATCGGTAAATATATATATACAGTGGGGAGAACAAGTATTTGATACACTGCCGATTTTGCAGGTTTCCCTACTTACAAAGCATGTAGAGGTCTGTAATTTTTATCATAGGTACACTTCAACTGTGAGAGACGGAATCTAAAACAAAAATCCAGAAAATCACATTGTATGATTTTTAAATAATTAATTTGCATTTTATTGCATGACATAAGTATTTGATCACCTACCAACCAGTAAGAATTCCGTCTCTCACAGACCTGTTAGTTTTTCTTTAAGAAGCCCTCCTGTTCTCCACTCATCACCTGTATTAACTGCACCTGTTTGAACTCGTTACCTGTATAAAAGACACCTGTCCACACACTCAATCAAACGGACTCCACACACTCAAACAAACAGCTGTGTAAGGACATCAGGGATAAAATTGTAGACCTGCACAAGGCTGGGATGGGCTACAGGACAATAGGCAAGCAGCTTGGTGAGAAGGCAACAACTGTTGGCGCAATTATTAGAAAATGGAAGAAGTTCAAGATGACGGTCAATCTCCCTTGGTCTGGGGCACCATGCAAGATCTCACCTCGTAGGGCATCAATGATCATGAGGAAGGTGAGGGATCAGCCCAGAACTACACGGCAGGACCTGGTCAATGACCTGAAGAGAGCTGGGACCACAGTCTCAAAGAAAACCATTAGTAACACACTACGCCGTCATGGATTAAAATCCTGCAGCGCACGCAAGGTCCCCCTGCTCAAGCCAGCGCATGTCCAGGCCCGTCTGAAGTTTGCCAATGACCATCTGGATGATCCAGAGGAGGAATGGGAGAAGGTCATGTGGTCTGATGAGACAAAAATAGAGCTTTTTGATCTAAACTCCACTCGCCTTGTTTGGAGGAAGAAGAAGGATGAGTACAACCCCAAGAACACCATCCCAACCGTGAAGCATGGAGGTGGAAACATCATTCTTTGGGGATGCTTTTCTGCAAAGGGGACAGGACGACTGCACCGTATTGAGGGGAGGATGGATGGGGCCATGTATCGCGAGATCTTGGCCAACAACCTCCTTCCCTCAGTAAGAGCATTGAAGATGGGTCGTGGCTGGGTCTTCCAGCATGACAACGACCCGAAACACACAGCCAGGGCAACTAAGGAGTGGCTCCGTAAGAAGCATCTCAAGGTCCTGGAGTGGCCTAGCCAGTATCCAGACCTGAACCCAATAGAAAATCTTTGGAGGGAGCTGAAAGTCCGTATTGCCCAGCGACAGCCCCGAAACCTGAAGGATCTGGATGGAGGAGTGGGCCAAAATCCCTGCTGCAGTGTGTGCAAACCTGATCAAGAACTACAGGAAACGTATGATCTCTGTAATTGCAAACAAAGGTTTCTCTACCAAATATTAAGTTCTGCTTTTCTGATGTATCAAATACTTATGTCATGCAATAAAATGCAAATTAATTACTTAAAAATCATACAATGTGATTTTCTGGATTTTTGTTTTAGATTCCGTCACTCACAGTTGAAGAGTACCTATGATAGAAATTACAGACTTCTACATGCTTTGTAAGTGGGAAAACCTGCAAAATCGGCAGTGTATCAAATACTTGTTCTCCCCACTGTATATATATATTTTTTTTATTATGGCGTGTAGGGATTACGGCGTGTAGGGGTTGGTAATGTTCTCTAGTTGTGCTGTGATTGGCTCAGTGTTCTGTCACTCATGGGGACACTACGTCACAGCAAAATCTATGGGTAGAGCTTGAGCCCATTGGGTGCTGCCATAGACTTAGATTAGAAATGCCCATCCAAGAAGGCTCAGTCATTGGCCACAGATAAAATGACGTCAAATCACACTATATCTAACATAGCTTTGATTGGACTGATCATGTCAACATCATACTTTCAAAAACTTAGCTAGCAAGCTAGACAAGCAGTCATCATCGTAACTACCAATTGGATATCACAAAAAAGGGGGTAACGCCATGGGCCAGAAAAGTTTTAATACATTGCTGTCAATCCAGCATGACTAATGCCGCGTTCAAAACAACTGTAAACTCGGAACTGGGAAGTCTCAGACTTCAGTGAGTTCAAGACAACTGGGAACTCGGATAAAACTAGCTCCGACTGGGAAAATACAGGAAATCATTTTGAAAGGTCATCCAACTCGGAATTCCAAATCAGGATTTCGGGCCTCTTTCTAGAGCCCAGAAGAAGGACCGCTGTGCCACCTTCCTGTTCAAGTGAGCACAGCACAACAAGGCGAGTCCAAAAATGTATTGTATGCTGCTGCATAAATTATGTAATATGCCAGGGAGATATGTATACTGTAGCTAAGAAAGTAATACTAAGTGTATGTTGTGTAGTAAGCTGTTAGTAACCCATGTGCCGCACCGTAATAATTTGGTCCCTTTACCCCTCATAATTTAGCCTACTGTACTGACGTGGTACATATGTAGCCTATAGCCTGTTTTAGAGAAATGTAATCATTGAATATTGTAAGCTTTCATTGTCTGCTTATATGCCCCATTTATTTATCCTATCCGGTTCTGACTTGGTGTACAGGGAGAATATTGTAAGAACGGCCCATGTTCTGAATTCTGTCTATGTACATTTCAAAAGTGCTGAACAAATAGTTATATTGACTACGTCCGTCCTAGCTCGCTCATTAATGTCTTAATCCAAATTGCAGATTGCCTCTCATCCGCTAGTCATCCCCCTATGCCATAGTTTGTACATCTCAATTGTCAGTCGAAACCACATTTGTTTAAGCAAGTCAGACATATTAGCTATGGTTTTTTAAAAGGCAGTAAATGAATGAACTGTTTCCGTGCCAGACAAGGCTCCGCTGACAGCCAGGTATAGCGGTGGTAAGGATTCACTCCATGGTGCTAAAAGAAAGCTCTGCTGATGGGACAGCTTTATGTAGGCCCTAACAGTTTGTGGGCAATGTTTGTCACCGTTATAGTGCAATTCATGTATTGTTTAGTGTTGTGTTGTGTTGTGGCTTTGCTGGCATGCATTAAAAAAAATCTTGTCCAACCAAGATTTACATGCTAAAATTGTCACCGCCAGTATGGCAGTATCCCACTGGGCAAAATTGAATTGAACCATTGTTTCCACATAATTTCAACAAAACATTTCTGTGATGACGCTGAATTAATGTGGAAAACAGATTATATTTGCGAAAAGTCAGCAATGTGGGGAATTTCAATTTTAGCCTTAATCCAATGACCTTGTGACATGTTTTGTTGATTTCACATTGAATTCATGTTAGTTGACAACTCAACCAAGTGCAAATCAAAACTAGACGTTGAAATTACATCTGTTCCCGGTGGAATTTCTCTTCACTTTAAGCCAAACATTAAGAGCGTCTGTAAGATGACCAACTGTAAAGAAACCTGTTCCTTCCAGTACTGTCCAGTTACCTGGCTGCTCTTCTAGAAACGAGGGGACCTCTTTCTTCTCGTCTTTATCTTCGATGTGGTTGAAGGTGATCTGAGGAATGGACATCCTCTTCTCTCCATTGATTTTCAGGGAGCTGTTGTCACGAACTATCTTCAGTTTCCTCTTGGGGCGCTTGCTCTGAAGACACAACAGAGACAGAAACACAAGAAAAGCATAATCAACTGTCCTGAACACAAACTCAGCATTGGTCATTAGGGCCAGGAGTTTTGCTGGTCAGGTTTATGTGGTCACTCCTGGTCCTGTGGGAATAAACAGGTAAGGCCAAGGGTCATATGTGGCCAATCACTACCTCCATATGATAAACAAGTTGTCTGTTTGTTTTTTTGGTTGCACTTAGAGTTGTTTTAGCACTTGTCGTTTATTCCTCATTTGCTATTTATAACATTGCATATACTGTCCAGTAAACATTGATGCTGCATTGCCTAACCATTCATAATTCTGATGCCTCAGTGTTTGTAAACAATGATTCGTGCACACTTAAACCTCTTCAAATAATAGATTTCTGGCATTTAAATGTATTGGTCAAATCTACCTGCACTATTAGCATGGTGACATAGGCTATGTCTTCTAATCTGTGCAGGTTTAACTGAGGTCAAAGCTCTCAATCTCTGAATGCCTCCGGACCTTCATTGTGCTCCACTCCATCTCCCAGAGCAAGCTTTATAGACTGACTGCTTTATAGAAACTGAATGATTTTTACTCAGTGACAGACACACAGGCTCCTGGCATTGACTGGCCCACAGTCCTGTCCAAATACCAGAATGTGCCTGAATTCTGAATGACTCATTAGGAACAGAGGGGAGAGGGATAGAGGAGAAGGAGAAAAGTCACATGCAGAAACAGAAAGGGACGGAAGCAGCCTTCACTCTCCCCAATATGTGTGGGTTCAATGCTAAACAAAGATTTTTTTGTTGTTGTTCTACCAACACAAAGGTTTACTCCCATGAGAAAGGCAGCGGTGACATCATCTCAACTGACTGTTCCTTTGTGTGGGGGAGACAAAGGCCTGGAGTCATCCTGGTGGCTCACTGGCTCAGGCCTCGAGGGTTAGGGGGTATGTGATGGGGGTGGGGGTGGGGGGCTGCTGACTTGGGAAAGGGAGTGGATGGGGGGCTTAACTTGTTCTTTCACAGTCAGTTCCATGCCCTAAGCACCACCACACAGCTAATGTAGTTAAGTTAAAAACCACATTGTTGAAATGGGGATAATACTAGGTCTGTCTGTCAGCCAGATGGATGGCTCATATCCTCACCAAACAGCTTTTTTTCTGAGGGCAGCTCTCTTTCTGACATCTCTGGGAATTGAGATGGGATGCATGTGCGCCGAGAGACAGGTTGACCAGATATATGAGCTGTCGATTGACGAAGCAGCTATAGTGCATCACTAGAATGCAGAAGCAAGCTGTTGCTTCTCTCTGAACAGGGGTAAAGGTGCATAATGTGTGTATAGAGCTACAGTATTCTTGCTTTTTAATAACTGAAGAAGTAATGCAGTTTTTACCTTGTTTCTGAAGTTTGGACTGTTGTTTTCAGAATTAATGGTAGGGATGTAGTCTCTGGTGAGGACGTACATTTTCCAGGTGGCGGGACAGCCTTCTGGTTTCTCTGCTACATAGCACCGCCACAGCGTCTGAGGAAGAGAATGGACACAAACAGTGAACTAGTGTGATAAATGTTTGAATCATATCATTACCAGGGTAAACCCAGCGGGTGAGCTGATCCCCTGGACATTTTCTCAGCTCTGGGTAGAAGTTGGCCTTAGGCACAGATCTAGAATCACACCTATCCAAACCTTAACCATCAGATGGAGAACAGCTCAACTGACCTTATGTCAGTGCAAAACTGTGCTCTGACAGAGACTCTTCCCTGTTTCACAACTTCAGCCTGACATTTTTGGGTGAAAAATCCTATACCCCTTCAATTTTTAGCTCTGCACCGTTATCATCATCATCATTATGTGCATTCAGTGTCTCTATGTTTCTAAATGTCACCACAATAAGGAGTCTCTATGTAAATGCAGCTGTGGGCTTCTGTGTATGTTCAGAGTCAGTGATCCTTGTGATGGCCAGCTCCTGGCGAATAAAACTGGCTGCTATTTGCCTGTCGTCTCTGTCTAGGAGAGAACAGGACAGGACCGCTCACCTTTTCCAGGACATAGCGAGAATATGCAGACTACAAACACTGCTACTCCTCCAATTGTGCTAGACTGCTTTTTGAAGCTTACATTGGCAAAATCGGGAAGGAACAAATGTGTTCTGTAAAGGATCGAATTCGGGGGATGTAGTGGTCTTGGACATGTTTTAATTCAACCTATCTGACCTCCTAGCCTGGAGTTTTTACATGAGTGAAGCACTAAATCAAAGATGGTGTAGGTCAGACCAAACCAGACCAGCCCAGTTCCTACACTCCTAGAAAAAAAGGGTTCCGGAACAGTTCTTCAGCTGTCCCCATAGGATAACCCTTTTCGGATCCAGGTAGAACCATTTTGGAAAGGGTTCCACATGGAACACAAAACTGTTGTAATTGGAAACAAAATGGTTCTACCAGGAACCAACAAGGGATCTTCAAAGGGTTCGCCTATGGGGACAGCCGAAGAACCCTTTTAGGTATCTAGATAGCACCTTTCTTTCCCCCTAAGAGTGTAGGTAGGTTCAACGGCCTACAGTACGTGCCATATGTCATTGCCCTGTTTAAGCTCTATGTATACACTTACTATACATGTTCTCTCCTATACACAGCTGTTGAGACAACAAACAGGACAGAGTGAGTGATTAACTGGTGGGTGGCTGTCTGTCTGTCTGTGCCTCAGTCAGTCAGTACCTGGATTAATGAGGCTGCAGCCGGGATCTGTCTGTTGAAATGTTTCTGTCTCTGTTTCTGCTGCACCTTCAGAGCAAAGCCCGAGCCCAGTATACCCTGGAGAGATAAAGAGAGAGAGATACAGCGAGAGAGAGAGAGAGAGAGAGAGAGAGAGAGAGAGAGAGAGATACAGCGAGAGAGAGAGAGACAGAGAGAGACAGAGAGACAGAGAGAGATATAAAGAGAGACACAGAGAGAGAGAGACAGAGAGAGAGACAGACAGAGAGATAAAGAGAGAGAGAGACAGAGAGATAAAGAGAGAGACACAGAGAGAGAGACACAGAGAGAGAGAGATAAAAAGAGATAAATTATAATCTCATTTAGGATCCCATCAGGTCCGCATGCTTTTTTTCATGCGGACCTGATGGGATCCTAGATACTTCCCTGACATCTGGAACCAAGGACTCATAACACCAATCTTTAAAAACTGAGACAAATCTGACCCTAACAATTACAGACGGATTTGTGTGAACAGTAACCTGGGGAAGGTTTTCTGTAGTATTATAAATGTAAGAGTCCTAAACTTCCTTAATAAGCACAATATCCTGAGTAAAAGCCAAATTGGATTTATACCAAAACATAGAACAACAGATCATATTTACACCCTACACACCCTAATAGATAAACACGTCCACAAAAATAAGACAAAACTCTATTCTTGCTTTATTGACTTACAAAAAGCATTTGATTCTATCTGGCACACAGGACTGTTCTACAAAGTCATTGAAAGTGGTGTAGGGGGTAAAACATATGACATTATAAAATCAATGTACACAGGCAACATGTGTAGCATAAAAATTGGCAAGAAACAAACAGAATAATTTAACCAAGGGCGGGGCCTCCGCCAGGGTTGCAATCTCAGCCCTGTGCTATTTAACATTTACATCAATGAATTGGCCAATATTCTAGAAAAGTCCTCAGCCCCTGGTGTTAGTCTCCACAATTCGGACCTGGGCCCTGACAGTAAACCCCAAAAATACCAAAATAATGATTTTCCAGACAAATTCCAGATCCCAGGGAATAAAACCAAAGTTCTCAATTGGTGCAAAACATATAGAGTATTGCATACAATACAACTATTTAGGTTTAAAAATAAGTTTGACTGGACACCTAAATAATGCAGTGAATGAACTGAGAGACAAAGCACGCAGGGCATTCAATACCATTAAAAAACAAATCCAAATTGAAATACCTATTACAATTTGGCAAAAACTAATTAAATGCGTGATTGTACCAATCGCACTCTATGGCAGCGAGGTGTGGGGTCCACTTACAAAACAAGATTTTACCCACTGGAACAAACATCCCATTGAGACCTTGCACACATAACTTTCTCCTACATGTCCAGAGGAAAACTACAAACAATGCATGCAGGGCAGAATTAGGCCGATATCCACTAATATTAAAAACTCAAACTCAAAAAAGAGCAATAAAGTTTTGGAAACACCTAAAACACAGTGACCCCCTCTCATATCATTACCAAGCCCTGCAATACCAAGAGTTGAGCAAAGATAAGAGTCCCTTCATCCAACTGCTCCAGGGGCTGAGTTCACAAACATGTTCCACTATCACACTGAAGCCTCAGGACCAGGACATCCAATCAATCAGAATTAACCAAATTACAAAACATCTAAAACAAAACTACATTACCTATTGGAAAACACAAACACAAGCACAAAGCAAAATGCAGTGCTATTTGGCCCTAAATCGACAGTACACCATGGCAAACTATCTGACCATGGTGACTGATCAAAACCTCAGGAAAACCTTGACAAAGTACAGGCTCAGCGAGCACAGCCTTGCTATTGAGAAGGGTAGACACAGGAAAACCTGGCTCCCTGTAGAGGAAAGGCTGTGCAACCACTGCACCACAGCAGAACCAGAGACAGAGTTGCATTTCCTGACAAAATGTAAAAAATATAAAACTATCATAGAGTCACTTCCCCAAATTTGAACAAGTAGTCCAGGGCTTTGAGGACCTCTCTGAAATAGAAAGGCTGCCAATCCTTTTGGGGGAAGACATGGACAGCTGTGCGCTGGCAGCATGCTATGTTGCTGCCTGCCACAAGTTGAGGAAGAGTGCCTGACATATTTAATGCCTTTTTTTTTTTCCTATGTTGTTATTTTGTTCTTTGATGTAATTATATATATATTTAAAAAATATATACAGTGGGGAGAACAAGTATTTGATACACTGCCAATTTTGCAGGTTTTCCTACTTACAAAGCATGTAGAAGTCTGTAATTTTTATCATAGGTACTCTTCAACTGTGAGTGACGGAATCTAAAACAAAAATCCAGATGGTCATTGGCAAACTTCAGACGGACCTGGACATCCAGATGGTCATTGGCAAACTTCAGACGGGCCTGGACATGCGCTGGCTTGAGCAGGGGGACCTTGCGTGTTCTGCAGGATTTTACTCCATGACGGCGTAGTGTGTTACTAATGGTTTTCTTTGAGAATGTGGTCCCAGCTCTCTTCAGGTCATTGACCAGGTCCTGCCGTGTAGTTCTGGGCTGATCCCTCACCTTCCTCATGATCATTGATGCCCCACGAGGTGAGATCTTGCATGGTGCCCCAGACCGAGGGAGATTGACCATCATCTTGAACTTCTTCCATTTTCTAATAATTGTGCCAACAGTTGTTGCCTTCTCACCAAGCTGCTTGCCTATTGTCCTGTAGCCCATCCCAGCCTTGTGCAGGTCTACAATTTTATCCCTGATGTCCTTACACAGCTCTCTGGTCTTGGCCATTGTGGAGAGGTTGGAGTCTGTTTGATTGAGTGTGTGGACAGGTGTCTTTTATACAGGTAACGAGTTCAAACAGGTGCAGTTAATACAGGTAATGAGTGGAGAACAGGAGGGCTTCTTAAAGAAAAACTAACAGGTCTGTAAGAGCCGGAATTCTTACTGGTTGGTAGGTGATCAAATACTTATGTCATGCAATAAAATGCAAATTAATTATTTAAAAATCATACAATGTGATTTTCTGGATTTTTGTTTTAGATTCCGTCTCTCACAGTTGAAGTGTACCTATGATAAAAATTACAGACCTCTACATGCTTTGTAAGTAGGAAAACCTGCAAAATCGGCAGTGTATCAAATACTTGTTCTCCCCACTGTATATATTTTTTTATGTATGATACTTTGGCAATATGTACATTGTTGTGTCATGCGAATAAAGTGAATTGAATTGAATTGATAAAGAGAGAGAGATAGAGATAAAGAGAGAGAGAGAGAGAGAGAGAGAGAGAGAGAGAGAGAGAAAGAAAGAGAGAGATAAAGAGAGAGGGAGACAGAGAGAGAGAGAGACAGAGAAAGAAAGAGAGAGACAGAGACAGAGAGAGAGAGAGACATCACAACACTGTGAAAAGGACCTGAAGCTGCACACTGAGGCAGCAGACAACACAGTATTGATGGAAGGCAATATGGTGTATTATGAATTATGTACACATTATGCTATTTAGGTTATTAAGGAGGAAGAGGAGGAGGAGGAAGAGGAGCATGAGGAGGTGGAGGGGTAATTACTGCAGGAAGAGCGAAGAAGGAGATGGCGAAGACACTGAAGCAGGAGGCGATGACCTTCCCTATCCATGTCTGAGGAACCTTGTCCCCATAGCCAATGGTGGTCACAGTCACCTGGGGACACAGACAGTAGAGATGGGATGACACTCTACGTTAGGGAAAACAAGGCAATGTCTCCACACACTGATTTTATTTTTATTCACATGATAAATTCCTAGTATATATTTATAACATTTACATATCCGTGTAAATGTCAACTAAAGAAGTTAAGAGTTTTTAAGGCGTTTCTAATAATGAGCTGCTTGGTTGTAATGAGGTCATTGAACATCGTGCTTTCACAGCTCCTTCAGCTTGGCGATAACAACAAGGTCATGAAGAGAAAGTTCATCAGACTTATTGGCCCCGCTCCATATCTGTCACTATTCACTCAATAGGAATACGATTCTGACTGGGACTAATCCACAGTGAAGGGAGGAATTAGTCCGAGTGGGAGAGAAAAACAAATCCCCCCTTCATTTGCATGTACAATCACTCTGAAAGCTGAGCCAATTGTGACACATTGAGAGAAGCACTTGGCTTACAGTGGAGTGTCTTTGGGGCGCCGTGTGACCATGTGCTGTGCGCTGACACAAAGAGGGTGATGTAAGGTGAGATACTTAAAAGGCTTTGGGAGTAAAGAGGAAGAAGCCGAGTAGGAGGGAGGGAGTGGTTAATCCCCATCTACAAATTGTATGACTAAACAATGGGCCTGACATCAGTGTGGAATAGTCCACTCAACAACACCCCCGCATTCAAACCCCAGGGCCCATTTTTGAAAAGTTATCTATCTGGATTTATCTATCATAGAAACAGAATTAATAGAACGGAAGTCCCCATTCAAGTCAATGTTTTGTCTGTTCTATTCACTGTATTTTTATGCACGTAATCCTATTGGATCGGCGATCCAGATCGATAACTTTCGAAAAACTGGGCCCTGTTGTAAGCGCTGCAATCCAAGTGGGTGGTGAAGCCTCTGCATGTCTTCACACAGGTCAAACACACCATCTTGAGTTCTCACTGGGGCAAGGTCTATTCAAGGTCTTTCTCCCTCTCTATGTGTGAGCGTGTGCCATTGCCATGCCACGCCTGCCATCCTATGGTTCATAGTAAACACCACAGACCCTATGTGTGGCATCACACCATAAATTACATTTGTGTATATGGCACACTGCCTCTCTCTCGGTCTGTCTATCCCTAACCTTCCTGAAATCAATGGCTTTTCTGTCTCTCTCTCCAAACATATTTTCTCAGAGGATGAGCAGAGTGGTCGTGAAGCTCCAGATCAAACATCCTTCCCTGAATGACCTCCGTCTGCTTGGATGGACTGAGTGTGAGAGACGGATGAGAGAAGAGAGGGGGAATATGAATCATGCCATTGGCCTGTGGTCTCTGGGCCCGTCCTACAGCTGTACCTGCACCTGCACATCCCACAGTCCAAAACAAGCTGACAGGGAATACTTTGGGAAACACACACACCACTCTCCAATCAAAATCTCCCTTTACTGCTGGACTAACTGAACTCAGCACACACACACACACACACACACACACACACACACACACACACACACACGCCAGAGTTGAGTGACCAAAGCTATTGGCACGCCATATCACAAGTCTCAAGTTTACAGTCTGTGAAAAACAAAGAAGAGCAAAGCTCCTATCGGGCTGTTTTGTTCACTGTGGGCTACGAGACACAAAAAACTGCTTTTCTTCTTGGTTTCATTGGACACCAAGGACCCCTGAACCGTTCTAACTCTCATCACAAAACAGCTAGTAATCCTGCAATTACAGTTTTAATTAAAGGAACTGACACTTTATAGAGGCAGAGTAAAAGGTCTTTGAGCCAGAGAGCAAAGAGGTGAATGGGGTTTATTGCAAGTCTTTTGTGGTGCACAAGACTATCACAGGTTTCTCATTACCCACAGCCTTACATTCAACTGTTTAATTAGCTGAACTGGAAACTTGAGCCGCCATGGATGGAAACCTGATGGAAACAGCCACAACAGCATGAGCACAACACCATAAGCTGCTTCCTTATAGACTGAGTATTGCACCAACTACTTCACACATCAGCCACAAATGGAAAAATGAACGGTCATTGAGTGTAGATCAACCCAACTAGGGTGGGCAGCATCTTCAAAACTTCCAATAAGAACCCCTGTGTGTTATTGAAGCATTCCAGCTTCAGCATTATTCCTGTGTTCATTGTCTACCTAACTCCTGACACCTTTTGTCTATTTCTCTCAAACAAAACATCTTTCTCTGAGGCTAGCAGTAGCTTTGTGTGTCTTCATGATATTCCAGAACCACTCAAGCTAGAGGGGGACATTGACAGACAGACACACACCACAAAACAACCACAGAGGTGGAAATAGAGGCTGTGGGTTTGATTCCTGCTGGGGTCACATATGCTAAAATGTATACACAAGACACACATAAAAAAAATAAATACAAGGCCACTTTTAGTTAAGTGTCTGCTATATGGCATTACTATGCCTTACCACTCCCCACCACAGGGCATCAGCATAGCTGGAGAAGCCAGTCTTGCCCTCCTCGTCCACAGCATCCTTCTCCGCCAGGTACACAAAGTAGGAGGAGAAGATCAACCCCAGGAAGCCAATGTACAGTGTGGTGATCAGCTCCTACAACAGAGGAAATACACACAGTGTAGACAATGTGTAGATGTTAAATGCATTTCCTGACATTATTTACACATTTTACATTGCAAGTATCAATCAAACTAAAATCTATCCATAACATAAATCATTACAAGACAGAAATGTTAGCAAATGTATTACAAATAAAAAACAGAAAAAATCTAAGTATTCAGACCCTTTGCTATGAGACTCAATTTTGCTCAGGTGCATCCTGTTTCCATTGATCATCCTTAAGATGTTCCTACAACTTGATTGGAGTCCACCTGTGGTAAATTCAATTGACATGATTTGGAAAGGCACACACCTGCCTCTATGCGGTCCCACAGTTGACAGTGCATGTCCAAGCAAAAACCAAGCCATGAGATTGAAGGAGTTGTCCATAGAGCTCCGAAAACAGGATTGTGTCAAGCATTGAATGTCCCCAAGAACACAGTGGCCTCCATCATTCTTAAATGGAGAAATCTTGAAGCACCAAGACTCTTCCTAGAGCTGCCCGCCCGGCCAAACTGAGCAATAGGGGGAGAAGGGCCTTGGTCAGGGAGGTGACAAAGAACCCGATGGTCACTCTGACAGGGCTCCAGAGTTCCTCTGTGGAGATGGGAGAACTTTCCAGAAGGACAACAATCTCTGCAGCATTTCACCAATCAAGCCTTTATGGTAGAGTGGCCAGAAGGAAGCCACTCCTCAGTAAAAGGCACATGACAGCCCGCTTGGAGTTTGCCAAAAGGCACCTAAAGGACTCTCAGACTCTGGTCTGATGAAACCAAGATTGAACTCCTGAATGCCAAGCGTCACGTCTGGAGGAAACCGGGCACCATCCCAACGGTGAACATTTGTCACGGTTCGAAGAGACGGGACGATAAGCAGAGCGTTGGTGGAGCGACATTCCTTTTTATAATAATTTGTTTAACAACCACGTAAACGACAAAACAACAAAAGAGAGACATTTGTGAATACAAACAGACATAGACACACACAAAACACTACACAGAACTAGAAAACATAGATTTGTCAGGCTCTGACCATGGCTATATAGAGAAGCAAAAGGCTTCTCTATGGCCAGAGCCTGACAGTACACCCCCCCCCCCAAAGGCGCGGACTCTGAACACAATTACATGGGGGGAGGGTTAGGGAGGTAAAAAAAAAAAAAAACGGTAGCGGTTCTGGCCCCGGCGAAGTGGACAGCTTCCTCCCTGGCTCTGTTCTGATGACCGGGCCCGGACTGGGCACCGGTGTGGTGAACGGCTCCGGCCATGGAGCGGGGCTGACGACCGGGCCCGGACTGCGCACCGGTGTGGCAGGCGACTCCGGCCATGGAGCGGGGCAGACGACCGGGCCCGGACTGCGCACCTGTGTGGCAGGCGACTCCGGCCATGGAGCATGGCAGATGACCTGGCCCGGACTGGGCACCGGCACAGCGGAAGGCTTCGGTCTGTGGACCATCACGGGAGGCTCCGGGCTGTGGACCATCACGGGAGGCTCCGGAATGTGGACCATCACGGGAGGCTCCGGGCTGTGGAACATCACGGGAGGCTCCGGGCTATGGACCATCACGAGAGGCTCTGGGCTGTGGACCATCACGGGAGGTTGAGTGCGGGGAGCCGGCATTGGGCGTACCGGACTGGGGAGACGCACCGGAGGTCGGTGCGGGGAGCCGGCACTGGGCGTACCGGACTAGGGAGACGCACCGGAGGTCGGTGCGGGGAGCCGGCACTGGGCGTACCGGACTGGGGAGACGCACCGGAGGTCGGGTGCGTGGAGCCGGCACTGGAGGCATCTGGCTGGGAGCACGCACTGGAGGTCGGGTCCGGGGAGCCGGCACTGGGCGTACCGGACTGGGGAGACGCACCGGAGGTCGGGTGCGTGGAGCCGGCACTAGAGGCACCTGGCTGGGCGCACGCACTGGAGGTCGGGTGCGGGGAGCCGGCACTGGGTGTACCGGACTGGAGAGGCGCACTGGAGGCCTGGTGCGTGGAGCCAGCACAGGTGTCACCGGACTGGTGACACGCACTTCAGGGCGAGTGCGGGGAGCCGACACGGGACGTATCGGACTGGAGAGGCGCACTGGAGGCCTGGTTTGTGGAGCCGGCACAGGTGGCACCGGACTGGTGACACACACTTCTGGGCGAGTGCGGGGAGCCGGCACGGGACGTACCGGACTGGAGAGGCGCACTGGAGGCCTGGTGTGTGGAGCCGGCACTGGTTGCACCGGACTGGTGACAAGCACTTCAGGGTGAGTGCGGGGAGCCAACACGGGACGTATCGGACTGGAGAGGCGCACTGGAGGCCTGGTGCGTGGAGCCGGCACAGGTGGCACCGGACTGGTGACACGCACTTCAGGGCAGGTGCGGGGAGCCGGCACAGGACGTACCGGACTGGAGAGGCGCACTGGAGGCCTGGTGTGTGGAGCTGGCACTGGTTGCACCGGACTGGTGACACGCACTTCAGGGCGAGTGCGGGGAGCCGGCACGGGACGTACCGGACTGGAGAGGCGCACTGGAGACTCGGCGTGGAAAGCTGGCACCGAACGACCCGGACTGGGGATGCCCACCGTGGGCACTTTTAACGTCAGCTCCGTCTTCCCAATTCTGCCTAGACAGCTCCACAATCCTCCTATACACTCCAGCCAGGTATTGCTCCTCCTCACTCGACTCAGTCCCCCTTCGATGCTCCTCTCCTTCGCGACCCCACATGGAGAGTGGCACTGGCGCTTCCTCCTTTCGGCCAGACCACCCCAAATTTTTCTTGGGGTTGCCTTCGGGCTGCTCGACATCCAGAGCCCCGATGACAACGCTTTCCTCCTTGTCTCTCCCGTAGCTCTTGGTCACGATTTGGTGGTTCATTCTTCTGTCACGGTTCGAAGAGACGGGACGATAAGCAGAGCGTTGGTGGAGCGACATTCCTTTATATTTTAATTTGTTTAAGAACCACGTAAACGACAAAACAACAACGTTTGAGAGACATAAACCGTGCTGTCAGGCTCTGACCATGGCTACATAGAGAAGGCTTCTCTATGGCCAGACCCTGACAACATTGGTGGTGGTAGCACCATGCTGTGGGGATGTCTTTCAGCGGCAGGGACTGGGAGACTGGTCAGGATCGAGGGAAAGATGAACGGACAAAAATACAGAGAGATCCTTGAGATCCAGCACTGTTGCTACTCTCCCTAGGAGTGGCCGTCCTGCAAAGATGACTGCAAGAGCACAGTGCAGAATGCTCAATGAGGTTAAGAAGAATCCTAAAGTGTCAGCTAAAGACTTACAGAAATCTCTGGAACATGTTAACATCTCTGTTGACGAGTCTACGATACGTTAAACACTAAACAAGAATGGTGTTCATGGGAGGACACCACGGAAGAAGCCACTGCTGTCCAAATAAAACATTGCTGCACGTCTGAAGTTTGCAAAAGAGCACCTGGATGTTCCAAAGCGCTATTGGCAAAATATTCTGTGGACAGATGAAACTAAAGTTGAGTTGTTTGGAAGGAACACGCAACACTATGTGTGGAGAAAAAAAGGCACAGCACACCAACATCAAAACCTCATCCCAACTGTAAAGTATGGTGGAGGGAGCATCATGGTTTGGGGCTGCTTTGCTGCCTCAGGGCCTGGACAGCTTGATATCATCGACGGAAAGATGAATTCACACTTTTTTTTATGCTCCAGACATTTTGCAGGAGAATGTAAGGCTATTTGTCCGCCAATTGAAGCTCAACAGAAGTTGGGTGATGCAAAAGGACAACGACCCAAAACACAGAAGTAAATCAACAACAGAATGGCTTCAACAGAAGAAAATACGCCTTCTGGAGTGGCCCAGTCAGCCCTGACCTCAACCCGATTGAGATGCTGTGGCATGACCTCAAAAGAGCAGTTCACACCAGACATCCCAAGAATATTGCTGAACTGAAATAGTTTTAGATAGGTACTTTATTGATCCCCGAGGGGGAAATTTCTTCAATTTGTAAAGAGGAATGGTCCAACATTCCTTCTGACTTTTGCAGGTTTTATCTGCAACTACAGAAAACGTTTGGTTGAGTTTATTGCTGCCAAAGGTATGTATTTTAAATAAACAGTTTTTACTTTGTCATTATGGGATATTGTGTGTAGATTGATGAGGGAAAAAAAACGATTTAATAAATTTTAGAATAAGGCTGTAACGTAACAAAATGTGGAAAAAGTCAAGGGGTCTGAATACTTTCCGAATGCACTGTATCTCTCTATCATTTCACACAGAGAGAAGACTCTCCCTTTAACTATTGATGTAACACTAAACTCTAAAATTTAGACCCATTGCACATCACAGATAAATAACCCACATCTTCCAGTTAAATATTATTTTATTATAATAATAATAATAATAATAACAAAAAAAAGACAAAGAAAAACTGTTGAGCCTGATTCTCTACTTCCCTCTCCTTATAAAGCCTTGCAGGTCTCAGTGAGAGTGTCAGAGAAATCTGTCATTGCGCACCGGGCTCTGTGGTAATCACTGGTGGTAATGTAGCATGAAAAACATGGATAGATGTCTGCCCATAACCAGACAGGCTAGGCAGAAGGCAGGGAAACTCAAACAGAGCAAGTGCACTAATCCTCTGGAAGAAATGGCAGCAATGTGCACCTATCATCTGACCACAGAGTGTGTCCTTATTTGGTTAAGAAATGTCTAACACTAGTTGTTTTTCCATTTCAAAGCCATGACTAACCTCGTCTTTAGGCATCTCATTTACCTTGCATTTTAATTTTCATCAGTTTGATTGACTGAGGATTTATGAAAAGCCTACTCAAGGTAGAAAGAGTAGATCAAGTAAGATCAAGTAGGATCAAGGTAGATCAAGTCACTCTACTTAAAACAGCATTATGCTCCAGTTGACTTCATGTGAGCACATACTGCACATAATTATGAGATTAAATGACCCCAAGGGATGTAAAGGGATCTCCACCTGTCGATGGAGGAAGACTACAGATCCCAGAAGCCTCCATGTTCCTCCTTGACGATCCACGTGCAGCATGCGTAGAATCTGGAGGAAGCGGATCCCCCTGTAACCATAGAGACAAAAGGCAACCGATGTCAATCAAACCTTAGCCTATAACAATGAGAGAGCCTCCTATAGCTCTAGTCTCTTCCGCCTGTTATACTAAGCAATGACAACACAATTCAGTAGAGACCAATGTATGACACTTTTATTGCACTGTTACTTGTATTATACACAGTACCTGATGGCAGATGTGGCAAACACTTGGCCATTGGAACCTACACTCAGCACTATGACTGAGGCAATAACCACTATCAGATCTGTGTGGGGAGAGACAAAGGACACCATTTGTAATGTATTCTGTGCCCCTACACATTAGCATTGGCATCTAATTCATAATGTTCCAATGTTTAAATTGCCATTGAAAAACATAAGTAGTACTAGTAGAAATAGTAGAAGACATAAAACCATTTAACAACAGTGTCTGTCTGATTGCATGTGGCACAGTTGTGTGAGATGTAATAAAGTAGAAGCCAGGTGCACCTATGATAGATATGGGTTTCCTGATAAAGCTGAGGCGACCCTTGATCCCCACATATTTGCTCCTGCAGCCGGCGGACCAGAGCCGCACCACGTACTCCGTCCCAAAGAACAGCACCAGGACAATCTCCTGTGGACCAGAACAAAAGCCGTTATAGACAACTGTTAGGACAACAGGGCCGAAATGGGAAAGACACACAGCATTCAATAAGTCCATTAAGACTACTGCATTTTACTAAGACTTCTTCACACACTATCTATCTACTATTTCATACTACATTATATGACAGTAATGCGAGTGTTTCTCTATGTCCAGTGCCAAGCTATGCATTGATATCTCAGGCTTGATAAGAGCTTGGTGGGACTGGGTGTGCTGAAAGAGAGAGGCTGAGGTGGTCTGGTGGTGAGGGAGCCATTCACACCGGCCCACCCAGAAAAAGGTTTGATAGCATCTCTGATGACAGAGCATATTGAGCCAGGGTCAAAGGCTCAGTGATTTGAGCGTCATGGCTGTGAAAGCGCCTCAGCAGGATGTGCAGGTAGAATAAATCCTAATGAGCTGAGTTGTGATGGAGCCCTTTACACATCTGTTGGCTGGTTAAAAGACAATGGTCGCAACCATTAGAGAACCTGATAAGAAGGAAAAAAACTCTGAGATCTGATTAAAACTAAACAGCCGGTGGTTGATCCAGCATTATTACAGTAACCATAAATCCCCCAGCCCCACTAGAGAGAGGATGTGGTCCCAATCCCCCCTTCAACAGGGCGGCAGGTAGCCTAGCGGTTAGAGCGTTGGGCCAGTAACCAGTATTCGCTGGTTCGAATACCCGAGCTAACAAGGTGAAAAGACCTGTCGATGTGTCCTTGAGCAAGGCAGTTAACCCTAATATTCTCCAGGGGCTGACCCTGTAGGTAGGCTGTCATTGTAAAATAATAATTTGTTCTTAACTGACTTGCCTAGTTAAATCAAATAAATGTGAACCATTCATGGTTGTCTGGGAGCAAAACAACATTTGAGTGTATGTGTGCGAGCACATATCTTAGAGGTTTGAATGTAGGTGTGACATGACTTGATAAGTCCTAATGAACCAATATATTTTTCATTAGTACCATGTCTCCATAATATTGTGCCACCTAACACTCAGTAATAGCCGTCCCAGTGTTGGTGGTCGTCCCATTGCTTGCTTAAACTGGATTCCCTATCAGTCCCCGCTTATGAAACCTAATTCCAAGGCCCTGCTGCAACAACATAGATACATAGTCACAAAAACAATCCCCTGGCTGTGACTCACCCTATAGACATGTTCACTTACTACTACTGCAGTGACGGTGCCCTTCCTTTCCTCATAAATTATACTGTGGAGTGGATTGGACTGATGTTAGAGGAACAAATAGCACTGTTGTGTAGATTTAGCATACAGTGCATTCGGGAAGTATTCACACCCCTGTGGGAGAAATGCTCACTAACAAGGAATTTAAACAAATTTGTGCACAAAATTTGAGAGAAATACGCTTTTTGTTCATATGGAACATTTCTGGGATCTTTTATTTCAGCTCATGAAACGTGAGACCAACAGTTTACATGTTGCGTTTATATTTTTGTTCAGTATATTTGTGGGTATTCGTGTCTAAAAGTGTCAGTGTCCTTCCAGCCAAGACTACACCTGTCCAGACTGCTACCCAGTGGCCAGCACCTCTAGGAGGCGTTTGTCACCGTGGCTTGTTGTGAGATTTAAAGAAACCCAAGCAAGAGTGGGGACACGTGACACACAGTATGTCCAAATCAGAGTGGAACAGGAACATCCAGGTGTTTAACTGGTTTTGGTTCTTCTCCGTCAAAATAATTGAATTACTACGTAAAAAAAACTGGTGAATTTGGAGAATCAAAACAAATTACAATAAATCCCCAAAATTCTAAAATGTGTCGACCAGAGATTTCAGTGTGATGAAACGTTTGCAGAAAACAGTTGACTTAGCTCATTTAGTAATGTTCCCTAACCTCCTATAACTAGGATGGAGCTGATTCAGAGGTTTTCAATGTGATTTGATGGATTTAAGCTGGATTTGTCTATGTGAAACCCTTTAACGGGGCTCTGTGTTAAAATGGTGAAATGATTATGAAGGCCTGTTTCTGATCAAATGTTTGGTGGTGCCACCGTGCCACACAGCTGTGACATCAGAGGACCTGGAGTAGACTGGAGAACAGGAAATGGATGTCGGTGCGCCCTGCTGAACCTGGCTAGCTTTACTTTGGCAGCCGCCTTGAAAGCCAAATATCCTCAAGGACTAATGTCCTCTGCCATCCAAAACAAGCACGCTCTGATTCATGGATGTCAGCTAACCCTGAAGTGGCTAAGTATAGCCACTCCACGACAAATACGCACCACGATGACACAGACTCTCTCACAAACACCATACACACACACAACATATGCCATACACAAACACAATTACATCACACACACACACACACACACACACACACACACACACACACACACACACACACACACACACACACACACACACACACACACACACACACACACACACACACATATATAAAATGTGGTTGAACAGTTGAGTGTCAAATGTCATCCTTAGGACATTGCCACTTGTTTTCTTTTTTAATGCCGTCTTGTAGGTTTTATAACGTTCATGTTTTGAGTTACAAATGTCTTGTTACAATGTTTTGTTTCTCAAACTTTAAAACGAATGTAACTACTGCTTTAGCTGAAATCTTCTAGCTCTCTGTCTTCTGTTCTACCCACTGGGCTAGTTCTAATGAAGCTGCTGAGAATAGAGTTTCCCTTCCAGGGTGTAAATAACTCAGCAGCCAGTGAATCCTCCAAAGGGCAATGGCCAAATGTTTAGAGAACACTCTGTACACTCCTGTCCTCTGATTGCCCCCACACTGGGGAGGTGTGTGTGTGTGTTTGTTTGTGTGAGTGCGTGTTTATATGCAAAGCCTGTTTGTGAGAAAAATATTATGCAAAGTCCTCATCCTGCCCCATATCAGTATTTCTCTGCCTGTGAGAGTAGGTCTGGTTGTACTGAGTGTAGCCAATAGAATCTACATCAGCCAAATCCCCCAGCAATAAGTTCTAAAGCATGGCAATGACTAAAATACATAGAGTTTCATGTACCTTTATATATCCTTTCCATTTCATTTGAGGTTCACTACTTTTATCATACTGTTGAACACTGAGCTTGAAATCAGATGAATGTAAAATGGCGGTTAGCTTGCTTCCCACTCAAGATGTCCTACTCCCATCATGTGGATGTGGATGGTATTGCAATCCCCCCCAAAAAATCAAAGACTTAGCGAGATGAAATCCATCACAAATCCACTCACCATCCAGAAGAGAGTTCCACTGGCGAAATCGGCATAGTGTTCTATGGTAGACAGGACACTGAAGATAAGGCACACCAGGACCATAAGGAAACTGTGGAGGAAAGAAACAAAGAACAGTCAAACTCAGTTCTCTTACCATCTCTCACATTACATGCTGTATCCAAAGCCCTGATGTTTTCCTGACAAATGATCAGGTACATAGCAGCTGTGCATAAGGCCACACACAATGTTATGTAAGGTGTCTGGTCCTCGAACACAACAAATTCACAGCCACGAGTCTGGAAGTCTAAGTCTGGAATTATTGAGAAATAAACCAAGTGAGACTAGTCCTAAATAATGATATTACTCGCCAACATTTTAGTCTATCTATGGAGGGCCTTAGCCTACAAAAGTGGCAATAGTTATTCTACTTGAAAGCAAGTCTTAAGTTTTGTTAACCAATTGCATCTTTTAATGCAATTAACACCAAAATGAGTGGCAACTGAGCTGCCACCAACTTGAAGGAGACAAAACCTTGAACTACTGCTGGAGTATTGAAACACATCATCCTGAAACCTTTTGAACATGACATGGTGTGTTGAAACACCACTTAATCAAGTGCTGTGCAACACCTTGCCAGGGACTGGGAGTTCTACCGGAAAAGGTTGGAAACATTATGTTGGTGTTTCGAGTCCTGTGTAGTGCAAAATTAGATACCTTCTTTGTTGGTGTCTTTTCCTCTCTCTAAAGCTTCTAAACACCATTATAATGTTTTGAATCCTGTCTAGTGCAGAATTAGATCTATTTGTCTGAAGTGTCTTACATGCAATAAATGTACACAATTGAACCCGGTCTTCAGTGGGGAGAGGGGTGACGTGTTTAAGCCGGGTGCGTTACCGCTAGGGATCTGCACGACTTGCATTTCTTTTTATTAAGTATATGTTGGTTATGGGTACCCTGGTTTCCATGCCTGCCCATGCGTCGGGCAGTGCTTGGTCCTTACCGCCCTTTGAACCATTTGCATTTCTAAACCGTTGGTTGTAAGAGAAACACTGGTGTTGTGTTTTATGCTGTCTTTTACATGCCCTGAAACCCCAAAAAGGGTTTTCACAACACTCTTAAAAACACCAAAATTCAGAATGAAGAACCACTTTGGGTGTTTCAGAGTACTTAATTTCTATTGTAAAAAACATTCTGTGTATTCAAACACTTACATTGGGTTTACATTCAAACACTCTCCAAACACCAGATCAAAGCGTCGGTGCAGAACCTTGCATGGTTTTATTCGGTGCAGAACCTTGCATGGTGTTTTGAAAACATTCTATTTTTACAGTATATATTAATACCCTCTCAGAGATGGTGTTGGATAGGGGATGGATAGTACTGACTGTACTGTAAGCAGTAAGCGTTGAAACCCCATCCAGTGTCACTGGCCGTTGGAGGGTTGAAGTGAGATTTGTGTTCTGTGTGAAACATGCACATCAGGGATTCCATGAGGATTCTCCTCACACTCTGTGACACATGGGCCAGATGTAGGAACTGCCTTTTGTCTATGGCTTGCCTGTTGTCTTGAAACATGCCTGACTACCACTCTCTAGTTGGATTCTACAGCCACAGCTGTCTCAAGACATTTAACCCACTGAAATGTGCAATACCTATGGTCTACAACGGGTCAAATCCATCTCAAAGGTCCATGACAAAAATTGGATAAGACGTTTCTACATGTTAGTTGTAGTATGAAAAAAATAATTCTAGTAGAATTATAAGGTTATATCTGCAAAAAGATGATTCCGAGATAAATGGATTTACAGTTCCAAGTCATCATAGGGTTGAATGGTGAGATCAATTTTTATCTTGAATTCTTTTTAACTTAACAACATGAATTGGGTACTATATACAGTAGGTAGAGAACATGAACAGAACAAGGCTATTTCAATAACAACATTTTGGACAAAAATGCAAATAGAACCTTAAGAATTCCAAGCTCTCGGTCAGAGAGAGGACTGAAATAAAGCTAATATGTATAAAGGCAATGCTGAATTCCCTGCAGAATTGTAGCTATTGTAAATCCTCTATGAACTGAACCAATGTCCATACAGAACATGGAAGTAGCATTCCAGTATTTAGGCTTTAGGATATGAGGGATATCATCAAACATGTATGGCTCCAACATTTATGTACGGCTCCAACACTCATGTTGGGATTAATAAACACACATATGAGACGAATCATGAAAAGTAAATAAAGCATTTCTATAATCTCAAAATCCCTGTCCTTAGTAGGAGAATATTGTGAACAAAATAATTGTTGTGGTTTGAGCACTAGTGAAAAAATTGGAGAGTGCAGTTACACTCAAATTACATATAATCCCTTAATCCTTTCTCTTGTCATAACAAGGAAGCGTCTTAACTGGATTTTTTTTTTTTTTTTATATGATGACATTGTTGGTCAGGTTATATGCAAGTGTCCAATTCCCCTGAGAAAATGATGTTACGTAGCAGTGTGAAATACTGCATCTATTTTTGCTTGTTTACTCACAAAAATATGTGTACTGTAGGATACTGTGTGGCATTTCCTGTTGTGTTGTTATACCTGCAAGAGTATCAATACAATAAAACACAAATAAAGACACCCTCTGACAGGGCAGTCAAAGCTAGCCTGGGTGCTCTCTTGCCAACTCCTTATGGAATTATCATGGCAAACATTGTAATTTGGCTTGACAATGACAAGGAAGTAGGCAAAAGCACAAACAGATCTGGGACCAGGCTACGTCAAAGCTCTTGAAAGAACAAAATGAAGGTAGCTAGTAAAGTTATAATTTGAGACGACTGAATCCCACGGAAGACAGAACGACCAATCCCTGACCCTAGCAATATCAATAACACTTATCCACTGGAGCCAAATATGTATTTCCAAACCTCTGAGTGGTGTCTGGTAACATCATAAATGCAGAGTACGATATATGAAGTAGTACACAGAGTAAAACCAGACTTCAAGCTCTGAGTGTAGCCAGAGTTCATAAAATCACTCATGTCTAGTACAAAAACAGAAGATCCTAAGAAGTCGAAAAAACAGAATACATTCGCAATTACATAAGACAAACTGCAGTCCTACTTTTAATCAAACTCCAATTGAATAAAGCATCTTTGGGTTTCCAGAAAAGCAGTATGAACTACTATGTATTAGTATTTGTTTTTCATTTATTACACTGTAGCCCTCTGTGATTGTTGTACAGTGTATTATAAATGTACTATTATGATGTGGCAGGTAGCCTAGAGGTCAGAGCGTTGGGCCAGTAACCGAAAGGTTGCTGGATCGAATGAAAACCTGGTGATGTGTCCTTAAGCAAGGCACTTAACCCTAATTTGCTCCAGGGGCGCCGTACTACTATGGCTGTCCCTGTAGGAAGGCCATCATTTTAAATAAGAATTTGTTCTTAACTGACTTGCCTAGTTAAATAAAAGGTTAAATAAAAAATGAATAGCAGCTAGACTGAGGTACTCTGTATTCCTCCTCTGTGTGTATCCTGACGCCCCTGCAGGTATTAGCATCGGGACAAACCAGGTCACAATCATTAGAGAACCTAATTGGATTGATCCAGCAATTATTACAGTTACCGCATATCCCCCAGGGTGCAGCAGTCTCTGCAGTGTAGTCCCAATTCCCTCCTTCAATATGAACCATTCATGGTCCTCCGGGAGCAAAAACAACGTGTGTGTGTGTTGACAAGTGTCAGACTCTGAGACCCTGAATGGCAAAGCTAGGTGGTCTGTCATAATCAGTGGTTCAGTCAGTTGAGCCATTTGGCCAACGTTTGTCACTGTCCATGTAGGAAAATCCATTAATGGCTATCTTCCTGAGAAATGACAACTTATTCCAAATGAGGATTTCTGAATCAGTGTCAAATACTGGATCAGTTTATGTAATGGCAAATATACTGTGATATAAGAAGATAATGCAAGAACCGTGCAAAACGTCTGTGTCCTCAGCTGCTTTAGATCCCTGGTGCTAACACAGTGCAGTGTGTATAGACCAACCGTAAGATTATTAACAGTTTATAATGTGAAAGGTCCAAATGGACCAAAGACCATGACAAAGTCAAGGGTAAAACCACATGGTAGCAAATAGCGTCCTCCACTAGAGTGCAGCATGAGAGGAGTGAGAGGAGATTCTGTGGCTGTCTTCTCTCATCACCAGGCAATTCAGCACAAGATTACTTATTCATGTCCACTGTTTCCAAGTAGAACTATCTGGTGGAAACATTTGTACTAGTTTCTAACACAACTCCACTTCAATTGACTAGATAGCTCAAGTTTACAGAGATCTTTCTAGATGTGACCATACAGTATAGTTTCTAAATAACCTAGTTGGCATGGCACTTGATTCGAAATTAGTTTGGGTATACTACTGTAAAGATCATGATTGAAACATGTTTGAGAGGCTCCTCAATAAAGCCTACCTGTAATTTACAAGCAATGTTGTTATTACTCAACTGCAACAATGTTGTTACTCCTGAATATCTGGGTGTGTTTGGTCTAACAGACCTCCGGTTCAAACCTGCAAGATGACTATGAAATAGACATGCCTCTTCTGATCATAACATCTGACCAGGCTGATGCTTTTGCTCTGAGAAGCAGGACCTCGCCCTACTCTGGATTTAAACTGGATTATACTTACTATACAGTATATGGGTCATTCCACAGAAGTGGTGTAAATTGGGTTTGGGGAAACTTTCAGCACACATGTCTAACCACATATGTCAGGTAGACATATGTGCTACTCACACACTTTGTTTGAATTGCATATTTAAATTATATTTACCTGAATTCCTTACCACCCAACTAAAATGTTCACTACTGAAACATAGTGAAGATTAGACTATTACGGCTGAATTGTATTTATTAAATATTGTATTTACTATAAAATAGTAAAAACATGATTTTGAACCTGATTTTCAAAACCTTTACATTTCATTTAGAGAAATATAATCTCTATTTTTCTCTGTAAAATGTTCAATGTTGATTATATGAATCAATCTTATTGACTGATTGAATTACTTATGCATCTAATTAACTGTTGTTAGATGTTTAAATTATCACTTTACCTAGCTTTACTTTGGCTAAATATCAGGCGTTTTGGAGTTAAGTGTCAATCATAGAGGTAAATAGAGAACTCTTGATGTTTTGGTACAGACATTACCATTGAGGGCTTCCAAAATGTAAAAGTAGTCAAGTGGGTGGGGATTCCTATGATTTGGAAGTGATCAGCTAATGATCAGAGAGCATTGTCTTCTTCAAATTGGGTTGCCTATGGGTTGTAAACCAAAGACTACGGTAATATCCAAGAGCCAAGACCAACATTTATACCAGGACATTGGTCCAAAGATCCAGACCCAGAGAGTTGAGACCCTGACAAGTTAAAGACGTAATTTGTGTGGTCTTCAGTGGTCACAAGACCAAGACCACTAGATCAAGAGTCCATGGGCCCTTCCTTAAATTGTAAGAAACTCAAGTAGAGTAAACTTGAGTACAGTACAGTACAGTACAGTACAGTAGAGCACAGTACAGTCGAGTACAGTAGAGTTCAGTAGCGTATAGTAGAGTACAGTAGAGTACAGTAGAGTAAAACACTGTACAGTAGAGTACAGTAGAGTATTTTATTACTTGGGGGGGGGCTTATATTTATCCTGTTAATGGAAATGTGTTTATTGCATATCCTAACTCCCCCTGAGACACCCGCAGGGAGTGGTGTCACAGCCAGGGTCACCATTGTACATCGCACCTTGGTCAAGGGCACAGCAACAGATTTTCACCTTGTCGGCGCCGGTATTCGAACCAGCGACAGTTACTGGTCCAACGCTCTAACCTCAAGGCTACAGTACAGTAGGTACAGTAGAGTACAGTAGAGCACATTATACACATCTATGTTTTGGCCAAATAGATGTCAATGTTTGGGCTCTTGGGAGGTTTGGACCCCCTGCTGGCTATGCATCTCAATACTCTACACTATTCCTGAAGTGTGCACTTCAGGAACCCACATGGTGGTCCTCTGTAGCTCAGTTGGTAAAGCATGGTGAAACGCAACTTTAAATGGGAGATAGCCTCAATGGCGGTGGCTCCCAAGGCTCTTCTAAAGAAAGTTGGTGACCTTGTGTTGTCCATTGACAGCTGTTCCATCTGCCCATCCTCCGAGGTCCGTAACCTGGGAGTCATCTTGGATCCAACTCTCTCCTTCGAGCCCCACATCAAGTCCATCACCAAGTCAGCCTTCTTTCACCTCCGTAACATATCCCGGCTCCACCCATCCCTCACAGACCCGGTTGCAGAGACTCTCATACATGCATTTGTAACATCACGTCTGGACTACTGCAATGGAGTCCTGTTTGGGGTGTCAGGCAAAGCCCTGACCAGGCTCCAGTATGTTCAGAACTCTGCTGCTAGAGTCCTCACACGCACCAAACCCTGGGAACACATCACTCCTATACTGCAACACCTCACTGGCTCCCTATCAAGTTCCGCATATATTATAAGATCCTGCTCCTCACCTACAAGGCCCTACATGGCCTTGCCCCCTCTTACCTCTCCAACCTTATTCACTCACACACCTCCTCTCGTAGTCTCCACTCTTCCAACTCTGGACTTCTCACTGTTCCAAAAATTTGACTTTGTACCATGGGGGACCGGGTACAAAGTCAAACTGCCCCTAAATTGTGGAACTCTCTCCCTTCAGTCACTCGCAACTCAGACTCAAGACTGATTTGTTCAGGCTAGCTTTTCCAATGGCATAGCCTGGTCTTAATTTAGCTCTGGAAGTGCAACGTGCAATGTAATTTATTGTTTTTATATCGGTGAATATTTTTTTTACTTGAATTTTGTTGTACAGTGTCCTTGGGTTTTTTGAAAAGCGCTTTTAAATTTAATCTATTATTATTATTATTAAAAAATTTGGGTTGTGACCATTTCGGTTTGGACAATTTTTACTTATTTTGGACATTAAAGAATCCCCATAGCTAAGATATTGCTGGCCATCTTTCATTTGGACATATGCTCATCCCAGCAAACATTTATTTTTATACCAAAACCATACTTGATATATTAGAAGTTCGGTAGTGACACTTAAAAATACAGTTGAAGTCGGAAGTTTACACACCTTAGCCAAATACATTTAAACTTAGTTTTCACCATTCTTGACATTTAATCCTAGTAAAAATTCCCTGTCTTAGGTCAGTTAGGATCACCACTTTATTTTAAGAATGTGAATAATAGTAGAGAGAATGATTTAATTCAGCTTTTATTTGTCACATTCCCAGTGGGTCAGAAGTTTACATACACTCAATTTGTATTTGGTAGCATTTCCTTTAAATTGTTTAACTTGGGTCAAACGTTTCGGATAACCTTCCACAAGCATCCCACAATAAGTTTGGTGAATTTTGGCCCATTCCGACGGACAGAACTGGTGTAACTGAGTCAGGTTTGTAGGCCTCCTTGCTCGCACACGCTTTTTCAGTTCTGCCCACAAATGTTCTATAGGATTGAGGTGATAAAGGAATTTGTATGTTTAATGTTAATGACTAAGATGTTTCACCCTGAAACTGTGTAATGTGTAAGATGTATTAGAAATTACATAGACAATGTTTAGAATGTTACTATTTGGTAAATGAGTCAGGATGTAGTTCTTAGGCTAGCAGGAGATTAGCCATAAAAGTTTACCACCCTCATCTATCAGAGTGGGGGTCTTGTCCCTGAGGTGGGTAAACATTAGCAAGGGATGCCTTTGAGGGGAGTGACCTGAGATAACAGGACAGTGTCTTTGAAGGCAGACCCTGAGGACAAAACAGGGTGGGGGCTTGACTGTGACTGGATGGTATAAGTGTTTTGTGTTTTTTCTTTCGGGAGAACGTTCTCTGAATAAAACCTGACCATTGTAAAGCTGGAGCTCTCTCTGTATTATTTAAACAAACTGAAGAATTTACAACCTTCAGGATACAGATAGAGTTAAAAAGTTCATTTAGAACATTGGAATAAAAATATTTGTGACAGGAGGTCAGGGCTTTGTGATGGCCACTCCAATACCTTGACTTTAAGTCCCTATGCTTGGTGTCATTGTCCATTTGGAGGACCCATTTGCGACCAAGCTTTAACTTCCTGACTGATGTCTTGAGATGTTGCTTCAATATATCCACATAATTTTCATTCCTCATGATGCCATCTATTTTGTGAAGTGCACCAGTCCCTCCTGCAGCAAAGCACCCCCCACAACATGATGCTACCACCCTCGTTGGGATGGTGTTCTTCGGCTTGCAAGCCTCCCCCTTTTTCCTCCAAACATAACGATGGTCATTATGGCCAAACAGTTCTATTTTTGTTTCATCAGACCAGAGGACATTTCTCCAAAAAGTACGATCTTTGTCTCCATGTGCAGTTGCAAACCGTAGTCTGGCTTTTTTATGGCGGTTTTGGAGCAGTGGCTTCTTCCTTCCTGAGCGGCCTTTCAGGTTATGTCGATATAGGACTTGTTTTACTGTGGATATAGATACTTTCATCTTCTCCTTCAGCATCTTCACAAGGTCCTTTGCTGTTGTTCTGGGATTGATTTGCACTTTTCGCACCAAAGTACGTTCATCTCTAGGAGACAGAACGCGTCTCCTTCCTGAGCGGTATGATGGCTGCGTGGTCCCATGGTGTTTATACTTGCATACTATTGTTTGTACAGGTGAACATGGTACCTTCAAGCATTTGGAAATTGCTCCCAAAGATGAACCAGACATGTGGAGGTCTACACACTTAGGTGATTTCTTCTGATTTTCCCATGATGTCGAGCAAAGAGACACTGAGTTTGAAGGTGGGCCTTGAAATACATCCACAGGTACACCTCCAATTTTTCAAGCTGTTAACTTAGTGTATGTAAACTTCTGACCCACTGGAATTGTGATATTGTGAATAAGTGAAATAATCTGTCTGTAAACAATCGTTGGAAGAATTACTTGTTTCATGCACAAAGTAGATGTCCTAACCGACTTGCCAAAACTATAGTTTGTTAACATAAAATCTGTGGAGTGGTTGAAAAATGAGTTTCAATAAATTCAACCTAAGTGTATGTAAACTTCCGACTTCAACTGTACATTATTATTTACCAACTTGCTCACAAATGAGACAGGACCCGAGGGGCAGAGCTGTGGTGCAATGACATTCCTTTTATTAGGCAAAAAAACCCAAATCAACAAAAGGAGAGACCGCGACCATGAACAAGTGTGCACCAAAGGAACACGAACACACACGCACCCACACACAGGTGGGAAACAACTTAACTTAAATAGGCTCCCCCATTAGAGATAATGCGGTGCAGCTGCCTCTAATTGGGGACCAATTCCAAACTAGGTCTCTGGACACTAAACCTGAAAACCAAAGATTTTCGAACATAAATCTTTACAGTTTGCAGACAGACTATTCCACCATGTGGCCATGCTGGAGAGGGGTGCTATCTCATCACCTGGGGATATGTGTAGGGGTGTGGCTTAAGGCACATTCCTTCTACAGTCTTTTAAAGTGTGTTTCAAATCAAATCAAAATCAAATCAAATTGTATTTGTCACATTTTCCGAAAACAATAGGTGTAGACCTTACCGTGAAATGCTTATTTAAATGCCCTTAAAAAAATACATTAACATTGACCAACTTGCTTGCAAATTTTCTCCTAAATGTTTGTAGACAGACTACTCCGCCATTTGGCCATGCTAACTCATCACCTGGTGATATTTGTAGGGGTGTGGCTTAAGGCACATTCATTCTACAGTATTTTAAAGTGTGTGTTTCAAATCTAGTCACCTCAATAGAAAATCTAAATCAAATCAAATCAAATGATATTTGTCACATGCGCCGAATACAACAGGTGTAGACCTTATCGTGAAATGCTTACTTACAAACCCTTAACCAACAATGCAGTTCAAGAATTAGACTGAAGTACCAGGCAGTGATGCAACCGGTCAGGATGCTCTCGATGGTGCAGCTGTAGAACTTTATCAGGCTCTGGGGACCCAAGGCAAATCTTTACAGTCTCCTGAGGGGGAAAAGGCATTGTAGTGCCCTCTTCACGACTGTCTTGGTGTGTTTGGACCATGATAGTTTGTTGGTGATGTGCACACCAAGGAACTTGAAACTCTTGACCCGTTCCACTACAGCCCCGTCGATGTGAATGGGGGTGTGTTCGGACCTCCTTTTCCTGTAGTCCAGGATCAGCTCCTTTGTCTTGCTCACATTGAGGGAAAGGTTGTTGTCCTGGCACCACACAGCCAGGTCTCTGACCTCCTCCCTATAGGCTGTCTCATCGTTGTCTGTGATCAGGCCTATTGGAGTGGGTCTAGGGTTTCCGGGATGATAGGGTGGATTTGAGCCATGACCAGCCTTTCAAAGCACCTCATGGCTACTGACGTGAGTGCTACGGGGCGGTAGTCATTTAGGCAGGTTACCTTCACTTTCTTGAGCACAGGTACTATGGTGGTCTGCTTGAAACATGTAAGTATTACAGACTCGGTCAAGGAGAGGTTGAAAATATCAGTGAAGACACTTGTCAGTTAGTCCGCGCATGCTCTGAGTACACGTCCTGGTAATCCGTCTTGCTCATATCACCTACGGAGAGCGAGATACACAGTTGTCTGGAACAGCTGGTGCTCTCATGCATGCTTCAGTGTTGCTTGCCTAGAAGTGAGCATAAAAAGCATTTAGCCCGTCTGGTGGGCTCGCGTCACTGGGCAGCTCGTGGCTGGGTTTCCCTTTGTAGTCCATAAGTGACATCAAAAGTGGGGACAGCATTTTTCAGAGAAAGCGGTTTAAAAATAAACAAAATGTATAATTAGATCAGTATCATGCAATGTAATAATAGAACAATTCAATATGTTCTATTGAAATAATAGTGTTTAAAAATTTATTTATTTTCAAACATGAAGTTTAGGACAGCTACCTCAATAGAAATATAAAATAAAAATAAAATGTTACTTGTCACATGCACCAAATACAACAGGTGTAGACCTTACTGAGAAATGCTTACTTACCAACAATACAGTTAAGAAAATATTTACTAAATAAACTAAAGTAAAACATTTAATAAAAAGTAACACAATAAAATAGCAATAACGAGGCTATATACAGGGGGTACCGGTACCGAGTCATTGTGCGGGGGTACAGGTTAGTCGAGGTAATTTGTACATGTAGGTAGGGGTAAAGTGACTATGCATAGATAATAAACAGCCAGTAGCAGCAGTGTGAAAACAAAGTAAATAGTCCGGGTGGCCATTTGATTAATTGTTCAGCAGTCTTATGGCTTGGGGGTAGAAGCTGTTAATGAGCCTTTTGGACCTAGACTTGGCGCTCCGGTACTGCTTGCCGTGCGGTAGCAGAGAGAACAGTGTATGACTTGGGTGACTGGGGTCTTTGACAATTTTTTCCTCTGACACCGCCTAGTATATAGGTCCTGGATGGCAGGAAGCTTGGCCCCAGTGATGTACTGGGGTGTACGCACTACCCTCTGTAGCGCCTTACGGTCAGATGCCAAGCAGTTGCCGTACCAGGTGGTGATGCAACCAGTCAGGATGCTCTCGATGGTGTAGCTGTAGAACTTTCTGAGGATCTGGGGACCCATACAAAATCTTTTCAGTCTCCTGAGGAGTAAAAGTCTTGTCGTGCCCTCGAGCCCGACTGTCTTGGTGTGTTTGGACCATGATAGTTTGTTGGTGATGTGGGCACCAAGGAACTTGAAACTCTAATAGGTGTATAAACAATTACTTTGTAGTACTATATTAATTTAACAATATCAAGGTTTTTCTTGATCAAAAAGGGGCTTAAGTGGTGGGTGTGGCATGGGGTGCGGTTGGACGGTTGCCATTGCTAATGCTGTGTTCTTTTGCTCAAACATAATAACAAAATATATACTGCTAAATTCATTGTTTTGGGAATTTGTATTTCTCCCTGACTGTCCAGTTTTTATTTTGGTGATTGTTAGTTCTCAAATATTGTATTCAAAAAATATATACATAGTTTAGATGTGGTTTTAGTCAAGGATTTCAATGGCATAAAAATCTCTGAATATGTTTGTTATTGCCTTGGATTGAATTAGAACACATCATGATGTAAATAAACATCCTTTTTTTTATATATATATATAGTTTTTGGGGGGATGGGACAGCAATTGACATTGACTTCTGTAGAATCACCCATACAGTATATAGCATCCACAGCAACAGAAAAATCATCCTGACTTACTTATCTAGTGCATCATATATAGAGAAAAGTAAATACATCTACATCTACTCTAGCTGAAAATAATGGAAAGACCATCAGAGATAAGCAGCATCAGGTCAAAAACATGGTTGTATCAGTTGTGTATATTATTACCTGAATATGCACTTCCTTCAGAAATAAAATCAGTTGGGGGTGGATTATCTTGGCAACAAGACCACAGTGCCAGTGCCATTGGAAATCTGAAGAGAACGTGAGAAGCTTGGCAAGCCACGGATCAAAGGAGCCTGTGGTCTTAGGGGCTGAGTGAGGCTGAGGTAACATTTGCCTTATCTCCTGTGTAAGATAATGTTATATAAAAGACTCAGATCTACTCGATCCTTATTCAACAGAGATCCGGAGTGTCTGTTCTCTGTTGAGGCAGCAGTGCCTGCTGACTGCACTGCATGACATTGCATAAGACTCTTTATGGACACCTGTCCCAGTACGCTGTGGGTAGCCAGAGGGATTTCAACCCTACTGGACTATGTTTACAGTATCTGTGTGTATGTGTGCTCGTCTGAGAGAGAGACAGAGAGTGTTTACACTATGCATGTCTCTGTACCTGTCATTATGTGCGCGCCTGTGAGTCTATGTCCGTGTGTCCGTGTGTGGCCCAGGGATGGATGTAATTGCCGGGCTGATATTGTGACGTGAGTCGAGTCTGTTTCGCCTCCGTCTCTGGCTGAGGCATTGAACTACGTAGTGCCCAGTGGGACACCGTCCCTGGCCTGGCTCTGGCTTTGACCTCAGCAGTGAAAGATAGGGCTGGAAACGCTGGCAGCCGGACACACAACCACTCACGCCTCTCTGCCTATCTACAGTATCTGTGTCATCGTAATGAAGAGCAGGCCTATTAAGCCTGTCATGGCTGCTGCACACAGCCCTTAATGTACCCTTATTTTCTCTCCTCTCCTGTCTCTCCTGGAAGGCCTGATATAGAAGAGCAGAGCGGAGATGAGGCCTAGCAGAATCATTAATACCCATCGACAAGTAAGAGTTACTTAAAGGAGCGTCAGCGAGGACCAATCAGAAGGGTTTCATTTTGTACGAGTCCAGGGGTTCTCAGGTTCTCTCTGTGTGAGTGGGAAACATTATAGCCTCAATTACTGCTGGGGAAGATTATCATCAGAGAGGCCAGGCTACACACACACAACAAACAGAGTGGGGAGGAAAACAAGAGCTGGATGACTCAATGCTGTTTCCATTCACATCGTCATGCCAAGTCACCTATTGAGTCAACCATTCATTCCCCATCATCCCACCATTAAATAAACTGGGATTATGGAATGAAACATGCAACATAGATTTCTATAGCTACAGTACATATTGTATACATGGTTGCAACCGCTTGACCTCAAATTCAACATCCACAGTTTAAAGGGGCAATCTACAGCTGCTACATCCATTTTTGGACTAATATATGAATTGTATATACCCATTGTTCTTGAAGAATATGACGTATTATTGTCTCATGAGTTTAGTTAAGCTTGTTTTACTCCAATGTTTGTAAACAAACTAAATGCAAATAAATATTGTATAGCCTCAAAACATTATTTTTCTTTGCGGGCGTAAACATTTCTCCAGCCTACTCCCTCAGCTTTTTACAGAAAACAGGGGCGGGGACACATTTGTTATTGTCTCAACTGCTGATTGCCCTTTTAAGTCAATATTGGAAGTTGCAATATCAAACCATTTAAAACAGCTATGACATCAAAGGCAACAAACACCTGTTTCAAAACTACTGTAGAGTGCATTCGGAAAGTATTCAGACCCCTTGACTTTTTCCACATTTTGTTACGTTACAGCCATATTCTAAAACTGATTAAATTATTTTTTCCCCTCATCAATCTACATACAATAGCCCATAATGAAAAAGCAAAAACGTGTTCATAGACATTTTTGCAAGTGTATTAAAAATACAAAAATACCAGTCGAGAGTAGTGATGCTAGTCCGGTGGGCGGGTGTGGGCAGCATTCGATTGAAGAGCATGCATTTAGTTTTACTAGCATTTAAGAGCAGTTGGAGGCCTGTGGCACCCCCATAGAGACCGCCAGAGGTCCGGTCAACAGGCCCTCCGATTTGACACACTGAACTCTATCTGAGAAGTAGTTGGTGAACCAGGTGAGGCAGTCACTTGAGAAACCAAGGCTGTTGAGTCTGCCGATAAGAATGCAGTGATTGACAGAGTCGAAAGCCTTGGCCAGGTCGATGAAGACGGCTGCACAGTACTGTCTTTTATTGATGGCGGTTATGATATCGTTTAGTACCTTGAGCGTGGCTGAGGTGCACCCATGACCAACTCGGATATCAGATTGCATAGCAGAGAAGGTACGGTGGGATTCAAAATGGTTGGTGATCTGTTTGTTAACTTGGCTTTCGAAGACTTTAGAAAGGCAGGACAGGATGGATATTGGTCTGTAACAGTTTGGGTCTAGAGTGTCTCCCCCTTTGAAGAGGGGGATGACCGTGGCAGCTTTCCAATATCTAGGGATGAACAGGCTAGTAATAGGGGTTGCAACAATTGCGGCATATAATTTTAGAAAGAAAGGGCCCAGATTGTCTAGCCCAGCTGATTTGTAGGGATCCAGGTTTTGCAGCTCTTTCTGAACATCAGCTGTCTGGATTTGGGTGAAGGAGAAGCGTGGGGGGGCTTGGGCAAGTTGCTGCGGGGGGTGCAGAGCTGTTGACCGGGGTAGGGGTAGCCAGGTGGAAAGAAAAGAGAGCAGTCGGACAAGAACAGAGGTGTGTTTGACAGGATCGTGTTGACCTCCTTCTGCCTGCTCTGTGCTCTCAGAGAGACACTCACAGATAGAGAGATAACCAGAGAAGCCAGGCCACAGTGACAGACATCCTCTCCTTTACTTACTGGGGACCAGAACATATTCCTTACAGCCACAAGTACTAGCTGTAAGAGGTGATTTACACTCGTATCCGAAAACGGGAAAATTGTGCACTGATAAACGGCTAAATTGGAATGCAGTGGCTGTACAGTAACATACTCTGCTCTGCGCTTCACAGCGCTGTATGGGTTTTGACTGACAGACGTTCTGAACTTGAGCATGTTGCGCGAGAAGAAGTTGCCCACATCCCTCCCGAAATGTTTAGCAACTCTTGAACATTTTTTGTAGTGTGAGTAACGGAAATGCTGTAAATTAAGAGGACTCTATGTATTTTCAAAGATGAGACGTTGAGGATTATAATATTTAGAGCTTTGATTTCATCCAAGCAAGTGAAACACCTATGAGTCCAAATATGCACTTCACATTTCCATATCATAAAACTCATGTCATATACAGTGTCAACGTTTATGATCACTATGTTTGATGTACAGTTACTAGATGACTTGGCGTCACATCCTGGGTTATTCTGAACAGAATGAGCCTATGTTTGTCTATTGTGAAGAGAATTTGCCAAAGCACATGCACATGAATGAACTCATGACTGCTTTCTATGCAAAATGATGATCTGTTGTGCTGAATTGCATTGTAAAAGCCTAAAACTGTAATATCGTATTTTATAACCAAGCTAGCCATGTTAGCAATAGAACTCACTTTCAAATTTTGTCCACCTAACTTAGATTGTGATTTATAAGCAAACATATTTGGATTGCGTAAACAACAAGTCATTTTGTGATGCACGGGGATGCAGGTTTGTGTTCCAAATAAAACTACAAATGTGTTTAATCTAGTTCCTCAACGGCACAGCTAGGAGAGCTCAAAAAAGCACCTTGTGGTTGAAGACTCTTCTTTAAGTCATAAAAGTGCATTGAAATTACTTAGGAACTGTGCACACATTGGAGGTGTGTGGCCACTTGGAGACACCAGTTAGTCCTTTCACTCAAACTCCTGTAATTTGTTTGTCTTATGTTACACCTACCCCACACTTTCCAGGAATATTCTCATCATGTTACTGAATGTATCCAGAGTATTTTCAGATGTTGTTATCCAGAAATGCAGTGGAAAGTACAGTAAATGTAAAATGCACATAAAATCAACAGTGTAATGTTTGGATTCAGTCTTGTGTCAGGTGAACTGTTGTGGCCTCACCTATGGTCTAATAATTTTCCCATAATCTCCAAACTGTTCCCTTTCAATTGCTTAAGGCATATGATCGTATCCCATGTTATCGAGGTTTGAAACGGTTCTTTTTTGGTCAAATACTATATCTGTTTGGGCTTCTTGCAGCCAATTTGCAGTGTACAAATTATTTCTAACTACCAGTATGTTCCCCCCCAGCCCTAGACTGAATGTAATTTGAGACCCCTGGTTTAGAGGTTTAGATATTCAAAATTATCTGATTTCAATTCAGCTCTGCAAAATTCTCTGGAATTAACTTGACTTTAATTTTCCAAATATAGTTTGATAAAACCTGCACACAGTTATTTTTTGGGGGGATATATTTTTGGGGAACATTTGAAAGCCACAAAATCTGAATAGTTCTAAATCAAAAATGTTAATGTCATTTATAAGGATATATTTCATATTATATTCACAAATGAAGGTAATCTAGGGAAGCAGTCTAGCCCTTTCGCTACCAATATGTTGAAGTGACCAGGATAAAAAGGCAGAGGTACTCACACCAAGAAGTGGTAGAGGAAGCATCTCAATCCGGTGGGTCTCTCTAGGAAGTTGTAGACATCCCCCTGCATGCTAGTCTTCGAAATGTAGGGTCTCTGGAAGTGCTTGGAGCGCAGCCGGCTGGCTGGAGGGAGAGGAGGAGGGTTAGGGCAGCAGGCAGAGGGTCGGCTGTCGATCTGCAGGGCAGGGACCTTTGTGTCCGTCTGTGGGCTGCAAGGAATGTCTGATCCATTATTCACCGCTGTTGGGTCCAGTTCCAGTGGAACAGGAGAGAAGCGTGTACTGTCAGCAGCAGTAGCACTGTCCATGGTGCCCAGTCCCTGGCTCCTATCCGTGGTGCTCATGTCCAGGTTGGTGAGGCTGGTGGCGTCATGACCTTTTGGCTCGAAGGTCTTGGATCCTCCACCACTACCATCATAGTCTCTGTGCGAGCGGTTCAGAAGCTGGAAGGGACGTCCCCGCTTCTCACCCATTCTGCCAAAGAGAATGGTCCTGTTCAGAGGAAGAGGAGGACTGGGTCAAAGGTCAGACCTGAGGTCCAGGTGGGAGGAGATAAACAGCTAACAAAGAGGCACGTCCACCCCAGAGGCTTAAGCACTCTGTGTTAGGTTACATGTGTGACCAGACCAGACCTGCAGAGGAGAAGATGATGAGATCAGAGTGGTTAGATCAAATGGGCAGGGTGTCCACAGTGACAGTTGAACCCTTTAACATAGTACAGTCACCAACCCTGGTCCTGAGAGGGTTGGCACTTTACAGGCTTTCTTTCTGTCCCAGCCCAGCCCGGCACTTAAACCCTTAACACCAACTAATTAAATAATCATCAAGACCTGGATTAGATGAAACAAGGTGTTACTGCTGCACTGACACAAAAGCAGCCACCCTGTAGCTCTCCAGGATCAGGGTTGCTGACCAGAGTAAGGTAACAAGTGTACAGTGTAGACATTGTTAATGTTGTAAATGACTATTGTAGCTGGAAACGGCTGATTTTTTATGGAATTTCTACATAGGCGTACAGAGGCCCATTATCAGCAACCATCACTCCTGTGTTCCAATGGCACATTGTGTTAGCTAATCCAAGTTTATCATTTTAAAAGGCTAATTGATCATTAGAAAACCCTTTTGCAATTATGTTAGCACAGCTGAAAACTGTTGTGCTGATTTCCCCCCTTCGGCATATCAGAACATGACTCTATACTCCTGCTTCCTGTCTACAAGCAGAAACTCAAAGTACCCGTGACGAGCGCCATAGAGAAATGGTCCAAAGAATTGGAGGCTATGCTACAGGACTGCTTTGTTAGCACTGACTGGAAAATGTTCCGGGACTCCGCCGATAGCATCAACGAGCTAACCACTTCAGTCACTGGCTTCATTAGGAAATGTATCACAGATGTTGTCCCCACATTGAAGGTTTGCTGCTTCCCCAATCTAAAGCCCTGGATTAACACTGAGGTTGGTGCTAAACTAAAGAACAGGGCTACCGCACACAAGGTTATCACAGCCAAACCCAAGGCTACGTCTGAGGACATGAACAAGTACAAGAAGTCTTGCTACGACCTCTGCAGAGCCGTCAAAAAAGCAAAAGGACAATATAGGAACAAGGTGGAATCATATTACACAGGCAGGGGCTGCAGTACATTACAGATTACAAAGGAAGGATTCTTGGTCACCTCTCTGACATAGGCCCTTCTACCCCGATTGCTCAGTTTGGCCGGGCAGCCAGCTCTAGGAAGAGTCTTGGTGGTTCCAAACTTCTTCCATTAAAGAATGATGGAAGTTCTTGGGGACCTTCAATACTTGGGGACCTTCAATACATTTTTGGGTATCCTTCCCCAGATCTGTACCTCAACACAATCCTTTTTCTTTCAACCTCATGGCTTGGTTTTTGCTCTGATATGCACTGTCAACTGTGGGACCTTTATATAGACAGGTGTGTGCGTTTCCAAACCATGTCCAAGCAATTGAATTGACGACAGGTGGACTCCAATCAAGTTGTAGAAACATATCAAGGATTATCAATGGAAACAGGATGCATCTGAGGTCAACTTTGAGTCTCACAGCAAAGGGTCTGATAACTTATGTAAATAAGGTATTTCTGTTTTTAATGTTTAATACATTTGCAATTTATTATTTTGTAATGTAACAAAATGTGGAAAATACAGTACAATCATCATATATGCTGCTGCTACTCCATTTATCATATTTCCTGATGCCTAGTCACCCTATACATACAATAACCCTGCACATTGTAAATATGGTATTGAGACTGACGCTGTAACTGACCCTGTATATATAACTTACTTACTTTCTCGTGTTCTTCTTATTTATATATATGTTTGGTGTTTTTGTTCTACTTTACTATATGTTATAGTATTACTGATATTGATTACTGCATTGTTGAGAAAGAGCTTGCAAGAAAGACATTTTACTGTGCTTGTGCGTGTGACAATAAAACATTCAACTTGAATCATGTGTCCAGCCTGAAGCCTGAGAGATCTCTCAGAGGATTCTGGTCCATTAATGTTGCATGGGGAATCGGATGAGGATAGACAGGGGATTACTATTGTAACTATGGATTTGGAAAGGTGTGGCATCTCTATGCATCATCATTACAGCTATCTCCTTTCACATGTGATCTGTGTTTACAACAGCATAACAAGCAGACAATATACTCACAATGTACAAACAGGTAATGGTGATGGATGTCAAGCAGTCCAAGGTTGAGAGGCATGAGCCCACCTGAGTTTGGTGACAGATACAGCGTGTGAGTGGCACCCTGAGCTCTGTGGATCCACTGACAAGACTGAGTATAAACAATGCATGATACAGTCCACAGCCAATGGTACAGACCAGAGGTCACCACACACAAGGTGTACAACACATAGAGAGGATCACAAAAGAGTTTTACCTTAGGTGAGATACCACCCTGATAGCATTGACATTAGGCATAGTCTAGCATGTCCAAGCTCTACCACCTCTCTCTCCCTCTCCTTCTCCTTCTCTTGCATCATCCACCAGAAAAGACAAGTGCACTAATTAGTAGGGGTCAATATAGAGTATTTTCTGGAAATTGAACTGGGTCTGAAAAGTGATGAACTGATTATGGTCACTTAAGCCCTCGGAAACAAGCCTTTGTGGTGGGAGGCTGGAACGTAACAGGAGCTAACAACCCTCCATGTCTGTCCTCCACAGCAGAGAATGTAAAGACAGTCTGGTTTCACAAACACTGCTGCTGTTCCATGTTCATAGATTGAGTTTCTCTGTTGTTTAAGCTACACTGGACAGCCATCAAACACACAATAACTCTGTCAGGCATAGGACTCCTATGTTACCTTCAGTTACAAAGGGATACATGGAAAAATGGACAGGCAAATATATCACTCATTCCACATAGGAATATTATCCTCTTAACCTTACACTGCATCTTTTTAGTTTGGATATTCAAATGTTTAGGTCTAAACATGATTTGTCAATATTTGTCAATATGTTTAAGTGAAGACTGAGGATGTTGGAATTATGATTACAGCACATGGTTTTATGCATACAGTATTTAAACAGTTAAAAGAAAGACAACAGGCCTAAAACTGTGACACTTGTCACGGCTGTCAAGTACAGTATGCTTGTGTTCAGGCTACAGTAGTTGTATTTTGGGCCATCAAACTAGAGTTAACAGATGTGCACAGATCAGATGCTTCAGATGAGCTTTAGAAAAAGGTCTCTGCCAGACATAAGACAAAATACAGAAATATTTGTCATAGAATATTATATTAAGATGTTTTCATTTCAGCTAGTTATTTAAAAAAAAGTCCTAATAGGCCTAAAAATCGACTATACATTTTAATTGTAAAAAATAAATAATTCCAGACAGTTTAGTAGCCTAAATTCCTTTCATGTTAAATACAAAGTCAACCTACCTTTCAGCTGATGACATACAGCTAGCCTATCTTCCCTTCAAAGTGGTATCCAACGGCAGTACTGTTTGGTGCGTATAAATGACAGTGGACACCATGGAAAATGAAACATTAGAATACAGAAACTCAGGTCGTTGTTTCTGTTCCTAACAGCTTTTCTCTGAAGAGTGTCTGTCAGGAACAGGGTAGTGTTGTGTTACTATATGTTAAAGCTGCAGCTGGCGGATGGCAGGATGGCACATGTGGACAGAGCCCGTCATCTTGCGCACAGCGTTTTCCACCTGACGCACGTGACCTCAGTGGCTTAAATAACTTTTTTTTGTGTATCAAACATGAACCAATCAGAAACAGTTACAATATTGTTGAGCTCCTGTAACGTAGTCTAGCCGATAAAGAAGTTCAGACATTCTAAAATAGACCTACATTTTACGAAAATACAGAATAAAACGTGTAATTTATAGGCTTATACGTTCACCATATTGCAATTCATTATCTATACTAAAGGGGGGAACTGATACTCAATGTTGTAGTCATGTTCTATTTCGCAAGCGCTAAACGACTGTCCCTCTCGACTCGCCATAGGTTGACATTGCCTCCTCAAACATGGCTGCACGCACGGTGAAGAAATCTATGTTGTCCTTAGGACAAATACATTGTCACATTTATGGAGTTAATGTGCGTAACCAGTTAAACAGGGCCACATATGCAACGGCCTTGTCTACCAATAATTCTAGTCAAAATAAAGGTGAGTTTCTATGCAATACCGTGCTGTCGCGACGAGGAGATAACTTGCTAGCTAATATGCTAACTAGCTAGCCTGGTCCCAAGACTGTATATGAATCCTGGTCCCAATAGATAGATAGATAGATAGATAGATAGATAGGTACTTTATTGATCCCCCGGGGGGGAAATTTCATTATCAAGCAGCTACAACAAAAACACAGGGCAGGTGCAAAATGCCACAACGAAAGTACACAAAAGACAGATACACGGTACATGATACATAGAGCGGCAGTATGAAAAAAGTATAGAAATACAGGATATCTGGAGTGCAAAAAAAAGCTATAAAAGGACATTGCATAGTATGAGTGGTTGGCTGAATATGTACACTATACATTGGTGGATGTTGGATGGTTAACTATACTATACAGGTTGATGGCAGAGAAATACTTCAGTAGCTAATGCGTATGATATGAGCGAGGGTAATAATAGTTTACTTAATAGACAGACTGGGTAAATGAACAGGTAAGTGAAAATTTTGCATGGTTAAATTAGCTGTACAGTTAGGTATACAGTTATATTTACAGATGAGTGAATACTTGCATGTTTACACAAACTGTACAGGTAAATGACAGGAAGAGATACTTTAATAGCTAAATGTGTGTATGATATCATTGGGGTAATAATAGTAATTCCCTTAAAATACAGTCCTTAGTGCGCAGGGTTTAATTACAGACAACTGCACTTATTGCACATTTGATATACTAAAAGCAATGAGAAAAGGTGCAACTGGCAGGATACTAATATGCATTCCTGAGTGAATGCCTAGGTCCAATAATTACTTACAATATTGCATGTGATATAATATAACAACTGTACATGGGTATGTATATACAGACCTGTATGAATAAGTAGGTCCTGAGTGGATGAGTGCTGACGGAACAGAGTTACTCACGGATGGATGCATAATTGTTAAACTAGGTCCTAGCACCCCAACAGTTCCAGATTATGTTGCCGACGGCACGGCACCCCGGTGAGGCATTATATAGTCTCATAGCCGCCGGCAGGAAGGACCTCCTGTAGCGCTCTCTGGCACACCGTGGTGGGATCAGTCTGTGACTGAAAGAGCTCCTCTGCGTCATAACCATAGCGTGCAGAGGGTGGGTGACGTTGTCCATGATGGCCAGCAGTTTGGCCAGGATCCGTCTCTCCGCCACCTCCTCTAGAGTGTCAAGGCTCATCCCCAGGACAGAGCTAGCCTTCCTGATCAGCTTATTTACCCGAGAAGCATCACCGGCTTTGATGTTTGCTCCCCAGCACACCACTGCAAAAAAGATGGCACTGGCCACCACAGACTGGTAGAAGGTATGCAGTAGTTTACTGCACACGTTGAAGGACCTGAGCCTCCTCAGAAAGTAGAGTCGGCTCTGGCCCTTTTTGTACAGGGCCCCGGTGTTACCAGCCCATTCCAGTCTGTTGTCCATATGGACACCCAAGAACTTGTATGACTCAACCATTTCCACATCCATCCCCTTTATAGGGACTGCAGTCAGTTGTGCCTTGGTTCTCCTGAAGTCCAACACCATCTCCTTAGTTTTGCTGATGTTGAGCTGAAGGTGGTTCTGCTCACACCACAACACAAAGTCACTGATTGTGCTCCTGTACTCCTCCTCCTGCCCAACCCTGATGCACCCTACAATAGCAGAGTCATCCGAGAACTTCTGTAGGTGGCATGTCTCAGAGTTATATCTGAAGTCTGAGGTGTAGAGGGTGAACAGGAAGGGGGACAGGACCGTACCCTGGGGGGCCCCTGTGTTGCTAACTGCCCGTTCTGACACACAGCTCTGTAGTCGCACAAATTGTGGCCTACCGGTCAGGTAGTCCGTGACCCAGGAGACTAAGGGTGCTTCCACTTCCATCCTCCTCATCTTCTCACCCAGTAGCAGGGGCTGAATGGTATTGAAGGCACTGGAGAAGTCAAAAAACATGACCCTCACAGTGCAACCTGCGTTGTCCAGGTGAGAGTAGGCCCTCTGCAGAAGGTAGATGATTGCATCATTTCAATGATGTCTAAGTTTCATAAGTTTCATATAGAAAGTTTGAGACTGCGTACCTAGCTACTAGCATAATTAAGTTGGCTGTATCGTGTTTTTCTGACACAATCGATATCAATTTCAGGCTTTCCTGACAGAGGGAACAGAGGACCTTTCAACCGAAGACCAAGGAGAGAGGTGAGTGGACAACAATGATTGTTTGTAGTAGATGTCTGCATGGGTCCAACAGACCCGAGATACGACCGCTTCCGGGTCCAAAATTCTGACTTGAGTTGGATCTGGGTCGGTTCTGATCTTTCCTCTGTTAGTGTAATGACAACTGCACTTTTTGTGCGGATTGCACATTTTGGTCACAAAACATGTGCATGCTATCTAACCCTATATATCAGGGTTTCCGTTAGGAAAATGTGGCGCCAGACAATTTGACAGATTTTAATTTACCTGCCATTTGAGAAATGTACCGGACCCGTATCCATTGGGTGTGTAACCCATTAGGGTGTCCACTCATGGTGTTCAGAACGTCAAATCAACTTGTGATTATGGCAATTCATAATAACATAGTATGTTGTAACTCCTGTAATGAAGCCTCCAATAAAACGTCAGTTTCAAACATTCGCCAAAATGCAATTCGCGGGGAAAAAGCATTCTAAACACCTCACCTGATGCAAGTGGTATTATGACAGATTCAAATCTCTGTTAGAAACTTAGAAAGAGGGTGAATCTAAAGGATGGGTTGCAAATATGACTAGGATTGTGCCTTTGGATTCTGGAAACCATGTGTTTGACATATTTGATACCATTCTACTCCAGCCATTACCACGAGCCCATCCTCTTCAATTAAGGTGCCAACTGGTGGACACCACATCCATGTCAATAGGAATAACATACATTTTGTCTTCCATTGTGTAAAGACACTATCAAAAACGATTAACACTCAACACAACAAAACCCTGGAGTATTTCATTGTAGTAAATTTGACTCAAAATATACCAAGTATGTTATACTTATAAATATTATTTACATACATATTTTTTTTAATTATCCAAAATGTTACCAGAGGAGAATATTCATAAAGTATTTCAAAATAAGGCTATTTAAATGTTAAAGAGGTAAGAATCGTTGGCAATGTAAAAATGCAAACAACTCTTTAGAGACTATTTCAAAATGTAGATAACCTTTATCAATAACATGTTGTACAGACCAGGCCTGACACAATGTAGGTAACCTTTATCAATAACATGTTGTACAGACCAGGCCTGACACAATGTAGGTAACCTTTATCAATAACATGTTGTACAGACCAGGCCTGACACAATGTAGGTAACCTTTATCAATAACATGTTGTACAGACCAGGCCTGACACAATGTAGGTAACCTTTATCAATAACATGTTGTACAGACCAGGCCTGACACAATGTAGGTAACCTTTATCAATAACATGTTGTACAGACCAGGCCTGACACAATGTAGAAATAGTAGCCTACTTTTACAACTTTTCCGTGAATGCAAGTATTAGAGACCGATAAAGAGAGAAGATGCAAAACACAACTGTTCAGAGACTTTTAAAAAGTCCACTATTTCCCTATAAGATTTGTAGGACAAATACATATTTCACACTGTCACTTTAGTGCACAGGTGTCAAACTCATTCCACAGAGGGCTGAGTGTCTGTGGGTTTTCGCTCCTCCCTTGCACTTGATTGATGAACTAAGGTCACTAATTAGTAAGTAACTCCCACACCTGGATGTCTAGGGCTTAATTGACACTAGGCCCTCCATGGAATTAGTTTGACACCCCTGCTTTAGTGTTTGCATTTAGCCTACAACATGTCATGGAACTTCTGGAAGCACGGCCCCATCCTGCAAAGTGGCACAGAACACGTAGAGCACCCAAAGGAGGTTTCTACACCTCCCACTCTTTGTCCTGCGTCCACTCCGGATACACACCACACACCCTCTCTTGCGCCCTTCAAACTTCACCTGCTTTCAAATTCTGAGTTACAACTTGGTCCACGTGCCCTGGTGCCACACTCTTGGCTCCCCTCTTCCTGCCACTGTAGCCATATCACAAAGTGAATGCACAAGCTGCATTTTGAATGCCTTCAGGGACCAGCGCCTACGGTTTCTTGGAAGGGGTCCCACACACAATGTACGGGGAATATTCTTCTTTGAGTAGGTCAGACAATAAATATCAGCTACGGTGTCACTCCCACTTTCCAAAACTCCGAACGGATCATGGTAAAAAACGGTTTTAGTTACTCTGCTCCTTGGAACTCCCTCCAGACCAGTTTGAAACTCCAAGGTCTTGTTTCTTTGGAGTTTTAAAGTTATTACTCCTATTACTGAGGAATGCGATTGTCATTAGGATTTCATGTTGTGGTACATATGATAGATTTTATCTATGATATTTGCATATCTCTGTATGCGATTGTAATGTTTGTCTACATCTATCATTTGTTTATTGTGTTTCTATGTCTGTAAGTTGTTATAGCTAAGATTTGTCTGAAACGTTCCCCCCCCCCCCCCCCCCCCCCGCTGCTGTCTTGGTTGGACCAGGTCTCTCTTGAAAAATGTATTTTATTTTATATCAATGAGACTACCTGTATAAATAAAGTAGTGCCCTCTAGTCTGCAAATTAAGTGGAATATACATGTACAAAGACAGAAACTGTATGGACAACACAACAACCACATAGTGCCTTCAGAAAGTATTCATATACCCTTGACTTATTCCACATTTTGTTACAGCCTGATCTACACACAATACCTCATAATGACAAAGTGAAAACATGTTTTTAGACATTTTTGCAAATGTATTGGAAATGAAATGCAGAAATCCTGAACGTATTTAGGCTTGCATTAGAAAGGGGTTGACCTACACTTACGCTTTTAATATTTTATGAATTCGTCAACATTTCCAAAAACATAATTCCACTTTGACATTATGGAGTATTGTGCGTTAAGGCTGTAACGCAACAAAATGTTGAAAAAGTCAAGGGGTGTGAATACTTTCTGAAGGCACTGCTTCTACAGCACATTATGGTCCCTGGGGAAAGAGGGGCCCGTCATGAAATCAGCCCAGCTTCTTTACTATTCAAAAACAAGTCATGTGGAATGTATTATCAAGTTTATTCCAAGCTGTATATTGACCAAAAAATTGTGTGTGTGTAAGTTATTTATTTTATAATTGACCCACATACTGTCTCCTTTCCATCTGTTCCCTGTCTCCGTGGTGTGTGTCAGGCGGGTGACCCCAGGACAGACAGGATGCCTGTAGACCAGGACTGGACTGCAGTGTACCCGACCGCTACCCCCTTCAGACAGGGCTCTGTACCACTGCCTGTCCGCATGGGCTTCCCAGTGAAGAGAGGGGTGCCTCCAGAGAAGAAGGGCAACCTGGAGCTCATCAAGGTCAGATGTCTTGATTTACAACTTGGCATGATATCAGAGCTTTTAATGTCAGCATTATCTGGCAATGGGAGGGAAATACATTGTACCATTTTAAAGCTATATATTGTATTGTGCTGTCAGATCATACTGGTTCCACATAATTTACTTGTACAGCAGTATTTCTGTTCTGTGCATTGTAGCTAATTCAGGTGTTCATCAAAACTCTTCTCTTTCAGATTCCAAACTTTTTGCATTTAACTCCAGTAGCCATAAAGAAACACTGTGAAGCTTTGAAACGTAAGTTACAAAATTGCTTCTTGAGTCACACTAATGTTATGTAGCAATAGTATTTAATTGTACTTCTGTTTCTCCTTTCCCTGAAGCGTTCTGCACAGAGTGGCCCTCTGCCCTGGACACGGATGCTAAATGTGATGAGCACTTCCCTGTCAAAGTAGAGAGCAAGGACTACGTATCTGCCGGCACCTCCCTCAGAAACCCATCTGCCCGCATAGTCAACCTCAGAGTGAGTTTGTCTGCCTGTGTTGTAGGCCTATATGGTCTGGGGTTTAGTTTACAGATTAAAATACTAATAGTTAAATTTGACTCTTTGACCTATATTTGACCCTCTACCAAATGCATAGAAAGCGCATGGGTTTCATATTTTGTATAGAAGGCATCTAAATATTCACTAAACAGCTCTCAGCTCATGTCTGGTTGACCTTTCAAGAAAGGCCTCCATTGTCCGCATCTATGCTCTTAAGCATATGAAATGCTGCTCTAACATACTTGCCGCAAATGGAGAACCTATAAACAAAAATGTAGGGAGGGGGTCTTCCTATGTTTACAACGAACAAATAAAGCGTTCAAAGAAAATAACACCCTCCCTACAATCAATTATGGGGGAGATTCGGTAATGCTGTGGGATTGCTTTGGTACCTCTGGTACTGTGTGCAAGACATCATGAAATCAGCAGATTATCAAGGTGTTTTGGAGTGTTCAACCCAGTGTCAAAGTTTTGTATCTGTTGAAAGTTTTCCAGTAGGACAACATAAAAAGCACCCAGGAATGGTTCAAGAAGAGATGCTGGGGTGTTCTGGAGTGGCCAGTGAGGAGTCCAGATCTGAATCACATCCATAACATATGGCGAAGCTGAAAACAGCAGATGGTGGAGGGCACCCCTAAAACATTGAAAAATTAGAGCAGTTTGCTGCTGAAAAGTGGGCCAAATTGCCAGTAGAAAAGGTGCAGCAAGCTCATTGAGGGTTCCAAGAAGCATTTGTTGGCAGTTATCTTGGCCAAAGTTTATAAGCTTCAATACGAGGTCCAATACTAGCATGACAGTATATCCTTGTAGCTGTGTGGGGTAACATACTACAAATGTTTTCCTTGGGGTAAGTTGAGCCAGAGGCAAGTTTATGGCTGTAAGACATTATGGCTGGGATATGAGGTAACAACAGGCCAGCCTATGTTAAGTGTTTATTTCTTTTTAAAGTACAAAGTGTTTGTTAGGTGTTAAGTCTGTGTTTAAACTCAGTTTACTGAATGACACAAGCAGGTATGATTAATGCTGAAGAAAACATAATTCCCCCTCACAGCTGCAGTTCTTGGAATCATTTTAAGCATCTTTTAAGAATAAGTGACTTACCGCTGCAGAGTTACAACATTTAGTGCTTATTATTTCAGTTGTCATAAGTAGGGATGGATGGTTGTATCTATTGTTTTTGTGTGTTGAGGGTTTAATTTTGAAGCAACTTAGGCAAACCAAATAAGCTTCAGTATTATAATGTCAGATTGTGTTTCTGTCCACTCAGCTGAAGCTCTCCAGTCTGAACTTGGATGACCATGCCAGGAAGAAGATGGTTAAACTGGTAGGAGAGAGGTACTGCAAGGACACGGACACACTCGCCATCACCACTGAGAGGTAAGCAGAACCCCCTGTTGTTCAATGTACTATTACAAATATCGACTAATTCCTCTTCATTTAAAAGAGGCTAAATAAGTTGTTGGTTCTTCACTATCTTGATAGAGGTTTTATTTCAAATTGGCCCGTGCTTTCTGATCAATGTTTTTTCTTTTCTTTTCTCGCCATGCCAGCTGCCCTGTGAGACAGCAGAATTATGACTACGCCATGTACCTCCTGACTGTCCTCTATCACGAGTCTTGGGTAAGTGTTTTGCTAGTCCAGTGCCGCGTTCAGACGTACAATTGGATCCCCAGCTCTATTCATGAAATGTCTATCTGCTACGTTCAGTACGTTGCATCTTCTTAAATGTGACCCTGTTCTGTGCCAAAGAGCTTGAGTTTATTTGAATTTTTACAGGGACAGGGCACATTAATCAATGTTTCAGTAAAAGTGCCGGTTTTAGCCAGCCGGCTCATTTTCAACTGCACTCCCTGGGCAGGTTATTAAAAATAATTACAATACAGACAAACAATGAGCAGAGCAACATAGAACAAGCAACACGTAGCACACAGGCCGAGCAATAGCACAAAAAGCAACAAAACAAAATACATAAAAGCAACAGTGTTTCCACAAGCTACAGACAACATGGAACGTGGCAATACACAGCTAGGGATAATGTTCACAAGTCTGATTGGCCATTAGCCGTGTCTTTATTTTCTTTGTGTTGCTTGTTCTATGTTGCTCACTGCTCATCGGTGGTGCAGTTATGTGTGTCTGATGGCAGTGTGTTCCAGACATGGAAAGCTCTCACGGAGAAAGCAGACTGACTAAAGGTGCTTTTCCTTAAGGGAACTATACAGTCACCTCTCATGGCAGACCTTGTGGATCTGCTGCCATGGGTTTGGGTTTTCTGTTTAACAAAGTGGAGGGGGAGGAGCCAGGCCGTTTAGGATCTTGAATTCAAGACATGCGTTGGTGTATTGCACTAGATTTTCCTAACTCAGGAGCACATGCTTTCTGAGGATGTAACAGTGATGATGGCTATTGGGCTTTCTATCAAGCACTTTGAGAGCCTGTTTGTAGACAGACTGAATGGGTTTTAATGTTGTACAGCAAGCTTGGGCCCAACTAGTCAAGCAGTATGTTAAGTGGGGGAGTATCATAGATTGAAAGTACAGTTTTGCTACCTCTGTAGTCAAACAATGTCGTATGAATCGGAAATGAGGAGAATTTGGTTATTTGAGTTACCGTTTTCACTTGCTTTTTAAGAGAGGTTGGAATCAAGTATGATGCCAAGGTACTTAAAATGGGATACCACCTTGAGCTTCTCCCCTGACACATAGACATCTGGTTCAGTAGCATCAGTTGCCCTCTTTGTTTATAACATTTTAGTTTTTTTCACATTGAGGTCACTGAGCCACTTTGTAACCTGGACCATTACAGTAGTGAGTCACTGAGCCACTTTGTAACCTGGACCATTACAGTAGTGAGTCACTGAGCCACTTTGTAACCTGGACCATTACAGTAGTGAGTCACTGAGCCACTTTGTAACCTGGACCATTACAGTAGTGAGTCACTATGCCACTTTGTAACCTGGACCATTACAGTAGTGAGTCACTATGCCACTTTGTAACCTGGACCATTACAGTAGTGAGTCACTATGCCACTTTGTAACCTGGACCATTATAGTAGTGAGTCACTATGCCACTTTGTAACCTGGACCATTATAGTAGTGAGTCACTATGCCACTTTGTAACCTGGACCATTACAGTAGTGAGTCACTATGCCACTTTGTAACCTGGACCATTACAGTAGTGAGTCACTATGCCACTTTGTAACCTGGACCATTACAGTAGTGAGTCACTATGCCACTTTGTAACCTGGACCATTACAGTAGTGAGTTCTTGTGCAGCTTGTTGTTTGCTCTTTGTATGCACATATATCACTGTATAATCTGCATACATTTGAACTTCAGACCCAGTACAGACAGAAGGCAGATCATTAATGTACAGGCTGAACAAGAGGGGCCCCACTATTGACCCTTGGGGCACACCCACATCATAGCTGAGAGTGGGCGACAGATCATTGCTCACTCTGACACACTGGGTTCTACCTTCAAGGTATGATTCCATCCATCTCAAGGCATCTGGGGGGAAAATTTGAACTTAGACAGTTTTGTGATGAGAACCTCATGGTTAACAGTATCAAAAGCTTTCCTTAGGTCTAGAAATACAGCCCCAACAACGCCCCACTTGGTCTATCTTTTACTTTTCCATAAGAACGCAGTTGGCCTTTTCTGTGGAGTGTTTTGCTCTGAAGCAAAACTGCATGGAGTGCAATGTGAAGGGGCTGTTGTTGAGGTGGGCAATCAGTTGCTCGGCTACACACTTTTCAGCAAACTTCGACACCACAGGTAGTATACTAATGGGCCTGTAGTGACTCACGTCAGCAGGGTCACCAGATTTTAAAGATGGCCGTTATTATGGCCGACTTCCAGGCCCTTCCTGACCAATAGATATGTTGGTGACCTTACAAATGGGGCCAATGAGTGACTCTTTGTAGTTTTAAGAAGTACTCAGAAACCTCCATTTATGATGAAGACCGGTTGAGTGTAGACATGATCTTCCACCTAACCTCACCACCCAGCCAATAGGTGGACAATGAGTAGACAAGACGGTCAGGCAGCCAAGTCAATCACTATCCAGAGCATCAGAGACCCATGATGGACTAGGAAAGAGATGCCTGATACCTTAAGCCGACCATAGAGGTAAAGAGCTTGCATAGGGCTTTTAAGTAGAAAGAGAACTACAGTATTTTCTATTGCCTTTCAAGCAAGTCATGAATATTTCAGGAGTTCACTATTCACAAGTACTGCCCCTCCTCGCCAACCCCCAAGTCCTTCTGAGACACTCGTGTGGCTTTTCCATGACCAATGCTCTTCCTCTCTGTCTGTTTTCATTTACAACTACCAAGACCATGCCAATCTAGCTAGCGCCAATGGACTTGATACCTTTCTCTACCCTTGGCGTGAAAGAGAATGCCTGTTTGAGAGCTATGAGTGGTGAATAAGCAGAAGGATGGTATACAGCAGCATTGTCCCACTGGCATTTCCCCTCTAAACAGGAGAAAACAGACACCAGAATAAGATGCTGACCCCGCCACTTTTTCACAGTACGCCAACTCCAACTAACACCTGAGAAATCCACCACCAGGGTCACCAGCACAGGCTGCTTTCACATGAGAGTACAGCCACAAGGGAATTAATGGCTCTCCCGGTTGTGCCTTTGGGAGTTCTCTCACCAAGGCAGCAGGGTTTAGCTGGTAAAAAAGCCTGGGCTTTTTGTCTCTCTGCGAAATGACGTCGGAGCCGGGAAGCGGAACACTGTCCGCTGCCCTTTACATGCACAATGGAAGGCACAGTGCAGCCCGCGGGTCGGTGGAAGCTGGGAGGGGGAACCCATACACCGGTAGTAACGCTAACCCACAAAGAGGCCAATTGTTCGCTGCCGCTGAGGTGATTCTATCTCTTCACTCAGTGAGAAGGACTCTCGACTCTCTGGGCCTGTTTCTAATTCCGCTGTGGGCTGTTGATCCAGGCCAGTGCTCTACTGGGACGTACTACAGTCCTCCACCACAGCAGGAAGTCTCAAATCCCCAAGTCACTATCTAAAATGTCCATTGTTTATCTGAGCGCTCCAGTACTCTGTGCACCATTCCAGTAATAAAACCCACAAATGTCGGCCTCCTCTAACATTGGTCTGTCGACATCACCCGTCTGTCTATCATCACCCTCTTTGGAGACGAAAGCAATGGGAGATATGGAGTCTGTCTGTCGGACCAATGGTCAACCACCTGATCTGTTATACTAAACATTAGGAACACCTTCCTAACATTGAGTAGCACCCCCCCCCCCCGACTGTATCGAAAGTGTTCCACAGGGATGCTGGCCCATGTTGACCCAAATGCTTCCCACAGTTGTCAAGTTGGCTGGATGTCCTTTGGACGGTGGACCATTCTTGATACACACGGGAAACTGTTGAGCTTGAAAAACCCAGCAGCGTTGCAGTTCTTGACAAAAGCAGGTGCGCCTGGCATCTACTACCATACCCTGTTCAAAGGCACTTAAATATTTTGTCTTGCCCATTCACCCTCTGAATAGCGCACATCCACAGTCCATGTCTCAAGGCTTAAAAATCATTAACCTGTCTTCTCCTCTTCATCTACACTGATTAAAGTGGATTTTAAAAGTGACTTCAATAAGGGATCATAGCATTCATTTGGTCAGAATGTCATGGAAAGTGCAGGTGTTTTTAATGTTTTGTATACTCGGTGTAGTTTGATTTGAATTTACAATCAGATGGCTAGATTCTGAATAAAGCTACAGTACAGAATCGGTGTGATTTTGAAATGAACTGCATTATCTCCTTAGCTGCCACTATTTGGCCCAGTGAAGATACTGTAGTGGTATAATAATCCTGACAGTCAGGCTAAGAAGGAGAGGCGAGATCTCTTCTCCAGCCATACCCACCCCACCACCCGGTCTCTTCTCCAGCCATACCCACCCCACCACCCGGTCTCTTCTCCAGCCATACCCACCCCACCACCTGGTCTCTTCCCCAGCCATACCCACCCCACCACCCGGTCTCTTTTCCAGACATGCCCACCCCACCACCCTGTCCGCTGGAGGGGTTGGCCTCCAGCCAGCTTTGATATTGGGGACCATATAGACGTAATGAGGTCCATTAACCCCAAACACCTGGGCTGCAGGAGAGCCTGTGGCGGCCCCTGCTTTAAGCTCCCACACAACGGGCTTTATTGTCCTCTAGGAAATGTGATGGGAGAGAGACCGGCTGTGGTATAGGGACTGGTGAGGAGAGCACCACAGAGGGATGAGGGGCGACCAGGGCACTCAAGGGGTTCCACACACTGCTCTGTCCCCAAACCCACAATCCTAAGAGACCACTTATGTTAACGCGTCACGTACCTCTCGTTATTGTCATGTATTGAGGCATAAACAGAAGAATCCTGTCTGAGCTTATGTGCCGTGCATTCGGAAAGTATTCAGACCCCTTACCTTTTTCCACATTTTGTTACGTTACAGCCTTATTATAAAATGTATTAAATTCATTTTTAAAATCATCAATCTACACACAATACTCCATAATGACAAAGCGAAAACAGGTTTTTAGAATATGTTGCTATTGTATATTTTCAAAAAGATTAATGTCCACGTGTGGTAAATTCAATTGATAGGACATGATTTGGAAATGCACACACCTGTCTATATAAGGTACCACAGATGACAGTGCATATCAGAGCAAAAACCAAGCCATGAGGTTAAAGGAATTGTCCATAGAGCTCAGAGACAGGATTGTGTCGCAGATCTGGGGAAGGGTACCAAAAAATGTCTTCAGCACTGAAGCTACCCAAGAACACTGGCCTCCATCATTCTTAAATGGAAGAAATTTGGAACCACCAAAACTCTTCCTAGAGCTGGCTGCCTGGCCAAATTGAGCAATCGGGGGAGAAGGGCCTTGGTCAGAGAGGTGTTTGTGGAGATGGGAGAACATTCCATAAGGACAACCATCTCTGCAGCACTCCACAAATCAGACCTTTATGGCAGATGGCCAGATGGAAGCCTATCCACATTAAAAGGCACATGACAGCCCGCTTTGAGTTTGCCGGAAGGCACCTAAAGGACTCTGACCATGAGAAACAAGATTCTCTGGTCTGATGAAAGACAAGATTGAACTCTTTGGCCTGAATGCCAAGCGTCTGGAAGAAACCTGGCACCATCCCTACGGTGAAGCATGGTGGTGGCAGCATCATTCTGTGGAGATGTTTTTCAGCGGCAGGGACTGGGACACTAGTCAGGATTGAGGGAAAGATGAATGGTGCAAAGTACAGAGAGATCCTTGATGAAAACCTGCTCCAGTGCGCTCAGGACCTCCGACTGGGGTGAAGGTTCACCTTCCAACAGGACAATGATCTTAAGCACACAGCCAAGACAATGCAGGAGTGGCTTCGGGACAAGTCTGTGAATGTCCAAGAGGCCCAGCCAGAGACCGGACTTGAACCCGATCGAACATCTCTGGAGAGACCTGAAAATATCTGTGCACCAACGTTCCCCATCCAACCTGACGGAGCTTGAGAGGATCTGCAGAGAAGAATAGGAGAAACTTCCCAAATACAGGTGTGCCAAGCTTGTAGCGTCATACCCAAGAAGAATCGAGGCTGTAATCACTGTCAAAGGTGCTTCAACAAAGTACTGAGTAAAGGGTCTGAAGTAAATGTGATATTTATTTGATGTTTTTTTCTTTGCTAAAATTTCAAAAAACATTTTTTATCATTATGGGTTATTGTGTGTAGATTGATGAGGGAAAAGGGCTGTAATGTAAAGAAATGTGGAAAAAGTCAAGGGGTCTGAATACTTTCCAAATGCACTTTAGCTAAAAATGTTGTGCTGTTCCACTTACTCTTTCTAGAAAATGGAGGCATGGGAGTCGGAGAAGACTGTGGCAGACATGGAGGAGTACAGCTGGGAGGACAGCCCCTCTCAGAAGAACGCCCTGTCCACATTGGTCCGCATGCGGGTATTAGGGGAGGGGGAGGGAGAGGCGGTGAGGGAGGAGCTGCTGGGGAGGCCGGAGGTGCAGAAGTACAGGGACTCTGTGACCAGACTGAAGAACGAGGGCGAGAGTGAGAGCAGCATGCACCAGTACAGAGAAGCTGTGAAGAACCTGCTTAACCTCTAATATGTCTTTCTCTTCTATACATGCAGACACACACACACAGGAGTGTGAGCAAGAGCAGTTATCACTTCAGGTCCAATCATGAGACAGTGTAGTCATCAATACCATACAAAGTCATCAATGCAAACACCAGAACTCAACTGCTACACCCTTGTGGTGACCAGTTCAATGTCTAGAGACAAAACTATCATCTGATTTCACCACACACAGCATTTGATGCCTGTAACTGTCTTTTGTGAAATATTTATTGACAATAAATAAATGTACCTCTGTTATATTTCTGTAATACAATTGTCCAATACTAGTTACGCTAAACTGATAGCCTGAAGCAAAAATGTATCCCTTGCATTGTAAATAATAATAAGCTTTCTTTTTCTCAAGTTATGACATTTTGGCTAAGTTCTTACTGCTATTTAAACAAGTTATTTTTACATCACTAGACAGTGGACACATGTTTACTGTATTACCCCTCCCCTTCCTGGCTTCAACCCCACCCCCATCATCTTCTCCCCTCTCTGACCCAGGGTGATGAAGAGAAGTACCCTACTGAAAGGACACATTCAGCGATGGGCCTATAAAAACCACCAAACCCTTCCAAAGAGTTCCTTCTCTGGTCCATGTGGTTCTGGGTCATGTGAAACCCGATGCGCAGGAGAGATGTTCTGGAGGAGAGGAGTGGTGTCAAGATGGGTCCGAGCCTAAGATACACCTCCACTCACACACACCACAGTCCATTTAGCAGCTTACTGTCTCAGAACAAAACTTGGCTTGTTGCAGCAGCTTTTCTTACTTGGAAGCCCCCATCAATGCACTTAAAGCAGAGCAGACACTGGGCACAGTCCATGGAGTTTGGCATCGACATCTGTTTGATTTTGTTCGATCGCATTCAAATGTAGGTCTGCCAAAAAGGGCATACAGTATATTTCTTTAGGCAAATGACCTACAAATGTATCAGCAGATACTGTAAGTCTCAAGCCATTACCTCAATGGTAACCACAATCCTCACAGCAACTTTGGTCTTCAGTTTTGGCATGTACTTCAATTCATTCTCTGTACTAAGTCTACAGAATATAAAATAAGCTCCATGCAGCTCATCTCTCCAAAGCCACTAAAATAAAGCTATACATAAGTAAGATGATAGTGAACTATTTACGCCAGTGATGGTCCTGATCTCTGCTTTTCAGTTTCAGGGTTTTTTCCAGACTAAACACACACAGATTTCGTTTGGAGGGGGAAACAACATTTGCAGGTCGGTGGCAGTGGTTCCCTTTGCTTAATTCATGATTGGTTCAGTTTTCTAGTGGAATAGCATTACTTTACTTTTAAATGTGCAGTTCCTTGTAAAAGCGTTGTTAGTCCCTGTTGTTGAACCCCATAGTTACCTCACGAGCTTTCCCTGACAATGGCATACTTAATGAGGCGCATGGACCCCGCCTTCCCTCTCCAGGTGGTCCTGTACCGCCCCTTCCTCTTCCTTCGACCCCTCCAGCTCACCACCAGCAGCATGGAGCAGCAGCAGCTCAGCAGCACTGTGACGACTGTCACCGCGGCAACCAGCAGGGTGTGGGCCGCCACATGCCACCCTGGGCCCAAACCACCGGGTGAGGGGGACTCCACCCCGCCCTGGCTACCCTGGCCGCCTTCTCCCCCTGCGGCCCCTGTTTGGTTCCTGCCCACATAGCCCTTTGTGTCATTGGGGTCCTGCTTGTTACTGACATCCATGTTGGCTGCGGGATCCAGGGAGGTCAGGGGGCTGGTAGGACTGGTGGTGGTGGCCACCCTGGCTGTGGATGTGGGCTGCTGGGTAGGTGTGGGGGGCTGTTGGGTGGTGGTAGATTCTCTGTGGGTTGATGGATAGGCAGGGATGGTCTGGGCAGTGTAGGGGGCAGGGGCAGTCGTGGTAGGGGTCGGGGGAGTGGTGGTGTGGGCCTGGGTCCCCAGGGTGGACATAGTGGAGGAGGGGGTGGATGTGATGGCGGAATGAGTAGTGCCCTGAGTAGAGCTCTGGGGTGCAGTGGTGGTGGTGGGGATCCTGGCAGTAGGGGCTATGGTTAGAGGCGGGACAGGGGGAACGTGTGGCCGGTTGAACTGGCGCTTGTCTGAGGCTAGGGGCTCTGAGGCATTGACTCTGGTGTAGAGGTGTGGTAACACCCGCACGTTGGAGGTGAAGTACTTTCCAAACACCAACAGGTCTGGATCCACACCTGTGAGACCAAGACAATCAAACGCTGTCAGAGTAGCAGGTGATGAATAATTTCACTGAAGCCTATACCATCTCAATCACTCAATATAAGCTATAACAGTTTATAAAGAATCTGCAATAAGTTAATGATAAAGCTTTGTTTTGTATTTTATTTAGTAGTTATAACCAGTAATAAACATCTATGTTTGGCTTCTTTTAGAATTCATAGATACAAACAGCACTAAAGTACAACTAAATTGTATCCTATGGAGGCTCACCTTTGGTGATGTTGTACAGGATAACGTTGCCTCTGTAGCTTAGGATGCAGCTCTGCAATGTTGGACAGTGCATATGAAAACAGTTCACATTCTCTTGGATGGTGTCATAGTGGAATATCGCCAGGTTACAAGAAACTAGGGAGTTACATAAAAGGTTAATTATCCATCAACGTACCCTGCAACGCAGTAATAAACAGTCACACATGACATGCATATTCATGTCCACCTGGCAGGGCACCTGCAAATAAAAGTATTGTACAAAATTGCCTCCAATGGATCATGAATTAAACTTTTGAGAATAATTTTCAAATGTCGACATTTAAATAATAGTACATTGGATCCTAGTAGGGTGAAACTGATTATATCGCTGCACATCGAATCAATATTCAAAATCCGATACAAAGCTGAACAATTACAGTAAACGTACAATTTCTCGTTAGGCAACAGGTTCGGCTGCATTTCAGAGCTGTCTCTTCTTGGTAATACTTCAGAAGCTGAGCGCCTCTTCTCTGAGATTCCTCAATATCGATGAATATACCAGGGTATTGACGAATCCAACAGTTTTTATAATAAGTAGTCGGCGAACACCTCGATTCCGTGTGATAAACCAAAAGAATCGATAGCAAACTCCATGGAACAGTCATTGCGCGTGTAATATGTCATCAAATCATGATAAAAAAATTTAAGTTGAATAGAGGATCGTGAACATTTTCGGACACATCTGCGAGGTTTCTTGAACTTGGTCGATTGACCGAAATGATGTCGGACTGCTTGCGCCAGCTATGTGTGTCCCAGGTGTGTCACGACTACGTAGGCTACGGGAGGACGAGTTTACGCGGAATCTCTGTGCGTCAAGATCACATTGTTTTTGCGGTTCTAATTGCGAGGCCCGTATGTCTGATCTCTGCAAACTGTTCATGTATGTACCTTACCACTAGCAGGATTATAGGCTTGTCTTTATTAGCAGTTGCGAAGAAAACGTGAAATCGGCTTCATTATGCTTGCCAAGTAGGTGCCTAACGTTCCCATCTGGTTGCTGCTATTCACATTATAGCCTGTAGCGGTGTAGACTATATTACTGACTTTATTAGACTAAACTAAATTCAGTAAACGTTATTTATTTTACCATTATACCGTTAGAAGTTCATCCTACCTCAATACATCATCAGTAAATCCAGACAGACAGGGAATGCCACAACCCATTGTTGCCACTCTCCACAATATCTGTTTTCAGTGGGCATACATATGAGAGAGGATTACCATCATTGTAACTAGCAGCCTAGATTCTTAAGAACTAGATTACGAGACTAAGATATGTTTCTCTCTCACTCTCTTTTGTTCTACTTGTTTCCCATCTATTGTCAGCATGTCTGTGAAACACAGTGCCACATTTTCATTATCCACATCTTGGCCCAGGTAGGGTACTGGCTCACATGTTTGAGGTCCAGCTCTGATGGTGAGGCAGGGAAAGAGTTTCAGCAGTAACAATGACCCATGGAGCCGGGAAGGCTGCCCATAGGGACCTGCCAGCACAGCACAACACAGCCTGAAGCTGGCTTCCGCCCCAGACAGAGACTACAAACCAGCGGGGCAGGCTATAAGAGTCAAAATGAGCTACTTCCACTGGGGTATCATCTGTGAATTGGCAATGATGAAGCTTGTATGACAGGCGCCCAGACAACAAAATGGAACATTGCATAGCAGCCATAGCTGAACACAAATCAGAGATTTCGGAGATGCCTTTAAATGTAAATTATCTCAGGTAATATGCTTGTAGTTGGTTACTCGTAGAAAAATACATGCCATACCATATGGTTCTATCAAAGACGACTTACAATCATACGTGCGTATATTTTCCATATGGGTGACCCCAGCGGGTATCGAACCCACGAACATTCGCGTTGCAAGCGCCACGAACTGATCCACAGAAGACTAGGACCTCGTAAGTAGTCCTGGATGTGGTACACAACGGCATTCACTATATACAAATCTGACTATACTAACGTAAATCATTCAATACACTTTGTATTTGCAATATGGAACCAATTATATTTATGCTTATTAAACGGTCAAACATGTTGAATGTTTAGTATTGCACTTTTATATAGCCCATCAGAGGATCGTTTTGTATATAAGATTTCTAAAATCAGAAGATAAAAGACTGATAATGGAAGATTGTCACAAGAGAGAGAACAGGTAAAGACACTTCAATTAATAAGTTTATCAACATGTATTCTGTTGTGGATAAAACAGAATGTTCATTTATATGAATCGGCCTACTTGAGCATATCGTAAATCATTGCAATCCTTGAGTACTTTTTAGATATGTGTCATTCCTGAAACATCCGTCATTAGGGCTGCAATTAGGGGTTAGTTTATCTGGACCGGTTTACCTCAGTGGGATAAGTTTGGACCGGGTGAAAAGTGATTGCATTCGTTTTGGAACAGGGCTGCCTCCAGGGCGTAAGCCTGGTGGCCCGCTCTGGCCGAAGGCGAAGTCGCTTCAAAACAACAGTGACGTAATTAAGCAAGTGGAGTGATGAGTATTCATCTGTTTTCACATGCAAAAGGAATTGCTTTAGATAAAAACGCTTTATCTGCCTATGAAAACTATTTTGAAAATTCAAACATATGGAAGAGAGATGTATGTTTCTGGAAGATGCACAATGCACCATGCTGACTTGATGACATAAAAGACCGAGCCGCTCAGATTAATGTTTGAGGCATCTCCTCCCTCCCCGCTGTCTTCCGATGACGTGACCGGTTCTACCCAGTTCAGCGTAATAGAGCTGCCTCAATTATATTGTTTCATCATGTGTATCTTTTGATGTTCCATCGGATTGAAGCCTGTGCCACAATTAGGGCAGTAACAGCCTAGATTATCCTCTGTGTGAATTTGTATGCACATTTGTAGATCGTTGCTGGAGCTGCAACTTTTGCCACAACGTCTGTAATTATATTATCTATCCCCTGTGTGGATCATTCTGTGATAGCTCAGAGTTCCATTCAGATTAAATGTTTTGCCACAAAAATGACAGTGATATGATTTCTCCCCTGTGTGAATCCTCATGTGTGTTTTTAGATTTCCATTCTGGTTGAATCCTTGGCACAATGACGACAATTAATTAATTTCTCCCCTGTGTGAATCCTCATTTGCATTTTTAGACGTCAACTCCGAATGAACGTTTTGCCTCAAACGACATGGCTTCTCCCCTGTGTGTGTCCTCATGTGTATTTTCAGATCTACATTCTGATTTAAGTGCAGGGAAAATAGTTTTCCCCTTGGTGGCTTCTCATGTGCATCACCATACTCTTATTGCTGAACCATTTACCACAAAAGCTATCTGCAATGTGAGTTTGGAGGTGATCTTTCATACTTTCCGTGGACTTTGCATGTTTTCCACACAGACCACAAATCTGTTAACTATCCGGGTTTGCACATGTTTAATCAATGAGCCCATGTGATAAAAAGACGTGCTCAAACGTTACTGTCCCAAACAATTTTGGGGTTGAGGGAGTAGCTTTCTCAGGCTCAATAGAATTTCGTCTCCAAGTTCGAATAAGATCCAATCACTTTTGATAACTTTTTTGGGGGTCTCCAACTCAGAATGCAACAATAAGGATAACAGGTGTTGTGTCGGAGATACACTACATGACCAAAAGTATATGGACACCTGCTCTGCGAACATCTCATCAGAAGCTCAGAATCATCTAGAATGTCATTGTATGCTGTAGTGTTAAGATTTCCCTTCACTGGAACTAAGGGCCCTAGCCCGAACCATTAAAAACAATCCCAGACCATTATTCCTCCTCCCCCAGACTTTACAGTTGGCACTATTCATTGGTTCACTTTTTTACACCTTATAGTCAGATTGCTAACAAAAAATAACAACAATGGAGGTGATTGGGCAATTAGTCAAAGTTTGTGGCCAAATCCTCTCAAGTTACCAGTGGCAATTTAAACAACTCTAAGTCATGGACTACAGTTTCTCCTGGCCCATGGACTACTTTCATGGTAAGGAACCATCTGGCTGACTATAAAGTGTAAAAAAAGTTAACTATCTTTTAATTGAATTTACAAATCAACCATTGCAAAAAAGGGCATTAATGGTGAATGATTTCTTTTATTAAACTAAATTTGATCATTTGATGACCTCAAACACTTACTGTTCTTTATGCTTTTGATCTTATATGTGTTGCTTTCCCTCTACAGATGCTGTCATGAAGCGCTTCCTGGATGCAACAAAAGGGACAAGTGGGAACAGTTTAAAACAGTAAAATGGCTAAATTGAGAAGCAATGAAATATATATTTTTTAATGAATAGGATTAAATTACATTTTATTACCATGACAAGTATCACTGAAATAATGCTCCCGTAACATACAGTATATGTTAACACATATTGTTAACATATATTGTGACATATAAGAGACATACAGTGCCTTCAGGAAGTATTCAGACCCTTTACTCAGTAATTTGTTGAAGCACCTTTGGCAGCCATTACAGCCTTGAGTCTTCTTGGTATGACGCTACATGCTTGGCACACCTATATTTGGGGAGTTTCTCACATTCTTCTCTGCAGATCCTCTCAAGCTCTGTCAGCTTGGATGGGGAGCGTTACCGCACAGCTATTTTCAGGTCTCTCCAGAGATGTTTGATCGGGTTCAAGTCCGGTCTCTGGCTGGGCCACTCAAGGATATTCTGAGAATTGTCTCGAAGCCACTCCTGTGTTGTCATGGCTGTGTGCTTAGGGTGGTTGTCCTGTTGGAAGGTGAACCTTCAACCCAGTCTGCGGTCCCGAGTGCTCTGGAGCAGGTTTTCATCAAGGATTTCTCTGTACTTTGCTCCGTTCATCTTTCCCTCGATCCTGACTATTCTCCCAGTCCCTGCTGCTGAAACACATCCCCACAGCATGACGCTAACACCACCATGCTTCACCGTAGGGATGGTGCCAGGTTTCCTCCAAATGTGACGCTTGGTATTCAGGCCAAAGAGTTCAATCTTTGTTTCGTTAGACTAGAGAATCTTGATACTAATAGTCAGAGTCTTTAGGTGCCTTTTGGCAAACTCCAAGCGGGCTGTCATGTGCCTTCCGTCTGGCCACTCTACCATAAAGGTGTGATTGGTGGAGTGCAGCAGAGATGGTTGTCCTTCTGGAAGGTTCTCCCATCTCCACAGAGGAACTCTAGAGCTCTGTCAGAGTGACCATTCTTTGTTTCTTGTTCACCTCCCTAACCAAGGCCCTTCTCCCCCGATTGCTCAGTTTGGCCAGACGGCCAGCTCTAGAAAGAGTCTTGGTGGTTCCAAACTTCTTCCATTTAAGAATGATGGAGGCCACTGTGGGGAACTTAAATGCTGCAGACATTTTTTGGTACCCTTCCCCAGATCTGTGCCTAGACACAATCCTGTCTCGGAGCTCTACGGACAATTCCTTCGACCTCATGACTTGGTTTTTGCTCTGACATGCACTGTCAACTGTTGGACCTTATATAGACAGGTGTGTGCCTTTCCAAATCATGTCCAATTAATTGAATTTATCACAGGTGGACTCCATTTAAGTTGTAGAAACATCTCAAGGACGATCAATGGAAACAGGATGTACCTGAGCTCAATGGAGTATCATAGCAAAGGGTCTGAATACTTAGGTAAATTAGGTATTTATGTTTATACACACATTTGCATTATGGGGTATTGTGTGTAGATTGCTGAGGATTTATTTTATTTCATCCATTTTAGAATAAGGCTGTAACATAACAAAATGTGGATAAGGTACACTTTCCGAAGGCACTGTATATGTAATAAACATTTGAATACTGTGTGTCACACATATATGAGCATATAAGTTAAAATATTTTATGAAATATAAGGGACATATATGAAATAAAAAATGTAATACAACATGTCACACATATGAGCATGTAAGTATTATACATATACTGAAAAATACAGTTGAAGTCAGAAGTTTACATACACCTTAGCCAAATACATTTAAACTCAGTTTTTCACAATTCCTGACATTTAATCCTAGTACAAATTCCCTGTCTTAGATCAGTTAGGATCACCACTTTATTTTAAGAATGTGAAATGTCAGAATAATAGTAGAGAGAATGATTTATTTCAGCTTTTATTTCTTTCATCACATTCCCAGTGGGTCAGAAGTTTACATGCTACCAAATACTAATTGAGTGTATTGCCTTTAAATTGTTTAACTTTGGTCAAACGTTTCGGATAGCCTTCCACAAGCTTCCCACAGTAAGTTGGGTGAATTTTGGCCCATTCCTCCTGACAGAACTGGTGTAACTGAGCCAGGTTTGTAGGCCTCCTTGCTCGCACACGCCTTTTCAGTTCTGCCCACAAATGTTCTATAGGATTGAGGTCAGGGCTTTGTGATGGCCACTCCAATACCTTGACTTTGTTGTCCTTAAGCCATTTTTCCACAACTTTGGAAGTATGCTTGGGGTCATTGTCCATTTGGAAGACCCACTTGCGACCAAGCTTTAACTTCCTGACTGATGTCTTGAGATGTTGCTTCAATATATCCACATAATCTTCCTTCCTCATGATGCCATCTATTTTGTGAAGTGCACCAGTCCCTCCTGCAGCAAAGCACCCCCACAACATGATGCTGCCACCCCCGTTCTTCACGGTTGGGATGGTGTTCTTCGGATTGCAAGCCTCCCCTTTTTTCCTTCAAACATAACGATGGTCATTATGGCCAAACAGTTCTATTTTTGTTTCATCAGACCAGAGGACATTTCTCCAAAAAGTACGATCTTTGTCCCCACGTGCAGTTGGCTTCTTCCTTGCTGAGCGGCCTTTCAGGTTATGTTGATATAGGACTCGTTTTATTGTGGATATAGATACTTTTGTACCTGTTTGCGTTGTCCCATGGTGTTTATACTTGCATACTATTGTTTGTAAAGATGAACGTGGTACCTTCAGGCGTTTAGAACCAGACTTGGAGGTCTACAATCTTTTTTCTGAGGTCTTGGCTGATTTCTTTTGATTTTCCCATGATGTCGAGCAAAGAGGCACTGAGTTTAAAGGTACACCTCCAATTGACTCAAATTATGTCAATTAGCCCATCAGAAGCTTCTAAAGCCATGACATCATTTTCTGGAATTTTTCAAGCTGTTTAAAGGCACAGTCAACTTAGTGTATGTAAACTTCTGACCCACTGGAATTGTGATATAGTGAATTATAAGTGAAACAATCTGTCTGTAAACAATTGTTGGAAGAATTACTTGTGTCGTGCACAAAGTAGAATGTCCTAACCGACATGCCAAAACTATAGTTTGTTAACATGAAAGCTGTGGAGTGGTTAAAAAAAGATTTTTTTTTAAATGTATGTAAACTTCAACTGTGTGTGTGTGTGTGTATATATATATATATATATATATATATATAAATAAACGCAACATGCAACAATTTCAAAGATTTTGCTGAGTTACTGTTTATATAAGGAAATCAGTAAATTTAAATAAATTCATTAGGCCCTAACCTATGGATTTCACATGACTAGGCAGGGGTGCAGTCATGGGTTCAACATGGCCAAGTGCAACATGGCCAATTCGGCCAATGTACTGAATAAATGTACTAGTAAATGTAGAGTGGGAAACTGATTAAAACGTACAAAACATTTAAAAATCCAGAAGGATCCTTTATATGAATCTGCCCACTTGAGCATATCATCAATCATGGCATCTTACTTGTCTCTCCCTTGTGTCAATCCTGAAACATCTGTCACAGCAACTGCAATGATATTATTTCTCCCCTGTGTGGGACTTTCTGTGATATTTCAGATTTCCACTCTGATTGAATGCTTTGCCACAATCAGGGCAGCGAAATGGCTTCTCCCCTGTGTGAATCCGGATGTGTTTCTTCAGATCGCCGCTGGTGCTGAATCCTTTGCCACAAACAGGGCAATGACACGTTTTTTCCCCTGTGTGGCTTCTCATGTGCACTATCAGATTACTGTTCAAGGTGAACCATTTACTACAAACATGACAACAATACCTAGCTGCAATGTGAGTTTGGAGGTGATCTTTCATACTTTCTGTTGACGCCATATGCTTTCCACACACTCCACACAGTGTTTCTTTATCGTTTGTATGAGTTTGAACATGTTTAAATAATAAACCCATGTAATGAAAATACTTGCCACACACCTTACAACAACCAGGAGTAGCATGACCTTGCCTGGGTGATTGCAGATGTGTGGATTTGTTATCCTTAGTGTTGATAAGGGAGCTTTGTCCTTTTACCATCTTTGCTCTCTTTGATTTGTCCGACTTAAAACCTGACGTTCCACCCGTCTCCATACCACTGTCACTTTCACTGTTTTCACTCTGAACTGCAGAACAGTCTGGATTTACTGCAGAGAGGGGCTGAAAGACACTGGTTGGTTCTGATTCTCCGTAGTCCTCTCCACCAGGTTCTGTTTTGATCTGTTCAGTTGTAGTACTGGGTAGTGTGTCTTTCTCTCCATGTCCTTCCTTTTGGGCTTGATAGAAATGTGAGAGCCGAGTTGGGTCCTCATTACAGACACTTTTCACACAGGCAGGAGTGAACATGGAGTCTTTGATATCATGCTCAAGTCCTTTAAGCTGCTCTTCCGCCTGACTGGCTCTATGTTCCTCTTTGATCTGTGTGGGCTCTGGGTCCTCATGCCTCAGACTGGGGCTCCACTCCTGCTCACAGTGCTGCTGCTCAGGGGGAACCTCCAATTCAGAAACAGAGAGACTGAGCTGCTGGAGGTCTGGAGGAAAGGAGAAAGAATGAAAATCAATGCAGACATTATGCAAGGTTTCTCCTAGGATTTTTTCAGTAGTGACTCTCTTGCACACTCACTGGACTCTGCCCACACACACATACTACACCGTCACTCCAACACACTTAGACTACATACGCTCACACACACATGGATATTGACGCCACACACTCACACACGCTGCTGCTACTCTGTTTATTATCTATCCTGATTGCCTAGTCACTTTTACCCCTACCTACATGTACATATTACCTCGTACCCCTGCACATTGACTCGGTACCGGTACTTCTTGTACATAATGTCATTATTGTTATTTTATTGCGTTACTAGTTCCTTTTTTGCAAATTGTTCCTACTTTTGTTGGGAAAGGGCTCGTAAGTAAGCATTTCACAGTAAAGTCTACACCTATTGTTTTCAGCGCATATGACAAATACAATTGGATTTGATGGGTAGGGTGTAGGGGTGCATTGCTGATAGCGTTACTGCAAAGACATGCTAGCTGTTCCCGTAGACTTCCATTAATTGAGCCAGCGACTATCCTTTTAAGTTTCTGCGTGTCTCCACAGAAATATACACTATTGCAGACGACCACAATGGGTTCCACTCAGCTAAAAACAAGAAGAAGTTGGTTTACCTGGAACTAAATGGGTGTCCCAAATAAACTGTCCGTGTGTGTGTGTGTGTGTAATTAATATTAATATCTATCTAATATGTTTTTTGCAGGGGTGGGCCACCACTGCTAAATTAATATAGGGGAAACACTGCATTATTACATTTAGACATACCTGCTACAGGTACACTTCCTCTCAAAAATAGCTATCTTTGGCATTGCTCCTTTTGTTTCATAAAATTAAGGTTGAGTAAGTTTGACAAACGTAATGAGTAACAAACCTGCTCCGTCTTGCTTTATCTCAGGTTGAAGAACAATGTCGAGCAGCCTCTGTAGACGGCCAACTTCCTCCTGATACTCTGCTATAGTTTTTTCAACGACCTCGAATATCTCCTCAGCAGCAGCTGTTAATCTATCGTAGAGAAAAACTCTCAACAACTGTATTTTAGACATATTTAGATGCAAGATGAGTAGCTAACTAGCTGTGTTGTTCTAATCGTCCGAAATTCCGTGACTCGGAAGTACTTTCTTTTGTCAGCAACACTAAAGAAGTACTTCCGGATCACGGAATTTCGAAAAGATGTTCAAAGTAAAAGTCCCTCACGTAATAGTAGACACGTGTCAATAACCTGCATTTATTAATGATATGAAAATTAATTGTCTAAACTTTCACAATTATTCATATTTAGGTGACATTTACATTAAATGTGGTTTATAAAACATGTTCCAAGGTCAAATGCAAATCACTGGAAGCGGAATACATATTGGCTTTTAGAACAAAAACTATTGTTGGTTCCGCAGTAAAAAGTAAGTAGGGAATACTGTAGTCATTTCATGGGGCTCTGCATAATACAGAGTGTTGCATTTATCTTGTACACCTTGTAAGTATTTGTATCCATCATGTGTGAATGTTTCTGTTTGTGTTTACTTTACCTTGTCTGATGCTACAAAATGTTTACATTTCTCAATGCCATCGGGTCAGACTGTATGGTGAATGATCGTTTAGTTACACACAGTAACACATTTATACACTGCATGTTTCCCCTATATCTAAAAAACAGACAGGAAATTGAAACTCGCCTTTGAAAAGACAAAAGGATCCCTGTGCCCAAAGTGCTAAAGTCCACTCCTGAGGAACCAGCATAACTTTGATTTTAGAGAGGAAGGAATTGACGGGAAGTAATTAAGGCTCTTAGCCTCGTTATAACTAATATATTGTTATTTCTAGAGTTGTTATTGTTTTCCTTGTGTGGGGCCAATATCTCAAGCCTATATTGTCAAAAAAGACAATTGACATACAACTTGGCATATACAGTGCATTCGGAAAGTATTCAGACCCCTTGACTTTTTCCACATTTTGTTATGTTTTCCTCTTGAATCTACACACAATACCCCATCATGACAAAGCAAAAACAGGTTTTTAGAAATGTTTGCAAATTTATATAAACGTCCCCCCCCCTGAAATATCACATTTCCATCAGTATTCAGAGCCTTTACTCAGTACTTTGTTGAAGCACCTTTGGCAGCGATTATAGTCTCGAGTCTTCTTGGGTGTGACACATTGGCACACCTGTATTTGGGTAGTTTCTCCCAAAATGTGGAAAAAGTAAAGGAGTCTGAATACTGTACAGTGGGGAGAACAAGTATTTGATACACTGCCGATTTTGCAGGTTTTCCTACTTACAAAGCATGTAGAGGTCTGTAATTTTTATCATAGGTACACTTCAACTGTGAGAGACGGAATCTCTAACAAAAATCCAGAAAATCAAATTGTATGATTTTTTAATAATTAATTTGCATTTTATTGCAAGACATAAGTATTTGATCACCTACCAACCAGTAAGAATTCCGTCTCTCACAGACCTGTTAGTTTTTCTTTAAGAAGCCCTCCTGTTCTCCACTCATTACCTGTATTAACTGCACCTGTTTGAACTCGTTACCTGTATAAAAGACACCTGTCCACACACTCAATCAAACGGACTCCACACACTCAATCAAACAGCTGTGTAAGGACATCAGGGATAAAATTGTAGACCTGTACAAGGCTGGGATGGTCTACAGGACAATAGGCAAGCAGCTTGGTGAGAAGGCAACAACTGTTGGTGCAATTATTAGAAAATGGAAGAAGTTCAAGATGACGGTCAATCTCCCTCGGTCTGGGGCACCATGCAAGATCTCACCTCGTGGGGCATCAATGATCATGAGGAATGTGAGGGATGAGCCCAGAACTACACGGCAGGACCTGGTCAATGACCTGAAGAGAGCTGGGACCACAGTCTCAAAGAAAACCATTAGTAACACACTGCGCCGTCATGGATTAAAATCCTGCAGCGCACGCAAGGTCCCCCTGCTCAAGCCAGCGCATGTCCAGGCCCGTCTGAAGTTTGCCAATGACCATCTGGATGATCCAGAGGAGGAATGGGAGAAGGTCATGTGGTCTGATGAGACAAAAATAGAGCTTTTTGGTCTAAACTCCACTCGCCGTGTTTGGAGGAAGAAGAAGGATGAGTACAAACCCAAGAACACCATCCCAACCGTGAAGCATGGAGGTGGAAACATCATTCTTTGGTGATGCTTTTCTGCCAAGGGGACAGGACGACTGCACCGTATTGAGGGGAGGATGGATGGGGCCATGTATCGCGAGATCTTGGCCAACAACCTCCTTCCATCAGTAAGAGCATTGAAGATGGGTCGTGGCTGAGTCTTCCAGCATGACAACGACCCGAAACCCACAGCCAGGGCAACTAAGGAGTGGCTCCGTAAGAAGCATCTCAAGGTCCTGGAGTGGCCTAGCCAGTCTCCAGACCTGAACCCAATAGAAAATCTTTGGAGGGAGCTGAAAGTCCGTATTGCCCAGCGACAGCCCCGAAACCTGAAGGATCTGGATGGAGGAGTGGGCCAAAATCCCTGCTGCAGTGTGTGCAAACCTGGTCAAGAACTACAGGAAACGTATGATCTCTGTAATTGCAAACAAAGGTTTTTGTACCAAATATTAAGTTCTGCTTTTCTGATGTATCAAATACTTATGTCATGCAATAAAATGCAAATTAATTACTTAAAAATCATACAATGTGATTTTCTGGATTTTTGTTTTAGATTCCGTCACTCACAGTTGAAGAGTACATATGATAAAAATGACAGACTTCTACATGCTTTGTAAGTGGGAAAACCTGCAAAATCGGCAGTGTATCAAATACTTGTTCTCCCCACTGTATATGGTGTCATTTCATGGAGCTCTGAATAAGTGTTGCTGGCATTTTACTCCTCCTATTCCATTGGCCACAATGCAAATCACTGCATATGGAATACATATTGGCTTATAGAGCAAATATTGGTTGCATTTCTCGATTTGGTATTGATATTATATAAGTTCGTAGAAAATACATTGCAACTGTGTGAATGTTCACTTCTCTGTAAATTCCAGACAACTGCTTGTGGATTGCACATTGGGCCAGGTGTGTTCTGGTCATATAAACTTACCTAACCCGTTTTAATAGAATGGGAAGCCCATCCACAATTGTTGGCACATTAGCAGGCAATTAAGTATGCTAAGCAGCCTGTTTTTGTTTGTCTTAGTTTTTTAAAAAGTACTTTCAACTAAGTAATTTCCTCTCTGATAACTTATGTAAAACATAGTCTTGCATGCCATTGTGAGTGTATTCACATTGCTCTCTCATAAGACTGCTCTAGAGAACAAGCACACAAACACCACAACTGGTACTGATTTTTAAAAGGCCAAAACTGTAGATCTTTTCTGGACGCCGCTTCTCGGCGGTGCAAATATGCCTACCCATGAGAACTTTTAAAAATACCTACCACTTCTTTCTAAATGGACCCTATCCCATTTTAAAAAGACCAAGGCTGCAGATCCGGCTTTTCTGGACACTGCTTCTCGGATGTAAAAATAGGCGCCAAAACTCCTACATCCCCAAAATTTCTATTTTTGAGAATGTGGAAACGGTCGATGGAGAATCCAAGAACGACCATGTCTAAGTTGTTTCATTTTGTGACATCATGGAAAGACAGTAGAACATAACTGTATAAATTGTATAAAATGAATGATTAAGTATCAGAATACTTTTGAAAAGATAGACATTTGATTTTAGTCTTTTAATGAGAATGGTTTTTCATGTCCGTTGCCCACTAACTAAGCCTCGCCCCTAATAAGGTCAGAAGAGAGGGTCATTGTGATGGTACCGCCTCTCCAACCAGAGTGCATAAGACTACTCGCTAAGAATTTACCAGTCGACACCAGTCCAGAAAGAACGTGAAGACTTGCTCCACAAGTTTGAAATGGTTACCACTCTATAGACCAGCCAGAGTACAGCGCGAGCTACACGGCTGGAGATGGTATGAACTCTGAACTATCGATCGATCAATACAGAAAGAGAAGTGAATCCTAGACTATAACCTATATCAGTCTGCAGCTGAAAATGTATGTAAATCTAGGACGAGAACACTGACCGACGTGGGCGCATCTACTCAAAGCATCTATTCTAACTGAAACCACCACTACGACCAGAAAGACTCTACAAAGGACAATGGCGAACTCTACTGGGCAAACCAGAGTTTTACATCATAAACTCAACGATTGAAACCAGCAACACGTAAATACGAATTGCAATAAGCGGTTATTAATGGCATGTGTATTTGTATTTGTAAATTGAGAAGAGCGTGGGGCCTAGGATCAAGCCTTGGGGTACTCCCTTGGTGACAGTCAGTGGCTGAGACAGCAGATGTTATGACTTTATACCCTGCACTCTTTGAGAGAGGTAGTTAGCAAACCAGGCCAAATACCCCTCAGACACACCAATAATCCTTAGCTGGCCCACAAGAATGGAATGGTCTACCGTATCTAAAGCTTTGGCCAAGTCAATAAAAATAGAAGAACAACATTTCTTAGAATCAAGGGCAATGGTGACATCATTTAGGACCTTTAAGGTTGCAGTGACACATCCATAACCTGAGCGGAAACCAGATTGCATACCAGAGAGAATACTATAGACCAAGCCAGTCAGTTGATTATTGATATGTTTTTCCAACACTTTTGATAAAAAGGTCAAAATAGAAATGAGCCTAAAACAGTTTGGCCTTCTGGATAGCCTAAGTGCACTTACAGTTGAAGTCGGAAGTTTACATACACCTTAGCAAAATGCATTCTGTCATTGTTCAATTAGTAGGTAAATAAATAATTGAGCCAATTTGTGTATGGATAATTCATCAAAATTAGGGTTTGTGCAGACTACAAGGATTTACGACTTTCAAAATGAGACTGACAGAGGTAAAATCCATTAAATTAATGACTGTTATCACAAGATATAAAAATATCAGAAGAGTTATATTCGGGAAATAGTAACTCTGTAAACAAAATTTTCCTGTGGTGCCCCAACTTCCTAGTTAATTAATGTTTACATGATTAGTTTAAATCACGTAAGAACTAAACCTAGAGAATTGATTTGATAAAATAACAGTCTTCACATTTAATGATAGTCAAGACACGACACTTATCTTGCTGTCACACTATGTGCAACCATGTTGGATCTTGCCTAGCCATATTGTTTCAAGAGGACCACAATGGAAATAAGTCCCAGACTTTATTGTGTTATCCTCAATGATTTTACTCATGTGCATGTATGGCTTTTTCAAGTTTTATGTGTGCTTGTTTTTTTTAAATGGTCGAATTAACTAAACGAAACTAAACACACTAAATATAGGTGCACTAGATATTGCACGCCCAGAAGAGAATCAGGGATGAGAGGCAGCACGTACATCGGCATATATACATTATACTTCGGCACCTAAGTTCTATAAATCAACATGTAATTTATAGGCCTATAGTGTATTGCATTGGAACCAATGAAGTGGGTCGAGTAAAAAGTGTTGCTGGCAGGGCCTAAATTAACTTTAGTCCACCAGCCACTGTGGCAGATTGATGAAAAAATCTACAAGCCACTCAGATCTTTTACCAGACAAAATATTTTTCCACAATACAAATAAAAAATACACCATGCTTTGTAATGTTTCTAAAACAATAAATATATTAGTAAGAAGTAATGTGAAATATTTCTCCGTTTAATTTCATTTTTTGTGACCTTAGTCTTTTAACCACGTGTGTTAGTGTGTGAGATTTGAGTATGGAGTCTCTTTACTATCAGTTGAAGCTGCAGACTCAAACTAACGAAGCAAAACTAAGCTTGTGAACAAAATAATGTCAATATCCAAGAAACACGAGGACAAAATTTTACTTTGTAGACTTTGCCTGTGAAGATTCTCTCAGCACCTTTACCCAGTGCGCACAGCTCCCCTGCCAGGCAGATCCCTTTCTGTGTTTGCAAACATTGCCGCATGAGGGCGGCGTGCGCAAGTTGGTGGCAGAAAAAGGGGGAGTTCTTATAGAACGCCAGCAAAAAAAGCCTCTATTACAGTGGAGGCTGCTGAAGGGAGGACGGCTCATAATAATGGCTGGAACGGCCATGTGTTTAATACCATTCCGCTCCAGACATTACCATGAGCCCGTCCTCCTCAATTAAGGTGCCACCAACCTCCTGTGCTCTATTTACATGTTGCTTATGAGTGCATTTCACACTACTTTTGGATTTTAAGGCTAGTATAAATGTCCTGCTTAATATATTTGTGTCAATTTCAAATCAACTGCATTATACACTGAATAAAAATATAAATGCAACATGCAACAATTTCAAAGATTTTACTGAGTTACAATTCATATAAAAATGTTAGTTAATTTAAATTAGGCCCTAATCTATGGATTTCACATGACTGGGAATACAGATGTGCACCTGTTGGTCACTGATACCTTAAAAAAAAGGTAGGGTGTGGATAGAAAAAACAGTCAGTATCTGGTGTGACCTAATGCAGCACGACACATCTCCTTTGCATGGAGTTGATCCGTCTATTTTAATTTATTTTACCTTTATTTAACTAGGCAAGTCAGTGAAGAACAAATTGGGATAGAAAAATTATAATATATATATATATATATATATAGGACAAAACACACATCACAACAAGAGACACCACAACACTACATTAAGAGAGACCTAAGACAACATAGCATGGCAACAACACAAAATGAAAACAACATGGTAACAACACAACATGGCCGCAGCACAACATGGTAGCAGCACAAAACATGGTACAAACATTATTGGGCACAGACAACAGCACAAAGGGCAAGAAGCTAGAGACAACAATACATCACGTGAAGCAGCCACAACTGTCAGTAAGAGTGTCCATGATTGAGATTTTAAATGAAGAGATGGAGATAAATTATGTGTCCTATAATGAGCATTGGTGGCAAATCTGATGGCCAAATGGTAAGGAACATCTAGCCGCTCGAGAGCACCTTTACTTGACAAACTATAAATTACGCCTCCGTAATCTAACATGGTTAGGGTAGTCATCTGAACCAGGGTTAGTTTGGCAGCTGGGGTGAAAGAGGAAATGATGATAGAGGAAACCAAGTCTAGATTTAACCTTAGCCTGCAGCTTTGATATGTGCTGAGAGAAGGACAGTGTACAGTCTAGCCATACTCTCAAGTACTTGTATGAGGTGACTACCTCAAGCTCTAAACCCTCACAGGTAGTAAGTCCACCGGTGGGGAGAAGGGCATTCTTCTTACCAAACCACATGATCTTTGTTTTGGATGTGTTCAGAACAAGGTTAAGGGCAGAGAAAGCTTGTTGGACACTAAGAAAGCTTTGTCGTAGAGCGTTTAACACAAAATCCGGGGAGGGGCCAGCTGAGTATAAGACTATCATCTGCATGAGCTATGTTGTTGATGTAAATTGAGAAGAGCGTGGGGCCTAGGATCAAGCCTTGGGGTACTCCCTTGGTGACAGTCAGTGGCTGAGACAGCAGATGTTATGACTTTATACCCTGCACTCTTTGAGAGAGGTAGTTAGCAAACCAGGCCAAAGACCCCTCAGACACACCAATAATCCTTAGCTGGCCCACAAGAATGGAATGGTCTACCGTATCTAAAGCTTTGGCCAAGTCAATAAAAATAGAAGAACAACATTTCTTAGAATCAAGGGCAATGGTGACATCATTTAGGACCTTTAAGGTTGCAGTGACACATCCATAACCTGAGCGGAAACCAGATTGCATACCAGAGAGAATACTATAGACCAAGCCAGTCAGTTGATTATTGATATGTTTTTCCAACACTTTTGATAAAAAGGTCAAAATAGAAATGAGCCTAAAACAGTTTGGCCTTCTGGACAGCCTAAGTGCACTTACAGTTGAAGTCGGAAGTTTACATACACCTTAGCAAAATGCATTTAAACTCAGTTTTTCACAATTCCTGACATATAATCCTAGTAGAAATGCCCTATCTTAGGTCAGTTAGTATCACCACTTCATTTTAAGAAGGTGAAATATCTGAATAATAGTAGAGACTGTCACGACGGGGTGTGTAAGCAGACCAAAGTGCAGCGGTGTTGTTGTTCGTTATATCCATTTAATATATAATGATATTATATTATATTATACACAGGTGTGGGACATACAAACATAAGTAGGCTCCTCTAATTGGGGACCCAACACAAAACACCACACAGAACTATATAAACTAGATCTGTCAGGCTCTGACCATGGCTAAATAGATGAGCTAAAGGCTTCTCTATGGCCAGAGCCTGACAGTACCCCCTCCCTAAAGGCACGGACTACCGACCGCAAGACACAAAAACACAATTACATGGGGGGAGGGTTAGGGAGGGAAAATATTGTTGGTGGTGGTTCTGGCCCCGGCGAAGTGGACAGTTTCCTCCCTGGATCAGTTCTGATGACCGGGCCCGGACTGGGCATCGGTGTGGCAGGCGACTCCGGCCAAGGAGCAGGGCAGACGACCGGGCCCGGACTGGGCACCGGTGTGGCAGGCGACTCCGGCCAAGGAGCGGGCCAGACGACCGGGCCCGGACTGGGCACCGGTGTGGCAGGCGACTCCGGCCATGGAGCGGGGCAGACGACCGGGCCCGGACTGGGCACCGGTGTGGCGAACGGCTCCGGCCATGGAGCGGGACAGACGACCGGGCCCGGACTGGGCATCGGTGTGGCAGGCGACTCCGGCCAGGGAGTGGGGCAGACGACCGGGCCCGGAGTGGGCACCGGTGTGGCGAACGGCTCCGGCCATGGAGTGTGGCAGACGACCGGTCCTGGAGTGGGCACCGGCGTGGCGTACGGCTCCGGCCAGGGAGCGGGACAGACGACCGGGCCCGGACTGGGCATCGGTGTGGCAGGCGACTCCGGCCAGGGAGTGGGGCAGACGACCAGTCCTGGAGTGGGCACCGGTGTGGCGAACGGCTCCGGCCATGGAGCGTGTCAGACGACCGTTCCTGGACTGTGCACCGGTGTGACAGGCGACTCCGGCCATGGAGCGGGGCAGACGACCGGACCCGGACTGGGCACCGGTGTGGCGAACGGCTCCGGCCATGGAGCGGGACAGACGACCGGGCCTGGACTGGGCATCGGTGTGGCAGGCGACTCCGGCCAAGGAGCGGGGCAGACGACCGGGCCCGGAGTGGGCACCGGTGTGGCGAACGGCTCCGGCAATGGAGCGTGGCAGACAACCGGTCCTGGAGTGGGCACCGGCGTGGCGTACGGCTCCGGCCAGGGAGCGGGACAGACAACCGGGCTCGGACTGGGCACCGGTGTGGCAGGTGACTCCGGCCATGGAGCGGGGCAGACGACCAGTCCTGGAGTGGGCACCAGTGTGGCGAACGGCTCCGGCCATGGAGCGTGTCAGACGACCGTTCCTGGACTGGGCACCGGTGTGACAGGCGACTCCGGCCATGGAGCGGGGCAGACGACCGGACCCGGACTGGGCACCGGTGTGGTGAACGGCTCCGGCCAGGGAGCGGGACAGACAACCGGGCTCGGACTGGGCACCGGTGTGGCGAACGGCTCCGGCAATGGAGCGTGGCAGACAACCGGTCCTGGAGTGGGCACCGGCGTGGCGTACGGCTCCGGCCAGGGAGCGGGACAGACAACCGGGCTCGGACTGGGCACCGGTGTGGCAGGTGACTCCGGCCATGGAGCGGGGCAGACGACCAGTCCTGGAGTGGGCACCAGTGTGGCGAACGGCTCCGGCCATGGAGCGTGTCAGACGACCGTTCCTGGACTGGGCACCGGTGTGACAGGCGACTCCGGCCATGGAGCGGGGCAGACGACCGGACCCGGACTGGGCACCGGTGTGGTGAACGGCTCCGGCCAGGGAGCGGGACAGACAACCGGGCTCGGACTGGGCACCGGTGTGGCAGGTGACTCCGGCCATGGAGCGGGGCAGACGACCAGTCCTGGAGTGGGCACCAGTGTGGCGAACGGCTCCGGCCATGGAGCGTGTCAGACGACCGTTCCTGGACTGGGCACCGGTGTGACAGGCGACTCCGGCCATGGAGCGGGGCAGACGACCGGGCCCGGAGTGGGCACCGGTGTGGCGAACGGCTCCGGCAATGGAGCGTGGCAGACAACCGGTCCTGGAGTGGGCACCGGCGTGGCGTACGGCTCCGGCCAGGGAGCGGGACAGACAACCGGGCTCGGACTGGGCACCGGTGTGGCAGGTGACTCCGGCCATGGAGCGGGGCAGACGACTAGTCCTGGAGTGGGCACCAGTGTGGCGAACGGCTCCGGCCATGGAGCGTGTCAGACGACCGTTCCTGGACTGGGCACCGGTGTGACAGGCGACTCCGGCCATGGAGCGGGGCAGACGACCGGGCCCGGAGTTGGCACCGGTGTGGCGAACGGCTCCGGCCATGGAGCGTGGCAGACGACCGGTCCTGGAGTGGGCACCGGCGTGGCGTACGGCTCCGGCCAGGGAGCGGGGCAGACAACCGGGCTCGGACTGGGCACCGGTGTGGCAGGTGACTCCGGTCATGGAGCGGGGCAGACGACCAGTCCTGGAGTGGGCACCAGTGTGGCGAATGGCTCCGGCCATGGAGCGTGTCAGACGACTGTTCCTGGACTGGGCACCGGTGTGACAGGCGACTCCGGCCATGGAGCGGGGCAGACGACCTGGCCCGGACTGGGCACCAGCACAGCGGAAGGCTCTGGTCTGTGGACCATCACGGGAGACTCCGGGCTGTGGACCATCACAGAAGGCTCCGGGCTGTGGACCATCACAGGAGGCTCCGGGTTGTGGACCGTCACCGTAGGCTCCGGGCTGTGGATCATCACGGGAGGCTCCGGGCTGTAGACCATCACGGGAGGCTCCGGGTTGTTGACCATCACAGGAGGCTCTGGGTTGTGGACCATCACAGGAGGCTCCGGGTTGTGGACCATCACAGGAGGTCTAGTGCGGGGAACCGGCACTGGGCGTACCGGACCGGGGAGGCGCACCGGAGGCACCTGGCTGGGCACACGCACTGGAGGTCGGATGCGGGGAGCCGGCACGGGAAGTACCGGACTGGAGAGGCGCACTGGAGGCTTTCCACAATATGTTGGGTGAATTTTGGCCCATTCCTCCTGACAGAACTGGTGTAACTGAGTCAGGTTTGTAGGCCTCCTTGCTCGCACACACCTTTTCAGTTCTGCCCACAAATATTCTATAGGATTGAGGTCAGGGCTTTGTGATGGCCACTCCAATACCTTGACTTTGTTGTCCTTAAGCCATTTTGCCAGAACTTTGGAAGTATGCTTGGGATCATTGTCCATTTGGAAGACCCACTTGCGACCACGCTTCAACTTCCTGACTGATGTCTTGAGATATTGCTTCAATATATCCACATAATTGTCCTTCCTCATGATGCCATCTATATAGTGAAGTGCACCAGTCCCTCCTGCAGCAAAGCAACCCCACAACATGATGCTGCCACCCCCGTTCTTCATGTTTGGGATGGTGTTGTTCGGCTTGCAAGACTCCCCCCTTTTCCTCCAAACATAACAGTGGTCATTATGGCCAAACAGTTCGATTTTTTATGGCGGTTTTGGAGCAGCGGCTTCTTCCTTGCTGAGCGGTCTCGTTTTACTGTGGCTATAGATACTTTTGTACCTGTTTCATCCAGCATCTTCACAAGGTCCTTTGCTGTTGTTCTGGGATTGATTTGCACTTTTCCGCACCTAAGTATGTTCATCTCTAGAAGACAGAATATGTCTCCTTCCTGAGCGGTATGACGGCTGCGTGGTCCCATGGTGTTTATACTTGCGTACTATTGTATGTACAGATGAACGTGGTACCTACAGGCGTTTGGAAATTGCTCCCAAGGATGAACCAGACTTGTGGAGGTCTACAATGTTTTTCTGAGGTCTTAGCTGATTTCTTTTGATTTTCCCATGATGTCGAGCAAAGAGGCACTGAGTTTGAAGGTAGGTCTTGAAATACATCCACAGGTACACCTCCAATTGACTCAAATTATGTCAATTAGCCTATCAGAAGCTTCTAATGCCATGACATCATTTTCTGGAATATTCCAAGCTGTTTAAAGGCACAGTGAATTTAGTGTATGTAAACTTCTGACCCATTGGAGTTGTGATATAGTGAATTATAAGTGAAATAATCTGTCTGTAAACAATTGTTGGAAGAATTACTTGTGTCATGCACAAAGTAGATGTCCTAACCGACTTGCCAAAACTTAGTTTGTTAACATGAAATCTGTGGAGTGCTGGAAAAATGAATTTGAATGACTTCAACCTAAGTGTATGAAAACGTCCGACTTCAACTGTTTTTCTCATTTGCCAAGAACAAGAGCCAGTCAGCCTGAGTTTGCCTGTGCAGATCTTTTTGCCAAATGGAATTCTTGAAGTGGAGTAACTCTGCCAGATCACGGTCGAACCAGGGGCTGAACATGTTTTTAATTCTAATTTTCTTAATGGAGGCGTATTTGTTAAGAATACAACTGAAAATATAAAAAAGAAGGTCCAACCGTCTTCCGCAGAGGGGATCAAGCTGATTGTATACCAATTTATCATGAAGGAAGGCTTGCTCATTAAAGTTTTTTAGCAAGTGTCTGACAAATCAGGACAGGTTGTTTCACTGAGCAGCCATTACGGACACAGGCTCTAAAACAGTGATCACTAAGGTCTTTACAGAAAATACCAGACTGATACCTGTCAGGATTATTTGTAAGGATAACATCAAGGAGAGTAGCCTTTTCTGGGTGTTTGGAGTCATACCTTGTGGGATTGGTAATACTCTGAGACAGATTTAGGGAGTCCCATTGCTTTAGGACTTGGTCAAATTAAGACAGTGTAAGGGGCCAGGAGAGAGCTTAGTGCATTTAGGGTTTAAATGCTTAAAACCAGCAAATCGAATTGTTTGGGGACAAACTTAGCGGAGACAACCAAACACTGAAGGTGCTCCTTGGTAAAGATTGCCACTCCACCACCTTTGGAAGATCTGTCTTGCCGAAATAACCAAGGATATAAGACGAAAGGTTGACATCAGTGTTCAAAACATTTTCTTAACCACGCCTCAGTAATGACCAAAACATCTGGATTGGAGCTGTGAACCTACACTTTCAATTTATTACATTTTAGGTAAAAGCCATGCAGAAAACCCAGAGCAGAAAGAGCAGAAATCAGTAAAGCAGATATCAGAGCAGAAGTCAGAATTGGGGCTAGCAACAGTAGATGGCCCAGGGTGTACATGCACATTACCAGATATCATCAACAGTAATACAATCAAGGCCCGGCAGAGGACAGGGAGAGCTCTGCAGTGTTGATTTTTATGACATTTGAATGTGCATCAGATGGTAACAAGATCATATTGTACAGCAGTTTCATCAGATAAAATGAATACAAAGCTGGCGAGAGGTGATTAGAATAGGATGGGAGGCCAAGAGTCCGTGTAACAAATAAAAGAGTCAGAGTCCTGAGTGTGGGAACAAACACTCTGTCCCTCGGTCAGGTAAACAAGCAAGTTCATAATCAACAAAGCACGTATGAGTCATGAGGCAAATAGCATATAGCAAGAAAAAAAAAAAAAATATATATATATATAACGACTTGGGGTTAGCCATTTTAAGTTCAGAGTCACTAGCCCCAACAATGCGTGTGTACTAGAGGCGAGCGAAAGCTCCGGAGAGAGGTGGGAGTGTGGCGGGGGTACCTGTACCAGATAGGGGGAGACAGGCCAGGGCAGACGGTGAACCGCTCGCCAGATGGAATCCCAGCAGCAGTGCCTCAGAAAATGGGAGTAGGTGTCACGTCCACTTGGGAGAAGCTTTATTCGGGAGGCAGATTCCTTCTAGAAAATCCCAGCTAGCTAGCTAATGTAGCTAGTAAGTCTCCATCCACCATTTTTTTCCACATGGAAAAGGAGGTCGTTAGCTAGCTACAGTGGGGAGAACAAGTATTTGATACACTGACGATTCTGCAGGTTTTCCCACTTACAAAGCATGTAGAAGTCTGTAATTTGTATCATAGGTACTCTTCAACTGTGAGTGACGGAATCTAAAACAAAAATCCAGAAAATTACATTGTATGATTTTTAAGTAATTAATTTGCATTTTATTGCATGACATAAGTATTTGATACATCAGAAAAGCAGAACTTAATATTTGGTACAGAAACCTTTGTTTGCAATCACAGAGATCATACGTTTCCTGTAGTTCTTGACCAGGTTTGCACACACTGCAGCAGGGATTTTGGCCCACTCCTCCATACAGACCTTCTACAGATCCTTCAGGTTTCGGGGCTGTCGCTGGGCAATACAGACTTTCAGTTCCCTCCAAAGATTTTCTATTGGGTTCAGGTCTGGAGACTAGCTAGGCCACTCCAGGACCTTGAGATGCTTCTTACGGAGCCACTCCTTAAGTTGCCCTGGCTGTGTGTTTCGGGTCGTTGTCATGCTGGAAGACCCAGCCACGACCCATCTTCAATGCTCTTACTGAGGGAAGGAGGTTGTTGGCCAAGATCTCGCAATACATGGCCCCATCCATCCTCCCCTCAATACGGTGCAGTCGTCCTGTCCCCTTTGCAGAAAAACATCCCCAAAGAATGATGTTTCCACCTCCATGCTTCACGGTTGGGATGGTGTTCTTGGGGTTGTACTCATCCTTCTTCTTCCTCCAAACAAGGCGAGTGGAGTTTAGACCAAAAAGCTCTATTTTTGTCTCATCAGACCACATGACCTTCCCTCATTCCTCCTCTGGATCATCCAGATGGTCATTGGCAAACTTCAGACGGGCCTGGACATGCGCTGGCTTGAGCAGGGGGACCTTGCGTGCGCTGCAGGATTTTAATCCATGACGGTGTAATGTGTTACTAATGGTTTTCTTTGAGACTGTGGTCCCAGCTCTCTTCAGGTCATTGACCAGGTCCTGCCGTGTAGTTCTGGGCTGATCCCTCACCTTCCTCATGATCATTGATGCCCCACGAGGTGAGATCTTGCATGGTGCCCTAGACCGAGGGAGATTGACCGTCATCTTGAACTTCTTCCATTTTCTAATAATTGCGCCAACAGTTGTTGCCTTCTCACCAAGCTGCTTGCCTATTGTCCTGTAGCCCATCCCAGCCTTGTGCAGGTCTACAATTTTATCCCTGATGTCCTTACACAGCTCTCTGGTCTTGGCCATTGTGGATAGGTTGGAGTCTGTTTGATTGTGTGTGTGGACAGGTGTCTTTTATACAGGTAACGAGTTCAAACAGGTGCAGTTAATACAGGTAATGAGTGGAGAACAGGAGGGCTTCTTAAAGAAAAACTAACAGGTCTGTGAGAGCCGGAATTCTTACTGGTTGGTAGGTGATCAAATACTTAAGTCATGCAATAAAATGCAAATTAATTATTTAAAAATCATACAATGTGATTTTCTGGATTTTTGTTTTAGATTCCGTCTCTCACAGTTGAAGTGTACCTATGATAAAAATTACAGACCTCTACATGCTTTGTAAATAGGAAAACCTGCAAAATCGGCAGTGTATCAAATACTTGTTCTCCCCACTGTATATGATGAGTGTGGAAGTGTTTGTGTGGCGACAGTGTGCCTGTCTACGTGTTAAGTATGTGTGAGTGTGTGGGTAGAGTCCAGTGTGTGCATAGAATCAAAAACGAGTTAGTGCAAAAAGGGTCAATGCAGATAGTCCAGGTAGCTATTTGACTAACTATTTAGCAGTCTTATGGCTTGGGGGTAGAAGCTGTTCAGGAGCCTTTTGGTCCCAGACTTAGCCCTCCGGTACCGCTTGCCATGTGTTAACAGTGAGAACAGTCTATGACTAGGGCCTTCCTCTGTCATCACCTGGGATAGAGGTCCTGGATGGCAGGGAATTGGGCCACAGTGATGTACTGGGCCATACGCACTACCCTCTGTAGCGCCTTGCAGTCGGATGTTGAGCAGGTGCCATTCCAAGCCGTGATGCCACCAGTCAAGATGCTCTCAATGGTGCAGCTGTAGAACCTTTTGAGGATCTGAGGGCCCATGCCAAATCTTTCAGCTTCCTGAGAGGAAAAAGAGTATGCTGTGTCTTAACCGATGGAAGGCACAACACAAATTATGTATAATAGGGTCTAAACTAGAACTTATGAACATGAAAAAACTTGAAATAATTTAATTTAAATAATTGACGTTAAAGTATATATTTATATTTTTCAGTGACGAATACATAGAAGCCTCATGGTAGGTTGGGGTATGCAAAGTGGGTAAACTTTAAGCACGCTTCCATGTTTCTCCCTCCTATTACTGTTATTTATATGCCTATGTAGGAGTTCTAGTACTTAAAAAAATACTGCAATAATTCCACCTATTATACACTGAATAACAATCAAAGACACAGAGAAAGCATTGTATGATATACTGTATGATATAAAATCAGTGTGCCTTTGTTATTCAATGTAACTGATTAGGAAAAGCATTTTCTGCTATGAGATCTCTCCCCTGTCTTCATGTCAGGGTTGTCAAACCCATTCCATGGAGGGCCTAGTGTCAGCTGTCCCCCCTGCCCCCTACAGTCGTGGCCAAATGTTTTGAGAATGACAGTATTGGTCTCCACAAAGTTTGCTGCTTCAGTGTTCTTAGATTTTTATGTCAGTAATTACTATGGTACACTGAAGTATATTTACAAGTATTCCATAAGTGTCAAAGGCTTTCATTGACAATGACAATCGGTTTATGCAAAGAGTCAGTGTTGACCCTTCTTTTTCAAGACCTCTGCAATCCGCCCTGGCATGCTGTCAATTAACTTCTGGGCCACATCCTGACTGATGGCAGGCCATTCTTGCATAATCAATGCTTGGAGTTTGTCAGAAGTTGTGGGTTTTTGTTTGTCCACCCGCCTCTTGAGGATCGGCCACAAGTTCTCAATGGGATTAAGGTCTGGGGACCCAAAATGTAAATGTTTTGTTCCCCGAGCCACTTAGTTATCACTTTTGCCTTATGGCAAGGTGCTCCATCATGCTGGAAAAGGATGGTTGGGAGAAGTTGCTCTCGGAGGATGTGTTGGTACCATTCTTTATTCATGGCTGTGTTCTTAGGCAAAATTGTGAGTGAGCCCACTCCCTTGGCTGAGAAGCAACCCCACACATGAATTGTCTCAGGATGCTTTACTGTTGGCATGACACAGGACTGATGGTAGCGCTCACCTTGTCTTCTCTGGACAAGGTGTTTTACGGATGGCCCAAACAATCGTAAAGGGGATTCATCAGAGAAAATGACTGTACCCCAGTCCTCAGCAGTCCAATCCCTGTACCTTTTGCAGAATATCAGTCTGTCCCTGATGTTTTTCCTGGAGAGAAGTGGCTTCTTTGCTGCCCTTCTTGACACCAGGCCATCCTCCAAAAGTCTTCGCCTCACTGTGCGTGCAGATGCACTCACACCTGCCTGAGCAAGCTCTGCACTGGTGGTGCCCCGATCCCGCAGCTGAATCAACTTTAGGAGACGGTCCTGGCGCTTGCTAGACTTTCTTGGGCGCCCTGAGGCCTTCTTCACAACAATTGAACCTCTCTCCTTGAAGTTCTTGAAGATCCGATAAATGGTTGATTTAGGTGCAATCAATGTAACAGGGGAGTTATTTACTAAGGGGCCTTAATTAATCAATCAAGTACAAGGGAGGAGAGAAAAATCTGCAGACACTCAGCCCTCGGTGGAATGAGTTTGACACATGCCTTATGTGCACTTTAACATTTGTGACAGTGCTGGATCCTTTGGTCTTTTCTCTCCTGTGTGAATCATGTGCACTGACAGATTACTGGCAACACTGAATCAATTGCCACAAATCAGGGCAGTAAAATGGCTTCTCCCCTGTGTGAATCCAAATTTGTTTTTTCCAGATCGCTGCTGTTGCTGATTCCTTTGCAACAATAAGTGCAGTGATATGGTTTCTCTTCTGTGTGGCTCTTCACGTGTATTTGAAGGATGCACTACAATCAGGGCAGGGAAAAGATATCTCCCCTGTGTGAATCCTGATGTGTTTCTTCAGATCGCCGCTGGTACTGAATCCTTTGCAACAATCAGGGCAGGGAAAAGGTTTCTCCCGTGTGGCTTTCATATGTACTATCAGCTTAATGTTGAAGGTGAACCATTTACTACAAACATCACAACAAAACTTAGGTGCAATGCAAGTTGAGGTGCTCTCATACGTTCTTTGGACTAACGTTCCACAAAGCTGTTCTTTATCCTTAGTATGAACTTGAACATTTGATTAATGAACCCATGTGATGAAAAGATGTGCCACACACCTTACAACAACCGGGAGTAGCGGGACTTTGACTGGGTGATTTCAGGAGGGACAACTGTGTGGATTCCTTACCCTTACTACTTATACCGGAGTCCTTTTACCATCTTTGTTCTCTTTGAATTTATTGACTTAAAACCTGACGGAGGTCCGCCAGTCTCCATACCATTGTCACCGTTTTTACTGAGCTGCAGAACAGTGGATTTACTGCAGAGAGGCTGAAAGACACTGGTTGGTTCTGATTCTCCGTAGTCCTCTCCACCAGGTTGTTTTGATCTGTTCAGTTGTAGTACTGGGTAGAGTGTCTCTCTCTCAATGTCCTTCCTTTTGGGCTTGATAGGGATGTGAGGAGTGAATATGGAGGCTTTAGTATGAGTCTCAAGACCTTGAAGCTGCTCTTCTTCCTGACTGAAGCATGCTGACGCCTTTACTCCCCTCTCACCGGGAGCAGTGCAAGTGGGTCACAGGTGAGCAAATACATAGAGCCGGGTTGCTCTTTCACAAGGAGATGGTCTGATGGGGATTAGTGATGTCATCGGCCTCCCCCTCGCTTGAGAAACAATAAAGCAGCAATAGAAGTAAATCAGACGATAAATGAGCTGAAAATGAGACTGGAGAAGGACTTTCACCTTAGGGTGGCTGCTGTGGATGATGACAACATGGACGTAATGGTGATATTGATGCATCCAAGTTAACCAACAAGGTCATTTTCTTGGCCAAACAGAGATGTTTGACACGTTATGTACCAAAAACAAACATCATCTGCACCACTAAGGCACCAACCACTGCAACTATATCATTTTTTCACTGTAATAGAATATTCACTGAAAAAATAAAATGTGAAAGAATGAAATGAAGAATGATTTTTCTTAGAACATTTTATTTGTCCAAATACATTTCAAATCTTTAACTCTTCACTCTACATGTACACTATATACAGCGGGTGAAATAAGTATTGAACACGTCACCATTTTTCTCAGTAAATATATTTCCAAAGGTGCTATTGACATGAAAGTTTCACCAGATGTTGGTAACAACCCAAGTAATCCATACATACAAAGAAACCAAAACAAATAAGTTCAGAAATTAAGTTATGTGTAATAATGTGAAATGACACAGGGAAAAAGTATTGAACACATGAAGAAAGGGAGGTTCAAAAAGGCATGGAAAGCCAAGACAACAGCTGAAAACTATCAGTAATTAAAAAGCAATCCAGCCCCCTGTCAGTGCAAATTAATATCAGCTGGTTCAGTCACAACTGATGGCCTACAAAAAGGTCTCATTGCCAAGGTGTCACACAATACACATCTTATGATGGGTAAAAGCAAAGAGCTGTCTCAAGACATTCGCAACATAATTGTTGCAAAACATAATGATGGCATTGGTTATAGGCTCATTTCTAAGCTTCTGAATGTTCCAGTGAGCACTGTTGGGGCCATAATACGGAAGTGGAAAGACAATCATTTCACCATAAATTAGCCTCGACCAGGTGCTCCTCGCAAGATTGAAAAGAATAATCAGAAGAGTTCCTCCACTTCCTGCAGCCAAGGACCACTTGTGGAGAGATTCAAAAAGACCTGCAATTAGCAGGTACTGTTGTCTCAAAGAAAACATTAAGTAATGCACTCCACCGCCATGGCCTGTATGCACGCTCACCACAAAAGACTCCATTGCTGAAAAAAAAGCATGTTGAAGCTCGTTTAAAGTTTGCTGCACAACATTTGGAAAAGCCAGTGAAATACTGGGAGAATATAGTGTGGTCAGATGAGAGCAAAATTGAACTCTTTGGATGTCATAATACACACCATGTTTAGAGGAGAAATGGCACTGCACATCACCCTAAAAACACCATACCAACAGTGAAGTTTGGAGGTGGGAACATCATGGTGTGGGGCTGCTTTTCAGCAAATGGTACTGGCAAACTTCACATAATTGAAGGAAGGATGAATGGGCAAATTTACGAGGAGCACCTGGTCGAGGCAAATTTATGGTGAAATGATTGTCTTTCCACTTCCGTATTATGGCCCCAACAGTACTCACTGGAACATTCAGAAGCTTAGAAATGTGCATATAACCAATGCCATCATTATGTTTTGCAACAATTAGGTTGCGAATGTCTTGAGACAGCTCTTTGCTTTTACCCATCATGAGATGTGTATTGTGTGACACCTTGGCAATGAGACCTTTTTTTTGTAGGCCATAAGTTGTGACTGAACCAGCTGATATTAATTTGCACTGACAGTGGGCTGGATTGCTTTTTAATTACTGATAGTTTTCAGCTGTTGTCTTGGCTTTCCATGCCTTTTTGAACCTTCCTTTCTTCATGTGTTCAATACTTTTTCCCTGTGTCATTTCACATTATTACACATAACTTAATTTCTGAACGTATTTGTTTTGGTTTCTTTGTATGTATGGATTACTTGGGTTGTTACCAACATCTGGTGAAAATGTCATGTCAATAGCACCTTTGGAAATATATTTACTGAGAAAAATGGTGACGTGTTCAATACTTATTTCACCCGCTGTATATACAAAAGTATGTCAACACCCCTTCAAATGAGTGGATTTGGCTATTTAAGCCACATCCGTTGCTGACAGGTGTATAAAATCGAACACACAGCCATGTAATCTCCATAGACAAATATTGGCAGCTCAGTGACTTTCAACATAGCACTGTCATAGGATGCTGACTGTAAAGTTTGATGGAGGAGTAATAATGGTCTGGGGCTGTTTTTCATGGTTCAGGCCCCTTAGTTCCAGTGAAGTGAAATCTTAATGCTACAGCATACAATGACATTCTAGACGATTCTGTGCTTCCAACTTTGTGGCTACAGTTTGGGGAAGGCCGTTTCCTGTTTCAGCATGACAATGCCCCCATGCACAAAGCGAGGTCCACAGAAATGGTTTGTTGAGATCGGTGTGGAAGAACTTGACTGGACTGCATAGAGCCCTGCCCTCAACCCCATCGAAAACCTTTGGGATGAATTGGAACACTGACTGCGAGCCAGGCCTAAACGCCCAACATCAGTGCCCGACCTCACTAATGCTCATGGCTGAATGGAAGCAAGTCCCGGCAGCAATGTTCCAACATCTAGTGGAAAGCCTTCCCAGAAGAGGGAAGCAGCAAAGGGGGGGCCAACTCAATATTAATGCCCATAATTTTGGAATTCAATGTACGACAAGCAGATGTCCAAATACTTTTGGTTATGTAGTGTAGAAATTATTTTTCATTTGAAGGTAAAGTCACCAGGAACAGACCCATCTTGCCTATTGGTCAGAACCTAGTAATATCAGGTTGCATGATGACATCAATCCAAAACTTCTATGACTAATTTATTTGAACAACGGGGAAAAAATATCACCACATTACATAGGTTGAACAAACAATTTTCCAAAATGCAGCTTCATATTACTTGTCAAACATAGCGAACTGACATTATGATTGGGGTGGGCTTGGTGTGTGGTCTGGGGTGTCCGTGGGTGGCTTTTGACCATTTATTTGGATTCCTCACAACTTAGCCATTGTTAGGAAGAGGATTGGTCCAAAATGGACTTTGAGTACAATATTTTTTTAATATTATATGAATCACAAATTTAAAATGTCAAATTTTGGAGCAATCAATTAGTTTGTCTTTCAACAAAATAATATTGCAGAAATGCTTAGCTATGGGTTTCTAGCTACAGAAACCATTTCAGAAAAATCAGTGAAATGGAACGACCCTTCTAGTAAAATATACTGAAAATTAGGGCTGTATACATTGGAAATGTAAACATTTTGGTGGGCTTAATAGGTACACTTCAGTGGAGTATCCTTAGGGGAGGACGGCTCATTATATTATCTGGATGGAACGGCATCAGGCAACCAAGTGTTTGATGTATTTGATACCATTCCACTTATGTCTCTCCAGCCATTACCACAAGCCCATCCTCCCCAACTAGGGTGCCACCAACCTTCTGTGGTACACTTACCCTAACGCACATAAGAAAAGTAGAGATAAAACAAAAAATGAATCATTCAGTTTTATGACTTTACTTACACAATTTCTTAATGTGAGAAAAATATGTGATAAAATGATGTGAAAAGTCCAGACTGGGCTTAATGGGTACCAAAGGTACCCTTTAAGCCTATGGGTGTTCTAAATAAGCTCACCTCTTAAATAATAAATTGTAATGAATTTCCAAATGAAAAAAAACAGATCACTTATCTGACAAGACACTAAAAATATCACCTCCACAGCTTTGAGAATTGTCCACAAGTAGGAATTTACACAACTGTCAATAACTTAAAACATCTGATTGGCTTAGAATAAAAAGGGGTATGGATACAACAACCACATGAACTGGTTGAAATGGCAGAAAATGTTTATTTTTATATTTGAATCCAAATATGGAAGTGGGTTTAATGGGTACGTGGTCTTAATAGGTACACTTACCAAAACAACTAACTTAAACTAACATTGCCCGAATGTTAATCAATTTTAGGTCGAGATTTATCTCTGGTTGAAGTACAATGTCGAGCAGCCTCTGAAGACTGACAACTTCCTCCTGATACTCTGCTATCATTTTTTCGACTAACCATTATAATCTCCTCAGCAGCAGCTGTTAATCTCTCATTGAGAAAAACCCTCAACAACTGTATTCTAGACATTTTTAGATAACGCAAGTTGCATCGACAAGTTAAACATTTGAACTCTCGGGTCAGAAACGAGTAAACTCATTTTGCGCTATCGCCACCTGCTGGAGGGGCGTGCTGCAAGGTCAGTTTGGCTTATCAATTTACGGCACATATTGACACATTTAATTAGAACGTTATAATTTAAACCAGGTGAATACCAGAGGAGACGGGTGCTGTACATTACATTTTTACTCAATTAACAAATATTGGCACCAAAAACAATGACATGGATGTGCAGTCTTGGGGTTTATAGTTCTTGCTCCTTTCGTCCTCTTGCCCTCTTATTTCTTCTGTGTGTAATATACATTAGAAGTCATTAGGTGTCACCCATGGACAACCAATCACAATCCTGTAAAACAAACTCAAATCAAACAAGCAAGCACTAGTAAAATTAGATGAAAAACAACTTTCTCATGCATTGTCTTGACATTTGGCTCCTCTGGTACACATAGATATACCACAATGAACGTTCCCAACCTCTGCTCCTCTTTCACATCACACAGTTAGTTCACTCCAGCTCCCAATCCACCTCTTCAACAGTAGTTTCACTGGAAAAGCATCCCTCCCAGTGTTTTTGGGTCTTGACAGACAATTTTACGGTGCTTACAGAGGTGTCCATGGTTGGGTTTGTTGTTGTGCTATAGAGCTGTCTCAGTCTTTGACAAGCCTGTAAATATGGTGCTGGGCTCCATGCTCACTAGTAGACACCTCAAAGACGTAGGCTATACACAGCAGGGTCTCCAGTGTGTCCCTGTTGGTCACTACCTGCAGAGAGACACACACATAGTCCTGTTATACCACTACTACAACACACATTCCATTTTTATTTTTTGAAATACCAATTGAGTTATTCATTATTTTGCATACAGGTGGGTCTCAACTCTCACTAAGAACTTGACATTCCATGCCCTCTCAATCTCTAACTGACTGCATAACCGACTATATTAATTTTTGTGTAGACAACACTGTACCCACCAGGAAGGTACGCTGTTTCCTAAACAATAAACCCTGGGTCACCAGCGACCTGAAGGCCCTGTTGAATGAGAAGAAGAGGGCCTTCAAGGAGAGGGACAAGGACAAGGACAAATTGAAATGCGTCCAGAGGGAGCTGAAGTTGCGGATTGCTGAGGGGAAGAGAGTGTACAAGGAGAAGATGGAGGACAAGCTGAGGCAGAGCCATGTGAGAGAGGTGTGGAAGGGTATGAGAAATATCACTGGCTTCAAAAAGTCAAACAGTGGGCAGACGGAGGGGACCCAGGACAGAGCCAATGAGCTGAACCAATTTTTTAACAGGTTTGATACTGGCCCTGTCCACCTCCCCTCCAGCTCCCCAGACCACACACCCTCACGGCTGTCCCACCCCCACTTTGCTCACAGCACCTCTGCTGAGACAATCAGTGACCCCACCTCCGCCCCTGCTCCCCCTGGACTGATCCTCAACACCCCCCTTCCCCCCACCTCCCCACCTGGGCTGGCTTTCACCACCAACCAAGTGAAGAGAGAGCTGGAGAGACTACATCAGTGGAAAGCGGCAGGCCCTGATGGCATCAGCCCAAGGGTGCTGAGGGTCTGTGCTGACCAACTGTGTGGAATACTCCAGCGTCTTTTCAACCTTAGCCTGAGCCTAGAAAGGGTCCCTGTGCTGTGGAAAACATCCTGCCTCGTCCCAGTGCCCAAGAAGGCACACCCCACTGTCCTGAATGACTTCAGACCTGTAGCGCTAACATCCCACATCATGAAGACCCTGGAAAGGTTAGTCCTCGCCCACCTCAGACCCCTGGTGTGTTCATCAATGGACCCCCTCCAGTTTGCATACCAGTGCAACATCGGGGTGGAAGATGCAATCATCTACCTTCTGTAGAGGGCCTACGCTCACCTGGACAACGCAGGTTGCCTGTGAGGGTTATGTTTTTTGACTTCTCCAGTGCCTTCAATACCATTCAGCCCCTGCTACTGGGTGAGAAGATGAGGAGGATGAAAGTGGAAGCACCCTTAGTCTCCTGGGTCACGGACTACCTGACCGGTAGGCCACAATTTGTGCGACTACAGAGCTGTGTGTCAGAACGGGCAGTTAGCAACACAGGGGCCCCCCAGGGAACGGTCCTGTCCCCCTTCCTGTTCACCCTCTACACCTCGGACTTCAGATATAACTCTGAAACATGCCACCTACAGAAGTTCTCGGATGACTCTGCTTTTGTAGGGTGCATCAGGGGTGGGCAGGAGGAGGAGTACAGGAGCACAATCAGTGACTTTGTGTTGTGGTGTGAGCAGAAACACCTTCAGCTCAACATCAACAAAAGAAAGGAGATGGTGGTGGACTTCAGGAGAACCAAGGCACAACTGACTGCAGTCCCTATACAGGGGATGGATGTGGAAATGGTTCCTGGGAGTCCATATGGACAACAGGCTGGAATGGGCCGGTAACACCGGGGCCCTGTACAAAAAGGGCCAGAGCCGACTCTACTTTCTGAGGAGGCTCAGGTCCTTCAACGTGTGCAGTAAACTACTGCATACCTTCTACCAGTCTGTGGTGGCCAGTGCCATCTTTTTTGCAGTGGTGTGCTGGGGAGCAAACATCAAAGCCGGTGATGCTTCTCGGGTAAATAAGCTGATCAGGAAGGCTAGCTCTGTCCTGGGGATGAGCCTTGACACTCTAGAGGAGGTGGTGGAGAGACAGATCCTGGCCAAACTGCTGGCCATCATGGACGTCACCCACCCTCTGCACGCTATGGTTATGACGCAGAGGAGCACTTTCAGTCACAGACTGATCCCACCACGGTGTGCCAGAGAGCGCTACAGGAGGTCCTTCCTGCCGGCGGTTATTAGACTATATAATGCCTCACCGGGGTGCTGTGCCGTCGGCAACATAGATCTGGAACTGTTGGGGTGCTAGGACCTAGTTTAACAATTATGCATCCATCCGTGAGTAACTCTGGTCCGTCAGCACTCATCCACTCAGGACCTATTTATTCATACAGGTCTGTATATACATACTCATGTACAGTTGTTATATCATATCACATGCAACATTGTAAGTAATTATTGGACTTAACTTACGTAGGCATTCACTCAGGAATGCATATTAGTATCCTGCCAGTTGCACCTTTTAGTATATCGAATGTGCAATACGTGCAGTTGTATGTAATTAAACCCTGCGCACTATGGACTGTATTTTAAGGGAATTACTATTATTACCCCAAATGATATCATACACACATTTAGCTATTAAAGTATCTCTTCCTGTCATTTACCTGTATAGTTTGTGTAACCACGCAAGTATTCACTTATCTGTAAATATAACTGTATACCTAACTGTACAGCTAATTTAACCATGCAAAATGTTCACTTACCTGTTCATTTACCCAGTCTGTCTATTAAGTAAACTATTACTACCCTCGCTCATATCATACGCATTTTTAGCTACTGAAGTATTTCTCTGCCATCAACCTGTATAGTATAGTTAACCATCCAACATCCACCAATGTATAGTGTACACATCCACCAATGTATAGTGTACATTTTCAGCCAACCACCCATACTATGCAATGTCTCTTTTATAGCTTTTATTTTTTTGCACTCCAGATATCTTGTATTTCTATACTTTTTCATACTGCCGCTCTATGTATCATGTACCGTGTATCTGTCTTTTGTGTACTTTTCGTTGTGGCATTTTGCACCTGCCCTGTGTTTTGTTGTAGCTGCTTGACAATGAAATTTCCCCCCCGGGATAAATAAAGTACCTACCTATCTATCTATCTATCTATTTCAAATGGTTGAGTCTTAATAGATAGTAATATTGTGTGTGTGTGTGTGTGCGCGTGCAACTACACCCTTTGACCCTAGTGTACAAATATACCCTCATGACCCTGCGTTAAGGACAGCAACTCACACCTTAGCACATAGCACCTTCTTTTCCATCCAGCAAGCCTGGGATGGCTATCTGCAGGGGTATAAAGTGCTTAAGTACTGCCTTAAGTATTTTTTAACAAGTACTTTTTGGTGTCAGGGAAAATGTATGGAGTAAAAAGTACATTATTTTATTCAGGAATGTAGTGGAGTAAAAAGTTGTCAAATATAAATAGTGAATCTATTTATATTTTACAACTTTTTACTCCACTACATTCCTGAATAAAATAATGTACTTTTTACTCCATTCATTTTCCCTGACACCAAAAAGTACTTGTTACATTTGGAATGCTTAGCAGGACAGGAAAATTGTCAAATTCATACACTTATCAAGAGAACATCCCTGGTCATCCCTACTGCCTCTGATCTGACAGACTCACTAAACACAAATGCTTCGTTTGTAAATTATGTCTGAAGGTTGAAGTGTGTCCCTGGCTAACCGTACATTTTTAAAACAAGAAAAACATGCTTTCTGGTTTGCTTAATATAAGGAATTTTTGATACTTAAGTACATTAGCAATAACATTTAATTTTGGTACTTAAGTATACTGAACAAAAATATAAACACAACATGTAAAGCGTTGGTCCCATGTTTCATGAGCTGAAATAAAAGATCCCAGAAATGTTCCATACAAACAAAAAGCTTATTTCTCTCAGATTTGTGCACAAACTTGTTTACATCCGTGTTAGTGAGCATTTCTCCTTAGCCAAGATAATCCAGCCATCTGACAGGTGTGGCATTTCAAGAAGCTGATTAAACAGCATGATCATTACACAGGTGCACCTTGTGCTGGGGACAATAAAAGGCCACTAGCATGTGCAGTTTTGTCACACAACGCCACAGATTTCTCAAGTATTGAGGGAGTGTGCAATAGGCATGCTGACTGGAGGAATGTCCACCAGAGCGGTTGCCAGAGAATTTGATGTTCATTTCTCTACCATAAGCAGCCTCCAAATTCGTTTTTGAGAATTTAGCAATATGTCCAACAGGCCTCACAACCACAGACCACGTGTATGGCGTTGTGTGGGCTGAGTGGTTCGCTGAAGTCAGCGTTGTGAACAGTGTCCCATGGTTGCAGTGGGGTTATGGTATGGGTAGGCATAAGCTACGGACAACAAACTTAATTTCATTTTATCGATGGCAATTTGAATGCACAGAGATACCGTGATGAGATCCTGAGGCCCAGTTAGATCCTGTGGCCCATGTACACAATTCCTGGAAGCTGAACATGTCCCAGTTCTTCCATGGCCGGCATAATTACCAATTAAGCATGTTTGGGATGCTCTGGATCGACATGTATGACAGCGTGTTCCAGTTTCTAACAATATCCAGCAACTTCGCACAGCCATTGAAGAGGAGTGGGACAACATTCCACAGGCCACAATCAACAGCCTGATGAACTCTATGCGAAGGAGATGTGTTGTGCTGCATGAGGCAAATAGTGGTCACACCAGATATTGACTGGTTTTCTGACCCACGCCTCTACCTTTTTTTTAAGGTATCTATGAGCCCCTATACCCAGGTCGGACGACCGATTTGCACGTCAGGACCGCTACGGACCCAAGTCATTCCCAGTCATGTGAAATCCATAGATTAGGGCCTAATGAATTTATTTCAATTGACAAATTTCCTTATATGAACTGTAACTCAGTAAAATCTTTGAAATTGTTGCATCTTGCGTTAAAATTAATGTTCAGTATATATTTTAAACCAAATACTTTCAGATTTTTACTCAAGTAGTACTTTACTGGGTGACTTTCACTTTAGTTGAGTCATTTTCTATGAAGGTATCTTTACTTTTACTCAAGTATGACAATTGGATACATTTTCCAACACTGGCTATCTATCGGTTTCCCTAGGTGTCCAGCTATCCCTGTCCAGAAATATTTGAGTCCTTATTGTATGAGTTATGATTTGTGGATTCAAATAAAATATTTAAAATGTGCATGTGCTTGTGTACCTGTAGGATGGTGAAGTTCTCCAGTACACTGTTCATCATGTACTTCTCCGGCAGGTGTTTGAGCTTGTGGATGAAGTTGATCATGTATTCACAAAGTGGGGACCGGTGGATTCTGAACACATACCGCCCATTCTCAAACCGTGCATACTCCGTCTGCGGAGACAAAATATATCCAAAATATGATTAAATGTTTAATATATCAAGAGACTGAAAATACATTATATTATTTCATAGATGAAATTCAAGGTAATAAGTGTATAATTTACCAGATATGGCAAGATAGCTATAGCACTAAACATATACTGTAGGTAATAGCTACCATAATCAAATTGATATCCCCGTTGAATATTATTACATTATAATTAATGGTGCATAGGGCTCTGGTCAAAAGTAGTGCACTACATGGGGACTATGGTGCCATTTGGGATTTGGGACACGACAGTGAATCAGGGTGAGGAGGAGTGTAAGTGCCATCTTGTGATTTGAGTGGCCGTCTGTTTTAGACCACAGATGGTTGGGTTACTAATTTATTCTCAGAGTGATAATCATCACGGTCATGAACAGTCATGATCTCAAACGTTGAGATAGCAGGTCTAAAACATCTATTTTCGTGCCAATCCTGGAGTCTACACAAAGCTTGTTTGACAATCATCGACATAATCCATATCCATCTGTTTTTTAGTCTACTGTAAACCTACAGTACCAGTCAAAAGACACACCTACTCATTCAAGGGTTTTACTTTATACTAATTTCTACATTGTAGAATAATAGTGAAGACATCAACACTATGAAATAACACATATGGAATCATGTAGTAACCCAATTTTTTTTTAAACAATTCAAAATATATTTGATATTCTACATTCTTCAAAGTAGCCACCCTTTGCCTTGACCTCTATCCATTCTCTCAACCAGCTTCACCTGGAATGCTTTTCCAACAGTCTTGAAGCAGTTCCCACATATGCTGAGCACTTGTTGGCTGCTTTTCCTTCACTCTGCGGTCCAACTCATCTCAATTGGGTTGAGGTCGGGTGATTATGGAGGCCAGGTCATCTGATGCAGCACTCCATCACTCTCCTTCTTGGTCAAATAGCCCTTACACAGCCTGGAGGTGTGTTGGGTCATTGTTCTGTTGAAAAACAAATGATAGTCCCACTAAGCGCAAACCAGATGAGATGGCATTTCGCTGCAGAATGCTGTGGTAGCCATACTGGTTAAGTGGGCCTTGAATTCTAAATAAATCAGTGTCACCAGCAAAGCATCCCCACACAATCAAACCTCCTCCTCCATACTTCACGGTGGGAACTACACATGCTGAGATCATCCGTTCAGCTATTCTATCACACAAAAACTCAGCAGTTGGAACCAAAAATCTCAAATTTGGACTCATCAGACCAAAGGACAGATCAACACTGGTCTAATGTCCATTGCTCGTGTTTCTTGGCCCAAGTAAGTCTCTTCTTCTTATTGGTGTCCTTTAGTAGTGGTTTCTTTGCAGCAATTCGACCATGAAGGCCTGATTCATGCAGTCTCCTCTGAACAGTTGATGTTGAGATGTGTCTGTTACTTGAACTCTGTGACGCATTTATTTGGGCTGAAATGTAAGGTGCAGTAACTCTAATGAACATATCCTCTGCAGCAGAGGTAACTCTGGGTCTTCCTCTCCTGTGGCGGTTCTCGTGAGAGCCAGTTTCATCATAGCGCTTGATGGTTTTTGCGACTGCATGTTCAAAGTTGTTGAAATTTTCCAGATTGACTGACCTTCATGTCTTAAAGTAATGATGGACTGTCGTTTCTCTTTGCTTATTTGAGCTGTTCTTGTCATAATATGGACTTGGTCTTTTACCAAATAGGGCTATCTTCTCTATACCACCCCTACCTTGTCACAAGACAACTGAATGGCTCAAACGCATTAAGAAGGAAAGAAATTCGACAAATTTACTTTTAACAAGGCACACCTGTTAATTGAAATGCATTCCAGGTGACTACCTCATGAAGCTTGTTGAGATAATGCCAAGAGTGTGCAAAGCTGTCATCAAGGAAAAGAGTGGCTACTTAGAAGAATCTCAAATATATTTTGATTTGTTTAAAACTTTTTGGGTTACTACATGATTCCATGTGTATTATTTCATAGTTTTGATGTATTCACTATTATTCTGTCTTTACCTACACATCTATGGTATGTATCATTTTTTATGTACTGTATATGCATACTGTATGTATACTAGGCTTGGGCGATATACCGTTGATACCTTATACCGGGGAATTTCGAAATATAGATGGTATGATTTTCTATACCGCAAAATATAAATAACCAATAGAATTCAAAATCATATAATTGGTATTTCAGGGGGTGCGTGCTATGCCACTGCTTCTAAGTTAAGTATAACTAAGAAATCTAAGATGTGTCAAATAAATTGTATCAAGCTCAGGACTCAGAGACATTCAATCCCCTCCTGGATCAAGATCACTGTACACTGAGTGTACAAAAACATTAGGAACACTCCATCCATGACAGACTGACCAGGTGAATGCTATGATCCCTTATTGATGTCACTTGTTAAATCCACTTCAAATCAGTGTAGATGAACTGGAGGAGACCGGTTAAAGAAGGGTTGTTAAGTCTTGAGACAATTGAGACATGGATTGTGTATGTGTGCCATTCAGAGGGTGAATGGGCAAGACAAAAGATTTAAGTGCCTTTGAACAGGATATGGTAGTAGGTGCCAGGCGCACCGGTTTGAGTGTGTCAAGAACTGCAACGCTGGTAGGTTTTTCATGCTCAATGGTTTCCCGTGTGTATCAACAAATGGTCCACCACCCAAAGGACATCCAGCCAACTTGACAACTGTGGGAAGCATTGGAGTCATCAATCCCAGCATCCCTGTGGAACGCTTTCGACACCTTGTAGAGTCCATGCCCCGACAAATTGAGTCTGTTCTGAGGGCAATTTTTGTTGTGTTTTGTTCACTCAGTGTATACTGTATGTATGTATATTATATTCGTTTGGCGCCGCCCTGAGTGGTCGCCTGTTAAGCAGCTCCCGTTGTTCGTGCATTAATTGTTGTTTTAGTTTGTTTTCTTTCGTCTATTTTCGTCTATTTTCTTTATTTTTATTTTTTATTTTGCTACAGTCGAACTATAACAGTTCAGGATTATGGATTTTATGGATTTTATCGCAGCTGAACGTCGACAGGAGTCGTCAACTGTTATTGTTTACAACCGAGCCCAGCTCCTGGATTTAGCCCACGCAGCGCTGCTGCTCCCCAGGGAAAAGTTTGATATTCCGGACGAATTGAAAAGACGACGCCGTGGACGTAGGGCGGGATTGAAATGTAAGGCAAAGCGGAGGAGGTTCAAGTACAAGCCGGCTATACCATCTATTATTATGGGCAATGTGAGGTGTCTACATAACAAGATGGATGAGTTGGCGGGACTTGTTCGTGGACAAAGGATTTATCGGGAAACGAGCCTAATGTGTTTTACTGAGACTTGGCTGAACGATAACATCCCCATACAGAACGTCACTATCGACGGTTTTCAGACCATCAGAGCAGACAGGGATCGCGTCTCTCCCGGTAAGAGTAAGGGTGGTGGGCTGGCTTTATTAGTTAACAACAGATGGTGTCATCCGAACCATATTACTCTTAAGGAACAGTTTTGTAGCCCGGACATTGAGCTGTTAGCCGTTAGCCTGAGACCCTACTATTTGCCGAGGGAATTCACGGCGGCCATTGCTGTTATTGTTTACATCCCGCCCTCTGCTGACGCAAACGCAGCGTGTGACGTCATCCACTCTGTTATCGCGAGGTTACAGACAACGCATCCCAGTGCTTTCTTTGCCATTTCGGGGGATTTTAACCATGCATCTCTCTCTTCAACGCTGCCCACGTTCAAACAGTTCGTGAAGTGCCCAACCAGGAATAATAAAACTCTGGACTTGTTATATGCTAATGTGAAGGATGCATACAACTCCACTGCACTCCCTCCCCTCGGTAGATCGGATCACAACCTTGTCCAACTCACCCCACTCTACAGGCCTATGGTCCAACAGCAGCCTGCAACCACCAGGACTATTAGGAGATGGTCCCCGGAGGCGAATGAGGCCCTACAGGACTGCTTTGAAACAACAGACTGGGATGTGCTCTGTGAGGCTCATGGGGAGGACATCGATGGACTTACTGACTGCATAACAGACTATATTAATTTTTGTGTAGACAACACTGTACCCACCAGGAAGGTACGCTGTTTCCCAAACAATAAACCCTGGGTCACCAGCGACCTGAAGGCCCTGCTGAATGAGAAGAAGAGGGCCTTCAAGGAGAAGGAGAAGGACAAGGACAAATTGAAATGCGTCCAGAGGGAGCTGAAGTTGCGGATTGCTGAGGGGAAGAGAGTGTATAAGGAGAAGATGGAGGACAAGCTGAGGCAGAGCCAGGTGAGAGAGGTGTGGAAGGGTATGAGAAATATCACTGGCTTCAAAAAGTCAAACAGTGGGCAGACGGAGGGGACCCAGGACAGAGCCAATGAGCTGAACCAATTTTTTAACAGGTTCGATACTGGCCCTGTCCACCTCCCCTCCAGCTCCCCAGACCACACACCCTCACGGCTATCCCACCCCCACTTTGCTCACAGCACCTCTGCTGAGACAATCAGTGACCCCACCTCCGCCCCTGCCCCCCCTGGACTGATCCTCAACACCCCCCTTCCCCCCACCTCCCCACATGGGCTGGCTTTCACCACCAACCAAGTGAAGAGAGAGCTGGAGAGACTACACCAGTGGAAAGCGGCGGGCCCTGATGGCATCAGCCCAAGGGTGCTGAGGGTCTGTGCTGACCAACTGTGTGGAATACTCCAGCGTCTTTTCAACCTTAGCCTGAGCCTAGAAAGGGTCCCTGTGCTGTGGAAAACATCCTGCCTCGTCCCAGTGCCCAAGAAGGCACACCCCACTGTCCTGAATGACTTCAGACCTGTAGCGCTAACATCCCACATCATGAAGACCCTGGAAAGGTTAGTCCTCGCTCACCTCAGACCCCTGGTGTGTTCATCAATGGACCCCCTGCAGTTTGCATACCAGCGCAACATCGGGGTGGATGATGCAATCATCTACCTTCTGCAGAGGGCCTACTCTCACCTGGACAACGCAGGTTGCACTGTGAGGGTCATGTTTTTTGACTTCTCCAGTGCCTTCAATACCATTCAGCCCCTGCTACTGGGTGAGAAGATGAGGAGGATGAAAGTGGAAGCACCCTTACTCTCCTGGGTCACGGACTACCTGACCGGTAGGCCACAATTTGTGCGACTACAGAGCTGTGTGTCAGAACGGGCAGTTAGCAACACAGGGGCCCCCCAGGGTACGGTCCTGTCCCCCTTCCTGTTCACCCTCTACACCTCGGACTTCAGATATAACTCTGAAACATGCCACCTACAGAAGTTCTCGGATGACTCTGCTATTGTAGGGTGCATCAGGGGTGGGCAGGAGGAGGAGTACAGGAGCACAATCAGTGACTTTGTGTTGTGGTGTGAGCAGAACCACCTTCAGCTCAACATCAGCAAAACTAAGGAGATGGTGGTGGACTTCAGGAGAACCAAGGCACAACTGACTGCAGTCCCTATACAGGGGATGGATGTGGAAATGGTTGAGTCATACAAGTTCCTGGGTGTCCATATGGACAACAGACTGGAATGGGCTGGTAACACCGGGGCCCTGTACAAAAAGGGCCAGAGCCGACTCTACTTTCTGAGGAGGCTCAGGTCCTTCAACGTGTGCAGTAAACTACTGCATACCTTCTACCAGTCTGTGGTGGCCAGTGCCATCTTTTTTGCAGTGGTGTGCTGGGGAGCAAACATCAAAGCTGGTGATGCTTCTCGGGTAAAGAAGCTGATCAGGAAGGCTAGCTCTGTCCTGGGGATGAGCCTTGACACTCTAGAGGAGGTGGCGGAGAGACGGATCCTGGCCAAACTGCTGGCCATCATGGACAACGTCACCCACCCTCTGCACGCTATGGTTATGACGCAGAGGAGCACTTTCAGTCACAGACTGATCCCACCACGGTGTGCCAGAGAGCGCTACAGGAGGTCCTTCCTGCCGGCGGCTATGAGACTATATAATGCCTCACCGGGGTGCCGTGCCGTCGGCAACATAGATCTGGAACTGTTGGGGTGCTAGGACCTAGTTTAACAATTATGCATCCATCCGTGAGTAACTCTGGTCCGTCAGCACTCATCCACTCAGGACCTATTTATTCATACAGGTCTGTATATACATACTCATGTACAGTTATATTATATCACATGCAATATTGTAAGTAATTATTGGACGTAGGCATTCACTCAGGAATGCATATTAGTATCCTGCCAGTTGCACCTTTTCTCATTGCTTTTAGTATATCGAATGTGCAGTTGTCTGTAATTAAACCCTGCGCACTAAGGACTGTATTTTAAGGGAATTACTATTATTACCCCAAATGATATCATACACACATTTAGCTATTAAAGTATCTCTTCCTGTCATTTACCTGTACAGTTTGTGTAAACATGCAAGTATTCACTTATCTGTAAATATAACTGTATACCTAACTGTACAGCTAATTTAACCATGCAAAATTTTCACTTACCTGTTCATTTACCCAGTCTGTCTATTAAGTAAACTATTATTACCCTCGCTCATATCATACGCATTTTTAGCTACTGAAGTATTTCTCTGCCATCAACCTGTATAGTATAGTTAACCATCCAACATCCACCAATGTATAGTGTACATATTCAGCCAACCACTCATACTATGCAATGTCTTTTTATAGCTTTTTTTTGCACTCCAGATATCTTGTATTTCTATACTTTTTCATACTGCCGCTCTATGTATCATGTACCGTGTATCTGTCTTTTGTGTACTTTCGTTGTGGCATTTTGCACCTGCCTTGTGTTTTTGTTGTAGCTGCTTGACAATGAAATTTCCCCCCCGGGGATAAATAAAGTACCTATCTATCTATCTATCTATCTATCTATCTATCTATCTATCTATCTCTATTCAATCCGATGTTTCTCACTCACCTCTACTTTCTCAACCACCTGCTTTCCGAAGGAGCAGACCTTGGTGGAGGAAGTGATGATCATGTTCTCAGAGCTCTCATACTGACTGGACACGCCGTAGAAGAAACTGCTGTCGTCCTGCAGGTTGGCACTCAGATCAGCCTGCACAGAGAGAATGGAACCACAAGGTCAACAACAACCTTGAGGAACCACACAGTCGACAACAAGAGATCAGCGTGCAGAGAGAGGAACCACAGTCAACAACTTGCTAGTCCCTCACTTGTATTTCTTTTTTTTTTTTTTTTTTTAACAGGAGGTCCACACAGACCACACACACAACCTGTCAGTCTTAACAATACAATAAGGCATTGTTCAAACAACCTGCCAGTCTTTAAGAGGAGAAACCTTTTTAGTTCCAGAAATCAAGCTTTCTTTCAATAATGCCAGGTTCTTCTTCTCAGTTAATATACTTAATTTCAAGGAACAGGGAACGTGTTTGTTTGTTTGTGTGTGTATGTATATGTGTGTGTCTTAGTTGGCTTTCGTAAACGCATCACCCCAGTGTGACGGCTCAATAAAGCCTCCGAATGATTCTCTGCAAAGCCAAGCAGCATCTATTGCTGTTGCCTGTGTTGACTTAGCTTAGGCTGCCAATCCAGCCGCTGCATTCCCAAGATGCTGTGTGTCTAGCTGTGGCGTTAGTCCCGTCTGGGCCTCTCTCTCCGTCAGGTGCATCCAACCTCCTGTCTGTCTGTCTGAGAAAGTAGAATCTGTCCCTAGTCGCTGATACTGGGTCAGACATATTTTAATCCACCGTAACGGTCAAGGGATTGATCTGGGTCAGTGTCATCTGATCCTGGATCTGATTTTACATCTAGACGAGGTGTCATCTCTGTCATGGTAGAGAAGGCCAGACGGACATTGAGAGGGCTTTACCTTTTCCCCTCTCTAGGTTCTTGTCTCCTAAGGGGCCATTAATACAGCACTCAGCCTCTCTTCATCGCCCCGCTCCTCGTCTTCATCCCTCGCTCCTGTAATTCTCTCATTCGTCTTCATCCCCGGGGCCCAGTGTCCCTCCAAGAACCCACGCTCCCCCTTCCTTAACGGCCTGCGAGGGAATTCATCCAATTACAATCAACAGCCCACAATTGGCTGATTAGATCAGCAAGGCCCGAGCTCCTGTGTAACAATTTACAAGGGCAGTCTCAAATCGGATTCTCCGGACACTTCAAAGGCGCGAGACAATCCGTTAGGACAGGGCCATGGGCGATGCGGGGAGCAGGCTGTGCCGGCCGTGGAGCTGGAAATTCAATCTAGAATGCCATAGCTTTGGAGATGGGCCAGCAGCCTGTCACCATCGCCATGACAACCGGCCAGAGCCTCAGGACGCCCCCAAGTCATGACCCGGGTGGCTGGCTGGCTGGATGCATGGATGGTTGTTGGTTTGTTTGTCTGTGTGTTTTGTCATCGGTGCCATGAGGGTTAGAGAGCCCCCTTAGTACAATCTGATACACTATAATATGTGGTGGTGATGTATCTGGCGGTAGCAGCAGTCATATGGGCTTGTTTCCTCCAGTCAGTCTGAGCTAGCTGTATATATCATGGGTGCTCGAGCCCAACAGGGCACTGAAATGAAGTAAGAGGCTGCCCTGATGAAGGGCTTGATGGACACATACCCCTCTCTCTTACTCTCCTACTTTCATGATCTACAGCTGGGTCCCTCGCTCCCTCCTTCCTATTACCCCTGCATCAAATGCCAGGGCTCTCAGCAGCTGCTTCTCCTTCCAAGGGGTGGAGATGGCTGCTTCATATGGGTGTCACTTACCAATGTCTTTTATCTCTCAACAATAAATAACGCTTCAAAGAGGAGCATGTGAGGGTGACTAACACCTCATGTACAAGCCAACTGGGGTGAGAGATCACTAGGGGGCACATTCTATCTTTGGGAATGTAGAGTTGGGATGTAAAGATGTGACTCGAAACATGATAATCTGTAGAATATAGCGTAAATAAATAGTGTTTCTGAAGCAAGTTATGCACATTCAGTGCAAAGAAGTGGTCAGAGGAGAGTCTCACCACCCCCCTCTCTCACCCTCCCCCCTATCGTCTCTCACCCCCCCTCCCTCCCTATCACTCTCACCCCCCCCTCCCCCCCTATCACTCACACCCCGCCCCCCCCTATCACTCACCCCCCCTCCCTATCACTCACCCCCCCTCCCTATCACTCTCACCCCCCCTCCCTATAACTCTCACCCCCCCTCCCTATCACTCTCACCCCCCCCTCCCTATAACTCTCACCCCCCCTCCCTATAACTCTCACCCCCCCTCCCTATCACTCTCACCCCCCCTCCCTATCACTCTCACCCCCCCCCCCTATCTCTCTCCTCCCTATCTCTCTCACACCTCCCTATCCCTCTCACACCTCCCTATCCCTCTCACACCTCCCTATCCCTCTCACACCCCCCCCCTCCCTATCACTCACACCCCCCCCTCCCTATCACTCACACCCCCCCCCCCCTATCACTCACACACCCCCCCCCTATCACTCTCACACCCCCCTATCTCTCTCACACCCCCCTATCTCTCTCACACCCCCCTATCTCTCTCACACCCCCACTCTCTCTCACACCCCCACTCTCTCTCACACCCCCTCTTCTTTCTCTCCCTATTCTGTACATTCCCTCTGATGGTTGGGGGGAATCTATAAATAAGTGGATGCGTATGGGGTGGGTTCAGCCTAATAGCGAGTGGACAGGTGCCCAGTCTCAGATTTCCCCAGTGAAAGAGCAACTCTGCCATTCTCCGGCCCAAGGCTGCAGACACACACACACACACTACAATGTGCCCTCTATACCCCCTGTACCCATGGGCAGAAAACAGCCACGTCTTAATAGATTCATTTTAATTTGTTTCAAACAGAAATCACTAATACATTCCTTTAGCTCGTGCTAAAGGTATCCTAACACAGTTAAAGTCAAAATTCTGTTTTCCCTGTGTTTTATATCATATTGTACTACAACTGTTGAAACAGAGAAAGCTTTTTTCATTTTTTCTTCCCTGTTATTTCCTGATAGTTGCTGGTTGAAAATACAATCTACGCAGGACCTTCTAATCAGCAGATTTGCAGCTTTCTATGGTGACATCACCATGCAGTAAATTGGTTAATAGACCAATAATATCTTTTTTTTTTTTTTACTGCAACTGCCAACCACAGGAGGATTCAGGAGCCTGCTCTCAACTGCCTGCTGTCGCTCTGCTAATTATTAGATGGGGGGAGGAGAGGAGGTAAGGGGCCCACGTGGGTAACTGGGGGGCCCTGACTTGATTGGGTAACTGATAAATAAAAACAGAAAAATGTAACTGCATAATAAATCAATATGACTGGTCAATTGTGGGAGTCAGGGTCTGGGCCCAAACCCATAGGAGCCCAAGAGGCAAAAAACCTAAATGAAAAAACAATTACGTTATATATCTATATTAGGACTGGGCGATGTATAGAGTTGGAGATATATCGATATATTTTCAAAAGCGATACAGGACAAGACAATATCGTTAACATCGAGATATTATATATGTGTTGCATTAAAACTTATTTAAGCTTATTCAGCTCGCTAGTTTTTGCGTCTCTCCGCTCTCACTCCGCACGTGCCCCCATTCACGTTTTCTTGCGCAGTAATGGAGGACGACACAGCCACAAGGTAAGATAGCAACGAGGAGCTGGTTTGTAAGAAGAGAAACAATGGCTCAATCATTTGGAGATGGTTCGGGTTTAAAAGGTCAGATAAGCAACAGAGCAATGTGATATGTAGAGAGTGCAATAAACATGTTGCAACAAGAGCTGGAAGCACTACAAACCTCTTTCACCATTTACAACAGCGACATAAACTACAGTACGAAGAATGTATTAAACTTCGTGGAGGTCGTGCTGTTGCAAGCCAGACTGGAAAGCCTTCTGCCCCAAAATAAACCTCCTTTACAAGCTTAATTTACTCGGGGTGTGCCCTATGAAAAGAAAAGTGCCAAGTGGCGAGATATAACTGAGGTGGTAGCCTACCACATTGCTAAAGATATGATCCCTGATGCAACAGTTGAACAAGCTGGCTTTAAAAAGCTGCTGAAAACAATGGATCAAAGATACGATTTGCCCAGCCGTCACTACTTTACAAGAGAAGCACTACCAAAAATGTACAGTGAAGTCAGACAAAAACTATCCTACCGACTCACAAAAGTGACACACTACGCACTGACAACAGATATATGGTCGAGCAGAACATGCAAGCCATATATGAGCTTGACTGTACATTTTATTGAAGATTGAGAGATGAAAAGTGCGTGTCTCCAAACAAGCTACTTTCCCCAAGACCACACCGGAGATAATATGGCTGAAGCCCTGCAGGACGCCCTTACAAGCTGGAAACTTGACGAAAGGGGACTGGTTGCAATAACAACCGACAACGGGACCAACGTTGTCAAAGCGGTGCAACTGACTAAGTGGCTGAGGATGCAGTGCTTTGGTCACCGGCTTAATCTTGCAATTGGTGAGTATGCTGAAGGAGTTGACTGCATAACAGTTTTAAAATAATAAAAATATATAAATATTATATAATAATATAACATTTGAAGAGAGGGACTGGTTTAAGTGATATTAAGCACATAAAGTTTTTATTATCTGTTAAATAAATAATTTAATAAAGTTAGATAAATACAATTCAAACAAAACGTGATACAACATTTAGAAAAATATTTTGAATCACAGGACATGGCATGGATGATGACCGCATCTCTCTGGCTGTTTCCCTGTGCAAGAAAATAGTGAGCAGCTTTGCCTATAGCTGGAAGAAAAGGAGAGAATTGGCTGAAGCTCAGATTCAGCTGGGTCTGCCCACTCACCAGCTCATCACCGAGTCCGCTACGAGATGGGGAACAAGGCAGCAAATGATTGAGAGGGTTCTGGAGCAGCATGGCGCCCTTGCCAAAGTTGTCCTCTGACAAGATATCCAGGCATCTAGTCCTTACCTGGCAGGATATAGAGGTCCTAGAGGCGGTCCAGAAGGCTCTCAAACCCCTTCAGGACTTCACAGATGCTCTGTCTGGTGAGGACTATGTTACTCTCTCGTATGTCAGACCTGTGCTTCATCTTTTCAATACAAGTCTCCTGGCACATGATGAGGGAGATGGTGAGCTGACTAAATCCATCAAGACCACCATTGTGGATTATCTCAACACAAAGTATGCTGACCCAGCCACTAGTGACCTATTGGACATGGCCTCTCTTGTGGATCCAAGGTTCAAAACCAAGTACGTCTCAAGTGACAAGATCGACATGTTGAAGTACAAGCTGTCTTGGAGGCGGAGTCTCAGCTGGCTGATCAGAGATGTTTTCAGCCTGACACAGCTGTGCCAGCTGTGCCCACTGTGCCCATTCCTGCAGACCAAGAGGGAGCAGCATTTGTGTCACCAGCAGTTAAGAAGAAGACACTCGCAAGCTTCTTTAAGAAGAGCACAGCCACCAACAGCACCAACCTGACACAGAGGCAGGCTATTGAAAATGAACTTTCAAGATACTTAGTCAGTCAGTGTAGAGAGTGATACAGATCCTCTGAAGTGGTGGAAGGAAAACGACATTTTCTTTCCAGCACTGGGCCACCTGGCAAAGAAGTATCTTTGTGTCCCATCCACCAGCACACCTTCTGAGAGGGTTTTCAGTTGCAGTGGTAACATTGTAACCTGCCACAGGGCATCTCTCAAGCCTGAGTCTGTTGATAGTCTACTGTTCCTTGACCAAAACCTGTGAGAACTACAGAGCTACACACAAGGAAAGGTTTTGTCGTTTGTTGAAGTGTTCAGATCAGTAGAAAACTAAACTACTTTCTCAGAGAAAGTAGTCCAGTTTTATATTTTATGTTTACATATTCATTGTTATTTGCACAGAGATAGTTTGTTAAACAGGAAACGAAAACCTGTATTTTGCACTCTTTTTTGTTCTGTCTTCGATATGTTAAATAACGGAAAAGGTATTCTCAGATTTCTATTTGATATATTTTATAAAGATTTTTTATTTACATTTGATAAAGCTTTGTAAAGCTGTGTATCTTGTTCAGCAGGAAATGATAACCTGTATGTTTACTTTTTCAACTGAAGGAGTATTGTCAGAGATGGGACTATTTTAGTTTGATATATTTATGTAATTCTTTATTTACATTTTGATATTTACACAGCTAGTATGTGTATTCTCAAACAGGAAGAGGAACCCTGTATTTGCACATCATTTTGATCAATGTCTTTTTAAATAAAGGTGTTTGTGACATCTCACATGTAGTTGGCTTACAACTGAGCATTTAACCCACATAAACAATCAAGATATATATCGTATATCGCCATTCAGCCCAAAAATATCGAGATATGACTTTTGGTCCATATCGTCCAGCCCTAATCTATATACAGACGTGGTCAAATTTGTTGGTACCCCCGCCACAAAAATACGAAGAATGCACAATTTTCTCTGAAATAACTTAAACTGATAAAAGTAATTGGCATCCACTATTGTTTATTACATATTTCAAATCAAATCAAAGTGTGTCACGTGCGCCCAATACCACAGTTGTAGACCTTACAGTTAAATGCTTACTTACAAGCCCCTTTTTTTTTTTTCTTCACCTAACACTAACAATGTATAGTGTACATATTCAGCCATCCACCTATACTATGCAATGTCTTTTAATAGCTTTTTTGCACTCCAGACTTCTTGTATTTTGATACATAGAGTGTCAGTATGAAAAAGTATCTGTCTTGTGTATTTTCGTTCTGGCATTTTGCACCTGCCCTGTGTTTTTTCTTAGCTGCTTGACGAAGAAATTTGACCTACCTACCTACCTACCTACCTACCTACCTACCTACCTACCTACAGTGCAGTTTAAGAAAACAAATAAGTATTATGTAAACAATAGACAAGTAAATAAATAAAATGACAGTAAAAAACAAAAATACACACAGGTGGTATATACAGGTGGTGCCGGTACATACTGTAGTCAATGTGCAGGGGCACAGGTTAGTCGGGCTAATTGAGTTAATATGTACATGTAGGTATAGTTAAAGTGACTATGCATAGATGGTAAACAGAGAGTAGCAGCAGCGTAAAAGAGAGGGGTGGGTGGGGGGAGTCAAATCTTTTCAGTCTCCTGAGGTGGAATAGGCTTTGTAGTGCCCTCTTCACAACTGTCTTGGTGTGTTTGGACCATTCTAGTTTGTTGGTGATGTGGACACCAAGGAACTTGAAGCTCTCAACCTGCTCCACTGCAGCCCTGTCGATGAGAATGGGGGCGTGCTCGGTCCTCCTCCTTTTCCTCTAGTCCACAATAATCTCCTTCGTTTTGATTATGTTGAGGGAGAGGTTGTTGTCCTGGCACCACATGGCCAGGTCCCTGACCTCCTCCTTATAGGCTGTCTCGTCGTTGTCCGTGATCAGGCCTACCACTGTTGTGTCATCTGCAAACTTAATGATGGTGTTGGAGTCCTGCCTGGCCATGCAGTCATGGGTGAACAGGGAGTACAGGAGTGGACTCAGCACGCACCCCTGAGGGGCCCCAGTGTTGAGGATTAGCATGGCAGATGTGTTGTGTCCTACCCTTACCACCTCGGGGCTGACCGTCCGGAAGTCCAGGATCCAGTTGCAGAGGGAGGTGTTCAGTCCCAGGATCCTTAGCTCAGTCATGAGCTTTGAAGGTTACTATGGTGTTGAACGCTGAGCTGTAGTCAATGAATAGCATTCTCACGTAGGTGTTCCTTTTGTCCAGGTGTGGAAGGGCAGTGTGGAGTGCAGTAGTGATTGCATCATCTGTGGATCTGTTTGAGCGGTATGTAAATTGGAATGGGTCTAGGGTTTCTGGGATAATGGTGTTAATGTGAGCCATGATCAGCCTTTCAAAGCACTTCATGGCTACAGACGAGAGTGCTACGGGTCTGTAGTCATTTAGGCAGGTTACCTTAGTGTTCTTGGGCACAGGAACTATGGTGGTCTGCTTGAAACATGTTGGAATTACAGACTCAAATCAGGGACATGTTGAAAATGTCAGTGAAGACACTTGCAAGTTGGTCAGCACATGCTCGGAGTACACGTCCTGGTAATCCGTCTGGCCCAGCGGCCTTGTGAATGTTGACCTGTTTAAAGCTCTTACTCACGTCGGCTACGGAGAGCATGATCACAGTCACCCGGAACAGCTGATGCTCTCATGCATGCCTCAGTGTTGCTTGTCTCGAAGCGAGCATAGAAGTGATTTGGCTCTCGTCACTGGGCAGCTTGCGGCTGTGCTTCCCTTTGTAGTCTAATAGTTTGCAGGCCCTGCCACATCCGACGAGCATCGGCGCCGTTGTAGTACGATTCAAACTTAGTCCTGTATTGGCGTTTTGCCTGTTTGATGGTTTATCTGAGGGTGTGTCCGGTTTAGAGTCCCGCTCCTTGAAGGCGGCAGCTCTGTCCTTTAGCTCAGTGCGGAGGTTGCCTGTAATCCATGGTTTTTGGTTGGGGTATGTACGTACGCAGACAACTTTCTCCTTTGCTTTCTATGGTCCATGTTCACTGTGGTGCACACAATGATACCAAACAGCACAGTGACTACTTTTCTCCATTTAAATAGGCTGAATGACCGATTAATAAGATTGGAGACGTGATACTAATTAAAGAAACTCATTCGTTTGAAATGTCACAATAATCCAATTATTTATGATCTTTTCTAAGGGGTTCCAACAAATGTGTCCAGGCCATTTTAGAATATCTCTGTAGAATAAGCAATAATTAAATCTCTTTTCACAGCTTCTTTGATTTATTCTATGACATACCAAAGGCATGCAAGTATACATCATCACATAGCTTTTAATTTCATCACTTTTTAGGAGAAATGAAGCATTATTTACATTTTAGTCATTTAGCAGACGCTCTCATCTAGAGCGATTTACAGTTAGTTAGTGCATACATGTTCATACTGTTTTCGTACTGGTCCCCCGTGGGAATCGAACACACAACCCTGGCGTTGCAATATTTATTTTTATCCAACCACAGGAGCCCGCTCTCAATGTTCAAAATTCAACAGAGAGCATAATTTCACGACTGATCATCGATAAAAAAAAAATATATACAGCGGGTGAAATAAGTATTGAACACGTCACCATTTTTCTCAGTAAATATATTTCCAAAGGTGCTATTGACATGAAATTTTCACCAGATGTTGGTAACAACCCAAGTAATCCATACATACAAAGAAATGTGAAATGACACAGGGAAAAAGTATTTAACACACTTACTGATATTTATTTAATACTTTGTACTAAAGCCTTTGTTGGTAATGACAGCTTCAAGACGCCTCCTGTATGGAGAAACTAGTCGCATGCATTGCTCTGGTGTGATTTTGGCCCATTCTTCCACACAAACAGTCTTCAAATCTTGAAGGTTCCGTGGGCCTCTTCTATGAATCTTGATCTTCAGTTCTTTCCATAGATTTTCAATGGGATTTAAGTCAGGTGATTTTGCTCTCATCTGACCACACTATATTCTCACAGTATTTCACTGGCTTTTCCAAATGTTGTGCAGCAAACTTTAAACAAGCTTCAACATGCTTTTTTTTCAACAATGGAGTCTTGCGTGGTGAGCGTGCATACAGGCCATGGCAGTGGAGTGCATTACTTACTGTTTTCTTTGAGACAACAGTACCTGCTAATTGCAGGTCTTTTTGAAGCTCTCCACAAGTGGTCCTTGGCTCTTGGACAACTCATCTGATTATTCTTTTCACTCCTCTGTCAGAAATCTTGCGAGGAGCACCTGGTCGAGGCAAATTTATGGTGAAATGATTGTCTTTCCACTTCTGTATTATGGCCCCAACAGTGCTCACTGGAACATTCAGAAGCTTAGAAATGCGCCTATAACAAATGCCATCATTATGTTTTGCAACAATTAGGTTGCGAAGGTCTTGAGACAGCTCTTTGCTTTTACCCATCATGAGATGTGTCTTGTGTGACACCTTGACAATGAGACCTTTTTGCAGGCCATCAGTTGGGACTGAACCAGCTGATATTAATTTGCACTGACAGGAGGCTGGATTGCTTTTTAATTACTGATAGTTTTCAGCTGTTGTCTTGGCTTTCCATGCCTTTTTGCACCTCCCTTTCTTTATGTGTTCAATACTTTTTCCCTGTGTCATTTCACATTATTACACATAACTTAATTTCTGAACTTATTTGTATGTATGGATTACTTGGGTTGTTACCAACATCTGGTGAAAAGTTCATGTCAATAGCACCTTTGGAAATATATTTACTGAGAAAAATGGTGACGTGTTCAATACTTATTTCACCCGCTGTGTATATATATATATATATATATATATATATATATATATATATATATATATATATATATATATATATATATATATATATATATATATATATATATATATATATATATATATATATATATATATATATATATATATACACACCAGTGAGCACTGTTGGGGCCAGTGGAAAGACAATCATTTCACCATAAATTTGCCTCGACCAGGTGCTCCTCGCAAAATTTCTGACAGAGGAGTGAAAAGAATAATCAGAAGAGTTGTCCAAGAGCCAAGGACCACTTGTGGAAGACCTGCAATTAGCAGGTACTGTTGTCTCAAAGAAAACAGTAAGTAATGCACTCCACCGCCATGGCCTGTATGCACGCTCACCACGCAAGACTCCATTGCTGAAAAAAAAGCATGTTGAAGCTCGTTTAAAGTCTGCTGCACAACATTTGGAAAAGCCAGTGAAATACTGGGAGAATATAGTGTGGTCAGATGAGAGCAAAATTGAACTGTTTGGATGTCATAATACACACCATGTTTGGAGGAGAAATGGCACTGCACATCACCCTAAAAACACCATACCAACAGTGAAGTTTGGAGGTGGGAACATCATGGTGTGGGGCTGCTTTTCAGCAAATGGTACTGGCAAACTTCACATAATTGAAGGAAGGATGAATGGGCAAATTTACTGAGATATTCTTGACAAAATCTGCTGCCATCTACCAGGATGATGAAGATGAAACGAGGGTGGACATTTCAGCAAGACAATGATCCCAAACACACAGCCAAGGAAACTCTCAATTGTTTTCAAAGAAAGAAAATAAAGCTGCTAGAATGGCCCAGCCAATCACCTGACTTAAATCCCATTGAAAATCTATGGAAAGAACTGAAGATCAAGATTCATAGAAGAGGCCCACGGAACCTTCAAGATTTGAAGACTGTTTGTGTGGAAGAATGGGCCAAAATCACACCAGAGCAATGCATGCGACTAGTTTCTCCATACAGGAGGCGTCTTGAAGCTGTCATTACCAACAAAGGCTTTAGTACAAAGTATTAAATAAATATCAGTAAGTGTGTTAAATACTTTTTCCCTGTGTCATTTCACATTATTACACATAACTTAATTTCTGAACTTATTTGTTTTTGTATGTATGGATTACTTGAGTTGTTACCAATATCTGGTGAAAATTTCATGTCAATAGCACCTTTGGATATATATTTACTGAGAAAAATGGTGACGTGTTCAATACTTATTTCACCCGCTATATATATATATAATTTTATCACAAGTGCATATAGGTAAAGGAAACACAAACAAATCGTGTCTTAAAAAGGTCTTGGGCCACCATGAGCTGCCAGAACAGCTGCCAGAACATATGACAATGCACCTTGTCATAGATTCTACAAGTGGACCTAAACCATGCCAGGAAAATGCACCCCACACACCATAAAAATGTGTATCCTTCATTTACGTTACCGGTTGCCTACAGTCGGGAAGGCCGCAATTTGGGCAGCATGTGCACCAAATATAGGCAGCATGCGCAACAAATATACAGCTTTTTTCATTGTTGCTATAGACATTTAATCCATAGAAGGGTTTTAGAACCTCTTAACCTGGCAATTTGAGTGTTAAACTCATGGTTACACTAGCAATGGAAAACTGGAAATGCCATCCATGGATTATATTTCCATGGTTGGTTGCGGGTGTCTGTTTGCCTTTTGCTAATTTCAAAAACGTACAGTTTGGAAAGGAAATGCTTGGCGCTGAAATGAGAAGACTAATCTGTCTGTAGAACCAATATAAACAATTTGATCTCAACAAATCCCTATTTTTAACAAATATATTCTCCCCAGTTTCCTGATATCCAGTTACGATCTTGTCTTATCGCTGCAGCTCCCCAATGGGCTCGGGAGAGGCAAAGGTTGAGTCATGCGTCCTCTGAAACATGACCTGCCGAACCGCGTTCCTTAACACCCGCCTGCTTAACCCGGAAGCCGCACCAATGTGTCGGATGCATGTGGGGTCAGCCTGCAGTCGCCCGGTCCGCCACAAGGAGTTGATAGAGCGCGATGAGCCAAGTAATCACAGCCTGGGATTGAACCTGGGTCTGTAGTGACTCCTCAAGCACCGCAATGCAGTGGCTTAGACCGCTACGCCACTCGGGAGGCCGGGCCTATGATTTCTTAATCCGGCCCTGACAGTAAAGTACTTAATTGTTACGCAGAAATTATTTGATATAAAAACGTCTGCATTGGGCCTTTAACACATTTAGGTCATTAACAGCTGACAGGTGCTATAAAAACATTTACCATACCAAATAGTCTATGCTTTTGTGGTTTGAGTGATCCTCTGCTTTGCCTCTCTTTCTATGATTCCATTCAGAAAGCAGAAAGACACACACAGTTTTGTATTGCTATCCTAGTGGGGACCAAAGAATTATTATACTATTTTCCCTAACCCTTAACCTTAACCCTAAAACTATACCTAACCCTAACTTAACTCTAACTTTAACCCTTAACCCTAACCCCTAAATAGCATTTTTCCTTGTGGGGACCGGCAAAATGGCCCCACTTGTCCGAATTCTCCTTGTTTTACTATCCTTTTAAGGACATCTGGTCCCCACAAAGATAGTTAAACAAAAACACACACACAAACAGACACACACACTACAATATGGCCACTAACACACCTCGCTTTGACTCACCCAGAACTTGACGAGGAAGAAAGCGTTGGGCGGCCCCTTCTCAAACAACTCCTTCAATCCTCCCTTCTTCTCTGGGAACTTGTCGTAGATCTGCCGGATGTCCACTGCCTCCAGGTAAGGGTCACTGAAGGTGGGGTTGGACTGACCGACGTGAACAAACAGGTGCTTGTTAAACTGCAAAACAAAGAGAGAGAGAGACGTTGAAATACCATCAGAGCGCTGCTTCAGTTCATCGTCAAGATGCAGTCACGGCCTGACGAAGGAAGTAGCATATTTAGAAAAAGGCTAGTTGGATGAAAGTGAACATATATATTTATTTAAAAACTTTTGTTGCACACTTTTGCATTGATGAATACTGAAAATGCTGCATACAAATGTTGTATTCCCGATTAACTAAGGCTGCATTCAAAATTATTTTTTTCACTAATTGTCTGGGTCAACGCAGCCTACGTGAGATGAATATGGATGTGGAGGCTTATCAGGCAAGGCGAGGGGCTACTAAGTGACAACTCACGGTCTCTGGGTCCTGAGGCTGCTCCAGGAAAGCGGAGAACTCCAGCATGCGAAGCTTGGAGCTGGCGATACTGCGCCCCTGCCACGGGGGGGTGCCCGGCGACATGGACAGGCCTGCCGTGCTCTCATAGCCTGGTGAAGAGGAAGGGGGGTAACAAAATATACCATCGGTTTTTAAAATGTTGTTACATTCTGTCTGTTTCTCTGAGCTTTGTTGGAGCTCTTCATCAGTATCTTGTGTATTTCATCACTCGCAGACCATGACAGGATCTGTCGACACATGGGGTTTTGAGGGAAGCTGAGAAAACCCACCTGTGATGGGGGGCGGGACGGACGCTTGCATGGTGTAACTCTGCTGGGAAAAAGGCTTAATGCTGGAGAGACAAGACAGGCAGTAGACACGTTACACCCTTACCCACTGGACCCCTCGCACACACACGCACCTAATTGGCTGACCCTTAAACACACTGGGGGCATCAGCTTTAAAAACTAAAGTGCTTTTTAAATAAATGTGTTAAGATGTCTCTGTCATTCAGTTTTGACAGATTGTGATTTCCATTTATTCCATTGCAATAGACCAATGCCTTTTGACAAACAGAAGGACAGACAGTCAGCCGCGCACACAGGGTTGTAACTTACTCTTCAGGACCCCTAGGCTGTCCTGGGAGACCGCCATGCCAAAACTAGAGAAAAGAAAACATGGAAACATATTTTATTACACACACTACATGACACCACCTCTCCTTCTATATGTGTCCCTCGGTGTTGCCCAAGGACAGGGGGTGTGTGTGTGTATGTCTGTCTGTCCATGCACATACTCACCCCGCCGGCAGTGGGGTACGTCGGCCTGGACAGTCCCTGCAGAGCCATCTTGTTCTGAAAGGCGGTGGCAGAGATGATCTGGGCCGAGGACATGGTGGCCATACTTTGGAGTGCTTTGTCTTTGGCAGCCTGGTCCTGCAGACACACACAGCAGGTCCCAGGGGTCAGACACACACGCTTTACACTTTAGTCAGCGACCTGTTTTCCTGGGAACACTAGCCCCACTATGTTGTTAGTTCGGTGGGAAAGAGGAGTGAAAGAAAAGTTGCATCATCCGGTGCTGGGAGGCTGCGGGATATTGCAGTCAAGGGCCCTGGAGTCGAAAAATAAGGTTTATTGACTTGGCAGAGTCCATGAGGTGTTGACAAGCAGTCTATGTCTCTGCTAGAGGTCACAGTGGGAGCTGAGCCGGGCATGTCAGAGGGCTAGCTCCATGCTAATGCTAGTCAAGCTAGTTCACAGCTAAATGCTAACGCTAAGCAGGTGACATGGTGGCTACCAGAAACGTCAGAGTCATTCCTGTCTAGTGTCTATGGTAAAGCAATATTTTTCTGTGCGTGTCCATCATGTTGACTTCAGCAATTTTCAACTCAGCTGGGACTACAAACACTCTCAGCCCAACCCTTTAACGCAAGGCCAACCGGCACATTCTTTTTCCCAGAACCGGCCGACACAAGGGCATAGCTGAAATATGGGGAGTACATCTGGTAATGTTCTCAGTTACAAGAAAGACCTATTTAAAAAGGCCTGTCAGAGGCTTGTGACCAATGCCAGGCCTTGCCAGCTGAGGCCCAGTGGCCGCCATCCAGGGTGACGGAGAGCTGTGTCACCTGGTGTGTGTGTGTGTGTGTGTGTGTGTGTGGGCGCGTGCTTGCATGCGTGCGTGTGTCTGTCTGTGGTGAGAAACAAACACGCAAGCGCAGGGGACAGAACGTGTAAGGAAAGCTTTCACCCACCAAACAGGAACACTTTTATTGAAATACTTACCAAATGAAATGCCTGGAAGGAACAATACAAACATTAATTTATATCCTGACAAATGCATTTAGTCATAATGTTAACAGCAAGCCTCAAGCCAGAGATGCTGGAGCATATTTAAATTGACTGTGGTGATTTGTACTGAGCATTCCATAAAACACTCATACAAATGAAGGAGCTGCTATTAAATACAACCCACTCTTTCGGTTTCTCATTGTTTTGTCTCTCAATACTGTTTTCACTGAAATGTAGGAATGGGAATCCATTAGAAATTCCATATTAGATTAATGGTATATTTAGTAATTTTTTCATGGAATCAAACCTCAAAATGAGAAGAGAATAACATGGGTTAAGGTACATGAAGTCTTTCCTGATGATCTCATCTCTGTGGCTTTAAAGGAACATCATGGCTACAGCCAAGCGCCACCACAGCATCCCCAACAACCCTCCATATTAACGTCACACTTTAAAAACATTAGCCAGCAGCATGTTACTCTAAATGACCTGCATAGCTAGTACTGTAGCGTTCATAGAATTGGAATGGTAGACATTGACATTCCCATTGAAAGCACGGTATGTGGCCCCGACACACATTGGTGAGGAGGACTGGAATTTGGATGTCTTGTGTTCTAAATGCAATCGTAAAAGGTTAAAATTGTGCCTTCATATTGGCAAATCCATGTAGATCTTACAGAACTTAGAACCCTTTTGATTTGTTTGTCTACTCATTCTATTGCTATATTGAGCAAACCCATAATGCAGCGCAATAGTTTAAGATCCAAAAACGGGGGAGACTCACGTAGCGTACCTTCAGCTTCACCTGGATCTCCCGAGCCTTCCGTCGCGCTAGCACCTGGATGTGACTGGACACCTGGAGGAGAGGGAGGGAGATCAGGTCTTTGGTAGATGTGTCTCTAGCTCCATGTTGACGCCAAATGTGCAACAAACAAAAATATTCATATTCTCATTCTTACGCAATGTCAAAGTCTTTAAAAACTTTTGGTACCAACATGGCACTCATTAGGAATGGAAAATAAAAAGGAAAATGCTGCACACTGCTGCTCACGCTACCAGGTGATTTTATGTAAACAACGTTTCAACCCTTAGGTTTCTACTGTTCCGAACTGCCTATGGAAGCAACGTCAGCACAAGAAGTGTTCATTTGGAGCTTCATGAAAAGGCTTTCCATGGCCGAGCAGCCGCACACAAGCCTAAGATCACCATGCACAATGCCAAGTGTTGGCTAGAGTGGGGTAAAGCTTGCCGCCATTGGACTCTGGGAGCAGTGGAAACGTGTTCTCTGGAGTGATGAATCACGCTTTACCATATGCCAGTCCGACGGAAGAATCTGGGTTTGGCGGATTCCAGGAGAACGCTACCTGTCCCAATGCATAGTGCCAAGATAGAAAATCTTAACACTACAACGACATTCTAGGCGATTCTGTGCTTCGAACTTTGTGGCAGTTTGGGGAAGGCCCTTTCCTGTTTCAGCATGACAACACCCCCGTGCACAAAGCGAGGTACATGCAGAAATGGTTTGTGCAAGAACTTGACTGGCCTGCACAGTGCCCTGACCTCAACCCCATCGAACACCTTTGGGATAAATTGGAACGCCAACCCTGAACCAGGCCATATCGCCCAACATCAGTGCCTGACCTCACTAACACTCTTCTGGCTAAATGGAAACAAGTCCCCGCAGCAATGTTACAACATCTAGTGGAAAGCCTTCCCATAAGAGTAGAGGCTGTTATAGCAGCAAAGGAGGGGCCAACTCCATATTAATGCCGATGATTTTGAAATTAGATGTTCAACGAGCAGGTGTCCACATACTTTTGTCCCTGGCCATTACTAGACCTTTCCTCAACTCATTGTCAACCCCAACCCCTCTCCCTCTTTACCACCATCCCATAAGGGGTCAAAGACGAACCCCCTCTCCCTCTCTCTCCATGTAATGCAACATCAGTCAGTGCCAACACGTCAGTCAGTCACGCCATATCAAATTCCATGTCCCAGATAGGGTTCCAAACCCCCGCCTCATCAAGCACTCTACAGCGTCCTCTCTGTCGTAAAGATCCTGTATTTGCCGGGTTCTTTCTCTCCTAATGAGGCTGGGCTATGCGAGGTAGTCATCTGATCCTATAGCATCTCTGCATTGGGCCTCGGCCCTCTAAATCACTCAGCACAGGCCCATTTCAGCATGAGAAGGGGGCTAGGACTCAGGGACTGTGAAGGAGTGAAGGCAGCATCACTTCCCCCCCCTGTCATGGTTGTTCTATGGCTTTCTCTGTCTTTTTTTTGGCCTCTGATTGAAGCACAGACCGCTTGGACATGTGGGTGGTTGTGTAAGGGATGCACATGGTTTGGAATATATAGAGCAGGAGTGGATTGTGAAACTCACCTGCTTTCTTGTCCGTGTCTTCCCTGTGCGTAGCTTGATGTACCGTGCTATCAGCTCGTTCCGTCCTGTAAGAGCCAGACAATATACATTTTTTTTTATTATAATTTTTTTAATGGCATTAAGAAAATGCTAATTATTAAAAGGTGATATTTAAATGGCAAGCTGGGTGCCAGTAGGATAGGATAGGAAATGATGAGGTACTGTAGACGATAAGGATGTTTTAACCAGCAGGAATTCAAATGTTTACTGAAGCTAGCATCAGCAAGCTGGAGGTGCCTGGCTGGCCAAATCAGCTGCAGAGGTGGGAGGGGTGTGTGTGTATACTGGTGTAAGCGTGTATTGGTGTAAGCGTGTGTGCGTAAAGGAATGTGTTCAGTAAAAGTGCAATTTTGTTTAAAGCCATGCGTGCGTACCTGTGTGTAACACAAGAATGTGTGTGTATGTGTGTGTGCTTGCCCTGTTCTGTGTTCCCTGGGGGGCTGTGCTGTGACAGACAGGTCACAGTGGCTGAGCAGGTGAAGGGGTATAGCATCCATGCTCAGAACAGACACGCCACGGCCACAGGGAGCGATGAAGGAGGCTTGGAGAGGCTGCTCGGCAGCTGGTGTGTGTGTGTCAATGTTTATAGAATATGCCTTTACGCCTGCAGTAAATCTTGGGCTTGTTCCACCGTCAAGGCGATGGTTACAGGGCAAGGGACTTGGTCAATGGTGCAATGGTCATGTGACCTCACTTCTCTTCTTGGACCTGCATACACACGCATAGTCGCACTTGATGGGATGGACGCACGTCTATGGCCCGCACAGACAAGCAAATTAACGTACACATACACATATTTAGCCAGCCACCAAGCCGTCGAAGGGTCGAGTTTGCACCACCTCTTAAACACTAATTTTCCCCCTCTCACACCACATCTCCATCAGTCACACATCACAACCTGGAACAACCAGCGTAAGACTTTCCTCACATAGTGATGCTTGGGTCAGAAAACCCTGCCCTACGCCGCTGACCAATCAGAACGCCCGGTCGGGTTGAGGATATGCAACCCGAACCCTAAGGAGCCCAGAAACGCTGGCAGGCAATAAAAGTGATCAGATTCAGCTTGCGTCCCAATTGGCACCCTACACTCCCTATATAGAGCACTAATTTTGACAAGCCCTGGTCAACAGTAGCGCACTATATAGGGAATAGGGTGCCATTTGGGACGCAGGCTACAAGCGGAATGCAAAACATTGTTTCTCCATCCCTCCTCTGAGCCACACGGGTGGGGATAAGGTTCTAGCAGACGGTGTTTGTTCTGACTTATGAAAGTAGCAGCTGTATGTATCAGAAGGTATTGCAGTGAATTTGGCGGCGATGGTTTTTCTGTGACGACATGTTCACAAAGGAGGAAAAAGAAGGAGGGCGATACTAACCTCTTTACACACACACACACACACACACAAAGAGAACTGTAGGGCTCCCTTTGTGTCAGGCTTTTGTGGATTTAAACCCTTCTCTCAATCTCCGTCTGCCTCCACACAAGGCCTAGTCCCGGCACTCATTCACCCTCAATCTTATTTGAATTTCTGGGCTGGAATTACTCAAGCGTTCAGTGTTGATCGGAAAATGCACTCGCTCGCCGATTGTTTAAGCACCTAAATACATATTTCTTGAATCCCTTTGGATTAAAAATGTGAGACCTTTCTCTTATTTCCTGACCTCAAATGAACAAGGCAACTTTAATATTAAATTACCATTATTCCGTTGCAATTTGCAAGTTACTCTAGATGCAACCAGTAGTTAATAATTTAGAAAACCCTGTGTTAGTAAAAGTACATGTAGGCTACTTAAAAAGTAACAGAAATGTGAGTACAGTACACTTCACTCCATGTACTTGAGGAAACCACTACACTACGTTCCATCTCCGTCTAACTCTGCAAGTGTTGTTACACGACTTCCAGAAAACACATACTTAATTATTTTTTTCAAACTTAACTATTGATCTCTTCCATTCATTTAAATCATTTTTGCAGTGATTCAGCATTATGCTCACATACTGTCACAAAGTCTGTACACACATGGCATCCTGCCAGTCCATTCAAAATTAGCATACTGTATTTATGACCATTACACAAAGTCATTCATGAGCTGTTAAGAGGCTGGTCTTTATGTGTTTATATCAGATGTCCCAGACACTCCTAGAAATGGACGGGTTGTATGAAAAATATTCAGACAAGTGCAAGATCACAGAAGGAGTCGGTCAGTCACACAATGATGAGGTCATCATCGTGTGACCGTGTCCACTGGGATGGGTCCAGAGTGAGCGACAGACAGAGCCAGAACCTGAGCCCGGTCAACTCAGTGCAGTGCAGGCACAGCATGTCCTTAACCACTGGTCCAAGGCCAGTTTGAGTTCTATAGCTCACTCTCTGTGTTTAAGTTTGAAGAGTCAAGGACTGGGATCAGGTAGTTCTCAAGAGCAGTCAGTGATCGACCAGAACAACAATACTCTACTCATCCTGCTTTGGAACGATCTGGGAGAGCTGGTCTCCACCGCGCCCTTTTGCCCTCTCCCCACCGCCCCACTCCAGCCCTGTTTGTTGGGTTCAGGGAAAGGTCAGAGGGGTTAGCGGTGGTTGCAGGTTGTGTCAAACAAAGGCGCAGCCCTCCCCTCCCTGCCTGCCTGTCATACATATGTCTCTTCTCAGAAGGCTGGGTTCCTCTCTGGCCCTAAACGGCCGACCCTGCTCTCCGAGCTCGATCCTCTCCAGAGCATTCCTCACATACCAACACACTGCCGCCCTGCCTGCAGCACCGGCCTGCATCGGTTCTCTATGCTGCTGCCTGCCTCATGGAGGCGCACTGGGTTGGGTGTGTGTGCGAGAGCACGCAACTATACCCATTGACCCCTGTGCACAAACACTCACACCCTCATGACCCTGCCTAGAGGACATCGACTCACACCTTAGCACATAGCCACCCCAGACTCCAGCCCAGACAGCAGAGGACTCTGCTTCTTAAATCTACTCTCTATTCTGAACAGTGGCAATCCATGGGATCGATAGGAGTGCAAACACGCCACACACACACAGAGAGCGAGCCCTTCTCTGAACACACATCTTCCAGCCATACAGCATCCGCCAGCACATGTGCCCCTCTGTCTGTGGGCGAGAACAAAAGTCACATTTAGGCCGTAGGAATGTGTTGGAAGGGTGCGATTTCCCCTCCGATAGAATAGTGAGCCGAGCAGAGTGGCGTGGAGACTCCCGACGAACAGGCCCGTCTCAGAAACCACTCTGCTATTTCACCCCTCTTCCAGTGACAGTCTGATACCATGCCGCCCCTGTAATGTAAAAGGTACATCCACATAACATTGCGATTCATTCATAGGCGTTACCATGGTAACGGCAGTAGGTGACTGTTTACTGCCAATTTCATTTGAATGGAGTGAATCCTGGCCATACAGTATGTATCTCTCCACTGGTTACATAATATTCTCCCCATCTCCTCCCGTTTGAATATGTCCTAAAAGTAATCTCTGATTTACCACCATTGGATAGGTGCAAGCAAGGGCAAGGGGTTTCATAATGTAGCTTTTATCTATACAGTCACGTTAGATCTTGGAATATGTTTATGGAAGAGAGCGCTCGATCAGGGCCTTATAATGAGACGCATGTCAGAGCCAAGCAGACAGCCATGTCTGAATTACAGAGGCACCTTAGCAGAAAGGCAGTGATGGTTCCTCAAAGTCCCTGAGGGGATCCTATCACCATTATTCCGTTGCAATTTGCAAGTTACTCTAGATGCAACCAGTAGTTAATAATTTAGAAAACCCTGTGTTAGTAAAAGTACATGTAGGCTACTTAAAAAGTAACAGAAATGTGAGTACAGTACACTTCACTCCATGTACTTGAGGAAACCACTACACTACGTTCCATCTCCGTCTAACTCTGCAAGTGTTGTTACACGACTTCCAGAAAACACATACTTAATTATTTTTTTCAAACTTAACTATTGATCTCTTCCATTCATTTAAATCATTTTTGCAGTGATTCAGCATTATGCTCACATACTGTCACAAAGTCTGTACACACATGGCATCCTGCCAGTCCATTCAAAATTAGCATACTGTATTTATGACCATTACACAAAGTCATTCATGAGCTGTTAAGAGGCTGGTCTTTATGTGTTTATATCAGATGTCCCAGACACTCCTAGAAATGGACGGGTTGTATGAAAAATATTCAGACAAGTGCAAGATCACAGAAGGAGTCGGTCAGTCACACAATGATGAGGTCATCATCGTGTGACCGTGTCCACTGGGATGGGTCCAGAGTGAGCGACAGACAGAGCCAGAACCTGAGCCCGGTCAACTCAGTGCAGTGCAGGCACAGCATGTCCTTAACCACTGGTCCAAGGCCAGTTTGAGTTCTATCGCTCACTCTCTGTGTTTAAGTTTGAAGAGTCAAGGACTGGGTGTCCTAAAAGGACTGGGTGTCCGTTTGAATATGTCCTAAAAGTAATCTCTGATTTACCACCATTGGATAGGTGCAAGCAAGGGCAAGGGGTTTCATAATGTAGCTTTTATCTATACAGTCACGTTAGATCTTGGAATATGTTTATGGAAGAGAGCGCTCGATCAGGGCCTTATAATGAGACGCATGTCAGAGCCAAGCAGACAGCCATGTCTGAATTACAGAGGCACCTTAGCAGAAAGGCAGTGATGGTTCCTCAAAGTCCCTGAGGGGATCCTATCACAGGTGAGAGTGAAGGTCAAGACAGGGGCTAGGGTTACAGCCAGGGTCCGGGTTCAGACTCAGGACCCTCCTATGTGACGACTGTCCCCCCCATCCGCACCACCCCAACCTCAGTGGTCTCAGGTGACCCCCGCCAGTGTCCACACACAGCCTTACACACACGCCACTACCCAGAAACTGCCTGACCTGGCCATGCCTTCTCAAGAACTCTCTCTGGAGACAATGACCCAACTGCCCTAGAACACACTGTGGAGACTCAGCAATGATATGATGACCGTACAGAGAACTCTGTGTCCTCAGACTAAGAAAAAAACAACAACACATGAGCACTTTATCAAAAGGCTACTTGCCACAGACAGCCTTTTGTCAGTGAATCTCTCACTTGACTGGGAAAGTTGGGACCTAGGTGAGGAGGATGACCATTTCTTTCCATGGGGCCTTTCCTTAATATCATGCACTTGTATTAATAAGGGTTGAGCTGACAGCAAAAACTGCTGTTCTCTGCTTGCAGGGCACTTTGGCTTTGTACACAAGACAGACAAGCATAATCAACATGTTTATCGGCAATAAAACCCTTACAATGAAGGACCGGGAAAACATATTTTCACTATAGGGTGTTATAGAGGGAGAGCAGGTGTGAAAGAACAATGATTGAACAAAATATGATAATGTCAGTTATTTTTGCATTAGGCATAAAGTCTATACACATTTTTTGATTATGAAAATAATAAAACGGGATTACAAGGAGAGTTATGTCTGATTATCCAATCACTGTGAATAAAACAGCCAACAATCACATTTCCACTGTAATATCTTTCTTCAAATTAAGGCCTATATGGGTATCCTATACCTTGGGACAAAGCACTTATTCAACTATCCCTCCCTCCTCCCGGCTCTGAAAAGCCATTCTACCCGTTGGATCCCTGTTACGTTACACACCTGGCGTAAGTCCAATGGGGCATTGCACAACAGGGACCCATGGAAGATAGGACATGTTTTAATTGGCAATGAATGTCAAATGACTGACCGCCGCACCAAAAAAACATGGCATGATGGAGTACCAGGCCCGGAGTGGCTAATCGGGTGAACATTCCCGGTGGGCCGGGCTGGTTGTTGGGCCAAAAGGGCCGGTGACAGGGTCGGTAAACACAATAGATTTTTAAATAGATTATTGTAGGCTACTCTTGCAGAAACACGGGCTACATGTACGTTACGCTTGCAGAAGCGCGGGCTGCTCTGCGTCGCACACTCTGCTACTGATAGACTTGGTAGATGATGCGATTCAGACACAAACAAGCGCGAACTGCGACCACGCATGCGCCACAGGTTGGACATGTGCAATTTTTTTTTTTTTTTTTTTTCACCTTTATTTAACCTAATAGGTCAGTTAAGAACAAGTTCTCATTTGCAACTGCGACCTGGCCAAGACAAAGCAAGGCAGTGCGACAAAAAAACAACAGAGTTACACATGGGAAATAAACAAACGTACAGTCAATAACACAATAGAAAAATCTATATACAGGAGGCTAGGAGGATTTCATGCGAATGTACACTGAGAAATACATTATGTCTTTGGACAATGATACGTTAATAAACTACGTTTCAAAAACCAGTGTACTGCTCAGGCATTCATTAATGTTATACTCAAGCACAGAGAAAGAGATTTTGATGATCTACAAAAACACATTGTGAGGTGGCCGAGAATAGTGCAATACATAAATGTTTCAGGGTTGGATATGTACGTTTTTTAATTTTTTTTTATATAGATTATTTATCCCCATCGGGAAATTGCAGCGTTACAGCAGGCAAAAAAACAACAACTTAAAAATACATACAGTTGAACATAGGGCTGTACACGGGGTAATACACAGGGCTAATTCACAAGGAACACACAGGGAATGTAGAATACAATACACTCATGGTGTGCGATGCACAGACAGGCAGACAAACACTCGTGGGATAAGTTGTGAAGCTACACTTATTTGCACTAAATTGGAAATGATGTTCAATAAATATACACAGGGAATAACAAGGTTGTAGAGAATAGGGCACTATAGCAGACTTAAATAGTAAAGCTATATTTATATTGATCTCCAGTATAATAGGTTGTGAACCAAAGTGAGCTGGTCTGAAGCATGAAAAGAAAATTAGTCCCACTCCGGCACTGGCCAGCACTATTATGAGTAAAATGCTGTGAAAGCATGAGGAAATATGGGACAAAAACATTCCTCTCGATACTGTATAAGAATTTAAAAAACGGATTGAAGAGGATTCACACGCGTACCATAGAATTAACGGTTTGCCATCTTAGTATGGCAATGTTGCCTCTGAAATTAACCTCAGTCTGTGTTGTAGAGGGGAAATCCAACACCTACTTTACATTCTTAAGTGCTCCCTATAGGAACCTTGTTAAATAGATTTTAAAAGGTTTTCCTCTCACTTAATGTAGCCTAACAATTGACTTATGTTCAAAACCCCAACATGAGAATGAGTCACATAGCTTTAAGTTGAGTTTGAGCAAAGTGTCAAAAATGGCTGTCGGTGACTCTGGGCTGCAGTGGGTGGGGTCTACAGGCTTAGTCTTGTCTCTTTTCTCATGGTGTAAATCTGGGCTGGCTGTGAGGCTGGCAGCGAGGCTGGCCGCGAGGCTGGCCGCGAGTCTGGGAGGCTGGGGTGAACTTGGGGAGCAGCTGGAGGTTAGCTGAAAGGCAGCCAGACCCACTGACAGACTGACGGACAGACTGGGAGGGGGGGGGCCTACGGTGTGTGTGGGATGTGGAAGGGGGACAGAGTGCATGAGGGGCTGGTAAATCACATAAATAGCAGGGGACAGAGGGAGGCATAAAGACACACACAACAGGGACAGGTGCAGAGCGCGAGCACCCCACAAGACACCGCCGCTACCTTGGTGTTTATTTGTTCCCCCCGCTCTCTCCAGGCGCTTAAAGGGTAAACGTCTATTCTGGTATAGGGTTACAGCGGAGCTGCCTTGAACCCCGGCTCCAAACGCATACCATTCCTAACGGGCCACCGTGCTCCCTAGTGCACATCACCCGCCACTGAGGAAGGGGTACCTCAGCGAGCGACCCCCACCCCCCAGCCCTCACCACCCTTCCCCTGACACAGAATGTGACACCTGCCCCCTCTCCTCCGCCCCATTATTGCAGGCTTTATAAGGGTTTAGAGTTGATCAGGGGACGGCTGTGACCTCGCCGGGCCTAGCCTAGCGTGTGGCTAACGGCTAGAGGAGCTGGCGCAGTGACGGGGCGATGGCGTCTGATTAGCCCCCTCGTTTTTCCGGATCCGTTATCAAAACAGTCAAGCAGAATAGCTACACTGAGTGTAGAAAACATTAGGAACACCTTCCTAATATTGAGTTGCACCCCCTTTTGCCCTCAGAACAAGTGTTCCACAGGGATGCTGGCCCACGTTGATTCCAATCCTCCCCACAGTCGTGTCAACTTGGCTGGATGTCCTTTGGGTGCTGGACCATTCTTGATACACATGGGAAAAACTGTTGAGCATGAAAAACCCAATATCGTTGCAGTTCTAGACACAAACCGGTGCGCCTGGCACCTACTACTAGGCAGTCATTGTAAATAAGAAGTTTTTCTTAACTGACTTGCCTAGCTAGGGCGGCAGGTAGCCTAGTGGGCAGAGCGTTGGGCCAGTAACCGAAAGTTTGCTGGATCGAATCCCCGAGCCGACAAGGTGAAAACCTGTCGATGTGTCCTTGAGCAAGGCACTTAACCCTAATTTGCTCCAGGGGCTGACCCTGTAGGTAGGCCGTTATTGTAAATAAGAATTTGTTCTTAACTGACTTGCCTACTTAAATACAAGTTAAAGGTATCAAGGCCTATGAAGTAATGTTACGTCTGACATATACATGATATACAGTACCTATGACTGATGAGATAAGGTCAAACAACTTGCTCGCTACATAGTTATGTAATTAAATACTAGAAAAGTACAAGAATGTCAGAGGGAGGGAAGTTAAGCAGATTCTGTGAAGTATCAATCAGAATGTGAGAGGAGAGTGGCACACATCAATCGTGCCATCACATGCTACTCAGCCACGTGGACGGATGGAAGGGGTATCTGGTATTTTATTAGGATCCCCATTAGCTGTTGCGAAAATTAGCAGCTACTCTTCCTGGGGTCCACACAAAACATGACATAATTCTGAACATTAATAGACAAGAACAGCTCAAAGACAGAACTACATTAAAAAAGGGACAGATGTGTGACGTGAACAAGAGTGCTCTGAGACCTAAAGATAGTGTGTGTGTGTTTTTGTCCTTAAAGGTCACACAAATATGTAGGGAACATCTTGCACATCAAGAGACAGTGCCTGAGAGTGAGGGGACGGCAGTCATCACATAACACCGGGGAATAGATGGAAAAGGGTGGGGCGTACCGTACATCTTTCCCTCATCGGAGAGGATGATCTTCCTGCGTCCGCAGGGCGGGTAGATGGCCAGGGCCTCCTGGAAGCTCTGCTCGATGTCGGGGCTCCACACGCCCTCCGCATCGTTCTCCAGAGGCTTATCCAGAGGCTCGTTCAGCTCCTCACTGGTGCCCCCAGGGGAGGGGGCCGGCACCCACTCCGCAGACGTGGTGGGGGGCCGGGGGGACCACAGGACAGGGCTGGGGTGGGAGGAGCAGGGAGGTAGACCCAGAAGGGGGTAAGGATGTTGGTGTAGGGGGTTGAGGGTGCGTTCCAAGTACAGGATAGGACAGGGGAGGGTGATCCTGAGGAAGCAAAATACACAATATTTAGGTAAGGTGAGGTTGAGTCAAGGAGTTCTGGCTAGCAGAACGTAGGAAGGCAATACACATTGTAAAAAACAAAATACCATATTATATACTTGTCAGGATAACAAGGATTGGTTTAAAATATTGAATATGCTGCTAAGCATTTGGTACTTTGAAATGTCTTTGTGTCCATAGTACTGTCTGTGGCTATGTATGTATTATCTTGCCAGATCTCCCTCAAACAAGAGGTTCAAACATCAAGAAATTAAGATGAAACAAAAACCACAAACAATATTCAGGTAATTTGATGCCAGTCCAAGGAGGCGATCTATGTAGAAAAGCGACAGCTACGTCAGAGTGCGGTCATATGAAGAGCGGTGTGCGTGCGTAGGCTGTAAGATCTTAGACCACATCACTGGGGAGCTGCTAATCCTACTTGGAAAAAGCACCTCTGATCAGAAATTAAATTACGGCGCCATGAAAACAAACAGCATGGTACCTAAAGGCAGAGGGCTGAGGAGTCACAAAGCCAACTGACTGGGAAACACATTTAACTCGGATCTCCACCACACCGCCATTAATAGAGAAAACGAGCGAGAGAGAGACACACACACATCAAGGAGGAGATCATATCAGGGTTATTTTAAAGGCTCAATCATCTCTCTCTAGTCAATTACACTTTTAACACTCAAGCTGGGATGTACAGTAGTGATCACATATCGACTAGGGTGGGACAGGAGTTTCTGCTGACAATGTAACCTGAATAGATCATTAGGTTTCTGGGTAATGTATAATTAGGGCCTGGAGTTTTTCCCCTGCACGGGTCACTGGGTGAGGTGTGTCCATCATTGTTTTCCTCTAGAGGCAAATCTGGGCTGCCAATTGACATTTAAGGCCCTAATGTGTGATTTGCCTAGTTGCATCTGGGCTGCCTTGCGGTGTGCTGCGCTGTGGGGGATAAAGACAGGGACAGGAGGGAAGGGGTTGTCGTGATTCGTCACAGGGTGTCACGTCTGAGTGAGGAACAATCTCCATCCAGCCAGCCCACCCGCTCTTCCTCTGAGCCCCCTGGCATTCCAATGGGCTTCCTGTAAATGAGTTGAGCAGTTAACCTTGCTCACACACATGCACCTAACAACACTATGTAAAACAACGGAGGACAATCGTAGACTGTAGAGCCCCTTTCTTTGCTCTGGTGGTGAACCTTGGTAACTTTTTAAACGAGGGGTCTATGGTGAAATGGTCTTTGTGGTTTAAATGAGGGTTCTATGGTGAAATAGTCTTTGCTGTGCTCAAAGAGTACTTGTAATTACTTTTCTCACAAAGTAACCTGGCGTGCAGGGCAAATGTAATTACAATGTAAAAAGTCCAACACTGATAAACCATTAGTGCTGGTTAAGTTTCTCAATTAACAGGGTTAATTGACGTAAGCCCCTTAAATCAGGTGGCCCCTTCCACAGTCCCCCTTATCTCTGCCCCTCTCCCCAGGGCCCACTCAACAGGATAATCTCCCAGCTGATGCTGCACTCAGGGGGCGCAGATCCCCTCACAAACAGGAAGCAGGTATGTGTACTTCAGAAATTCACGCAAACGTATGGAACAAATCAGATATGCACTCAGACACACACACACAGACTTTAAGATACCAGAAATACACCACACACACACACACCTATACAGCGTTGCCCACTCCCTCGCCACCCTTTGACCCCCAGTCATGAGGCAACAGCTGCATCAGTTTCCCCTTGCACAGTGCCCACTGCCTCCTCAGTGTGTTGTGGGGTGGGGGCGCATGAGAAACGGGGGTGCTCCTCTGGACAATCTCTTCTAATCAGGACCGGAATGTAATGCTCGGAAACATACTCTCATATCAACGCCATGGTCTGCATCCCAAATGGCACCCTATTCCCTATCTAGTGCACTACTTTTGACCAGAGTCCTATGGTCAAAAGTAGTGCACTAGATAAGGGATAGATGGCCATTTCTAGATGACCCTTCTAGGATCAGGCATTAGGCTGGCTGGGGAGTGGAAAACTATCGGGAGAGAAAGGAACATATTTGATTGGCATGTTTTGTGCGGCATCGCACTGTGTTGCCCTGTAAGGAGCAGATCAACTCTGCTCTCTGAGCACACGCCACACACTATCAGAATCAAACCCAATTACATGTAACATCCTGTGCCAGTGCCACTTTTTTAATTTATTTAACTAGGCAAGTCAGTTTAGAACAAATTTCTTATTTACAATGACAGCCTACCCCGGCCAAACCTGAACGCCTCTGGGCCAATTGTGCACCGCCCTATGGGACTCCCAATCACGGCCGGATGTGATACAGCCTGGATACGAACCAGGGACTGTAGTGACGCCTCCTGCACTGAGATGCAGTGCCTTAAACCGTTGCGCCACTCAGGAGCCCATAACACTTCGATACACCTCGACTAACCAAACATCAAACCAATCATGAAAATACTACAGTATATTCAAGTCATACCTCGTAATAATCATATTGAGTACCGGGTCCGCATGAGTTCAATCCAAGATTATCCCTACAGAGAGATCCATCAAACATACACACTAATACAACCCAATGACTCGTTGGACATAATGTATGCATGTAGAGACTAGAGAAGAGGATTGTTGGTAGATGCCGGTTTTTGGGGCTTGGAGACCAGGGGATTTTTTTGTTCTGTAGGGCTCATATCTAAGGCATTATTCTGCTTTCTCGTGTGAGTGGAGGAGGAATGCTTGCTATGTGGGATGAGCACACGGAATAGTCTCCTCAGCACAGGGCCAGTCTCAGGGCAGCGCAATACACACACAATGCTTATGAGTTTTGATAAATTGCAGAGGCATGATGATATGGACAAAGACAAAATTGACAAGTTAGCAATCCCCCTCATCGTTAGTAGGCTACAGTATGTCAATTAAAAACAGACTAGGACAGTGAAGTGAACAAGGGTCATATAGTAGTTTTAAGAGAAAGCCCTAACAGGTGTGCTTGACCCCTACCTCGCCATGTCCCTAGGCCATTCCACCTGTTGAACTTCATCCCTTGCCCCCTACCCCTCCATGCCCCTGGGCCATTCCACATGTTGAACTCCCTCCCTTGCCCCGGGGGAGGGATGGACTATCTCACACACACACACACTCTAACCCTGCACTGGGACCCAGACCAAAAATACTCCCTCACACAGCCTGTCAGCACCACCATGACTAGACTCTACACAGTTTATCTACTCCACTACAAAACCAAACCATGTGTGTGCGCGCACTTGCATATATCGGTCATCACTGCCTACGCACAACACACACATATGCCAGGTAGCAGTGGTTGGATTGGTGACTCAAAAACAAACATACCAAGTATGCTACATCATAAACAATCGGGGCGGCAAGGTAAAAATCTGTCGTTCTGCCCCTGAACAAGGCAGTTAACCAACTGTTTGTAGGCCGTCATTATAAATAAGAATTTGTTCTTAACCGACTTGCCTAGTAAAATAAATGGTTAAATAAAAAAGGCTAAAATAAAATTGAAAATGTGGACGTTTTAAAACTATATAAAAATGTGTGCCTGATATAATTGCATTTTTCTTGGGCACAGACAGTAAACCACATTTTGTTTACCTGACAGGCATTCTGTAAATGTATGGTATGAGGACTTTTCACACACACACACACACACACACATTATATTAACATGTAGGATCATGGGAACTAATTTCATGGGCCTATAACAAATATATAATAATCATGTAATTGTTTTCATTGCTATAGTTAGTTATTGAATATAGCTCAAGTGATAAATTAGTATGAATAGCTGTAGTTAACAGTTTGAGTAATAAATAGTATTTTTATTATTTATTTTTTTGGCACAAAACAATTCACGTCTATTATTTCGGAAACATTCAGATTTTCTGAAAGACAAATTATGCAACTGAAATATCTATTTTGTAAACATTATATCTATCAATTTTATAATTTCAGTAGCCCATCGCCCTGTGGAACGCTAAAGTCTAACGGTGTGCCTATGACGTTATTAGTTTCCTTTAAAAGGTTTTGGCCGAAACGCAGGAAGTACAGTGCAGGAATACAAATGTAGGAATTCAACAAAAAAAGTCAAAAATGTAAAGAATTTAACTCATACAGCGTTTTATAAATAAATGAAACCGGCAGACAACTGACCAGTCTAACTCTGATACAGAAAGTTTGGTAACAACTTTTGAGAGGCATTGGTTTATGAAAGAACACAGGTGTTAATTTACAAAACAAAGAGACAGAATATTTTGTAAACGTACCTGTTGAAAGTTAAGCAACAGACACCACCGCTGGGTCAAGCAGGGAAGTTTTGACAGATTTCTTTAAAGGAATATATTTATTTGTCTCCCCTTTCCTGAGTCGTTTGAAGCGCGAGAAGGGCAGGAATTTCAGGAATTAGCTGTGGTATGACATGAAGCCTGGAAGGCAGAGAAAAAGACGAGGGGAAAGACGGAGGCAGGACCGACCGGTCAACACGTAATGAGGGAGGGGGATTCGAGGGGAGGGCGTTCAGAAAAGGAAAAGATAGCCAGCCTTGGTAAGCGAAAAAGGAAATCCCATCAAGAAAAACAGAGGTAAGGGATTGTCATTGCCTCTGTACACAGAGGGACAAAGCTATTGCGAAACCTTATCAGCCGTCTTATAATGATCTGAAGTTGTGAAATAACCCTATAATAAAGATGAAAATGACACTGCTATTTTATTCGTTTATATGGCACTATTCAAGTAATACATGTGATAGCATGATGTAAATTACTACAAGGTAAGAGATATGTATATATACACACACCACACAATTAGGCAGTATACGTTTTTAAAAAACGTGTAATATCCTTTGGCAAAATATGTTGATATATTTAGTTCATAATAATGGTTTTCGATCGATATCAATGGTCATTTATTTATAGCAAACGAGGAAAATCGTTTGTGCTATTAATCTGTACAGAAACCGTAAATTGCGCACTGGTAGAGCGCACTCTGAACAACTGGAGCGTCAGTATTGAATGAAATGGGTAATCGAGAGCCCTCCAGTGGATGAAGATAAGACTTAAATTAAGGCTCAAATCGTACAATACCAACCAATGTAACGTGAAATCAAGTCAATAACCATTTGTAGGAAATGTAAACAATGAGTGATTTAATAAACAGTGTATCACGTGATAGCTGTTAGTTCCTCGGGAAGCGCAATCAGGCATGAATAGAGCCAACATCCTTGTATTACTTAATAAAATAAAAAAATAACTTTAATAGTTTCATTGTGTTTTCAAATCAGGTTTAATTTTCTGATAATTTCACTTTCTCTTTTTTGGCTTACACCCATTCCAATCTATAGTAGACTCTCCTGTCACAGTGGTATTTCCTCAATAGTAACCCAGTGGTCTACAACCCCTCCTCCATACAGACTACATAAAGGCCATCAAACTACAGGATATTATTTTGCTTTCATTTGAAGGAAGAGAAAGTTATTCTAAAAAGTATACAGCATAAATTAACTTAAGCCTCCTGTTAACAAAGTTGTACTCTATAGAAATATGTGGAATGTTTAAAAAGGTACTGTACAAAATGGTTCTCATTGATGCCTTTCAATTTTGTGGGGAGTCAAATGGACTGTGCTATACAGTACATCAAAAGTACACTATAAAGACTGACAGCTTTACAAAAGTAAGCTCTCAACAACAGGAATGATAAGACTTCAATGGAGAACGACATTCCTTGATGGCTCCGTGTCTTTGGGGTTGGGACAATATTAATGTTTTTGGTCCGATTCCTAAACCCCAACACCCTCCAATGTCCTTTATGTTGAGTCCAAATATTGCCAGGAGTGTTCGGTCCTTGCCCAGTATGTGTCCATAAGCTTGACGACACACACAAACAATCCCCTTCTTCATGCCATCCACAGGGACGTCTTCAGGCAAAGTGTTTTGTTCTCTGGCTCTTTTGAACACGCTTGCGCTCATGGAGTCCCCTCCAGAGGCATCATTTCTTGGACAGGAATTTAATCTTATTTCCTGAAAAAAAAAAAAAAAAAAAAACAGGCAACAGAACCGGATCAAAATAACTTTGGCGTGAGTGACAACCTTTTCATACATTGAGGAGGAATGTAGTTTCACGAATGAAACTTATTTCAGAGTGACTTGGTATATGATGTATGTAGGTAGGTACTAGAGTGGATAGGGTGTATGGGAGAGGATTTGGGCCTTACCTAGACCCTTGAGGAACTTGTTGACCCCACGTTGTTCACTCCCTGGAAGAGAGTCCAAGTAATCTTGTGACCTCACCTCAAACAAACCTGGACAAACAAGGTAGAATGACGAGAACACACACACACCACTATTAGACAATTACGCAAAATTGTCATAGAATTAGGCATTTCAGACAGGCATACAGACTCCAAAAGCAGACGTAGTTTATGGGGGTGTACACAACCAGGTCCACAACCACACCTCTTAGACTCTGCCTGCGCTGCTCCCTCTCTGCCACGAACCCAGCGAACATCTGGGTCTCCATGAAGACCTCCAGGAACCTCTTCAGACTCTTGGAAGTGACGGCCTTGCGGAAGGCCTCGCGCTGAAAGCAGGACGGGGTGGGGGAGGAGGGGGCTCCAGATTCGTCCTCTCGATCCCCTCCTCCCATGAAGAGAGGGTAGTGGCCCACCATCTCCACAAAGAAACGTACAAAGGTCTCCGACACCACAGTGCTGAGGGAGCTTGAGTCTGGAGAGAGAAAGAGGGTGAGTTTCAACATTGAGGTCATGAGTATGCATACAGTAATATATATATATATATAAAAAGTTGCATAGTCCTTCGTCAAGCCTGTATCAGTCACAACAATACTTTTCTGCGGGAGGTGTTAATATAATAGCACTGACTCACCGGTTGGCATCTCACTGGCCAGTTCCTTCCTCTTGTCCAGAACATGTTCCAGAGCAGCCTGCAGCTTGTGAGGCAGAATGGAGTCCTCGTCATCCAGCTGGAGGAGAAGAAAGACTGAGGTGTGAGAGGAAATGAAAACTGTGTCCCATGAGCACAGAGCTGTAGCTACATCTATGGGTGTAGCCAATTATGTAAGAGACATACAGTATGTTGTTGGTCTGTCGCTATGGGCACCGTTTTTAGGGATGTATACCTGTCTGAGGAAGCGGCTGTTGCCGAGGTCTACCACCAGGACCTGAGGAGAGAGCAGAGGGGTAATTTCCGGTCAGTGTGGCAGCCTCAGCTCTTTCTCAGAGTAGACCCACAGAGACCATTGTTTATTGAGGAAAGAGATGAGGTCAGGGGTTCACACACACAGAGTGGGCTGGGCTCAGGGGCCTGGTCTCACCTCCTCGATGGGCAGCTCTTTGAGGCTGGGCAGGGAGCTGGAAAGCAGGCCCACGATGAAGGGTGTGGGGGTACACACTATGTCCAGCATGGCAGGGGGCAGCACAGGGATGTAGGTGTGCTGCCAGGTGAAAGGGTAGAGTAAAGCCACCACTGCATGGCAGCACTGAGACAGAGTACTGCAGAGAGCGAGAGGGGTGAGAGAATCGGATGTCAACTGCCAGAATCGAACAAGTTGTTATTAATTAAAAACGTTCTAAGGGCAAAAATATGAATGTAGCGGCAGCCTACACATTGCCACATCATATAAATCACAGTATGCATTGTACTATATTCAATGCAGTTCCATATTCTACCACAAGGTGGTAGTAGCAGATTATCCAGCTATTATAAAGACTTGTTCTAGAACAAAACGTTGCACTTTTTAAAGCATGGCTTTAACATATGAGGAATTGTAAATAAATATTTTTAGGGGGCTTGATTTAAAACTATAAGATATATATTGCAGGAGCGAATTAACTAACCCCACACTATTAACTTAATGCCTCCAATGTGTGTGTCTGTTTTCATTTAATTAAGTCAAAAACAAATCAGTGATTGTGAGGCCAAGTTTCCTCTCATTTCAATGCAACAGTAGAAAAATGGCACAGTGGAACAACACAATCTATTGTGGATTAAGCTTTTCCTGCTGTCTTTTCAGAAGCATTTAATGCTGCGTTTACACAGGTAGCCCAATTCTGATCTTTTTCCACTAATAAGATCAACTCTTTTGCCAATAATTGGGAAAAAGATCAGAATTGTACTGCCTGTGTAAACGCCACCTAAGTGACACGCAGGGAAATGCACATCCAAGAAAGACTATTAAGCAGTTCCAGGGTCTATCTCAAGGCACTGGTCAATAGCAGGTGACTAGTGGATGCTAGCGTGTCAGTGTTAACGCTTTCACTTCCACACTAACCCTGTATCTGGCTTCCATGACATATTTCCAGAGAGAAAGGATTGTTCCCTAGACGACTATATAACACAACAGCATTCCTTCCTTAACACTCGCTCTCCGTCTCTATTCCAGGAGCAGTCTTTGTCTGTCTGGTGTGTCTGTCACATCCTGTTCTCTCTCCTCTGCCTCTCACCTGATTTGATCTCACTCGTCTCAAGCCGGTTTACTCATACAGTATTACAAAAAAGGTAGCTAAGTTGTACTGATCCATAGCTGACAGTATATACTGGGGGGGTTAAGACTTCGGTGGCTGAAAGAGTGAGGCTTATTTGAGGATGGGCAGGAAGACACAGTGACACACATACCCATTACCCAGTCCATAAACAACCTCAAACTTCTTTCCTTAGCCCCTAGTTACTAGATTAGGCCGAAGAGGCTAGCGCTTGTTTTGGGACGTGGCCACTAGGGCTGGGAATTACCAGGGACCTCACACGGTACGATATTATCATGATACTTACACTGTGGGCGAAAAGTTTGGAATACAACTCATTCATGGGTTTTTCTTTATTTGCACTATTTTTAACATTGTAGAATAATAGTGAAGACATCAAAACTATGACATAACACATATGGAATCATGTAGTAACCAAAAAAAGTGTTAAACAAATAAAAATATTTTATATTTGAGATTCTTCAAATAGCCACCCTTTGCTTTGATGACAGATTTGCACACCCTTGGCATTTGTTTAACACTTTTTTGGTTACTACATGATTCCATATGTGTTATGTCAGTTTTGATGTATTCATTTTTATTTTACAATGTTAAAAAAGTGCAAATAAAGAAAAACCCTTGAATGAGTAATATTACAAACCTTTGGCCCCCAGTGTAGGTGCCGATACGATATGTATTGTGGTTCTCGCGATACGATATGCATTGTGGTTCTCGCGATTCTATATGTATTGTGATTCAATACTGCGTTTTTATTGCGTTTTGATGTTCCAAACATATTGCTCACTGAATGTCAGCTGCAGAGAGACGAAAACATGAGGAAATTTGTTTATCAGTCATGGGAAAAAAAAGTGCTGAAAACATCTTGGCTCACTATTTAAAAAGAAGATTAAGAACAAGCTACAGGATGAAAAATAGCGGCGTTTTGGCGCAGGTACAGCCGACTAGCGCTAGCTAGCAAAAATATATAAAATAATAATTTGAAACCAATACTTGAGTCAGAGTAACTGTATAAATTTGTCGCCCCCTCACTAGTGGCCACAGAGCACACGGTAGAGTCCCACCTGAGTTTGTCAGCAGTGAAGATGACCCTGCGCTCCAGCAGCAGAGAGGCGAAGACTCTGAGGAGCAGACGCAGCGACAGAGAGGAGAACAGACATTCAAAGTCCACATGCTCCAGACGAGAGTCAGACGGACGACACAGCTCTATCAACTGGGAGAGAGAACAAGAGGGGGGGAGAGGGAGAAATTGAGATTTATTTACATACAGCGGGTGAAATAAGGTGCTATTGACATGACATTTTCAGATGTTGGTAACAACCCAAGTAATCCATATATAAAAAGAAACCAAAACAAATAAGTTCAGAAATTAAGTTGTGTAATAATGTGAAATGACAGGGAAAAAAAGTATTGAACACATGAAGGGAGGTGCAAAAAGGCATGGAAAGCCAAGACAACAGCTGAAAACTGTCAGTAATTAAAAAGCAATCCAGCCCCCTGTCAGTGCAAATTAATATCAGCTGGTTCAGTCCCAACTGATGGACTACAAAAAGGTCTCATTGCCAAGGTGTCACACAAGACACATCTCATGATGGGTAAAAGCAAAGAGCTGTCTCAAGACCTTCGCAATCTAATTGTTGCAAAACATAATGATGGCATTGGTTATAGGTGCATTTCTAAGCTTCTGAATGTTCCAGTGAGCACTGTTGGGGCCATAATACGGAAGTGGAAAGACAATCATTTCACCATAAATCTGCCTCGACCAGGTGCTCCTCGCAAGATTTCTGACAGAGGAGTGAAAAGAATAATCAGAAGAGTTGTCCAAGAGCCAAGGACCACTTGTGGAGAGCTTCAAAAAGACCTGCAATTAGCAGGTACTGTTGTCTCAAAGAAAACAGTAAGTAATGCACTCCACCGCCATGGCCTGTATGCACGCTCACCACGCAAGACTCCATTGCTGAAAAAAAAGCATGTTGAAGCTCGTTTAAAGTTTGCTGCACAACATTTGGAAAAGCCAGTGAAAAACTGGGAGAATATAGTGTGGTCAGATGAGATCAAAATTTGGATGTCATAATACACACCATGTTTGGAGGAGAAATGGCACTGCACATCACCATACCAACAGTTTGCTTTTCAGCAAATGGTACTGGCAAACTTCACATAATTGAAGGAAGGATGAATGGGCAAATTTACTGAGACATTCTTGACAAATCTGCTGCCATCTACCAGGATGATGAAGATGAAACGAGGGTGGACATTTCAGCAAGACAATGATCCCAAACACACAGCCAAGGAAACTCAATTGGATTCAAAGAAAGAAAATAAAGCTATTAGAATGGCCCAGCCAATCACCTGACTTAAATCCCATTGAAAATCTATGGAAAGAACTGAAGATCAAGATTCATAGAAGAGGCCCACGGAACCTTCAAGATTTGAAGACTGTTTGTGTGGAAGAATGGGCCAAAATCACACCAGAGCAATGCATTCGACTAGTTTCTCCATACAGGAGGTGTCTTGAAGCTGTCATTACCAACAAAGGCTTTTGTACAAAGTATTAAATAAATATCAGTAAGAGTGTTCAATACTTTTTCCCTGTGTCATTTCACAACTTAATTTCTGAACTTATTTGTATGTATGGATTACTTGGGTTGTTACCAACATCTGGTGAAAATTTCATGTCAATAGCACCTTTGGAAATATATTTACTGAGAAAAATGGTGACGTGTTCAATACTTACTTCACCCGCTGTAGATACACACACACATTAAACGCACCCCCATACAGCACACTTGCATACAGCAGTGTGTACACATCCAAAGTTTATAACAAACTAGATAAACACCTCAAGTAAATTACGTTTCCAGTAAAGTGATGGCCGCCTCCTATGGCCATAGTGGTGGAATCAAGTTCTGTAATGTTATTCCCCCTCACCTCAGTGCCTGAGCCAGGCAGGAAGTTCTTCACAGTGATGGTTCTCCCCGGGGCAGGGAACGGAGCCTCCATGATGCCCCTCATGAAGGGCTGCACCAGGGCTGGAGAGATGGCCCTCCTCTTTTCTACCTCATCCAGGATCTAGGAGGAAGTCCACACACACATTCACAATGGAGTAGAAAGTACACTATACAGTACCGTAAAGCACATTCACTTACAAAATTAAATATGGTATATAAAGTACACTAAACTGAAGCTTAATAATGCACTACTACATATTTAAGCAGTAAGGACAGAGGGGGTGTGGTATTTGGCCAATAAACCATGGCTAATGGCTGTTAGCTGTGGTATATTGGCCATATATACCTACCCCCCCCCACCCAGAGGTATCTTATTGCTATAATAAAAAACTGGTTACCAACATAATTAGAGCAGTAAAAATAAACGTTTCGTCATACACATGGTATAGTCTGACATACCACGGCTTTCAGCCAATCAGCATTCAGGGTTCGAACCACACAGTTTATAATATAGAGGATACACTCAAATATACGTAAGCAGCACAGGCAACAGCACACTCACATAGCCCACATGCACATATGTTGACGCATGCATGTTCACACTCATTTAAAATCAGTGGCTCATTACAGGGGAGGCTATGCCAGTATTTCACTGCAGTAACCACATCAGCTGGGGTTCACATGTGTCTGTGTGCTAGGGCCAGGGCTGAAGCTCAACAAGCCTCAGTGGGAAAGTGGCAAACGGAGAGGGAGGGTTGGGCTCTGTGGGTACATGTGTGCTCCAGTTCCACTCACTGTGGGTGGCTATTCTCAACTGAAGGTCGGGAGTTTGGCCTGAACATGCGACCTGACCAGGAAAAACTCCAGGCACTATGTGTATAGTATATTGTACCTTAGAGAAGAGGTCGAAACAGCCCAGCCGGCTGACGATGCAGTAGACTTCTGGCAGCCTCTGGCTTTTACCACTGGGCTGTGGACACAGAGCAGGACAGTGCAGTGAACGATAGGGCCCTCCATTTTGAATTCAAATCAAAACAGGGATTTCCAATCACCATCATCACTCAGGTAGGTGATACACATGGAAGTGGATGAGTGGTTATTAGCCTACCAGTAAACGACGACAGTATCCGAACCGTCTGCTCCCGTCCTCACCAGTCAGGACAAAGGAGAACGTTTCACTGGAAAATAACATCATTCAAACCGGTTGGAAACTATTTATATGTTGGAGCAATAAAACGTAAGAAATTGAGTGAGTTGTGTGTTGAAAATGGAGCACTCAAACGCCTGTCAGTATTTATTAACTTTAAGAATGCCTAGTATAGTTAAGCTGCATCGCCAACTCATTGATCCTGTTGGTAGTTTCTTGATTCGTCAGTAAAACCAATCACTCCTTACTTTGGCTTCAGTCCTCCCCTCAGGGCAGACTTACTCTGCATAACCCACACAAAGACCGCTCCAGTCTGTCTGACAGGTGTGCTTTGACCAACCCTGGCTCTCTGACAGGCACTGTCAGCCAGCTCAATGTCTCTGCCCTGCAGGTGTGTGTTATGGGGCTCTGACTGCGTCCCAAATGGCACCCTATTCCCTATATAGTGCGCTATTTTTGACCAGAGCCCCTTCGCACCTGGTCAAAAGTAGTGCCCTAAATAGGGATTAGGAGCACATTCGGGATGCAGCTTCGGTCTGCTTGAGCTAACATTCCAATGGCCGGTACCCATAAAACACTTTGTGGGGGTAATCATTACCCGTCTCCCACCAGAAACACACTGTCACTTTTGGAAACAAAGCAGTGCTTGGGAGGTTGACCTGGGTCTAATTACGAATGGTTAATGTGTGTCAAACAGAAGTGACGGGTGGTTTCGTAATACCTAAAACACACTATTAGCAGCTCAGTATCTAAGGAGTAGGCCAGTTCCAGGTGGACAGCCCGACTGATCAGGCAGGTAAACAATACTCCGTACCTCTTTACAAAACTCCGGCCTCGCTTTACTTCAATTGGGCCGAAGTAATCTGTTCCTACATGTGTGAATGGTGGCAAGTCCGGAGTGATGCGGTTTTTGGGAAGATCAGACATTAATTGTTCTTTGACAGAACTATGCCAGCGTCGACAGAGGAGGCAATCCCTGACTATTCTTCTGGAAGCAGAATTGGCTCTTATGATCCAGTACTTCTGTCGGAGTTTAGAGAGCATTTGATTTCTTCCGCAGTGACCCACCGCCTTGTGGATGTGGTTCAGAAGTAGCTTGGATAGGTGGCTGTCTTTAGGCAAGATTACCGGATGCTTGTCTTCTACTGGCATTGCCATTCTACCCAGTCTTCCTCCAACTCGTAGAACGCCATCCACCAAAACAGGATCTAACTTGTAGATGGAACTCCTTTTCTTTACCGCTTCGTTCAATGTCAGTGCTGCTATCTCGTCTTGAAAATACTGCAACTGAACATGACGTACAAGTGCTTCCTCTGCATTGACAAGATTCTCTACTGAGAGGTTCTGAGCACCAAGCTGGACTCCAGGCCTTTTCCGTCGTTGATTTTGATGACCTCTCATTTGAACGTCAGGATTCGGTATGCAGAGTTTCTTGTGCTCCTTTCCTACTCATCTCCAGGAGTATTCCTCTGAATTTCAATAACCATGCTGTAGCTTTCTTCAAACTATCCCAGGATGAGAAGTGCTTTATCAGCTTGGATATAGGATGTTGTTGAGTCAAAATCACACTGAACGTAGCGATCTCTTTCCTAACCTCAGGGTCGTTATCGGAAATGGAGTGTGGCTTTTCCGGGAGTTTTGGCCAGCTCGCTTCAGTCTTTGTCAAGAATTCTGGACCTTTTATCCATCGCTCGGATTTGAGGAAGGAATCTGCTGTTATTCCGCGTGAAGCTTCGTCTGCGGGGTTGAGTACAGTATTCACATACCGCCACTGTGATTTCTGAGACAAATCACGTATGCTGGAAACTCTGTTTGCTACATAAGTCTGAAACCTCTTTGAGTCATTGCCAATGTACTTCAGGACAGAGGTGCTATCTGTCCAGAAGACAGCTTCTTGAAGTGTCAATTCAAGTTCCTCCTTTAGCATCCTGTTGATGCGAACAGCCACAACAGCTGCTGCAAGTTCTAGTCTCGGTATTGTCATTTGTTTTAACGGAGCTACTCTTGCCTTACCCATTACAAAGGCAACATGGATATCACCATTGCGGTTTGTTAGCCTCAAGTAGCTTACCGTACCATATCCTACTTCGCTAGCATCGCAGAAGTGGTGTAACTGTGCAGAGCACAGCTCGCCGTAGTCACGTGGTTGAAGACATCTGCTGATGTAGAAGTTTTAAAGTTTATCTAGGTCACTTAACCATTCTAGCCAGGACTGAGCATGGACTTCTGGAATATTGTCGTCCCATCCATAGTTGATTCTGCAAAGATCCTGAAGAATCTTCTTAGCTGGCAGAATCAATGGGGCTAAAAATCCCAAAGGGTCGTAGATGGAATTCGCCACAGACAGTATGCCTCCTCTGGTAAGTGGTTGTTGCTTTACAATGATTTTAAAAGGAAAACATATCAGTTTCAACATTCCACTGAATTCCAAGAGCTCTTTCCACTGGGAGGTTGTCTCGGTCAAGGTTCAATTGCTTTACTTCTTTGGCCCTTTCTTCTTCAGGAATTGAAGCAAGAACAGACCGACTGTTGCTGATCCACTTTGTGAGCTTAAATCCACCGGTTGCACACACTGCTCTGAGTTCCCTAGTCAGCAAAATGGCTTGTGTCTCATTGGGTACAGACTTTAGGCAGTCATCCACATAGAAGTTCCTTCGTATAGTGTTCAGAACATCCTCACTAACTTTTCCCTCGTTGTCATCAGCTATTTTCTTGAGGGCGTAGTTCGCACAGCTGGGTGAGGAGACCGCGCCGAAGAGATGGACCACCATTCTGAACTCTGCCAGTGGTTGACAGATGTCACCGTCAGGCCACCACAAGAAACGTAGGAAGTCGCAGTCATGTTCTGGAACCTTGACCTGGTGGAACATTCCTTCAATATCCGCCATTAGTGCCACGGGTTCTTGACGGAAACGAAGTAGGACACCAAGCAATGCGTTCGTAAGGTCGGGACCTTGCAATAGCACTTTATTGAGTGAGGAACCTTGAAATGATGCAGCACAGTCGAATACTATTCTGATTTTACCTTTCCTTTTGTGGTAGACCCCATGATGGGGTATATACCAGACCCTTCCGTCGTTTCTGTGCAGCTGGCTACGTGGCACCTCTTCGGCATGCCCTTTCTTAAGGATGTCACTCATAAAGCCCTTGTAATCAGCAAAGAATGCCTCGTCCCTTCGGAATTTCTTGATAAGGTTCATGGCACGCTGCTCCGCCATCTTTCGATTGCATGGCAGATTCACATTCTCTTTGCGAAATGGCAATCGTAGTTGAAAGTGACCCTCTTTTCGTATTACCGAATCAACTGCAATTTTCAGAAACTGTTTGTCTTCTGCAGAGAATTCCTGTTTTTCATCATAACCTCTCTCTGAGAAGTCTTGGTTATACTGTTTAATTAGAAGCTCTTCTAATTTCGTAATTGAGATTTTGTTGGAAGTAACCCGTAATCGACCCTGTTCATCAACGGGCTGGTTGCTGCTCAGCGGACCATTAACCACCCATCCAAGACGGGTTTTGACCGCGTAGGGCCCGTTACCTTCAATGTTAATGATCTCCCACGGCTCCACTGCTTTAGGGACATTGATACCAATTAACAGTCCGACGTCTGCTTCAATAGTCGTCATAGGAATATCCTTCAGATATGGCCACTTCTTCAAGTCCTCTTGGCTGGGTATATTCTCCTTACCTACTGGTATTGAGCTTTGGGTAAACACTTCTGGCAGTGCTAGGAACTCATTACTGTCAAGGCCGCTAACCTCCAGTCCTTCTAGTTTATAAGTGCTTTGGGGTTTCTCCTCACCCATTGTTCTCAGTAAAATCTTAATTCTCCTGCCTCTAGCATCCAGCTGTCTCATTAAGCTCTCAGTACAGAAGGTTGCAGAGCTCCCGGAGTCCAGAAATGCGTATGTTTGAATACCTCTGCTGCTCTTGGATACTCTTATTTGGATGGGTAAGATCGCCAGCTTGCAATCGGCGACACCGGCCCCGGTATTTGTATATCCGCATGTCTGTGAAGGCACTGTGGTAACAGGAGTAACCTCATTCTTAGTTGCGGCACTCTCATCCTTCTGTCGGGCATCCCAGTTCTCGATGTGTAGGATGGTTTGGTGCTTTCTCTGACAAGATTGACAGGTAAGGCGCCTTTTACATGTTTTACTCATGTGGCCTTTGGTTAGACATGAAAAACAAATCCCTTTTTCTTTGAGGAATTCAATTTTTTCCTTATGGGGTTTTAACGCTATCTTGCGGCAGGTTTCCATAGCATGCTCCCCGTCACAAAACAAACATGGTTTATGAAAAGCATCACTTGTGTTAATGCTGATCTTCCGTTCACTTTCCTGATATCCTCTGTCGTCTATGTTTGTAGCAACTGGAGTAACTGTGGTAGCAAAATTGCTGCTTTTGTCTCTGGGAATAGACTGGCGCTTAGGATCAATAACTCTAGCCTTGAGTATTCTCATGTTGACAGTAGGGTCTTGAATATTTCCAAAAATAGGATCCATTGACACCCTAGCTTGCCTTTCTAAGAAGTGAACTAGATCTTCGAACTTTGCTCTTTTGCCTTTTCGCTCAAGATGGTCACATGCAATCGACCTCCATTTGTCTTTGAGTTTGAAAGGTAGCTTGGATATGACTAACAGCATGTTTGAGGGGTTGTCTAATTCTTGCATATACTGAAGGGCTTGCATAGCATTGCAGCAGCCTCGCAGAAACAGTGAGTAAGCATGCAATGCTGACCCGTCCTCAGGTTTGATAACAGGCCAGCCCAGGGCCTTTTCCATATAGGCACTTGTTATCCTGAATTCATCACCATAATGTAGCTTTAGCAGCCGCCTTGCTTCATTGTATCCACGTCTGGGGTCCATATGTTGACAACTACGCACCAGGTCTCTTGGTTGGCCAGAAGTGAATTGCTCCAGATAATATAGCCTGTCCCTACTGCTGGCTGTGTTGGACTCTATCCCATGTTCAAATGCGTTGACGAAAGACTGATAATGCAGTGGGTTTCCGCCAAACACAGGGATATCTCTAGCAGGTAATAGAGACAGTCTTTGTTGATGTATGAGGAGCTTCGTTGTTTCATTTTGCCTTCTCATGACACTGATTACTGCATTCTGATTAATGTTGCGGTCTTCATTAATGTTATCATCTCCCTGCTGAATACCACCTGCCTGAATTTCACTGTACTGATATGTTAGAGGTGTTCTTCGACTCCTACGTACGTCCCTCTGATCTGGAGGTCCTAGAGTGGTATTATCAAATGTAAAGGAATCAGGGTCGAATCGTTCAAGGGTCCTAGGAGGTTTTTCTTGGTCATAATATTCATCCATCCCATCTTTGGGAGTCATCACCTTGGCTCCAATAGCAGACAAATCCTCATGATCTCCAATAACTTTTAATTTTGCGTTGGACATTGCAATACCAGTTTCAATTTCCAACTGTTCCTTTCTTGCCTTCAAATCTGTAATCCTTTCTGCGCGTTTCATGTCCATTTGACGCTTTTCCTCAAGGGTTGCAGATTCTAACATGTATTCTTCCTCCTCAAGTTTCCGCCAATCTTTTAATGCTGCAGCTCGTGTGATCAGAGCAGCTTTCTCAATCTCAGCTTGAAGCCTCAGAGTAGAAGCAGTTTTTGATTGCTGGAGGTTCTGGAGCATTTTCCTATATTGCTTGCACTGTCCTGGGGTCGAATATCAGATTCTCCTGTTTGCCCAATCCAATTTTCTATTTTAATCACGAATGAATTAAACCGTTGCCTTTTTGGTTGATACCAGTCCAGTTCATCGCCCTCCTTTTCCTCTTCAAACAACTGCGATTGCACAGATTTATGTAGTTCATCGAAATCAGTCAATAAGACAATGAACGATTCCAGTGCGTCTTTCACTTGCTCTGCGGAGGTGTTATGATCGCCAGTCAGAGCGTTTATTTCGTTCATTTTCCTCGTTAACATACTCAATTTCCCTCTGCGGGAGCCAATTAGTTTCTGCACATATTCGCTGGCCCTCGATTCATCCCCTCTTCCACTGGAAGACATTCTCACAACCTTCTAGTAACAGCGTTTGTACCGTGAGAAACTACGTTTCATTCTATTAATGCAGCGCTTATGCAATGAAACAATGTAACAATTCCCACAATCGAAATTATGCAACATCCGCATTCTTTGAGCAAATAAACAATCCGTGGCTCATAAGTATTGTTGCGTTAATTGTGGTTCTGTTTACTCACGGTACCGCTGGCTTCGCTATGTTGTATTGAGGATATCGCTCCAAACGTTGCTCCAATGCGTTTGTCCGCTTGATCCTTCCGTGCGAACACCTTTCCGCTTGATCCTCCCGTGTGAAAGTTTTCCACTTGTATAGTGACTTCTTTGGACTTCGTTTAGTTTTAGCCACTTCTGACCAGGGACACGGCTCACCACGCGTATTCAAGTATATTCCAATTAACCAACATTCACAACGAATGACTCTGGGTTCTTAACGTTTATTTTCTGATACATTAAACATCAAATAAGTTCAATGCCAATCACTAATTACAATATACGACTTGCCAATTACGGTGGAAAACTGTGTCACTTCCCTGGTCCCATCCCCGCCCACGTAGTCCCATCCTTTATCTGTACAAATCCCTGCGTCACGTTCACACGGGCGTCAATGGCATTTCAGGTAAGTGACCAATATATAAATATTATTCACATAAGCCTAAGCATTAGCATAAACATTAACACAAGTATTTTCTTACTGGAAACAATAACTGAGGTGCTTGTCATAAATGGCTCCTACACCTCCCATTCATCATTTGTCAACACCTATATGGTGTGTGTGTGTAGCCTGACCTAGGGAAGTTGTCAACAGGGGCCCAGTCCTTAGCATCAGGAAAACAGAACTGAGGAATGACCTTCAGTTGGTCTTCTGTTTCCCGCATGAACTTGAAGCTCCTCTCCAGCTGACAGAGAGAATAACAGGTTAGCTTCAATGCAATGTCTGATTTTACATCACATACAACTTTTAAAAACTTATAAGATGAACACTCCAGCTTGTTGAGGACTAGGTGTCAGCTCTTCCTACCTTGAGGGGTAACTGCTGAGTGACCTCTGGTAGATAAGGAGCTCCAGCCTTAGTCTTCTGGAGGGCCACCACTAGGAAGTACTCAAACAGCTTCCTCTCTTGCAGGTCCCTCTGCAGGGTCCGGTACCGCCCCATGTGCCTCAACATGGACTGCACCGACGACAGACGTTGGCTGTGAGCTGATACATCAATAAAATACACTTAAACCAAAAGAACGGTAGACTTCATCCAATCATGACCCCTCTAGAGCACTATACATTTCTGTACACACACAGTCTTGAGATGTCCTCACCTTTCAATTTCTCCTCTGTGTCACTCTCCGACTCACTGTTGTCATCCGTCACTGCATCAAAGAGAAACAAAATGAGTGAATGTGAACAAAACATTGTAAATAATGTTAGAGAACATGTAAGTCAGCACATTTCCACATATGGCATAGACCTCGTACACAATAACAAACTCACTCTACATTTGTGTTTGATAAAGCAACAACAAAACCCTCGCCTGAAAAATGGGTCAAACGCAACTGACCCAAAAATGTAAACGTGACCATAAAGCTAAGTGGACACATATGGAGGAGTGTGGTTCCTTTTATGGAAATATGAGACAGCGTTGTCCAAACTGTATAGTGAAAGCAGCTGTGAAATTAGGAAGCAGGGGGCTAGAGGAGTAGGGGAATTGGTATGTCTTAAAGCAGCTTGAGCCCCTCCCCGCTAGGTGTTCCTGGCAGGTCTGCCCCAGCCTCACCTCTCCCTGAGCTGGACTCAGTAGACTGAGACACCCTCTTCATGCGTTTCTTCCCTCTCCTCAACTCGAAGATGCCGTTGATCTTCAGCACCATCTGTAGGGAGTAGACGTAGCACAATAATAGAATCCTCCATCGTAACTTCCCAGAACCACCCTCTCACTACATAGTTAACCTGAGTGCCAGTCTATTTCTACTTTATTAGCCAGCTCCTTGGTCATTACTGTGCCCCCCAAAAAACATTTACGACAGTATTCTTGGCAGAGGCATTAACAGACTGGCAGCAACCACACAGTACTATTCTGAGAGTTGTTGGACACAACAGTTATTGGGAGACATTCTCTCTACAGGAAATATATATTTTTTAAATAATTAACTGTCCTGTCTAACTAGAACCTCTTAACTGTCTCTGTCCTGTCTAAGGTATTCCCAGACAACTGCATGAGGCAGCCCATGCCTTGGCACTAGACTTGGGAATATTAGAGCACCAGGCACCCCAAAGCAGTAGACTGCCTGTAAATCCCTGAGGTAGGCCGCCCCGTTTACCTTGGGGATTTTTCTGCGCCTACGGTTGTAGGGGTCTCCTGAGAGACTGGGAGTGTCGTCAGGGCTGCTGGGGGTGGAGGGGGGGCTGATGCGGGAGGGTGAGGAGATGCCGGTGTCCCGGTTGGTCTTACACAGGTCCAGGAGCTTGAAGCTGCGGCGTTCTGAGTTCTGCCTGAAGAAACCTGGCTTTGAGGAGAGCTGGAGGGAGAAAGTAGAGGAGGAGGGGGAGGCCAAGACATGCATCAGTGTGTGTTAGTCCACTTCACCTGAAATTGTATAGTGGGCTTCTATTGCCTTTGATTAGATTGGGTCACAATCAGATCACTATACGCGGTTGATCACTATAACCACATTCACTAGAAGCACAATGCACGTTACTAGCAGGGACAATTCATTCTACTGTAATGTCTTATGTACCTTGGTCGGTGTGTCAGGGACAAGAGATGAGGAAGAGATGGGTAATGAGCACTTGTTTCCAGGGCAACGTCTCTCCAACTCGATATCTTCGTAAGGGTTCTCCTTCGATGGAGGGTCTGCAGAGGTAACAGAACACACTGCCACATAACCACGGTTCTAATGTCCCCCACTTCTAATTGGACAGCAATCTTCTAATTCCTTGGCGTTATGTTTAGGTTTCCAGACGTGTATATGTACAGACCAACCAGCAGCAGTGCTTGCAACCAAGCTCATATTTCACCAAGATAAACTGCATCTGTGCTACAGCAGGCAGCTTACACTACAGCACCAGTAACTCTAGCCATTGCTGTGTGTGCGCAGATAAGAGAAAAGGCAGGAACATTGAGGCCCATTTTCCAAAGCCGGGCCTGGTCTCGTCTCCCTCGTCGATCCATTTACCAGATGGACCTGTTGAAGGGGTACGTCAGACAGGGACAACCAGTTCCTCTCCCCTTCCGAAAAACAAGGAAATCAGCTAGAGTACTGGTTTTCACATTTCACTGGCGGTTTCAAGTGACTAACATCTCTATAGTCTGTGCTAGATTTTTCTAGTGATAATTGCTCCTTAGTCTATCTGAAAGTGCAGGCTGAAGTTGGTTGTGTTTAGCGTTGGGGGGGGTGTATGTTGGAGACTGTTGACCTCCCTATGAGAAGACAGTTATAACAGTCTGTTGTCCTGCCTTTGTCTCCCTCGCTCTTTCTTATAGTGCCAACTCTAGCTCTTCCTCCCATAGGCACCTACAGTGAGACATGACTTACTTTACCCATGGGGGGCCGGGGGTTCGGGTGACCATGTCTGAGAATTCACTCTAAGTACTACACTTAGACACTAAGAAAATACAGACTAAGTATAGGCAGCACCCAAATGAATTAAAAAAAAAAAACACAATTTATTATTATGGTTAAGCTCTGTAGCATGGACCTGAATATACCCTACATGTAACGACCAATACTCAAACACAACAGTGTGAGTGACGAAAACCATAGAAACATGGACAAAGTTGCCAAAAATGCACCAGGAGACTAAGCCACTCAAATATGCCCCCCACTTCAAAAAAACGCTATTTTTTTTTAAGACCGCACAAAGCTCCATTACACCAACACATTAAACAGGCTGGAGGTGGGGTTAGTTCAATACAGTAGACAAAGTAGAAAAGTAGGTAAGAGCACCACATTGTTACCAATAACAATTCTGAAGCAGCAGGCCTCTTCTTAATTAAAAAGCTAGAGGAACAAGCACAAAAGAAAACATAACCTTAGTAACACATCGGTTGTGTTCAATAGGTAGCAAATGTTTTTTAAATGAAGTGAAAAAGAACCTGAACTTGTCCAATAAGAAAACAGCCATTTTCTTTCCACAGAGTTTTGCTACAGTGTACCCTACTGAACATGCCCCTGAACTCTGTGGCATTGCCTGAGCAGACACTAGTCAACCCTTACAGAACACTTCCACTGTCCACAGTGTTAGGAACATGCATTATAAGAACATACTCTGTATATCTGGTGTTGCAAACCAACCAACACAGCTCCAGCCAACTGAGACATCAAGCCCATGTTAGTTACATATACACTTAGGACCAGGAAGAGTGTGCGCATTACCTAGGATATCCTCGTAGACATTTTCCTCTGATAAAGTGCGTGTGAGGCCCAGTCGGGACTGAGCGTACCAGTCCACCCTGCTGCCCTCTGACGACGTCTGCAGCAGATCCTCAAACTCATAGGACTTCCTGTAGGACAGAGACACACAGATCAGCCAGATTGGTAGTGGATTTAAGGTAAGGACCACAAATAGTCTGGCAGTATTAGCTGGTGGTGAAGATTCAAGATAAACAGTTTGCATATGCTCACTACTTCTGGGACCTGGGTAAAGGAAGCAGAGGAATACATATTTCAGTCTAGAACTACTTATCTCTATAACCCTCCAGATGGTAAAGGTGTGTGTGTGTACACACACGTGTGCATGCGTGTGTGTGTGCGCGCAGGCAGACAGACTGACACTCCTCTTGGCCAGCTCTGAATGCCCATCTCTGTGTGTGCTCCACTGCTGCCAAACAGTCTGGCCCAGTGGGAAACAGACAGCATCTCTTCCAATAGAGCTATTGTTGTTCTGAAACTCATAAAAGACTGAGGCTACGTCCAAAATGGCACCCTATTCTCTATATAGTGCACCATTTTTTTTTTACCAGTGACCCATAGGCTCTGGTCAAAAGGAGTGCACTATATAGGGAATAGGGTGCCATTTGGGGCACATTCTCCCAGCTAGCACATTTGTTTCTTTGGAAGTGGTGGAAACATACGTTTATGGTTTCCGATTGGTTCTGGGAACGAAGCCATACGTTTCCTGACCAGTATAATGGAAGTTTTTTTTTTTTTAAATGGTCGGAGAACATTTCGCCTGTTCTGGGAATGTACATTTTTAGGAAGCAGGGAGGTTCTGAGAACGTTTTACTATGGTTCCCTGAAAGTCTCTGGGAGGTTCTGAGAACAGAAATTATGTTATTTGAAGGTAATAAAATATACATTCTGAGAACAGCCTCTAAATGTTTTGAACTTTAACTGAATTTTTCAATAAGACTCAAATAACACTGCTAGCTTAGTTTAACTGTTTTGAACTCCAAGCAAAGATAGGACACATGGAAATTCATTTTCTTAGGCATTAATCATGCAAACATGTTTCTTTTTTTATTGTGGCACGGCGTCAGTGAGGTTCAAACCTGAGCAGTCTTGCACAAACATTTTCCCCCTGGCACATTTGTCTGGCTCTTGCATTCATTGCGGTTTTTCTTACAAATAATAACTTTAGACATCAAAGTTATCAAACTAAGTGCCTTATTTTCTGTATATCGTGTTATCGAAAGAACAGTGTGGACAGCTAAAACGCTGACTGCTGCATCAATCGAAACTGGGTATTCTAAATCACACCGGTTTGAGCGTACGCTGCAGGGACTATTGTAGAATGATCACACACATTTGTTGGTATGTGTCAAAGGATTAAGTGCTAGCTGGGCTGAGACTTCAAAGAGATTGGAAACAGACCTCAGCTGTGTGAAACCTCCACATTTGGTAGGATATGTTACACAGCCAGACTTAGAAGAATGAATCTACTAAAGAAATCAACAATAGAAACATGCAAACACTTAAGTGTTTAAGTTCCTTTGTTGTATACTTAAAAACATTTGTTGTCCTTTTAGAAGCCTTGGATGAACGTTGTGTCTCTTTAAAACCTCATCAGTGAAAATGAAAAGTAAAATCCATGCTACGTAAGGGCTATTTCCAAGGGGCAATCAACCACAAAGCAACATGTTTTGTTCCTGCCAGGAGTCTCTTGGCAAGGTTGTTGGTCCATGTGTACATTCCACCGCTCCAACCAATGACCTCACCCTCTAGAACGCTGTGATGAGCAGAATGAGGTTGACGTCGTCACCCCCTCCTTTGATTCAGTGCAGATGTGCAGAATGAGAAGCTACACTGGATGAAGTATGCGGTTAGGGTAAAACATGTACAGGGAAAGATGTCACTAAGAGCTTGCTGTACCGAAAGACAATACCGCCAATCATTGGTGTGGCAATGAATGAATCTGTATCTGAAATCGGAGGGTACTGCATTTCCTCCCATATTGTCTAATTTCATCTCGGTCTGATCTCCGTCTCCTACCTGTTGCTGCGGTCTCGGGTTCTGTCTGCCCAGGGTCTCCTGCAGACTCCTGGCGGGGGGCAAGTGGGTAGGGGAGGTGGGGGGATGGAGGGCAGAGGGGGCAGGTTACGTCTCCCCTTGCCCAGGCCCAGTCCTGAGGCTGGGGTGCTGGGAGGGGTGTGGTGCTGGAAGGTGCGTTGAGGTTTGGGTAAGGGGTTGATGGAGGGACTGGCAGCGCCAGGCTCAGTGTACACATTCTCAGGGTCACCTGACCTCCACTGCTGCAATGACCCCACAGGCCTTGACCCCAGTGTCCCAAATATGGGCTCGTTCCCCCTCCTCTCTGCCTCCCCCTGATCCTCTTTGGAAGCCGGGCAGAAATAGTTTCCAGGCAACACCAAGGATGGATTGGTAGGACCCTCTTTCATGGCCTGCTCCAGTTTCTTAATGTGAGTCAAAACTGATTTATTTTCCTTGGCTGCCTCTGTGGGTTTACTACTGCCTCGGAGGGGTCCTCTATCCAGTATCACCTCTCTGTCCCCCCTGGTAGTGGGACCCTCAGGTGACTTTGGCCGTAAATCCCCCAGCTTTCCTGCATTCTCCTTCCCAAAGTCCTGCCTCTCCCAGCTGACCCACTTCTTATCGTCTGTCCTGTGGACCTCAGAGATCTCCTTCTTTCCTACAGTCTCTGGTTCCTTGTGCACTGTGGTCAGCAGGCATGGACCACTTCCAACGACTGCAGAGGTAGGGAGGGTCTCAGTTTTTCCCTCCCATTGGGAGATCTTGTCCCGGATGCTGGCACTGGTCTTCAGACCCGCTGGGGTCTTGTTGAGTTTGCTGCAGCCAACCAGTCTGTTATCCATGGTGGTCTGGGGGTCCGAGGTGGCTGGCATGGTGTCACTGGTGCCTGGCCGGTCCAGAGGGGAGAGGGGCCGCTTGGAGGTGTCCCTGTCCCCACACACCACGTCCGGCCGCTGGGGGACCACAGACAGAGCCTCCCCAACCTTCAAGCCGCAGCACTGGAGCCTGCACACATACACAGATTAGAGATAGCAGTGCCAAACCCATCCCAGACAAAAACAACAGGTGTAGACAAAGCATTAATCGTCAAACTCATAATTCTGGATATCTACATTAATATCTCTGCGTAAGCATGTTAAATGCCAAAATTGTCTAGGCACTTCAGATACAAAATAACTGCCACTTGACTTTATGGAGTAAATAAGTAGGAATTCTCGTAAAACAACAACCCCTAGTAGAATTTAATATGTGTTTCTGCACGATGACTGGGTCGTGACGTTTGAACTCGAGGTCGAAGTTAACAAGCAACAAAGCTATTTCTGGGGGGGATGAAAGTGTACACAGCCAGGGGAGAGGCGGCAGAGAACAGACGTGCATCTTTTCTAAACTAAAGCTGACCCACTAACTTACTCCATGTTGGATCAAGGCCAGTTCTTCAAAATTATTTGGTTTTAAAACAAACAGAGGATACCCAATCTGACTGCAACTTTTGATGACATCGCTTTATTGTATAAACGAAAATGAACAATCATGTGATCTTGAGGGAAACCTAAAAGAAACTGCCAGTACAACAATTTAACAAATGGGCAAGATAGAAGAGTAATTTGACAAAACATGCAAATTATCTTGGTTTTAAAAGTGTTTATGAAGCATGGAGCAGCAGAGGGGAAAAACAACTAGCTAGGTCAAACTGCAAAGCCAAGAAAAAGAGAAGTGGAGGTGGTGGGGGTAAAGGAGGAAGGGAAAGGCCTGTTTCATAAAGAGAGCCTGGCTAAAAGCAGGGAACTATGGGAAGGCTGTATCTCACCCGCAGACAAGGAGGGGTGGGGAGAAGGACGGTGGGGGTGGAGGGGGGCAGTAAGGGGTGTACAACAACAACCATCTCTGGCCAGCTGAGCTAACAGAGCATGATGAGACAGGGGAGGAGATAAGGAGAACGAGTTGAAGTGGGTGAAGAGGAGTCTAATGGGGGGGAGGGAGATGGGGGGTAGAGCTCTGTTACGTGGAATTTTGCAGGTATGTTGGTATTTCTTCAAGTTGTGAAATCTATAGCTTTATAGGCCAAAAAAGACAAGTGGGGATTCAAGACAAGTATAGAAATGACACTAACAAGAGATCATGAACAGCAGTTGGGTCTACAAAGGCACAGGCATGCATTTGAATGCACTGCCATGTCAGGAAGGTCTGTTGGTTAGAATGTTACCACAGATGCAGTCCAAAGCAGAAGGGCGCAGAGCATGCTTCATTCGCCACTAGTGACAGCAGGGTGCCCAGTAACAGTATCCAGCTGACAACCTCTGCCCTGTTAGCCCTCCATTGTGGGAGCACCACATGGGACAGTTTGCCTGCCAATGTTGCCCTAGGCCTGTGTAGTTGAAGAAATAATAAAATACATACCCGTTGACTGATTGGTAGACACAGTTGTCAGTGTTGGTACAGAGCAGCAGGATCCTCCCACCAGTCATTGTGCTAGCAGCTGGCACCCTGGATAGAAAGACAGATAAAGAGAGTCAAACAGACAGACAAAGGTATCCAGGTAGTAAAATTAGACTGCTATTGGTCTGTTATGAGATTTTTTTGTGGGTGACTTATTCTCCTCATGGAGTAAAAGGGTTTGAGTCAGACTGTCACACAGAGACATACAGTCATGTGAAAAAGTAAGTACACCCCCTGGAAAGTTCTTTTATTTTACATATTTGGACAGATGGATATGTACTTTTCACTTAACACTATTTACAGAAAGGTTAACCAATTTAACAAATCTCACACACAAAAAAAAAAAAAAAAAGTTGAAAATGTTACGCAATTAAAATAATCAAAAATGCCTTTTCCTTATGGGGAGAAAGTTAGTAATCCCATACCTTTACCATCACATAAAATGGCTAAAATTAGGATTAGGTACCAAAACAAGTGCAAATTATTAGAAAACAGAGAGAAACTTGGGAGGGTCTAGCCTTCCATAAAGATCAGAAAATTGGTCTAGTTTGGTCTTAACCATATGGGTGTGTGGTAACACATCATTCAAAGACCAAAATACCTACCCCAAGGCCCTCAGAAGAAGGATTATTGATGCCCATGAGTCTGGGAGGGGTTACAAATCCATTTCCAAGCAAGTCGAAGTACATCATTCCACTGTCCGACAAATTCCAGACCACTGGAAAACTACCTCGGACAGGTCGTCCCACCAAAGTCAGCCCAAGAGCTGACCGAAAGTTGCTCATAGAAGCCTCTAAATGATATCAAGACAACTGACTTATTGATATTATTTTGAGAACAGAGGCTTCTTCCTTCCCGACCTCCCATGTAGGCCAGGTTTGTGCAGTCCCTTTCTGACAGTGTACCCATGCACTTCGACATTGATTGTGGCAAGTGAGGCTTGTAGATGCCTTGATGTCTCTAAGAACCCCAGGGTAACTTTTATGAGCATCTTTCGGTCAGCTCTTGGAATGACTTTGGTGGGACGACCCGTCCTAGGTAGTTTGCCAGTGGTCTGGAATTTGTCGGACAGTGGAATGATGTACTTCGAATTGCTTGGAAATGGATTTGTAACCCCTCCCAGACTCATGGGCATCAAATCTTTGAGGGCCTCGGGTAAGTCTTTGAATGTTTGAATGATGTGGGAGTCCATATGGACAATAGGCTGGTAACACCGGGGCCCTGTACAAAAAGGGCCAGAGCCGACTCTACTTTCTAAGGAGGCTCAGGTCCTTCAACGTGTGCAGTAAACTACTGCATACCTTCTACCAGTCTGTGGTGGCCAGTGCCATCTTTTTTGCAGTGGTGTGCTGGGGAGCCAACATAAAAGCCGGTGATGCTTCTCGGGTAAATAAGCTGATCAGGAAGGCTAGCTGTGTCCTGTGGATGAGCCTTGACACTCTAGAGGAGGTGGCGGAGAGATGGATCCTGGCCAAACTGCTGGCCATCATGGACAACTTCACCCACCCTCTGCATGCCATGGTTATGACGCAGAGGAGCACCTTCAGTCACAGACTAAACCCACCACGGTATGCCAGAGAGCGCTACATGAGGTCCTTCCTGCCGGCGGCTATTAGAGTATATAATGCCTCTCCGGGGTACCGTGACATAGATCTGGAACTGCTGGGGTGCTAGGACCTAGTTTAACAATTATGCATCCATCCGTGAGTAACTCTGGTCCGTAATCACTCATTCACTCAGGACCTATTTATTCATTAAGGTCTGTATATACATACATACTCATGTACAGTTGTTATATCATATACAAGTAATTATTGGACTTAACTTACCTAGTCATTCACTCAGGAATGCATATTAGTATCCTGTCAGTTGCATCTTTTCTCATTGCTTTTAGTATATCGAATGTGAAATACGTGCTTTTATCTGTAATTAAACCCTGCGCACTAAGACTATTTTAAGGGAATTACTATTACGCAAAATTATATCATACACACATTTAGCTCTCTTCCTGTCATTTACCTGTACAGTTTATGTAACCATGCAAGTATTCACTTACCTGTAAATATAACTGTATATTTACCTGTACAGCTAATTTAACCATGCAAAATATTCACTTACCTGTTCATTTACCCAGTCTGTCTATTAAGTAAACTATTATTACCCTCGCTCATATCATATGCATTTTTAGCTATTGAAGTATTTCTCTGCCATCGACCTGTATAGTATAGTTAACCATCCAACATATAGTGTACATATTCAGCCAACCACCCATACTATGCAATGTCTTTATTGCACTCCAGATATCTTGTATTTCTATACTTTTTCATACTGCCGCTCTATGTACCGTGTATCTGTCTTGTGCATTTTCGTTCTGGCATTTTGCACCTGCCCTATGTTTTGTTGTAGCTGCTTGACAAAGAAATTTCCCCCTCGGGGATCAATAAAGTACCTACCTACCAACCATACACCCATATGGTTAAGACCAAACCAGACCAATGTTCTGATCTTTATGGAAGGCTGGACCCTCCCAAGTTTCTCTCTGTTTTCTAATCATTTGGACTTGTTTTGGTACCTAATCCTAATTCTAGCCATTTTATGTGATGGTAAAGGTAGGTGTAAGAGCCAACGAGGAACTAGTTGATTGATATCTTAGAAATTAATAACTATGTATATTTCATTATCATTTACAAGGTTTGTTAGTTTAAATGCATGAGTTATGAATGTTTAAATGATATAAATATACGATACATTTTCTGATTTCCTCAAATTTAAATATGACGCACCTGCGTAGAAATAGCTTGTAATTGACGTAACTTGGTTAGTTTGGAGTTATTGACCGTGCGACACTATTATAGACACTATTGAAGATAGTTTTTTGACCGTGCGTTGAACATTGTCATTTTTGTGTTTGGCTATTACATTTAAAGAAAATGGTGTTTTGTCGTTGGCGTTGCGAATACTGTCTGCTAGACTAACTCCAACAAGTGGTACAATTACAGTGGTAAAGAAAACAAAGTGCCATTACAGTAGGGGTGTACTAACTTTCTCCCCATAAGGAAAAGGCATTTGTTTATTTTAAATTGCATAACATTTAACAATTATTTTTGTGTGATTTGTTGAATTGGGTAATCTTTCTGTCAATAGTGTTGAAGTGAAGATTACATATCCATCGGTCCAAATATGTAAAATAAAAGAGAACTTTCCAGGGGGTGTACTTACTTTTTCACATGACTACGTAAATAGTAAAGAGTCAGACAGGCTAATGGGTATGCTATATACTGGTGTTTTAAGCCTCCATCTGAGTTCTGAGAGCCATGAAACTCCTGTAAACCAAAACTACAGAGAGGAACAGACCTCACGGGTTGAGGAATCTCCAAACTGTAGATTCCTACTTGATTAGTAATTGGAGGATACACTTGAAAATGAAGCTTTAAATTATGTTGAAACCGCAGAAGTAAAACACAAAAGAGGACTCTGAGTCCATGTGGCACATGGATGGAAACCCTTAGAAAATACTGCAAATTCCCCCATGTAGCCTACTGTAATGCAATTAAGGCCTATTAGGAAAAAGTCAGCAACATTCCAACACAAAAGAAGCAGAATTAAGTTCAACTTCAGAGGAACGTTTTTCACTTGACAACCTCACACACAATCTATCCTCGTCGCTGACTAACTTCCTGTCCAAAAACACCTGGAACATGTTCAAGAGCAGTGCTGAAGCATTTGGTTTAGCGTGTTACCACTCCAAATCGTGGCTGCCCTCCCATTCCCCAGCTTGCAGCTGATCTATTCCTCTGTACTTTATTATGCTAAAAACACTGTCAAAAGTAACACACTACATTAGGAATAGGGTGCCATTTGGGACACAGCCTAGACAATCACTCAACGACCAGGCCCATAAACGCTAGTCAAGCGTCCTGGCCTAGGTGTTAACATAGCAGGGGACGCATCTGGGCAAATGCCTGTAAGCAGTTCAATCAAATGTATTTATAAAGCCCTTTTTACATCAGCAGATGTCACAAAGTGCTACACAGAAACCCAGCCTAAAACCCCAGAGAGCAAGCAATGCAGATGTAGAAGCACAGTAGCTAGGAAAAACTCCCTAGAAAGACAGGAACTTGGTAAGGAACCTAGAGAGGAACCAGTCTGAGGGGTGGCCAGTCCCCTTCTGGCTGTGCCGGGTGGAGATTAAGGCCAGATCTTTCTCCAAAAAGTTAGCGTTTCGGCAGGCAGGCACGTCATACACATAGCAGTTCCCAGAAACAAGAGAAGGGAGAATGTGCGTGTGTGACCTCACCCAGATGTGCTAGAGGGCATCCATGGGCCGTTAAACACTTCCTGCCCACATCAACAAAACGCTCCCTTTACCCCCAATAAGCACGCATTATTTAACCCTGCTGCAACCCGTCACCCCAGTCCTCAGGATGCAGGGAATGCCTGCCCAGTCAGGCAATATTCCACACATTGCTGTCCCCATTGAAGAAAATGTCCCAATTTGGCTGAAATACATAAGTCGTTGACTAGCTGAACTCTTCCTTGGCTGAGTCAACTGTGTAATTGGCCCAGTGGGTTCGTCCGGCGTTTTGAAACTGCACAGCTCAGGGGTTGTTGTGTTTCCACTTAAGTGCTTAAGTATAACTTGACACTGTGGAGAAATTATGCTTTTGGCTGATAAACCTCTTACCGTAACCAAGTGCATTTTATCTGTCTGTCTCTATTTGTCTCCTCTTCTCACTTTCTACTCCTCCATCTCTCCCCCTCTCTGGTGTCTGTTGGAGAAGTACTGGGCTATCCCCCAAGAGAGAGGAAGGGTTTGCGTCAGGCCCTCGCCTGCCGACCCAAATGACTTTCAGCTGGAAGCTGAGTACTGTTCACATCTGAGGGGAAACATCAACCTCCCCCTGCCTTCTCCCTCTCCCTCTAATGAAACCAAACAGGACAATTTTTTTAACAGAAATCCAGTGGACTAAGGCTGGACAATAAGAAAAATGTATGTGGCCTCAGAAAAACGATGTGTAGTTTTATATGTAATTTATTTTCTGGGTCAGCAAGAGGGGGTTGTGCATCACAGAGGGAGAAGTGACAGGGTGGAAGGAAAGGAGAGAGTAACTGAAGAGAAAGGAAAGTGGATATTGTGAAGAATTATACAAGTATAACGTTACACGGTGAAAATAGTTTAGGCTTTCAGCTCTCATACATTTTTTGGAACCCCAGGGTGAAAACAAAGTGCTGTTCTATGAGTTCTGTGATGGAATACCGACTGCCTCACTGCATTCTCTACCGTTTGTGTTCCGTGGACTCAGTGACACAACTGAGGAACACTTTATTGTTGAGTGTAACTGACTTTGACCATTATAGGCTCCAGGTTTCTGAATGAGTCACAAAGCCTGGCACTGCAGTAGCAGGCAACTCCATATGAAACCCCACCCCTTCACTGAATGTGACAGCCAGTGAATCCGTATCTAGTAAAGCTGTAAATCTGACCATTTTATAGGGACCAAGCCCGTTACTGGGGTAACTAACTCCATTGGAGAGAGAGAGAGAGAGTGCGCGCAACATACAGGGCCTTGGCCACCTCTTTGTCCCTGGCAGCCATTGTTAACCCTGACCCAGGAAGGCAGAGATGACGACCTCCACAATGATGTGGCTGAGGGAAGCCATCTGCTCCGGCTAATAAAAACATCACAGGGGAATGTGACCCCGCTGACCCCTACCTGCCCAGCCCCCTGACCTTTGCTCTCTGACATCTGATTGGTGTGACAGCCGATGCACGCCACGACAGAGGAACTATGGGAAGGAGCATTGTTCAGAAGGGTCTGGGACTGTTGATGTGTGTGTGTGTGTGTGTGTGTGTGTGTGTGTGTGTGAGAGAGGATAGATAGGACTGACTGATAATACCCAGACCTCGTCAACAAAACACAGCAGTAAACCCCTGGCCCTGCAAGAAGACCAAAGGATAACGTGTGAGTGTGTGTGTCTGTGTGTGTGTATTACTGAGTGAGAGCGATTGAGTGAGTTCTAGCTAGAAGTTCAGCAGCAGGGCATCAGGGCCCATCAGTTGTATAACAAACAGGACAGCAGGAGATTCCTATCAGCAGATGGATGGTCACTGGGTGTCTGGACAGTTACATAAACACCACAGGAGTGAGCCTAGCAGGAAACTGCAAAGGGGACGGTGTCAGGGTAAGACAGGTAAGATGGTATGCAAATGTAAATATAGGGACGTAAGGTCGCAGTTACCGTGTGTGTGTGCAAGATGTATTCAAGGGTGTGTGGAAGAAAGAATGTGTTTGAGCGTTGTACGAGTGTGTGATATAGTGCATGTGTGTAGAAAAAGAGCAGGAACAGAGGAGCACAAGATGGGTTAAAGGAGGAGACTATGACCATCTGTGTTGATGCTATCAATCCCTGATCCACAAAGACCTGTAGACAGACTGCTGTAACCCACCCAAACACTCCACCGAGCCTGGGTTGGGCTATGTGGACAACACACTGACGGACATGAAAGCTGTTAAAAGATCCCCCAGGACCCTGGTCTGCTTTACATAGGACACTAACAAAGCAGGATTCACAACCTAGCTACAGCCAGGTCAAGGAAACAGACTAGCTAGCCCAGAGGAAGAATCGTGACATTTCACAACACTAGGGCAGCTACCAAGCTGGAATCCACTTCAGATTCCAGCTTTTCATGGCATCTGACTAAATAAGAGTCTGCATTCCCAGCCTCACAGCGCCTCATGGTGAGTTAGGCTTGTCATTGTCATTGATTTTGTCAGTACCAGTATAAGTGGTGTGTTTATTGGTGCAGAATCGAATCAGCATTTATGACTTGATGTTATAAGGCCTGGTGATGTCAATGATTTATGGTACCTGAATGGTGCGGAGGTCCTGGGTGGTCATTGGTGTTGTCAGTGCTGAGGTCCATGGTGTGGTCAGTGCTGAGGTCCATGGTGTGGTCAGTGCTGAGGTCCATGGTGTGGTCAGTGCTGAGGTCCATGGTGTGGTCAGTGCTGAGGTCCATGGTGTGGTCAGTGCTGAGGTCCATGGTGTGGTCAGTGCTGAGGTCCATGGTGTGGTCAGTGCTGAGGTCCATGGTGTGGTCAGTGCTGAGGTCCATGGTGTGGTCAGTGTTTAGACCAGAGGAGGCTGGTGGAAGGCGCTATTGGAAGACAGGCTCATTGTAAAGACTGGAATGGAATTGATGGAAAGGTATCAAACATATGGAAACCCCATGATTGACTCAGTTCCATTAATTCCATTCAAGCCATTACAATGAGCCGTACTCTTATAGCTCCTCCCACCAGCCTCCTCTGCTTTAGACCTGGTATTATCAGTGTCAGTTCTGTTGTGTTGTCAATTTGAAGTTGTCAGTAGTACTGACAGTGATAAGTCTTGCTGTTGCAGGTCTTTCGGAGCTCTGGAGGCCTGCAAGCCGCTCCTCACAGCTGCTTCTCATTAAGATTTCATCCTCCCGATTGTCCAGCCCCGGAGGAACAACCTAGACCATGACATCACCTCTTCTCAGGGAGCCTCCAGAATGGGGGTGCGCTCAGTCATTTCCACATACCTAAAAAGGACAAGTCGCCCACGGCGGCCCCAGATATCACAGCTAGCAAGAAGGGACCCTACACCAACGAGTGACTGTCCAGGATGATAATCCACCATAAGTGGTTAGACTAAAATCACTACTACTTGTGATTTACCTTCAGAAAAAGGTAGCAACGTAGCAGATGGAGAGAGCTGCTCAAAACTGTGGCAGAGAATTGAAGTTCAAGAGGCGCTGCCAATTTTATCGCTCTCTCTCTCGCTCTCTCTCTCTCTCTCTCTGTGTGTGTACGGCTAAGTACAGAGCCATGTCTATCCCCACATGGTGTGGTTTGCTTTAACAAACGCTAAAGCCTCGTCTGCAATCAATTTAATGCACCACTTCACATTTAGCAAGATCTCTGCGGAACAGCGAACTTTGCGGATTCCCCCCCCCCCTCTCTCCCCTCGCTGTTGGAAAGCAATATGATGAGGTATGGAGGGAGGGAGTGAGAGATGGAGAAATTTCTTTTTACTCTGAAGGAACTTCTACTAGTGTTCCAGAGTATGCCAGAGGTAATGCTAAGCCAATTTGTTCTCAGCCCTGCTGCAGGATCTTGTAGAAACCCAGGCCAGATATGAAACAATGTGCCGGTTCAAATTATGCGCTGGGGATTTCACCTGCTAACGTACCTTCTTGACCTGCTTCAATCTGACAGAGAGAAACGGATAAACAAATATTACACACAAGTTCCAAAAGAATAAAGACATTTCAAATGTCATTATGTCTATATACAGTGTGTAGCGACGTCGGTCTCTCTCACTCACTCTCCTCTGTCTCCCTCTATTCTCTCACTCTGCCTGTCCTGTCCTGTCCTGTCGTGTCGTGTCCTGGGCCCCAGCCTCTTTCCCAAGCTGAATCCATAGCAGGGGTCTGGCTAGCAGCCAAGCAGGTCGACCGTGTATGCAAGAGGCCTCTGGACTTCTCACTCCCGGCCCTCCCCCCTCTCATTCCATTTCTCCCCAGTTTCCCTCTCCCTTGTTCACCCTCTCTCGCAATCATCCCCTAGCTCCAACAGTCCCTGCATTGCTTCACTGGATGTAGTAAACATCCCTATCAGGCGACCCATGGGAAAGCAGAGCGAGCGCACATACGCTGCCCATGTCCCGTCCAGACTCAGCGGGACTCCCCCTAGCATGGCGTGCCTCTGCCCCTCCATTGTTAGCCGTTGGGAAAGGATGGCCAGCAGACAAACAAAACTGGGTTAGCCACAGAATGAGACAGGAACTCAAGAGGATACCACAAACAATTAATTGTATCAATCCAATCTAAAAATAACCTTGACATGCATTGTCAGGTCTGTTTCACACCCAAGTATAGCATTTCTTGTTATTGTATGGTTTGTATACAACTGTAAGTAGTTGATTACAAGACAAGGGTTTCTACTGTCTACCCCACAAAGGACTGTAGGAATGAATTAAATATGAGCACAATGGGTCCCCAATTGCAAACCTCACAGGATATACAGTAATTATGGTGCATGGCCATAACCATAGGGTTAACCACTGCCATTTTAGAAGCCACTACTGTTCTGGGCAAACACCATGACGCAAACATTTATTGGTCTTGTGTTTTTTTGATGACAGACACATGCAGACAGAGAAAGTGTGAATGGCATGCCGGTTAAGGGTACTGCTTCCTGTGCCCTCTCCATCCCACCTCACTGTGGTGTAGTAGGCTGATAAACTGGTCGGTCCTACTGTAAAAACCCCAGAGACCTCTGTTGACAGTTCCTCTGCTCTACCTTTCACCACAGTAAGTCCACTGCTCTAATCTAGTGCGGAAACAGTCTTTATGAAAACAACCTTACTCCAATCCACCTGTCAGAGCGGTTGTAAATGGGCTGAAAACCCCACAGCTCTCCAACCGGTAACCGCAGCAAGCTTTTAATAGGAAGGGCTTTCCTTCTCTTCCTAGTGCAACCCATTCCACATCTCACTGACACTGCAAATGGTGTGGTTAACGATGAGCTTAAGGCCTAGCAGCGACACGACCAGGCTCCAGAACCAGAGGTTTAGGGCTACTGACACCGCAGTATGATAAGCAGAAACAAATAATATCTCGCTAAGAAACTGGTGTGGTTACTTTTAAGGGGGTTGACAGTTGTTGGACTGGACTCCCCGTAAGTATGGAAAGAGTAAACTTCAGCGCAGACGAGAAGAGAAGACGGGAGAAGAGAAGACTGGAGAAGACAGCAGAACAGAGACGAACAAAATAAGATAAGAAGAGGAGACAGGGAATTAGTGAGCAGTGAAGGAGGCAGAGAAGTAAACGATCTGGAAAGCTGGATCACATTTCAACAGCATACTACTCCTCCATTCTCCCATCATCCCCGTCTTCCCCTCCTCCTTGCAGGAAGAGACTCCTACCTGTGCTGCCCCTCACTCAACCCAATCTGCTACCAATTACCCTGCTGGCTCCACTGACCCACGGACTATGCCAGCTAATTCCGAAGCCTGATCTACTGAGTACAGCTAGCTAGCTACAACTCTATATTAAAAATGATCCAAGCTTGCTCCACTGAATACGCTACGTCTGCAATTCTAGCATTCCTTAGTGGATCTAAACTTTTAGGGCGGCAGGTAGTCTAGCGATTAAGAGCGTTGAGCTAGTAACCGAAAGGTCGCTGGTTCGACTCCCTAAGGCAACTAGGTGAAAAAAAAAGTGCCCTTGAGCAAGGCACTTACCCCTAATCGCTCTGGATAATCGCATAGGCAAAATGATTAAAATGTTAAGCTTCTTAGCTGATCCAAGCCTGCTCGTGTTCACTTCATCAGACCTCTTAAGAGTGGTCTTCTCTAGATGCACAACATCAATTAGAAAGTCTTGCACAACATCCATCGAGCCAAACTGTAAGCGAAAGTGCATATGGCTGCAATAAATCATCCAGTGATAGATTAAAGTCAGGCCATTAACCATTAGGCTTGCCAAATAAAAGCAGCATTGGAAGTTATGTGAGTCTCCTGTGTGGAGCTGAAGCGTTGGCTCCAGGTTTCACAGGGTGAAGAATATGCCATGTAGCAACACACACACGATGAAGCTAGATTAGGTTTCACCTTGTCCTCAACCACAATGACAGGGGGTGAGAACATGTCTTATATTTCAGATAATGCTTGTATCGGTTATTGGAACACCTAAACTTGCCGGCTACACAGAGGAAATGTGCTACTCAATAATTTAACCCAAGATCAAACAGCTGATGGGGAAAAACTACTTTTATTCACAAGGAACGATCTCATTAAATAAGTTCAGCGTTACTTTATGACTTGAACACTACTGACATAATACCCTTCTTGTCGGTTCCTCTCACTGCAACAGGCTAATCTTGAATAGGCCTCAGTGTATATGGACCCATATTCACTTATTCTCTGGTCCCCGATCACATTTTTCCTCCTAGCAATAGTCTCTCCCAGATGAGATCGCTGCCAAATTCTCCTCCTCTTCCTGTTTTCACCCACATTTCTGGGGTTCCGCCTGAGAATTCCCCACAGAGCTCCCGATACAAACACCGCTCGACAAGCCTGTGCAAGAACAGATTTTTATAATTCCCTCGCTGCTCCCAGAGGATTGGTGCGAGGCGAGAGCTTGGGAAAATGGTCTTCCAGAGACAACTCCGCAGCGGAGCGGACACTTTTGACCCCCACACACCCAAAGACCGGCAACTGTGAGCCTAAGCCACGAGAGAACTCAAGAGACACAAAACCTAAACAGAGTTATGCAGCAGTCGGCGTGATCTTGGAGACAGACACTGCAAGTGATAAAAAAAAGTGTTTCTGCAAAGATGCCAGGGACACCCTCTAGAGCCATGCTCCTTTAGTTGTTAAACCTGGGTGAATCTACAGGCATGCTTTAAATTCTCAGAAAGTGAATCTGTAATTGTCAGCAGCATTCTTTGCTCGGTTTCCCTTTTATAAGTTTTAAAATAGCAACTTTACATTTAAAAAATTGGACTCTAATCTTTTTAACTCTAAGATACGAATGTTTGAGATTGGTGCTATTAAAGTGCCCCCTTATCACCAAACAAGCTGGTGTATTCCATAAACTGCAGTAGTTGGAACATCTGAGGAAAGCCTACATGTTTTGGGGGATTATTGGGTTGTCTTCGGGGGTTTCCGTTGTCAGACCCTGTGGCCATATTATACATGCAACAAGGCAAACGTGCTGGAATATTTTCCACCTTCACTGTAAGCCCAGAGCAGAGCAGGGCCACAGGAGCCAAAGTCAACGAGCTGTGTCCTCGGTGTAGTCACACGAGAACGACCGTCTGGATAGAGTTGCCAGCTCCGCTTCCAAACACACACATTCCTTCCAAACGAGAACGTGCCCAATACTCTAACTCTACGATGATGGTGGCGGAAGGGACTGAAGCCCAGTGTGTGTGCACACGTGCGAGAGACACACAGGCTGTGGAGTTGCCCAGGGAGAGCCAACAACATTGGGGTTTGGATGAGTCACATCATGGCAGGTTAGCTCTTGTACCCCACACCTAAGAGGGTGCCTTATAGGCTTAGCTGACTATGCCCCAGCTACGCTACAGCTACCTATACTGTACTTGCTCTGTGTAAACAAAACAGAAGGGAAGGGATATTGCTGTCCTGTCTTGTTAAATTATCTAATTGAAATCACAGCACCAACAGTTTCCCCACAGTCACAGTTACACTAGCTGCATGTTTTAATACAGTAATGAGTAAGTTAACAGGCTACACTGGCCTGACAGTAGATTAATATGAGCAACAGCTTGCAAGCACAGGTTTTGGATGGTGTGTGTGTGTATGGAGTGCAGAATACGGCAGTGACAGTTGGGGGGGCTTTGATAATGATAAAGCGTTGGCCCTCTCCCTACCTCTCAGACAATACACCAGAGCCCCCAGAAATCCTGGACATCAGGAATTCCTTCACTAGCACCGCAGGATACATTCTGGCTGCGTAGCCATGGTAACCACAGAAGTTAGTCCATGTCAGCAGTCTGAAGGCCACAGTGGGGTCCTTGGCCACAGGGGGTGCCCGGCAGAGTGCCTGTAGAAGGCTGGTTCCTGTAAGAGGGAGATCTGGCTGTGTCGTCCTCAAAGACCTGCTGTCACTGTTCTAAGTTCAGGATAATGGACCTCTGGTGAGAGGGGACAGATGTCACACACACACTATAAATGCATCTCGTAACCCTACAGCGTGCGAGTAGACAGCTTGCTCTGTCATTGATTAAGTCCCAGCGAGCACAGTTTATGATTTCTCCGGTTGGCCCAGCACTGTTTTGAGTCAACACATCTGATTCCAACAGTTTTAATTGTGACAAATGACACAGTTGTCACGATACTAAACATCTGGCTTCTGAGATCTCTGAAAAACAAGTTTACAATGTTGCTGCATATTGGGAAAACATTCTCCAAACATCTAAGATTTAAGACTGAACCCTTTCATTTGCCTTTGTGTGTCTGTGCAAACCCAAATCTACAAAGCAGAGCATCACACAGCAGTCATCATTCATTAGTCTCTCTCGCCACTCCAGAGAATCCAAACAGCTCATCCAATCAAACAGGCCGTTGTGGCGTCTGATAACAGAAAACAAGGGGTTCTGGCTCTCTACCAGTCATGCGGACTTACTACAGGATTATAGGCGTTGGTACCATCAAGTTAGGTAGAAAGCTATTAGAACATTGCACAACAGGATACAGTCAGGATCAGGAGGAGGTCAGAACCTAATTGAATTAAAGAAGATGGCTGATAAGTCAGTCCTTTAAGAACTCTGGAGAGGTTCCTGGTAAACTGTATCGCATGACATCAGAGCTTCCTTCGTCTCTTAGTCACCCCAACTCTACCCAAATGGCCCCTCCCTTAAGCCCAATTCACACCAACTAACATTAGGTTTCTTAGAGGAAGGCCTGATCCAACATTTTGGTTTTGATGGTGATTTTAAATATGCAATGGTATCAATATTGTTAACTTGATTTGTGTGTACTCGACTCCTCCATCCACAATACAATTTCCACCATCAAATGTATATAACAAACTCTTGTGCTATTTTACCCCTACACTCTTAGAAAAAGAAAAAAAAGGGTGCTATCTAGAACCTAAAAGAGTTCTTCAGCTGTCCCCATAGGTTGCAGGTAGAACCCTTTTGGGTTCAATGTATAACACTTTCCTCAGAGGGCTCTACCTGGAAGCAAAAAGGGTTCTACCTGGAATATTTCGTTAGAGCTGTGAAGGTAAAGCCAACAGAGCTACCTCCCCCTGAGGGTGAGTGAGACACAGCCTGTCCCTTGGGGATGTTTTTCTGCCCCTGACTCCCAACATTACAGGGACTCTACTCTGGCTGGATGAAGAGCTGCCATTGTTCCTAGATCTGAAGAATGTCTCACCTCACTTATCTACTTATCCACTCTGCTCCTCTCCTCCCCTCTAGAAACTGGACTGGAATGCACCCATTTTAACATACATTTCCCTCCATTATCCTCATCTAGCCAAAATAATCTCTCCTGCCATTTGCTCATTTAATGTATAGGTAGATGAGCAGACACCCATTAGTAGGCTCTTATATAGAAACTTCTCTTTGCCCGTCTTCCTAGGTATTCTACCATGGTTCTGTATAATGGAATTAGTGCAACAGTATGATTCATTGACAGCCTACTTGAACTACATTCAAATACACTTTAGCTGGAGCCAGAGCAGACCGTAATTGAATACTGCTCAAATAAACAGAGGTATGAAGTATCTTCAGATGTGCTATCAAAGTACAAACATATGGAAAAGCACGTGTGCAATCACACAGAAGTTCACGTGCATACATTGCACGCAGCCACACAAATGCACCTGCTCACAAGCAAACGCACGCACACACGCGTAACCTAACGGACACAGACACTATAAATTATCTGTAGTCCAAAATGTAAATTCAATACTTAGTCAAACTGAGATTCACTGAAAGTACTAAACACAAGCTCTCAAACACACAAATTAGTCTTATTTTGCAATACCTTTCTCAGCTGGATGAGCCGTGTAGAAGTGCTCTTGCAGTGGTTTGTCATTTTGTGAAATCAGACACCGGCAGCATCCACTGACATGATTTACTTCAGAGCAAAACTGCCTTTTTCCTCCGGTTTTACAATCCTTCCCCTTCTTCCCAAGCAGAAAATGAGTTTCTCCAAGTTTGTCCACAAACGTGTTTGGAAAAAAGGACAAGTCAAGCCAGTCCCTCCCCTTTCAGCCTTCAAGCTTAAATGTTTTCAGTTATTCTCTCTTTCTCTCTTTCTCTCTCACTCACTCTCTCTTTCTCTCTCACTCACTCTCTCTCTCTCTCTCTCTCTCTCTCTCTCACTCTCACTCTCCGTCTGTCTACCTAAATTCTCTTTGAATGAAGTTGCCTCTCTCGCTCTCTCTCTCGTGATCCCCTTCCCTCCCTTTTCTGTCTCTCTCCCTTACTAGTACCTCCCTCCTTTTCCATCATCAGCTCAGCCCCCACCCCCCACAGCTGAACTAATCTGCAGCTGGCTGGGCGATTGGAGCCCCAGTTGCTGTGGAAACGGAATGTCCTGCTCAGAAGAGGAATGGAGCAGGAAGGGGAAAGCTGAGCATAACTGAATACTTAAATAAGGGACTCCTCCGGGAGCCAATTAAAAGTTCTGAAGGGCCTCTCTTCCTCTCTCTGAGAGGACAGTGGGGACTTGGCTTTCCTGGCCTCCACTGACTTTATCTCTGAAATTAGCTTTTATTTTCTGACCAGTCCACAAACCACCCAATAGAACCACAGCAGCAATGTGTTTTGGTAGCTACAGATGCCCCCTTGTACCTCTGCCCCTTACATGGCATAACAATGGTTGATTTCCAGTTATTCACTAATTACAGGTGACTTAAAGGGATAGTTCAAATTACATATTGGTTTCCTTACCATGTAAGCGGTCTATGGAAAAGGTATGACCTTGCTTTGGTTTAGTTCCCCTGGCACTGTTTCCACATGCTAACATTTTAGTATTTGTGGCACAAATCCCATTCAAGTCATGGGACCGATATTAGCATTTTTACAAATACAAATACAAGTTAGATAAGTCTGACATCTTGATGACAACTAAGGCTAACAAAGGCAAAGGAGTGTATTGTTAATGTATCAGTAAAACATAAAGACTTGTATGGTTATAGTCACACTGAGAGAGGTTGACTTTTCTGATAACTTCTTTGAGGAAAAATGCACTTACTACGACTGTCATATGTGGTTGTCTCACCTAGCTGAGATCTTAAGATGAATGCACTAACTGTAAGTCGCTCTGGATAAGAGTGTCTGCTAAATAACTAAAAGGTAAATGTAAAATGTAACCAGAGGAACAACCTCTGTGACCTGCAGGGCCAAGTTCTGACCTCTCCCTTTGAAATATGTGAGACATTTGAAAAGCTTGTCTTGCCCCATCAATGGCTGGGGGTACAGGGTGGGGGCAGTAACATGTGTTTGGTGTTTCTCCAACGTTTTGTGTGGCTTCCTATGTCCCCTCCACTCTACATCTGAGAGGTGGAGAGGACATCTGTCCAGAGACACACACCGTGACTGGGAACGATACTCTCTCAATTAAAAAAATAAATAAATGACATGTACAATTAAATAATGTATCTAATGATGATTCAAACACTTGGACAGCAATTTTTTTTTTAAATAAACATTGTCTGCATCTCACCTTGTCCTATGTCTCCCTATTTTGGACAGTGGACACCCCAACATCTGCACAGTGTATATGTGAATTCCTGCAGAAAACATATACACTGGGGGCCAAAAGTTTGGAATATTACTCACTCAAGGGTTTTTCTTTATTTGCACTATTTTTTACCTTGTAGAATAAAAGTGAAGACATCAGAACTATGACATAACACATATGGAATCATGTAGTAACCAAAAAAGTGTTAAACAAATAAAAATATATTTTATATTTGAGATTCTTCAAATAGCCACCCTTTGCTGTGATGACAGCTTTGCACACTTTTGGCATTCTCTCAACCAGCTTCACCTGGAATGCTTTCCCATCAGCTTTGAAGGAGTTCCCACATATGCAGTGCACTTGTTGGCTGCTTTTCCTTCACTGTGGTCCGACTCATCCCTAACCATCTACATTTGGACTCCAGACCAAAGGACAAATTTCCACCGGTCTAATGTCCATTGCTCGTGTTTCTTGGTCCAAGCAAGTCTCTTCTTATTATTGGTGTCCTTTAGTAGTGGTTTCTTTGCAGCAATTCGACTATGAAGGCCTGATTCACACAGTCTCCTCTGAACAGTTGATGTTGAGATGTGTCTGTTACTTGAACTCTGTGAAGCATTTATCTGCAATCTGAGGCTGGTAATTTTAATGAAGTTATCCTCTGCAGCAGAGGTATTTCTGGGTCTTCCATTCCTGTGGCGGTCCTCATGAAGCTGGTTGAGAGTGTGCAAAGCTGTCATCAAGGCAAAGGGTGGCTACTCTGAAGAATCTCAAATATAAAACACTTTTTTGGTTACTACATGATTCCATATGTGTTATGTTATAGTTTTGATGTCTTCACTTTTATTCTACAATGTAAAAAATTGTGCAAATAAAGAAAAACCCTTGAATGAGTAATATTCCAAACTTTTGACCCCCAGTGTATATGTTATCTACATTATTTTTAAATAAGCTTAATGTATTGAAATGGCTTTATCATGTCATGAGCACAAATCATTTTTTTCAACTCATTACATTGTTTTATGGATGTGGATGTTTGTTTTTTTAATGGTGCCCTATGAAGAAATGTCCTGGTTGCAAAAATTATAATAGTTTGCCTAATTTCAGTTTATGTGACAAAACAAGTTAGTACCATCTAAACCGCTGTGAAATATGTTTTCCATAACCACAAATATTGTATTTTCAGCTGTTTTAAACTGGTGTACAAAATGAAAGATGCAAAAACAAAACTTGAACATAGAAATAGTACACATAGAACAGATTGGCCACTTCTTAGACTTGCTTTCAATGAGAATGACAGATCTATAACTCACATTTCTATGTGAATTTGTTCAGGTCGCCCAAAAAGTTACATATTGCAGCTTTAAATGGGTGTTTACCGCTTTAAGACGTCGGTGTCTGTAAAGTGACGTAGCCAGAAGCGGGCGGTTGTTTTGCAAAGATGGTTTCAATGAAAATACATGATTGTTGAGGTTGACATCTTCTGTTGAATGATTGGAAAACATGAATTAAGGTTGTGTTGCATGTCCTTTGTCACCTACTCATTTTAAGGTGATATTTGTTTACACGGCAATAAACTACTCATGTTTATAGCTTGCCAGAAAATACCGACCCTACCATTATACTTGTTTACACTAAGCTGCACTGAGGTCAGAACGGTAGCCACAGCAGCCATTATGGAATGGCACATGTTGTTGAACAAAAAAGGAGCTGATTGGCTGACACTTTACAAAATGGCTGTGGTGGCTACTGCTTTCTAGCATGAGTACGAAAATGGCAGTTTTCCAGGAAAACTAGCAGTATTTCAATCTTCTTGATGGAGCAGTGTGGATAAAGGTAAAATATCCCATCCCAGCATTGAGGTACGTTGTGCAGCTCAGTGTAAACAAGCGTAATGGTAGGGTTGGTATATTCAGGTCACATTTCTAACTAGCTAAACAAGGCAACTAGCAAGCTACATAACCTAGGCCTAACCCAATGAGCCTTCTGTGGAATTGTGAGCAGTTTTAAGGGGCAATGATTTGAGGCCAATCATCAATATCTGTCAGCAAATGAAGCCATAATGTGAATAACTTATAAGTAGCTATGTTTAGTTATTATTATCGATACTTGTGGACAATGTTTTATCTATGATTTTAGGTTCGGGGGAGAATTTCAAGGATGTTGATTTTGCCAAGTTCCCAACTACTCTTTGACCATTTGTCATCAGGTCCATTTTAGTGGAAACATTTGAGGTGAGTTGAGATGACCACTTCACCAAGATGGGAGAGGTTGAAGAGGTGACATCTTTGCTGTTTCAGGAGAGTGAGCCCATATCCAACTTCCTGAGCCCTGAGGTCCCTCTAAAGGTGATGCAGAGAATTGCCAGGATAGGAGTAGACACTCTTCTCAAGATGGTGAGATCACCTAAACATGTCCAGTCTTGTGACCTCTGCACCCACCTGAAAATACATATTTGAAACCCATTATATACACTCCCCTACATATTTATTTGGACAGTGAAGCCAAAACTTTTAATTTGGCTCTGTACTCCAGCATTTTGGATTTGAGATCAAATGTTTTATATGAGGCGACAGTACAGAATATATCACCTTTTATTTTCATGTGTGTGTGTGTGTGTGTGTGTGTGTGTTTGTGTGTGAGTATACACAGTTGTATTCGGGCACGTGACAAATAAGATTCGATTTTTACTGTTTAACGAGTGAGAAAGGTACAGATGCACAAAGATCATGCCCCCAAAACATACTAACCTCTGACCATTACCAATATAACAGGGGAGGTTAGCATAGGGTTTGGGGGTGGGGTGTATGATATTTATGCCTCTAACTTTCTCACTCATCATTATTTACGATTCATTAATCATTATCTGTAATCATGGTAACATCCACATTAATGTAGAAGTGTTCAGAAACATATTCTATTCTTATTTACAATAAAAGTAACTCCAGAATGACAAATTATTTACCATGAATTTCTATCGGACACAACTTAATCCGAAACACAACCAAAACAAACTACAAATACATCCACCCAGTTTGTAGAGTCACAAGCTGGATGTAGTCATTGCGTGCTAGGAATATGGGACCAAATACTAAACTTTTGACTACATCTAATACACTATCAGTGAATTTGGCCAAATAATTATGACACCTTCCGATCTGGGGAATAGATAAAAAACTGCTTTCATTTCTAAAGGGTAAAAGAGACAGTGCCTTCGGAAAGTATTCAATCCCCTTGACTTACGTTACAGCCTTATTCTAAAATTTATGAAATAGTCTGTTTTTTTCCTCATCAATCTACACACAATACCCCAAAATGACAAAGCAAAAACAGGTTTTTAGAAGTTTTTACAAATGTATAAAAGATTAAAAACTGAAATATCACATTTACATAAGTATTCACAACCTTTACTCAGTACTTTGTTGAAACACCTTTGGCAGCCATTACAGCATTGTCTTCTTGGATATGACGCTACAAGCTTGGCGCACCTGTATTTGGGGAGTTTCTCCCATTCTTCTCTGCAGATCCTCTCAAGGTCTCTCCAGAGAGTTTTGATCGGGTTCAAGTCCGGCTCTGGCTGAGCCACTCAACGACATTCAGAGACTTGTCCCAAAGCCACTCCATTAATCTTTTCCTTGATCCTGACTAGTCAGCTGAAAAACATCCCCATAGCATGATGCTGCCACCACCATGCTTCAACGTAGGGATGGTTTCCTCCAGACATGACGCTTGGCATTCAAGCCAAAGGGTTCAAACTTGGTTTCATCAGACCATAGAATCTTGTTTCTCATAGTCTGAGAGTCCTTTAAGTGCCTTTTGGCAAACTTCAAGTGGGCTGTCATGTGCCTTTTACTGAGTGGCTTCCATCTGGCCACTCTACCATAAAGGCCTGATTGGTGGAGTGCTGCAGAGATGGTTGTCCTTCTGGAAGGTTCTCCCATCACCACAGAGTAACTCTAGAACTCTGTCAGAGTGACCATCAGGTTCTTGGTCACCTCCCTGAGCAAGGCCCTTATCCCCCGATTGCTCAGTTTGGCCGGGCGGCCAGCTCTAGGAAGAGTCTTGGTGGTTCCAAACTTCTTTCATTTAAGAATGATGGAGGCCACTGTGTTCTTGGGGACCTTCAATGCTGCAGACATTTTTTGGTACCTTCCCCAGATCTGTGCCTCAATACAATCCTGTCTCGGAGCTGTACGGACAATTCCTTCGACCTCATGGCTTGGTTTTTGCTCTGATATGCACTGTCAACAGTGGGACCTTATATAGACAGATGTGTGCCTTTCCAAATCATGTCCAATCAATTGAATTTACCACAGGTGGCCTCCAATCAAGTTGTAGAAACATCTAATGGATGATCAATGGAAACAGGATGCACCTGAGCTCAATTTCGAGTCTCATAGCAAAGGGTCTGATATTGAATAAAGTTTACCAGCTCCTCATCCTCTATATGCATTTGTCTGTCTCTAGGTGTTTGTGGATAACTTTGTGCATGGGGACCTGCACCCAGGTAACATTCTGGTCCAGCGTAGCAGTAGTGGGGGTGATGATGACCCCGAGGTCAGCGCCACCCTGACAGACCGGTGGGACACTGTATTGGTGAGCATGAGGCCGGCCCCGGCCCCTCTACAGCTGGTGCTGCTGGTTGCTGGCATCGTGGCCCAGCTCAGCAACAGAGACCTAGGAAACTTCAGAGCCGTGTTCACCGCCGTGGTACTATGACAGGTGAAAGACACACACACACACAAACAGAACTTCTCCTATAAGTTCTAGAGGAGGCCAAAGAGGGGTTTGAGGCGTCTCACTTGCCTGAGTATTGTGATGGAGGACGTGGGGTATCCAATAAGCTTCTAACACCCATAGCTGTTGTGTTTAGGGGGAACAGGTGGCAGAGCGTATCCTGAACCATGCCAGGGCCAACGAGTGCCAGGACGTGCCTCGGTTCAAAAATGAAAAGGCAGAGCTGGTGGACCATGCCTTCATCAAAAGTCTCTCACTGGGGAAGGTCCAAGTGGCTGAGTTGCTATCCAGAGTCTTCGGATTGGTCACCCACATGGTCAATTTGACCGGCCCTGGATCGATAAAAGTCTAGTTTCAAAACCACCAACGTTTTCAGTCATTTCAACAATAGTCATATCTAGATATTTTGCACATGGACTTAATTTACTGAATGTACAGCACATGAGGCTGGTGGCACCTTAATTGGGGAGGACATGGGCCCGTCCTAATCAGGTGTTTGATAAAAAAAACCTGTCCTTCCGCATGTTACATTAGTGACTGACTAAATATATACCTTGATGTAATGTACCATTTACCTGTGAAATGTGAATCATTGCTTGGTTAAGGTGTCCAAATATTTCAATAATTACCATGGTAAACTGTTCAATAGTCCTATGTAAGTGTTATGCCTTACACGCTATTTCCCTTATGCTGGTCAGACAAACAGCATTTATACTTGAAGGTCCCTGTGTTTTAAAACTGACTGACAGTTGTGCTTACACTATCTGTAAGCACTACAGAGTATTTTCCCTTTATTAAAATAGAAGTGAGTTTTAACATATCTGATTTAGTGACAATCCTTAGTATATTGTTTTATACTATTCTAGCAATCTCAGGGTATTGTTATGATAATGTTTTAGCGTGCAATTAGAATAATGTAATGAAATGCGGTTAGAATCATGTCTGATGGCTAGGTAAAATATTTGTGTGTATTAGAATATAATAAGGTATGTCAAGTCAACTGACCTCAGCATTCTGTATGATAACAATACATTGCCATTTTGAATTAGTTTTTTGTCATTTTACACATATTTTAATTGCATGTCTCACTACTGGTTTGAAAATGCATCAAAATCTCAGCTCTTCTCTTTTTTTAAGTACTTTATCCTCAAGACACAAGTTACAATGTTAGTAGTATTTAGTGAAAACTTCTGTAAACTGTCAAAGACCACATCAAGATTAATTTACAATTTTATTAAATCTGTCAATGAAAAACACAGACAAGAGACGCGATTCAGTCGATGTCAGGAAGAACAGTCAGCATGGCTGAGAGTGAGTTCAGGAGATTTTGGTGCAAAAAAAAATAATCATAATTTACTATTATTGCAAAAATGTTTGATCAATTTCATCATGGTCACAAGTCCAAACAGAGCAGCAATAGGGGAGGAAGAGGTGACAACTGAGTAAAAAATAACTAATCAGATTAATTACAGTAATAATATAACAATAATAATTATAAAAGAAATAACATCTCTAAACAGACAAACACAATCACCTCAATAGGACGAGATTCGGTCACTTTCACAACAACCAGATAATTTTTGTATATAGTTTTTTCTTCTTTAAATTAATTAAATATTTTAAAAAATATCTCACCATTTACTTAAACTCATTTTTATTTTATTGCGAAAAATAGGCAACTGGACTAATTGTGATGAGTGTGAGAGAGTAGTGGAATGGAACACAGGAGCATTGGCACTGAGAGGCGCTGCAGTATACAGCAATCCAAAATGACTCAGCCTCTCGCCACTGTCTGCTCTGGAGGACAGATCCATGTCCATGTGACAGCCTCTTTCAGGAATGATGCATGTGTTTTTTTTTCAAATCTGTCCCTCGGTCTTATCTCCAGAGCCGGATCTCAGAGTTATGTACAAAGATAAATCCCTGAACAACATCTACAAAGACAAGTGCAACCTCCATTTGACTAACTCCTTCCGGAGAAGCTCAGGATCAAGATTGAGGGTTTCCTCTGTAGGTTATAAGGGGGAATAATCATATATGGTAAACGTGCCACATCACAGGTACTCATAAGGATTGTTCTTGTTTTGGGGATAAAGAGGGAGAGAGGTCAGGAATGGTGTGATTGAATCAGGAATGTCAAAGGGAGGAAGGATTCTAAAAAGTAAACAAGGGAACTTTATTAACCTCACACGGGGCACCAAAAAGGTAAACAAGTGTCTCCTTTCGCTTTCGAAATAAAAAGACAGGAAGTAAACAAAAACAAACAAACCAATTAAATGTACAACTCTAAGTAACACCCGTCCATCATTTCCATCATCATCCCTTCCTGTCAATCAGCCTCTCCATACGCTTCACTCTTTTTCGTCACTGGTAAACTCTTTACAGATCAAGCAGTCCAGCTCATCGAGCATCAGTCTTTAGGATCTTTGTTCGTTCCGTGCCCTGTCTGTGTGTCTGTCTGTGTGGCAGCAGTTCAGTTCTGGGGCAACCTGGTGGCCGGGGATGGGACTGGAGCTGTGTTGTTGGCTGGGTGGGGAGGTGGGCTGAACGGGGCCTTGGGGGGGGGGGCACAGTTCAGTTCAGCGACACTGCTTCAGTCCTCGGCAGGGAGTGGGGTGTGGGAACAGTACTCCTACAGAGTGAGGGAGGGGGGCAGGGGCTTGAGAGGGATGAGAAGAAGAAGGGCCAACTCCTAAACTGGAATTTTTGTTGAACGTTTGTAGGAGAGGGACGTACACACACTTGTGTGTTACACCTACAGAATGTGCAGTGCAGACCCAGACTAATAACACACACTCACATGTATACACACACACACATACACACACTTCTGCCTCAGCAGGTGTAGGCCGTGCTGTTGTAAGGTCAGGCAGATGGAGCTATCACACAGTCAGCATTCTGATAGAGGTGCTCATTGACTTCTAATAGGAAACCCAGAGTCTAGGCTCAGGACATTGCAGAGAACCCATTCATATGAGTGGGTTAGTTTCTGTGCAGACTTCATGGTCTCATGTTGTGTAGGGATCTCTGTCCTGCCTGTCTAAAATCGTGGAAGTTTGCCTCCATCCAACTCTATTCCTCCTGTGAGGGATTGTATGGGACCTATGTGGAGGACAGCAGAGAAGCAGCCTCTCTCTGTCTGGTCTATGACAGCCTTGTGGTTTCTATCTGCTGAGGCTCATGAGTGCATGCCTATGTGAATGTGTGTGGAGGGCTCAGGGCGAGGCAGGGCAGGACCGAGAAAGGGGCACCCCCTGTCTCTCCCCTCCCTCTCCAGTCTTGAGCGCCTAGCTTTGAGCAGTGTGTGGAGGCTGCCACTAGGAGGGGCTGGTGTCGCTACGAGTTGAGCCAGGGGTGGTTGAGGCAGTCCCCAGCTGAGGCCCTCTTCTCTGTGACCATCTCCAGCATGGGCAGCAGGAAGTGGGTGAAGTGGCCGGCATCCTCCGGGGCCCAGCCGTACTTCTCCACCAACACATCAAACAGGGACCAAGGCTTCAGCTTGGTGATGTGCCTCAGCTCACCTACGAGAGAGAGAGAGAGAGAGAGAGAGAGAGAGAGAGAGAGAGAGAGAGAGAGAGAGAGAGAGAGAGAGAGAGAAACGAGCGACTGAGTCAGTCAGAACACATTTAAACCATAGAGAGATAAAAGGAGAATGAATTAAGACATAAATTACACCAGACGAGACCTTTGATAGAGAGAGGGAGGGAGGGAGAGAGAGACTGAGATCATCAAAGAAAAGGGGCTGTAATCAGAATATTAGAGCCCCATGACTGGAACATGAGAGAAGCAGGCTAGCAGCAGGGTATCATACTGTTTCTAAAGACACAGACACTTACCAAAGAGAGACACAGAGGTAACACACATAGACTGGTAGACAGGCCGTAGACTCAGGAAGGATAGTACTCAGAACCCAGTCAAGTGGCTCAAATCAAATCTTGTTTGTCACATGCTTTGAAAAACAACAGGTGTAGACTAACAGTGAAATGCTTACTTCCCAACAATATAGAGAGAAACATGTAAAAAGAATACAAAAATAATAACGTGGAATAAATACACAGTGAGTAACAAAAACTTGGCTAGACACACAGGGTACCAGTACCGAGTTGATGTGCAGGAGTACAAGGTAATTAAGGTAGATATGTACATATACACTACCGTTCAAAAGTTTGGGGTCACTTAGAAATGTCCTTGTTTTCCATGAAAACATACATGAAATTAGTTGCAAAATGAATAGGAAATATAGTCAAGACGTTGACAAGGTTATAAATAATGATTTTTAATTGAAATAATAATTGTGTCCTTCGAACTTTGCTTTCGTCAAAGAATCCTCCATTTGCAGCCATTACAGCCTTGCAGACCTTTGGCATTCTAGTTGTCAATTTGTTGAGGTAATCTGAAGAGATTTCACCCCATGCTTTCTGAAGCACCTCCCACAAGTTGGATTGGCTTGATGGGCACTTCTTATGTACCATACGGTCAAGCTGCTCCCACAACAGCTCAATTGGGTTGAGATCCAGTGACTGTGCTGGCCACTCCAATAGACAGAATTCCAGCTGACTGCTTCTTCCCTAAATAGTTCTTGCATAGTTTGGAGCAGGGCTGGTAGAGAGATTTTCTTTGTACATTTCCTGTAATTCTCTCCATTTTGCCATAAGGCATAGAGAAAATGTTCTGGTTTTAAAGCAAATTGGGGAGGTTGGGGGTCCGCTATCGGCTGGGGGCCCTAAGCGGCCCCTTTTATCGCTTACGCCCAGGACCGGCCCTGGTTTTGAGCTGTGCTTTGGGTCATTGTCCTGTTGTAGGAGGAAATTGGCTCCAATTAAGCGCCGTCCACAGGGTATGGCATGGCGTTGCAAAATGGAGTGATAGCCTTCCTTCTTCAAAATTCCTTTTACCCTGTACAAATCTCCCACTTTACCACCACCAAAGCACCCCCAGACCATCACATTGCCTCCGCCATGCTTGACAGATGGCGTCAAGCACTGCTCCAGCATCTTTTCATTTGGTCTGCGTCTCACAAATGTTCTTCTTTGTGATCCGAACACCTCAAACTTAGATTTGTCTGTCCATAACACTTTTTTTCCAATCTTCCTCTGTCCAGTGTCTGTGTTCTTTTGGCCATCTTAATCTTTTCTTGTTATTGGCCAGTCTGAGATATGACTTTTTCTTTGCAACTCTACCTAGAAGGCCAGCATCCCGGAGTCGCCTCTTCACTGTTGACGTTGAGACTGGTGTTTTGCAGGGACTATTTAATGAAGCTGCCAGGTGAGGGCTTGTGAGGTATCTTTCTCAAACTAGACACTAATGTACTTGTCCTCTTGCTTAGTTGTGCACCAGGGCCTCCCACTCTTTCTATTCTGGTTAGAGCCAGTTTGCGCTGTTCTGTGAAGGGAGTAGTACACAGCGTTGTACGAGATCTTCAGTTTCTTGGCAATTTCTCACATGGGATAGCCTTCATTTCTCAGAGCAAGAATAGACTTGACGAGTTTCAGAAGAAAGTTCTTTGTTTCTGGCCATTTTGAGCCTGTAATCGAACCCACAAATGCTGATGCTCCAGATACTCAACTAGTCTAAAGAAGGCCAGTTTTATTGCTTCTTTAATCAGCACAACAGTTTTCAGTTGTGCTAACATAATTGCAAAAAGGTTTTCTAATGATCAATTAGCCTTTTAAAACGATAAACTTGGATTAGCTAACACAACGTGCCATTGGAACACAGGAGTGATGGTTGCTGATAATGGGCCTCTGTACGCCTATGTAGATATTCCATTACAAATCAGCCGATACCAGCTACAATAGTCATTTACAACATTAACATGTCTACACTGTATTTCGGATCAATTTTAATGTTATTTTAACGGACAAAACATTTGCTTTTCTTTCAAAAACAAAGACATTTCAAAGTGACCCCAAACTTTTGAACGGTAGCGTAGGTAGGGGTAAAGTGACTATGTTATTACTGGTGTAACTAGTAAGATATTTATAACTAAAGCTTGAAAATGCACATTTTCTAATAGATGTACTGTTTGTATTTCTAGGTGGACACACTACACAAATACCACTGCACACTACTGCATACTAGTTTTGTTACAAGTACTAATATTTAGAGATAAATACTGTTGTGTATTCCTGTCTGCCTCGTTGAGGTAGTACCTCGTCATGACATTACCTTTCTTGGAGAAAAACTCTCGGCTGTACTTCCCGGCAGCGACCACTTTGCGTGGAACCTTCCCCAGAAGCTCCATGATCAGAGCGATGTGATCTGAACCCCGGCCGCCACAGGCCACACCACAAGAGAACAGGCACGGCATTACAGCATGCATACACACGCTGGAGGGACGGATGGACACACTGCTGCCTGGAGACAGCACACTGACAGACAGACTGACTGACGGGACAGTAAGCCTCTACAGATGGTAGTGGAGAGGGCTATGACTAAACTGGTTTTGTGAAATAAAGCAAACAGACATATTATTCCCGCTCTTTAACGGCTGTGCACACCAGAGGAGGATGGTGGGAGGAGCTATAGGAGGACAGGCTCATTGTAATTGCTGGAATGGAATTATGGAATGGTACCAAACGCATCAAACAAATGGAAACCACGTGTCAGCCATTAGAATGAGCCCGTCCTCTGGTGCACAATAATGGTGTCTTAGCAGCCAGGCAAACCCCTTATCACTTCTGCACTGCTTATATAATTCCCATTGCACTGTGTCTGTATTCATGTCTGTCCGTCTGTCTGGCTTAGTCCCTGTGTGTGCTCGGGCGTCTGTTGTGTGTCTCCGTCCCACCAGAACTTTCCCTGGTGCTACCTCTTCGGTTGAAGAACTCCCGGGAATATTTTCCGGAGAGCGCAAAGTGCCGTGGAATAACGCCCAGCAGCTCAATGATGTGGGCTATATGGTCTACAGAGGAAAGAGGAAGAAAGGAGGACGGGGAAAATGAGAAGGAGGGGGAGGGAGAGGAGAGAGGGAGAAAGGAGGACGGGGAAAATGAGAAGGAGGGGGAGGGAGAGGAGAGAGGGAGAAAGGAGGACGGGGAAAATGAGAAGGAGGGGGAGGGAGAGGAGAGAAGGAGAAAGGAGGATTGGAAAAAGCAGGGGGAGAGAGGGAGAAAGGAGGATGGGGAAAAGGAGGGGGAGAGAGGGAGAAAGGAAGACGGGGGAAAGGAGGGGGAGAGAGGGAGAAAGGAGGACGGGGAAAAGGAGGGGGAGAGAGGGAGAAAGGAGGACGGGGAAAAGGAGGGGGAGAGAGGGAGAAAGAGGACGGGGAAAATGAGGGGGAGAGAGGGAGAAAGGAGGATGGGGAAAAGGAAAAGGAGAATAGGGTGAAAAGATAAAGGAGAGAGGAAAAGGAGGGAAGGAAGGAAGGAAGGAAGGAAGGAAGGAAGGAAGGAAGGAAGGAAGGAAGGAAGGAAGGAAGAAAGAAAGAAAGAAAGAAAGAAAGAAAGAAAGAAAGAAAGAAAGAAAGAAAGAAAGAAAGAAAGAAAGAAAGAAAGAAAGAAAGAAAGAAAGAAAGAAAGAAAGAAAGAAAGAAAGAAAGAAAGAAAGAAAGAAAGAAAGAAAGAAAGAAAGAAAGAAAGAAAGAAAGAAAGAAAGAAAGAAAGAAAGAAAGAAAGAAAACGAGAACAAGAAAGTAGGACAAGGAAGGAAGGCAGAGGTAGGAAGAGGAGGAGGAGGGAAGAGTGAAAGAGGGAGGGACAGAGAGCTCAGTGTTAGTGACCCCACACCAGAGGTGGTGAGATGGAGTAGAGAGTGCAGTGGGTTTGGAGTAGAGAGACATGCATCTATTATCTTTGAATCTGAGAGACTCATCACCAAATATGGTCTGATTCTAACTGAATACAATTCAGTGGCTCTCATTGTCGTCAATTAAGATATCATGGCAGTATCTGTCCATACATATTGATTACATGCCATTTATGTTGATAGTATGGTGAATTACCCTTAAAATCCCTTTTTGGTGAGGTTTGGTGGTGTAATATTGTTAACATGGTATGTATGGAGTCAAATGTGGATGGCTGGACATGAGATCAACAAGAGGGTTGAGGTGACAGTGTGCAGGAGGTCAACTGGATTAGGGCTCAGGGATGGACAGCATGGAGGAGTTATGGGTCGGGTGGGGAGTGGGGACCAGGAGTGAGTCAGTATAGAGGATGAAAGAGATAGGGGGCGAGAAGGCATGGATGTAAACATGGGGATGGGGCGGAACAAGGTTTTGATGCAGGATTGGATGAGTTAGGACAGGTATAGATGTAGATTTGGGGATAGATAAGATGTCGATAGAGACAATAGTGGATAGGAAAACTAGAGGGGACTACACCAAAATCTGCTGGACAACTTGAACTCGTTCAAGAATGCAGATGTTCCATTTCAAAGGAGAGTTTTGGGCCCAATGCAAAACAAACTATTTACAACCAAGCCTTCATACTATCTACAATCTACTAGTACTACAAGGTATTACCATCTTATTAAGTGCTATCATTTAATTCAGTTGAGCAAATCTCAAACGAAAGCTCAACAACAGTTGCAAGTACACAATGTCTCAGTCTAAACACCTTCAATATCAACGTTAACAAATAACAAATATTAAAACAGCTTGTTCCTATATCACTATAATCATACGTAGATCAATAAAGTGTAGTATTATGTCGTATTATGTTTAGTATGAGGCTGACCCACTAGGACAAGCAATATGTAGAGACTCACCCTCATCCCTGGAGTAGTCCTCTCCAGAGTGGGGTTCAAACAGGTAGTCTCCTGTAGCCAGCTCAAATGCCTGCAGGACACACACAGGACAGGATCATCCATCAGTACTGACATAGTCCATGTGTGTGTGTCTGAGTGTGTGCTCACCATGCAGGCGGTGCTCCAGATGTCAGCAGGAGTGCTGTAGCCAGCTCCTATCAGGACCTCTATGGAGCGGTACTGTCTGGTCTGGATGTCTTCTGTGAAGTGCTTGTGCTGGGAGAGAGAGAAAGGAGATTAACTACTACTGTTCATTATGCAAATTACTTTATTGGAAAACACCACACACACACACACACACACACACACACACACACACGTCTTACCACCCAGCAGGCGTTTCCCAAGTCAGCTATCTTGACTCGGAGTGTGTCAGCGTTGCGGGGGTCCAGGGGGTTAACCAGCAGGTCTGCTGCTTTGACCTTGGCTAGAACCACATCATCTAGTTTAGATGAACGGGTTAATGTTGTTGAGAAGGACATGCAGATCATGTACAGAAAATGTGTGTCTCTGTGACTCCCAGGAGTGTATATACACATCTGTGAAAGACAGAGAAAGAGGGAGAAAGAGAGAGAGAGAGTGATAGGAGAAATGTTTCACCTTTAGGTGTGTCCCCGGTGCTAGACATCGTCACAGTACGGCTGCGGTCTGCAGTTGGGCTGTGAGGGGAGGTCCCGGCGCCCGGGTGACCAGCTCCGCCCACTGTGACGGGGCTTCCCGGGTCGGGATCCAGGGGCAACTCGGGGAAGCGTGGCGCCGTGCCCCTGTGGCGCTGCGCCCCGTTGGTCAGGCCTGGTGTGAACACCTCGCCGTTGAAGAGCTCATAGGAGGAGCTGAGGGAGCTTTGGTCCCTGTCTGTGCAGCTGATCTCTGACTCCACCAGGGGGCAGTGCAGAGGGATTGGGGAGGAGGTAGGGGCTGGATGGTTGGCTCTGGGACCTCTCTCTCTCTCCCTCTCCTCACCCCCCAGTAGGACGTGGCCGTTGGTTTTGGGGGTGTTGTTGTTCTGAACCGTGGTGGTGGAGTTGGAGTTGCTGAGGTCGTCAGCGCCCGTCTCTGTTTCATCGTCTTCATCATCATCGTCATCATCGTCGTCGTCGTCGTCGTCGTCGTCGTCATCGTCGTCATCGTCGTCATCGTCGTCGTCCTCTTCCTCTTTGTCCGTTTCCTGCTCCTTGTTCTCCTCACCCTTCGCCTCCTCCTCTGTTCTCCTCTCCTTCACCTCCTCTTCTGTTCTCCTCTCCTTTATCTCCTCCTCTGTTCTCCTCTCCTTCATCTCCTCCTCTGTTCTCCTCTCCTTCATCTCCTCCTCTGTTCTCCTCTCCTTCACCTCCTCTGTTCTCCTCTCCTTCTTTGGCCCCTCTTTCTCCACCGGCGGCGGCGTCTCGGCCAGAGCTGTAACCAAGTCCTCTTCATCCTCTTCGTCATCTTCCCAATCCCCCTCCTCCTTCTCTTCCTTTACAGCCTCTTTCCAATCCTCCTTCTCGTCCTCCTCCTCCTCTGCCTCTCCCTCTGGATTGGCTGTCTTGCCATCCCCAGGTGTGGTGGCGGTGGGTGTGGGGGTCTGTGTCTCTGTCTCTGGGGTAGGGCTGGGGGTGGGCTCCCCCTCTAGCTCTGCTGCTGCCTCTGGCGTGGGGGGAACCTCTGATTGCTCCTGGGGTGGGGCAGCACCTGAAAGACAGAGGGGGAGAGAAAGAGTGAAAGGAGTGAAAAAGAGAGAAGGAGGAGAGAGAGGAGAAAGAAAGAGGGAGAAAGAGAGGGTGAAAGAGAGAGCGAGAGAGGGGGTGGGAGGAGAGAGATTGAGTTTTAGTTAGACTGTAGTAGTTTATGAATCAGCCTGGCATTGCTCCCCTCAGTAGGCCTAGTGTGAAAGGTTGGAGGCTGGCCCATCCTCCTCCAGTTCTCATTCATTCCTATTCCACACAGCTCTGACTCACACACACTACTGAATGCGTGAAGAACCAACACATTGAGTGAATGAATATAAAACCATCCCCACCACCACACTGATTGACAATCAAACCATGTCAACTCACAGGTGTGATTGGTTAGCCTGGTGGGCCTCTCCCTCTCCGCCTCTCCTTCCTCCTCCTCGTCTTCTCCATCCTCATCACCGTCATCATCGTCGTCATCGCTCTCGCCCGGTGCGATGGCGGGCCCCAGTGCCGCGTTGCGGGGTGTGTGTTTTGTTTCGGGGCTCTCTGTGGCCCTCTGTTTCTCAGCCTCTCTCTCCAGGGCCTCGATCTCCAACATACTTGTCTCCAACAGCTCGGTCTGACGCTTCTGCTTCTTTTTCAGCTTCTTCTTCTTGTTCTTAGAGATCTTCCCCACCTAGAGGAGAGGAGAGAAGAATAGGAGGAGGAGAGGAAGGGTCTATTAGAGTCAGTGGTACACTAACCCATTTGATGGGTGACTGCAATTAGTTTGAAAAACATTGGACAGTATAATCTGGGTTTTTTTCTGTTATGAGGTGAATACAAATTGTTGTACTACTCACCGGTTTGGCCTGCGGTGCTGTGCTGACTGTTGGGATGACACAGAGTCATACAAGTCAGTCTGGAGAAAGTTCAACTTCAACGTATCGTCCTGCACACTCTTCTAGCATATACCCCTGAATAAGACCTTTTATACCCTCTTAAAGACTTCATACAGAACCTTTGGATGAACTATGTGAGTTGAAAGGAGGATGTAATCAAAGTAATTCCAGACAGCTTTATACCTTTTCTCCATGTGTTACGCAATGCCCACATACAGCCCCCATCATTCCAGCCTGACTCATAGGTGTGTGTGGAGTCTGAAGATGTGTCAATCACAGGAGGCTGCTGAAGGGAGGACGGCTCTTAATAGTGTCTGGAACGGAGCAAATGGAATGGCATCAAACACATGGTGTCCAAGTGTTCGATGTATTTGACACCCATTCCAAAAGTCCTCTCCAGCCATTACCACAAACCATCCTCCCCAATGAAGGTTCCACCCACCTCCTGTGGTATCTGCCGGTGTATCGATCAAGACTTAATGATTTCTGAAGAAAAGTAAGGCATGGAATTATAGCTACTTAGAGCTGTCAAATTTAGAGGGATACTATTGGTTGAGCTGAGTGTCCAGCCGTGTGACGTCGACACTACTTGACCCCTGACTCTGCCAGTGGCACAAACGTGACAGGACAAACAAACAGTAAAGTTTCAAGGGGAAGTTGAGGGAAAATTTGTCCTAAGACAATAGGGGAATGTGGGTGGAAGCAAAGTGCGTCGGCCAGATAAGAACGCTTAGCAACTCTGCTTCCAACCTTTCCTCCTCTCTCTCCTTGCTAAAGGCATGTTTCCGTAGTCACTCTCACTATCAGCTAGATTTTAGTGGCGCTGTGAGCTCTCAAGCCACCACTCTGCCAATTGAATCAAACTAGGAAAGAGCTATAGCCAAACTGATTGGTTGGCTCAGGCTGGCAAGCTGAAGCAACAAACTAATGACCGCTCAACTGATTGATTCATCTGATTGATTCATTTGTTTGATTCATCTGATAGAGTCATCTGTTTGATGAATAGATTAATTTATGCTGTGACAGATATACTGATACACAGCATGGCACCTCTGATCAGAACCAATACTACTGAAACTGTGAGACAGAGACTTCCCTATACTAGCAATATAACTTGTCTTTAAGCAATAAGAATGAAATGGTCTATAATAGATTTGACTCTCATGACTCCTCTACAAAGAGTGCACTGTACTGATTCAACAAAGACTGAACCTGAGGTCAAGTACAGATCTCTACACGGGTTTAGGGAAGAACAGTCACAAGTCATTATTTTTAAATTCACTATTCACTGTTTGACTCCCAAAACACTTCAGTCTGAAATGAGGACAAGGCTACAATATAACTATCTAGGTGGCAGTGGTACTTAAGTAAAAATACTACTTAAGTAGTTTTTTTGGGTATCTGTACTTTACTATTTATATTTTTTACAACTTTTACTTCACCGCATTCCTAAAGAAAATAATGTACTCCATACATTTTACATTTTGACTGCTTAGCAGGACAGGAAAATGGTCCAATTCACACACTTATCAGGAAATCATCCCTCTACTGCCTCTTATCTGGCAGGCTATCTGTAAATTTAAAATACAAGAAAACTTCTACTTTTACTTTTACTTTTGATACTTAAGTATATTTCAGCAATTACATGACTTTGGGCTATAATGATTCTGATATTTCTTCTACAGAGAGCGAGTAAGGGGAGGTGGGCAGTGCCCACTGGTCTGTACCCTACCTGCAGATCCAGAGGGCGGGGGTGCCCCAGCCTTCTGCCACTCTGTGGCCTCCACAGCCATGCGACGGACAAACACATCGTCTACACACATCAGGATGTTCTCTGGCTTGATGTCTGTGTGGACGATCTTACACTTGCTGTGCAGGTAGTCCAGGCCCTGCAACACCTACACACACAGGAATGCAACCGTGCCCAAACGCACACACACACAAACGCATACGGGCAAGCAAACACAACCACACCCAAAAACACACCCATCACAGATTAAACATGCACCGATGCTCTCACTATGCTAAATTAACCATTCCTTTCTTCTTAGTCATCTTCCATTTGGGACACGGTTGCTGTTGTTTTTTTGTTTGTTGTGTGCACGTGTGTGTGTGTGTGTGTGTGTGTGTGTGTGTGTGTGTGTGTGTGTGTGTGTGTGTGTGTGCGAATGCCTGTATGTGTGTTTGCGTGCGTGCATGTGTTTGTTTGACAGTGTTTGTTTTCAGGGGCTTTGCATAGAAGTCGAGAACAGTTTCTATTAATCTTTCAAGTAGGATGAGGATGTGTGTGCAGGTGTTGGTGAGCGTGTGTGTGTCTGCCATACCTGTTTGATAATACTCTTGACACAGGGTAGAGGAAGGCCCTGGTAGTTGGACTTGATGATCCATTTTAGAAGGTGGTGCCCCAGAACCTCAAACACCATACACACATCTGGGACAGCTGGTCAAGGAGGACCACAGAAAGAGATGCATCCACCCTTTTACTGCACTGATGAATACACACACACACACACACACACACACAACACACACACAACACACACACAACACACACACACACAAATGCGGCGCCGGAATTGTATTGGGTGTGTAACATGATTAGGGTGTCAAGGATTCATGCAAGTCAAGGATGCAACAACTTTGAAGATGTCAGAATAACTGTCCATATATAATTTTCAATCTACTATCCCCCATAGCAGAAAAGATGACCTATTCTATTGGCCAGCTTGTTCAAGAAAGAAATAGCCTTTTGCAAACAGACTCTGCGACAGTTGTGGTACGATAGATCCCAAATTCACACAACCAGTAGGCCTAGGCTACTTAAAAGAAATATGTTCAAAAGCAATGAGTCTGATGTAACAGATCAGAATGTTTAGCCTAAAATATTAAACTATTATTTCTTCACATTATAAGCGCAGTAATGCGCACAAGGCAGTAGGCTACGCGCGAATGTTCATTCCATAATACAACTGGAAAACACTGTGGTCAAAGCGCATGCAAGCGGTTTCATGTGACATTTAATCCTAGTAAAAATTCCCAGTTAGGATCACCACTTTATTTTAAGAATGTGAAATGTCAGAATAATAGTAGAGAGAATGATTTATTTAAGCTTTTATTTCTTTCACCACATTCCCAGTGGGTCAGAAGTTTACATACACTCAATTAGTATTTGGTAGCATTGCCTTTAAATTGTTTAACTTGGGTCAAACGTTTCAGGTAGCCATCCACAAGCTTCCCACAATAAGTTGGGTGAATGTTGGCCCATTCCTCCTGACAGAACTGGTGTAACTGAGTCAGGTTTGTAGGCCTCCTTGCTCGCAAAAGCTTTTTTAGTTCTGCCCACAAATGTTCTATAGGATTGAGGTCAGGGCTTTGTGATGGCCACACCAATACCTTGACTTTGTTGTCCTTAAGCCATTTTGCCACAACTTTGGAAGTATGCTTGGGGTCATTGTCCAATTGGAAGACTCAGTTTTTTAACTTCCTGACTGATGTCTTGAGATGTTGCTTCAATATATCCACATCATTTTCCTTCCACATGATGCCATCTATTTTGCAGCAAAGCACCCCCACAACATGATGCTGCCACCCCCGTGCTTCACGGTTGGGATGGTGTTCTTTGGCTTGCAAGCCTCCCCTTTTTTCCTCCAAACATAACGATGGTCATTATGGCCAAAAAGTTGTATTTTTGTTTCATCAGACCAGAGGACATTTCTCCAAAAATTACGATCTTTGTCCCCATGTGCAGTAGCAAACCGTAGTCTGGCTTTTTTATGGGGGTTTTGGAGCAGTGGTTTCTTCCTTGCTGAGCGGCCTTTCCGGTTTCAGATAAATGGACTCGTTTTACTGTGGATATAGATACTTTTCCTCCAGCATCTTCACAAGGTCCTTTGCTGTTGTTCTGGGATTGATTTGAACCAAAGTACGTTCATCTTCCTGAGCGGTATGATGGCTACATGAGAGTTCACATGTTCCAGAAGCCATTTCTGCCAAAAAACGCATTTTGATATATTTCAAAATAAATTAAACGTTCAAATGGCTCTCCTTGCGACATACACCTAGTTTCCTGAAACGGGTCACATATGACTAGGATTGTGCCTTTGGCTACTAGACAATAAAATAAAGTTTATATAAAATAATTGCCTCTATGGATATGGTCTGATTTTGGCTAGAATACTTTGAAGCAAGGTAAGACATGCCTCATAATATGTAGAAAAACATTCAGGCTTCAAACAGTCAAGTAAATGTTTTCAAAATGCATACTGCCTTTAGCTCGTTGCAAGTGGTGTGTGATGCGCTGATGAAGACTGCCTTCCGTTGACAGATTTTCCACTCAAGGCTCTGTATCTGTATGCTGTAGGCATGTGATAAATAACATACATAACGAATATACTGTACACACACGCACCAATTGAATTCCACTAAATTATGCAAATTACCCTATAGACTGATAAGCATGACCAGTCAAATGTATTTACATCGACTGGTATTTTCATCAATGAATAGACTAAAAAGCATTATTTCGGAATGGGATTTTTTCTTCTTCTCCTAGACAACTGGCAGGCACCAACTTTATTTATTGGCTTTTCTATCATTTTTATTGGTCAAAAGCCGTCTATTACCGACTAATTACCGAAACCCTGACACACACACGCACACACACCCTCTGCTGACAAGGATACGTATTCCATTGATTCCAGAGATCTTGAAGTCGTCTATCAGCTGAACCACCATTTCTTTGTTTTGGTCGGAGGGGTCACTCTCTCTCACCTGGAGAGGAATGACAAGAAACAGAGGGATGAGGACGGAGGGTGTGTGAGAGAGAGGTGTGAGAGGCATGGGGAAACACACACACATGTCCCACACATTTTGATGACCCAGTCCTCTACTCACACATCTGAGCAGTTTGATCTCATCCAGGGCTGTCTCTGTGTAGTGCTGAGCACTCTTCACCACCTTCATCGCCACAAAGTTCTTCACCCTGAAACAACAAACAATGTCACATACAGTGAGATCCATATTGTAACGTGATGCTTACTGGTAGTGTTTTCATATCCTCATATCACCATGTGAGGATCAGCGTATAGTGTATGGCGATTTTAACATGGTTAGCACCTCCGATATAGCAAAAACATTATGACTCAACCCGCAGTGGGGTTTTCTTTTACTGTGTAAGTGATTGAATTGGGGCTAAGTGAGTATATGGGCCAGCTGTGTGATGTAATGTAGTGAAAGGTGATATTCTGATACTGATACTGTTATACATCTGTGTGCTTAACACTATGTGTCATCATACTGCAGCTGCTACTGTGTCACGGTATAGGAGTACAGCTGTTGTCATGGCGATGAGTTGGTAACCGCGGTAACCCGTCTGACTCAGGTGTATGTGTATGTACAGTATGTGTGTAAGATCCGAGAAGATATGCATGTGTGTGTGTGACTCACTGGATGTCCCAGCACAGCCATACGGTGGAGAAGTGACCCCAGCCCAGCTTGCGGATCACGTGGTACCTCCCGTTGAACAAGTCCCCTATCTTCACCGGATGGTAACCACCTGAGAGAGCGAGAGAGAGAGATAGGGAGGGGGGAGAGAGCAAGAGAGAGAGGGAGAGGAAGAGGAAGAGGGAGAGGGAGAGGGAGAGGGAGAGGAAGAGGGAGAGGGAGAGAAAGAGAGAGAGGGAGGAAGATAGGGCGAGAGATACTGTTAATGAAAGAGAGACAAGTGGACCTAGCCAATCAAGATACTGATTCTTTGAGCCAATTTGAAACGATGCCATTGGTGGGAGGGACGGAGTATGAAAGGGGATTAAGAAAGAGAAATGAGAGGACGATAGAGGAAGAGAGACGTAGCGACAGTGTCTTCAGTCTTCAGCCAGTCCTGTGAAACCCTATGGGAGAAGGATATGGAGGACGATAGAGGAAGAGAGATAACTCCTACGGGAGAAGAGTCTCACTAGAGTATTGGGGTATGGGTAAGTGTATTGGGGTATGGGTAAGTGTGTCTGTGAGTGAGTGAGTGAGTGAGTGAGTGAGTGAGTGAGTGAGTGAGTGAGTGAGTGAGTGAGTGAGTGAGTGAGTGAGTGAGTGAGTGAGTGAGTGAGTGAGTGAGTGAGTGAGTGAGTGAGTGAGAGAGAGAGAGAGAGAGAGAGAGAGAGAGAGAGAATCCAAAAGGTAGAGAGAAAGGGAAAGGAGATATGTGATTGTCTGTGTGTGTGTGTGTACAGTATATGTGTGTGGTCTCCCACCCACCTTTGCAGTAGTCTGCAGGGTCCTCCTGCTCCTCATCGTCAGAGCCTAGGATCTCCTCATCTGGCTCTGGGGGGACGGCCGGCTCAGGAGGGGGTGGAGGGGGCGGCGGGGGAGGGGGGGCAGACACCGGGGCTTTTTGCTGGGTCTCAGGCCTGATGAAGAGAGAGATATGAAGAAATAGAAACAGAGAGAGAGAGAGCGAGCGAGAGAGCGAGAGAGAGAGAGAACGAGAGAGCGAGAGAACGAGAGAGAGAGAAATACTGTTACAACCTGAATTGGTTTGTGCACTCACAACAATTACACATGAATCATCACTACAGTCGAACAGACATTCATAGCTGAATGGCATTTCTCTTTAAGACCTGATTCCATCTCGGAGCCCTTCCCCTAGTCCCTATCCCTTCCCCTAGTCCCTATCCCTTCCCCTAGTCCCTATCCCTTCCCCTAGTCCCTATCCCTTCCCCTGTCCCTTCCCCTAGTCCCTATCCCTTCCCCTAGTCCCTATCCCTTCCCCTAGCCCCTGTCCCTTCCCCTGTCCCTTCCCTTGTCCCTGTCCCTTCCCTTGTCCCTGTCCCTTCCCCAGTCCCTATCGCTTCCCCTGTCCCTTCCCCTGTCCTTTCCCCTATCCCTTCCCCTAGCCCCTGTCCCTATCCCTTCCACTATCCCTTCCCCTAGCCCCTGTCCCTATCCCTTCCCCTAGCCCCTGTCCCTTCCCCTGTCCCTTCCCTTGTCCCTGTCCCTTCCCTTGTCCCTGTCCCTTCCCCAGTCCCTATCGCTTCCCCTGTCCCTTCCCCTGTCCTTTCCCCTATCCCTTCCCCTAGCCCCTGTCCCTATCCCTTCCACTATCCCTTCCCCTAGCCCCTGTCCCTATCCCTTCCCCTAGCCCCTGTCCCTATCCCTTCCCCTAGCCCCTGTCCCTATCCCTTCCCCTAGCGCCTGTCCCTATCCCTTCCCCTGTCCCTTCCCCCAGCCCCTGTCCCTATCCCTTCCTCTAGCCCCTGTCCCTATCCCTGTACTTATCCCTTCCTCTAGCCCCTGTCCCTATCCCTTCCCCTAGCCCCTAGCCCTTTGGTGTTCTCAGATCTGAAAGGACTGGAACTGGAACTAGGCTAATGCCCTTAACAAAAGTATGCTGTATTTGTAAGGGTTTAGTATCTCTTACCAGGCTGAGTGGATGTGCTGCTTTCTATTCAATAGAGTATTCAATATTAGCTTCTGTATGTTTAGCGTTTGGTTATCAGTTCCAGAGCATCAATAAGGACACCACCAGAAACATAAGCGTACATGATTAGATGACTTAACATTAACATAAAAAGCATTGTTCAATATCTGAGTCCGAAGCACAAGATGGTGTTCTACTATCTCTGAACATTGCTTTTTCATTGGCATCCTCAGTAACAGCTGTATCGGTGTGAGTTACGAATGCTAAATAAATAGTGTGAACTGTGTCAGTGCCTGGCTAATAGATTCAGCTCCAAATATTGGAAATACAATCAAGCGCTTGAGTAAAAAACAAACACAAACAAACGCACACACACATACTGTGATAAATCCCGTTCACAGACACATGATGGAGCCTCACGGTCTGTACGTTGCCATAGAAACTGTGGAGCAGGGAGAATCCACGCCATGAAGAGTTAACGTGGCAGCTAGCTAAGACAACACAAGGCTCCTCTAACGTCTAATAAAGCTATGCCACTGATAAGACACTTGCACACACTCCATACTTGCACACAAACATGCACGCACAGAGACACACACACACACACACACACAGTCTATGTACGCACACACACTCACACATACGCACACACACTGACACATACACACACTCCGTGCTTAGATCTGTGTCTTGCAGCAAGATGCTCCTTACCCAAACCAGTCACGCACTGCATCATAGATCACTTCCACAGGCTTAGTGCTTTTATGCTTGAGCCTGCCATACACACACTTAGCCACAATAACTCTGAGCCCACTACAGCAGAAATCAGCAGCTCCAGTGTCAGTGTACGTACATTTTATATATATATACATATAACCTTTATTTAACTAGGCAAGTCAGTTAAGAACAAATTCTTATTTATAATGACGGCCTACCCCGGCCAAACCCTCCCCTAACCCGGACGACACTGGGTCAATTGGGACTCCCGTTCACGGCCGGTTGTGATACAGCCCAGGATCGAACCAGGGTCTGTAGTGACGCCTCTAGCACTGAGATGCAGTGCTTTAGACCGCTGCGTCACTCGGGAGCCAAAATGTGTGTATTAGTGCATGAAAATGCGTGTGTTTATGTGTGTGTGTGTGTGTGTGTGTTTAGTCATATTGTACATGCATTGAAGATATACATACCAGAGGCTGCGGGGAACAATTCACATCCTAGCACATACGCGTGTGGGAGTGTATTTATCGCACCACTGTCACCATGCACTCATACCCACATAAAAAAAAGAACCAGAGGGTTTCTGAGTGCATGGAAAGCCCAGGTGAATATCAACTAAACACTAAACATTATGTTATGTCCCAATAGCACCTTTGACCAGGAACCATCAACAGTAGTGCACTACGTAGGGAATAGGGTGCAATTTGGGACGTTAGCACAACAGCTAACAAAGCTAATCACTGGCTGCCATTCTCCTCACTGCAGACATACCAGACCAGGCTGTAGTCAGCTGACACAGCAGCAGGAGAATAAAACGAGCTACTTTCTTCTCAGGACAAATGCATTAATGGTTTGTAGCTGTTGGTTTTCTAGATGCTTGACTGTCACATTGGTAAAAGCAGTGTAATTACAGCATATATAGTGTGTACATACACTGCTTTCGAAAGTATTCAGACCCCTTCCTTTTTCCACCTTTTGTTACGTTACAGCCTTATTCTAAAATGGATAACATTTTATTTTTTCCCCTCATCAATCTACACACAATACCCCATACTGACAAAGCAAAAACACGTTGAACCTGAAATTTCATATTTACATAAGTATTCAGACCCTTTGCTATGTGACTCGAAATTGAGCTCAGGTGCATCCTGTTTCCATTGATCGTCCTTGAGATGTTTCTACAACTTGATTGGGGTCCACCTGTGGAAAATCCAATTGATTTGACATGATTTGGAAAGGCACACACTTGTCTACATATGGTCCCACAGATGACAGTGCATGTCAGTAGAGCTCAGAGAGGGATTGTGTTGAGGCACCGATCTGTGGAAGGGTAACAAAAAATGTCTGCAGCATTGAAGGTCCCCAAGAACACGGTGGCCTCCATCATTCTTAAATGAAAGTTTGGAACCACCAAGATTCTTCCTATAGCTGGCTGCCTGGCCAAACTGAGCAACCAATCAGGGGAAAAGGGCCTTGGTCAGGGAGGTGACCGAGAACCCGATGGTCACTCTGACAGAGCTCCAGAGTTGCTATGTGGAGATGGTAGAAACTTCCAGAAGGACAACCATCTCTGCACCATTCTACCAATCAAGCCTTTATGATAGATGGAAGCCACTCCTCAGTAAAAGGCACATGACAGCCTGCTTGGAGTTTTCCAAAAGGCACCTAAAGGACTCTCACACTATGACAAACAAGATTCTCTGGTCTGATGAAACCAAGATTGAACTCTTTGGCCTGAATGCCAAGCGTCACATGTGGAGGAAACCTGGCACCATCCGTACAGTGAAGCATTGTGGTGTCAGCATCATGCTGTGGGGATGTTTTTTAGTGGCAGGGACTGGGAGACTAGTCAGGATCGAGGGAAAGGTGAACGGAGCAAAGTACAGCGAGATCCTTGATGAAAACATGCTCCAGAGCGCTCAGGACCTCAGACTGGGGTGAAGGTTCACCTTCCAACAGGACAACGACCCTAAGCACACAGTCAAGACAACGCAGGAGTGGCTTCAGGATGTCCTTGAGTGGCCCAGCCAGAGGCCGGACTTGAAGCCGATCCAACATCTCTGGAGAAACCTGAAAATAGCTGTGCAGCGACGCTCCCCATCCAACCTGGCAGAGCTTGAGAGGATCTGCAGAGAAGAATGGGAGAAACTCCCCAAATACAGGTGTGCCAAGCTTGTAGTGTCATACCCAAGAAGACTTGAGGCTGTAATCGCTGCCAAAGGTGCTTCAACAAAGTACTGAGTAAAGGGTCTGAATACTTACGTAAATCTGATATTTGAGTCAAGGGGTCTGAATACTTTCCTAATGCACTGTACATGGTAACAGAGATTTCACGTGTGTGTGTGACCATGTGTGTGTAAGCACTGCCCCACCTCAGGGTATAGTGGGTGCAAGAGACCTGCCGGTGATCTGTGGAATGTCCTGGGTGTGTGTGTGTTGAGCGGGTCTAAACAGGACTCTCTCTCAGACATGGTAGATTAGAGTGGGAAGCATTTTCCACTCTGAAACACCTTTCTGTGTGTGTGGACATGCCCAGAACTTAACTCACTCATAAAAGCTAGTGATAGAAAGATTGGTTCTGTTTACTGACTCAGATCTTTTCAACTCGTGCAGTCAAAAGAACAAATCTTTCAACAAATGTTGTTCATTTGATTCAGTAATGCCCAGAGCACGCACAAACCCCTACTGGCAAACGATTAACTAAAACCTAGAAAGAATCATGATTCTACATGCCTATCGTTCACCATAAGGGGCTTATTGTAATTGTCATTTGTGTCTGAGACTTATAAAAGTGTTCTTCAAACAATGTACATCTGTGATGGCTAGGCATTCAAATAAGATGATTTACTGATAGCTTTGAAACGAGGTCTAGCCTAGTTGCGGCCGCAATCGAACTAGATTGTGAACATCTCTTGGCGTGATGCTCACTGCTTGACTGCCACGAGGGAGATTAGCACATTATCGTTTGCGAACTGCAGTTGCCCCCCAAACACTTAGTTCTCAAGTACTGAGCAGAGGCATGTGTTTGTCTTGGTTCTACAAAGGTGTCCACCGATTAACAGTGAATAGTCAATTCATTCCATTCATTTTTTTCACCATGCGATCAATTATCAGTTCTAAACATCTATTTTTCTTCTCTATGTATGATCTATTTTGACCGTGTACACATGATAGACAGTTTGTCATCAGAGCGCGTCTCAGGAGCTACTGAGCCGGATGAGATCGTATAAATCCTGCTGTAGAATTCATTGCGGCGAATTCAACTAAAATTCATCGTGACTCTAGAGTGAGTAAAAAGAGTTGTTCAAAAAGAACGAATCATTCACGAACTGCACACCACTAACAAAGGCCAGAGTGGTGTGCAGAAGACGAACACATACAGTACTGAAGAGCTTGTTCTCTCTAACTCTCCACGAACACACACACACACACACATACTTCCACTGTCACACCCTAAAGGCATTTAGAGTCCCTGCATTACATTTCCAAAGCCCATCCCTATCAAAGCATGTCTTGTGGCCAGCCTTAATTATGGAGAAGTAACCATCTCACATATTCACATGTAAAAACCTGTTTTGAACTTTAGAGAAAAGATAGCATGTTCACTTACACAAAATTCAAAATCTGTCCCTCATACCATCATGGCCGCCTAATCATCCCCAGCTTCCAATTGGCTCATTCATTCCCCCTCTTCTCCCCTGTAACTATTCCCCAGGTTGTTGCTGTAAAAATGAGAATGTGCTCTCAGTCAATTTACCTGGTAAAATGAGGGCTAAATAAAAAATAAATAAATACAAATAGGGAAAGGAATAGGAGCTGAGAGACATGGAGGTTGGAGAGAGAGAACAGAGTATCCAGGGAAAATAAATGGAATTAAGATAGAGTAAAGGAGCATTGGAATGTACCGGTCCTTGTTTAAGTAAATCACTTCAAGTAAATCACTTCTCAGTGTGAGCGTGTCAGAGCAGAGCACAGTGATATTCCTCCTATCCCCAAGGCCTCTGTTCTAATTCAGGAAAATTATTCCCCTACTAAATGGGAAATAAAGATATGAGAAAAGCTAAGAAACTGTCTTCTTTGTCTGTCAGCTCAAAATCCCTAACGCTGTGTCTGTGAAACCCTATGCCTGTGAAAACCTATTGTAGGGAGCATCAGGGGTGGGCAGGAGGAGGAGTACAGGAACACAATCAATGACTTTGTGGTGTGGTGTGAGCAGAACCACCTTCAGCTCAACATCAGCAAAACAAAGGAGATGGTGGTGGACTTCAGGAGAACCAAGGCCCAACCGACTGCAGTCCCTATACAGTGGATGGATGTGGAAATGGTTGGGTCATACAAGTTCCTGGGAGTCCATATGGACTACATGAAATGGGCTGGTAACACCGGGGCTCTGTACAAAAAGGGCCAGAGCCGACAATACTTTCTGAGATCTGTCTGTCTGTCTGTCTGTCTGTCTGTCTGTCTGTCTGTCTGTCTGTCTGTCTGTCTGTCTGTCTGTCTGTCTGTGCATGCAGTTCTATGGATATATGGTCATACTGTATACACCATGGGTTCCTTTCAAATACACTGAGTATACCTAACATTAGGAACACCTTCCTAATATTGAGAACACCTTCCCCCCGCTTTTGCCCTCAGAACAGCCTCAGTTTGTCGGGGCATGGACTCTACAATGTGTTGAAAGCGTTCCACATGGATGCTGGGATTGATGACTCCAATGCTTCCCACAGTTGTGTCAAGTTGACTGGATGTCCTTTGGGTGGTGGACCATTCTTGATACACACAGGAAACTATTGAGCATGAAAAACCCAGCAGCGTTGCAGTTCTTGACACAAACCGGTGCGCCGGCACCTACTACCATACCCCGTTCAAAGGCACTTACATTTTTTTGTCTTGCCCATTCACCCTCTGAATGGCACACATTCAAAATCCATGTCTCAACTGTCTCAAGGTTTATAAATCCTTCTTTAACCTGTCTCCTCCCCTTCATCTACACTGATTGAAGTGGATTTAACAAGTGACATCAATAAGGGATCATAGCTTTCACCTGGATTTACTATGTCATGTTCTTAATGTTTTGTATGCTCAGTGTGTGTGCAATAAAGACCTTTAAGATTTATAGTAGTAGATATTTGAGAGCTCAAGGCTTGTCAACAGCCTAAATATCATCATGCAGGCGGCAGTGTGCCTCTTCATTTCAGATACAACAACCTCAGTATAAGCCTGTTTACTCAGAAACATCGATCCTTAAAAAACATCTTCACATATTGATTTCTTAACACCACTACCCATCACTATAGGAAACATATTGATTACCTCGCACCAAAGTAACGTACTGAATACTGAGCATGACTGTCACCAAGGAAACACATTTAATAGTGATGGAACACCACTGTCACCGAGGTAACCTATTGATTAGGCCTGCTATCATCATGTCTGACTGAACATCCTGGTAGCTCCAGGCAGAGGTCACCATTTCACCACTAGGGGTTAAACCATTTCACCTGGAAGTATAGACCTAGTCGTTACTGAACACATTGTTGTCTCTAGTAGGTAATACCATAGAAATAAGGAATATGGATTCTACCGGTAACACAGATCCTATAATTCAGTAAATGATTCAGCTGTCTGTCATTGTGGTGAGTCATTGATAAATGAGGAGCATTATCACCTAGGCAACAGCCATTACTAAGCAACTCGACTGTCCACTCAGTGAGGCATCAATGACTTAACAGTGAACACCAGCCTCGCTCAGTCAGAACCAAAACACCATCTCATTCCCCTGGTAATAGGCTACCACTCTCTCTTTCACTGATTCATCATCACCTCCCTCTCTTTCTCTCCATCTCCGCCCATATCTCTCCATCCCTATCAGTGTCTTCCAGCAGCAGGTCAGGCAAGCTGACTCATTCGCTCCTCTCCTCCCGCATGTCTGCTGCTCTGCACAGGACAGGGAAGTGAGATCTCACTGCTATTTCAGTCTACAGCCTGCCTGCCTGACATCATGCAGCACTGCCCCCACACTATCCATACCCGCCATGATGAATCTGTGCATTACCACTCACCTACCACACGATTATGGATCTGAGTCTATAGGTATCTGTACAAAACAATACCATATATTGGCAAGTACGCTTCTGTAGTGCAATACATTACTGTCCACACACCTAGCTCACCATTTTGGTTCTCTCTGTGTACAATACATTAAGAACAATTCAGTCTGGCCATTAAGCGCTGTAACATATACTGCGCAAAATCATTATACTACTGTTCCACTAACCAACTAAACACACCAACTTTGCTATTACAGTAACCTCTGTTTAATTTAACACTGAACCATGCATGAGAGCACCAGCTGTTCCGGACAACTGTGATTACGCTCTCCGAAGCCGATGTGAGTAAGACCTTTAAACACAAGACCGCAGGGCCAGACGGATTACCAGGACGCGTACTCAGAGCATGCGCTGACCAGCTGGCAATTGACCCAGACTGTAATACCTACATGTTTCAAGCAGACCACCATAATCCCTGTGCCCAAGAAGGCCAAGGTAACAATCACATCTGTAGCCATGAAATGCTTTGAAAGGCTGGTCATGGCTCATATCAAAACTATCATCCTAGACACCTTTGACCCACTTCAATTCGCATACTGTCCCAACAGATCCACAGATGGCATGATATCTATTGCATTCGACACTGCCCTTTCCCATCTGGACAAGAGGAACACCTATGTGAGAATGCTGTTCATTGACTACAGCTCAGCGTTCAACACCATAGTGGCCTCCAAGCTCATCATTAAGCTAAGGACCCTGGGACTGAACACCTCCCTCAACTGGATCCTGGACTTCCTGACGGGCCTGCCCCAGGTGGTGAGGGTAGGTAACAACACGTCTGCCCTCAACACAGCGGCCCCTCAGGGGTGCATGCTTAGTCCTCTCCTGTACTCCCTGTTCACCCACGACTGCGTGGCCGCGCACAACTCCAATACCATCATTAAGAATGCAGACGACATGACAGTGGTAGGCGTGATCGACGACTATATATATATAGGGAGGATGTCAGAGATCTGGCAGTGTGGTGCCAGGACAACAACCTGTCCCTCAACGTCAGTAAGACAAAGGAGCTGATCATGGACTACAGGATACAGAGGGCCGAGCACATCTCCAATCAAGTTCTTCAGTTTCCACATCACTAAGGAGCTATAAAGGTCCAAACACACCAGCACAGTCGTGAAGAGGGCACAACAACGCCTTCAGATCCTCAAAATGTTATTCATTGAGAGCATTTTGACTGGCTGCATCACCACTTGATAACTGCTTGGCATCGGACCGCAAGGCGCTACAGGGGGTATCATCAAATCAAATCAAGCTTTATTTATATAGCACATTTCAGACACTGATGCAACGCAATGCACTTCACAGGAAAAAAACCTAATAAATAACAATGAAAATAAAAACATTAATATTTACTAAACAACAAACATAAGAGGATAAAAAACAAAAGAATAACAATAAAAACTGAAAGACAAATAAAACACCCTGAGGAAAAGCAAAGCTAAACATGTGTGTTTTAAGATCTCTTGTCCACAGTTTCGGCCCCAGGTTCTCTGGCAGGCTATTCAAGAGGCTGGCATAGTAACTAAAGGCTGCCTTTCCATGCCTCTTGGTCCTAGGCTTTGACATAGTTAAAAGGCCAGTGCCAGAGGACCTGAGGGACCTACTGGGTACATATCTCAAAATCATGTATGGATTGATTTAAAATTAATTCATTCTAAAACTCACAGACAGCCAGTGCAGAGACTTTAAAACCGGTGTAGTGTGTGCTCTCCGTCTGGTCTTAGTCAGTACCCGTGTTGCTGCATTCTGCATGTTTTGCAGTTGACAATGGCTTTTTTGGGTAGACCAGACAGGAGAGTATTACAGTAGTCAAGCCTGCTTGTAATAAAAGCATGGATGAGTCTCTGTATTAGCCTGAAACGTCCGCACCTTGGCAATGTTCCTAAGGGGGTAAAAAGCTATTTTGGTCACATTCCACAGTCTGCGTAGCAGTGAAAATCAATGCCATTCTTTCTGATAACACTGTCAAAGGGGTAACAGTAACTGAACCAACCTTGTGGAACGCCACATGTGATATCTATTTCACCAAGGGTGAAAAAAAACTCTTGACCAGTTAAAAAGTTTCTGAACCAATTTAGAACTGGATTGGAGAGGCCAACCCACCTCTCCAGTCGGTCCAGAAGGACATCATGGTCAATAGTGTTGAATGCAGCACTTAAATCCAAGAGTACAAGGACAGAGCTGTTTGGCATCTGTGTTGGCTCTAAGATCGTTTACCACTAACTAAGGCTGTGGTGGGCGTGTAAACCAGATTGGAATTTTTCGAAAATATTGTTGGCACTTAAAACATTTATTTAGCTGTTTGAAAACCAATTTCTCCAGAATTTTGCTTAAGAACAGATGGTTGGATATTGGCCAAAAATTGCTTAGAGCTGAAGAATCGAATTACTTCTTTAGAAGGGGTTTCACCATAGTGGTTTTTAGTGTAGTGGGGAAAGTGCCTGTGAACAGGGAGTGATTAACAATAGCTTGCACTTCTTCAGATATGCGTACGGCCCAGTACATCACTGGGCCCGAGCTCCCTCACATCCAGGACCTCTATACCAGGCGGTGTCAGAGGAAGGCCCTAAAAATTCAAAGACTCCAGCCACCCAAGTCATAGACTGTTCTCTCTGCTACTGTACGGCAAGCGGTACCGATGCACCAAGTCTGGAACCAACAGGACTCCGAACAGCTTCTACCCCCAAACCATTAGACTGCTAAATAGTTAGTTAAATAGTTAACCAAATAGCTACCTGGACTATCTATAACTTTTTTGACTCATCACATACAGTGCATCCGGAAACTATACAGATCTCTTGCCTTTTTCCACATTTTGTTAGGTTACATCCTTATTCTAAAATTGATTAAATTGTTTTTTTTCTACCTCAGCAATCTACACACAATACCCCATAATGACAAAGCAAAAACAGGTTGTTAGACATTTTTGCACATTTATTTATACTTTCCGAGTGCACTGTACGCTGCTGCTTCTATATGTAAGTAAACAATTTACTGTTAGTCTACACCTAGTATTTACATAGCATGTGACAAATAACATTTGATTTGATTTGAATTCAATACAACAGAATAAAAAAACACAATAGCTTGTCGACTGCAAAGAGAGATCATGGAGATTAGAGAGAGTGGGTCGTTTCGCAGACAAATCAATGCATTGTATAGGCCCAGTTCATACTGTTTTGCCAATATCTAGCGCACATAACACACAGGCAGAAAAATCTATATTATGCACACGCAGGGCTCAGTGCACACTTAAGTGATAATGCCCGAGAAGCTGGTGTTTGGAGGATATGTTGGCATGGGTGTAAATATATCCTCCAAACACCAGCTTCGAGGGAATTATCACTTTTATAGAACGGGTTATCAACATATTCAAATAATGATTGGAACATATTTTCATTAAAAACATTATTTTTATTAATTTCCTTCCACAATATAGAGTCCCGACACAAATCTTTGCTACCCAAGCCGGCTGATCGTTCGTTCTATTGGTTCGGTTGCCAGAGACGCGACCTAGTCGTTCTGTCTTTTTGTTCTGTATCTATGGACACGACACAGTCATTTGTTCTAAATGTTCCATTGCCATACTGGCTGGAAACGTTCTTATCCCTTGCTACGGCTAACGTACAGTCACGTCAAACAGTGCAGAAATAATAATAGCAAAGTAGCTGCATTTGAGTTTGTTTAAGCTGTTTTCTAGTGACATTTATTGGGATACATCCATAACAATGATGCGCGATTTCGTCTGGCATTGAAAATGTGGCCACTTGTTCAGAAGAGCTAGCCAACAACACAGTTAGCAATCACTTCAAACTGAAGCTGGAAAGACAGCAAACTATTTCCACTTAATTTCATTTCTTTGGATATATATCCATAACAATTATGCTGATTCATGATTTCGACTGGCTGAGAAAAGCTGCCTGTCATCCTGACTCCCGACACATTAATTACTCTGGGATTTTGAATATTGAAACAATGTTGCAAATGACGGAGAGACAGACAGCAAGGTTTATGCAAATCTCTGCTGTTGAAAACTAAATGTTAGTCTAAAAGAAATGTGAGATAATGTCTAGATGTGTTTTATAGTGTAGATCAAGTTTAGAAAGTGCCTGGCTGGGCTGACAGTGGATTGCGCAGTCAGATGGAGCAGAGTTAATAGGCATTTTAACGTCTTATATTTAGCTGGTGGTAATTTGTGGAATAGACACCGGCTGGAATGCGTTTTAACCAATCAGCATTCAGGATTAGACCCACCCGTTGTAGTTAAGAAATAAGGCCCGAGGAGGTGTGGTATATGGCCAACATTGTGCAAAATAGTATACAGCATCATCTGGATATGTGTGCAACAAAAGTTCAACATTCACCTTCTGCTACCATTTCTGTCAACCTGTTTTTGCATACAGTTTGATGCATTCATTAGATAAATCCAACATATGCACCACACAGAACGCACTGCAACTACCTCTGCAACGCAATCCTGCAAGGCAAACGCAGCGTTCCATTGGAAATGAATGTACTTCTTGTGTACCGAAACACAATATCGCCATCGGTGTGTTCTAAGCGTAAAGGCTGTTCTTATGCACAACGCAACGCAGAGTGCCTGGACACAGCCCTTAGCCGTGGTATATTGGCCATATACCACAAACCCAGAGCTGCCTTATTGCTATTATAAACTGGTTACCAATGTAATTAGAGCAGTATCTATCTAGCTACAGAATACCACTAAGTACTGTATCATTCTACCACTCACACAGTGTATTCACATCCATATTCATCCAGTGAGGTCAAAAGGAGCCATGGCCATTATGGAGGTCAATTACTCCCAAGTTGATAAGAGGAGGAAGATTGTTGCATGCTAGCTAGGCTCTGAAAGAGAAACACACTGTATAGAAACACACAGCCTGGGCTGCTCTTAGTGCATCTGATGGAATTCTATACACAACACAATTACCTCCCTTAGGTGTTACGTACTACAAGGATATACCATGACATTTCAAATGATTAATTTAATAAAACAACAAACTTTTCAAGTTAGTTTTTATGACCTGCAAGGTGTGCCCCATAAAAAGGCTGGTAGCCTTCACGTGTGTAGCTTATTGTGGATGTTGGCGAATCAAAGCAGAAAGAGGCTCAATGTGTAGCAAGTTGAGTGAGCGTTCACTAATGCAATGCAAGACAGAATTAAAGATAGAGAAATGATAAGTAGTAGGATACAATGAGCAAGCAATAAGTAGGCTGTTGTTTTATCTGAATGGGGTTTGGGAGAAAGCGCAGTGTGTGGCCTCAGTTAGCCTCCTGTAGCTAGCTATAGCTGGCCAACTTAGCTAGCTTCTCTACGCTACTCCAGTCAAAACATGCACTGTTACGTGGGATGACAAATAACATTGTGCTGCTACAAGTTAGCTAGTCTTGGCTGTAGCCAAGCTGCCTTGGCTGATATTACTCCATCTCTCTCTCTCCCTCCCTCCGTCTGCTCGGCTCGCTCTCATCTCACACACCGCCCCCTCCACAGCTGCAGCAATAAGGGTGCCAGCCTCTCTCCCTCGCTCAGCAGTGCTCATGTTAAAAACATAAGATGTATTTTGAATATCCCAAATTATCCCAAATTATTTCTAACCCCCATCCTACTACCCTTCTACCTTTAACCCCCAACACATTCAGTACAGATAGTCAGACCTCTCTCCCACAGAGACATACCAATCATCTAATCTTGCCCCCTCCCTCCCTGTTCATCTACCTGTTTTTGAAGGCTCTGTGTCGTAGCCTCAGCACGCTCATAGCCAGGCCCCAAGACTTGGGCCTAGACGGACTACGATCCATAGAGAAGGATGGAGAGATGGAGAGATAGATGGATGGACGGATGGACACACATGGACTGTCAGGCGGGGCAGTCCTCTCAGATGTGGTCGAGCTGAGGAGAAGACGCTGTGTATGACACACCCACTGCAGAGGGGGCCAGGCCCAGAATTCCAATCCCAGTCACATGGTGCTCTCTCACCTAGCTGCTAATGGCCCTGCCTATCATGCATTGGACCTCACGTAGCCACACACACGCGCACACACACACACACACGTGCGAATGCACGCACGCACACACACAGACACATCGCCAATACACAACTAAACCACACCACATAAACACAACACGGACTGAGGTACACACAAACACACACATTATGCAAACACACGCTACACACGATGACGTCAACGCACATACACTACCAAGAACAATGGCAATAACGTCCTTTGCTTTTTTTTATTTTAACCCTATTTTACCAGGTAAGTTGTCTGAGAACCCGTTCTCATTTACAGCAACGACCTGGGGAATAGTTACAGGGGAGAGCAGGGGGTGATGAATGAGCCAAATGGAAGCTGGGGATGATTAGGTGGCCATGATGGTATAACGTCCTCACTCCACACAGACATAGGACATTAAGGCAGGGTCATTTTGCCGTTTCAGCTGCAGCCAGCAGTCAACAACCGAGGCAAGGTATCATCGCTGTCTTCCCCATGCATTACACGCACAGCATGCCGACGCACACACGTAAACTGTCAGTCACTGAGTCAGCTAGTTAAGTCATGATGGTCCTCCTCCTCCAAACCAGCCTGACTGTCTGACTGGGGTTAGTGGATCAGATCAGGTTCCACTGGAAGTAACAGAAACCCCCTCAGTTGGAAACAAACACTGGATGACAGAGAAAAAAGAAGATAGGGAAACTAAAAGAAGGGCAGGTGGAGAGAGAGAGAGAGAGAGAGAGAGAGAGAGAGAGAGAGAGAGAGAGGGTAAATGGTTGGTCCCAGAGGAAACCATTGAATACTGCATATCAGACCTAAAACACACACAAGCCATTTTATTTAAGTACAGCAGAAGGGGAGGGAAGGGGGAATAATTTGGATGATTGTGATACCAGACCTCTATAATGATAGTAAAGTGCTGTTACTCAGACAGATATACTGTATATTTTCAAACATTATGGCTTTTACAGTATTTGTGGATGCAATCCTTCATGATATGACCATGACATGGAAACATAAGCCATTGAGAAAACATCTATAGGTGATTAAACAGAGGTTGAATAGTTCAGTGTATGGAAGACTTAGGCCTATAGCCTCATATTGTCAGTGAGAGCATGATAGCACAAACAGACTGGCACACAGGCTACGGAAGAACTCCTCTGTCCCGCAACCATAACCTTTAACCCTGGACTCCCTTGAACCCTAGCGACCTGCGTGTGACACCTGAACCAGATGGATTCTGACTCATCTTGTAGATCAGGTGACTACAGGGGGATCCCATGACCATGCTTCGAGGGTGTTGTGTGGTGTGTCTTGTTCATTCTGCTCAAGGCCCTGTTTGACTCAATGCTTCCAATGTTCCCAGGTCAGACACATTTACAATCAGAATACATAGAGAAGAACATCCAATAGCTGACAGTCAAGAACACTCACTACTTCTGACTCTACAGACAGAGGCCAGTTGGGCCATGTCTGGCCTGCCACTGACACTTCTGACACAGAGGGCCAGATGTACATACATTTTCGAACGCAGCGTTAATAGCGCCATGGCCAAGACGCAGAAAGCGCTTGATGTGAAACCGCAGTGTGCGTGTTATGTACCAAACCTGCAGTTCATCAGGTAATCAGCGCCTGTCCCCACCCACTATACCGTAAATTGCACGTATTTAAACGCGCAATTGAATGGGCCTCCTCCTCTCTTTCCATCATGGATCAGCCACCAAGTCAGGCAAAACAGCGAAAACAAAAATTTACCGATAACAAGGTTGATCTGCTTGTTCATGAGGTAACAGCAAATTTAAACATCATACAAGCCCGGAATTCCACACCCACACAAAAGAATGCCATCTGGACCGAAATCACAAAAAAAATCAATGCAATATCCTCAACCCGCAGACAGGTGGAAGAGGTAAAAAAGAGGTGGCAGGACCTCAAACGCCGTACCAAATAAAAAGTTGCATTTAACAGGGCACAGGCCAGGAAAACTGGTTCAGGTCCCCCAGAAGTGCGTGAATTGACCACTATTGAAGAGGTTGTGCAGCAAACGCTGGTTGCTGAACAGGTGGAAGGCGTGGAAGGAATTGATACTGCTGAGTCCACATTAGAAAATGAAGGTAAATCTGATTTAAGATTAAATAGTCGTGATTGTAAATGGACTTTGTTGTCACATTTATATTTATTTGATTTATATCTAGCTATTGAAAAATAGAACATTCACCCACCCAATACCATTGCTGATAGTAAAAAAAACTGGGATTATTGCAGCACTAAAGTGTTAAATTCTGTAATTTCCCTTCGGTATACATAACGGTTCGTTAGCCTATTACAAATGTATGGACGCTACGCTGGCAAAAAAAATGTGGAACAGCTGTATAAGTTGTTTTGTAGGTGTTACGAGTGTTAAGTGTGTTACATATCCTTTTTCCCCTTTAGAAAGCGCATTTTCAAATGTTGGTGCTACCGCACCGGCATCCTGTGCCCCTTCCACCTTGTCTCTACCCTCTGCACCCGCACGTAGCATGAACATGGATGACGTGGATGAAATGCTCTTGACTGAGCAAAGGGGCCAAACGAGGGCGCTACAAAAGATGTCTTCGGATGTGCAGCAGATGGCCATTTCCATCAGGGCTGTGAGGCGCCACAGTCAGCAGGTAAAATACCTTGTGGTGGCAGTGAATGGAATGACGCGAGCTGTCACAAGATTATGTCGCCAGCAGCAGGAGACCAACAACTGCCTCAAGGCGATCAATGTAAGCATGACCGGAACCTCCAACCCTGCGCAACCCAGCCCTGTGCCATCCCGACCTGCGCAACCCAGCCCTGTGCCATCCCGACCTGCGCAACCCAGCCCTGTGCCATCCCGACCTGCGCAACCCAGCCCTGTGCCGTCCCGACCTGCGCAACCCAGCCCTGTGCCGTCCCGACCTGCGCAACCCAGCCCTGTGCCGTCCCGACCTGCGCAACCCAGCCCTGTGCCGTCCCGACCTGCGCAACCCAGACCTGTGCCATCCCGACCTGCGCAACCCATACCTGTGCCATCTCCAACTATACTGAGGCGAGGTCTCAGAAAGAGAACTTAAGTCTGAACAAACACAGTCACACTGACAAAAGTCCAACATTGCTGTTGTTCGTTTAATGTGTATTTCCTCTTTGTAATAGCGGAAGTTTTTTTTTTTTTTCACATTTAAAGTGAAAGTTCTAGTTTGTTTATGGTTGAATCCATTTATTTTATATGGATACAATATAAATTAGCAGCGGACATTTAAATATTTTTTTGAGCCAATGTCAAATATTTTGTGTGATTCGCTTAATGATTTCGTTTTCACTCAACTGAAAGTGTGATTCTTGTGGCAAAAATCTTTTCAGCTCGTCTCCTTAGCCTATGTCTTCGTCTTGCTCGGATTACTGCTGCCATTTCACCAGGAGGCATATGCCAGGAAACCCGCTTCCTAAATTAAACCTGCTTTTAAGAGGCAGAGAATGTTCAGCGCAAAATAGAGGCGCGCTTTCACCGGCTTTTTCTGTACATAACGCGGAATACATAATTAGGCGCAGTTTACCCTTCCCCTCCCATCTCTTTTTCCCCTTGACCATCTCATGAATGCATATGCATGACACGAAAAGCGCATTTTGCAATTTTCAGTTCCCGCCACAGGCAGTCTGCGCTTTCATCTCGGTGCGTCCCGTTCGTACATACCTCGCCATGGTTTTATGCGCACTTTGCGAAACAAATACGCCTGAAGTGGGCGCAAAAGCGTTAGTACATCTGGCCCAGAGAGAGAACGGGAGAAAGAGAGAGAGGGAGAAATTGAATATAAAGAAAGAGATGGATACATAAAGCTAGATAGAGAGGGAAATGGAAACACGGGAGAAATGAAGAGAATGGAAACAGAGAGATGGCGACTGGCCAGACACAGAGAAAGAGAGGGAAACCAAGAGAGGCATGCTGCAAACACAGAGAGCGAGAGAAAGAAAAGGGGGGCCGACCCACCTGGCCAGTCTCTAGCACTATATCATGCTTCATTAGCTGCTCTGCTATTGTGGTTATCTATGAAGCAGCCAGCCTGGGTGCAGGGATGTGATGTGGGTCACACTGCATGCAGAAGATGAAGGGGAAACTCAATGGACTGTCTGTCTGGGAGGGATCATGGCTGCTCCAGATGTGATTGCTGCTGGCCTGACTTTCCCTTTGTCTTATCCTCTTATTTCAGATTAGTGGTCGAGAGGGACGTGAGATGAGGGAAGGAGGCTGTTTGAGATTCTTGGGACGTGGCCTTTGACTGTGTTTCTGTCTGTGTCTGACCTTCACTGGCTATCGTCTGTGGTTTCTGTCTGTTTCTGACCTTCACTGACTATCGTCTGTGGTTTCTGTCTCTGTCTGAACTTCACTGGCTATCGTCTGTGGTTTCTGTCTCTGTCTGACCTTCACTGGCTATCGTCTGTGGTTTCTGTCTCTGTCTGACCTTCACTGGCTATCGTCTGTGGTTTCTGTCTGTCTGACCTTCACTGGCTATCGTCTGTGGTTTCTGTCTGTGTCTGACCTTCACTGGCTATCGTCTGTGGTTTCTGTCTGTTTCTGACCTTCACTGGCTATCGTCTGTGGTTTCTGTCTGTGTCTGACCTTTACTGGATATCGTCTGTGGTTTCTGTCTGTGTCTGACCTTCACTGGATATCGTCTGTGGTTTCTGTCTCTGTCTGACCTTCACTGGCTATCGTCTGTGGTTCTGTCTGTGTCTGACCTTCACTGGATATCGTCTGTGGTTTCTGTCTCTGTCTGACCTTCACTGGCTATCGTCTGTGGTTCTGTCTGTGTCTGACCTTCACTGGATATCGTCTGTGTTTCTGTCTGTGTCTGACCTTCACTGGATATCGTCTGTGTTTTCTGGCCCTGACTATCTGTTCCTTCAAATCAGTTCACTATCTGTTTATTCAAACAGACGCTGTGTGTGAAGGTGGGAGGAGCTGACACAGTTCTGTCCTTCACTGTCTGGTGCCTCTCACTCTCCTCCATCTCTCTCGGGTTCCTCCTCCTTCTTTATATCCAAATGCTTTGTCTCTCCTCCTCCCTTTCTATCTCTCCTCCTCCGTTCTCTCTCCGTCTCGGAGTGGCAGCTCCAGTAATCACAATAAAAACACAGTGAGTCATCCGATCTTACCTGGGGCCCATGGCAAGCACACGAACACGCGCACACACACACATAGAGGGATCTCACAGAGAAACACACAAGACTCAAACACTACACGCACACAAAGAGATCTCACAGAAATACACACAGTAAAATAGAGAGCTACCAGTCTCATTCATACTCTCTGTTTATTATCTCTGCATAGTCACTTTAACTCTACCTACATGTACATATTACCTCAACTACATCGACTAACCGGTGTCCCCGCACAGACTCTGTACCGGTACGGTTCTTCAACACCCCCCCCCCCCCCCCAAAAAAAGCACCATTCTGCACTAACTGTAATTTTTATTCAGACATTTGGAACAGCACAAATAAATAATCATAACATCTAAAACTATAGAAATATAAAAATATACACAAAAATAACTGTCTTTCTGAGAAGATTGACTGCAACATCCAAATGCATACTGGGAGACTGCATCAGCTTGTTCACATGTTGGATCTGGCTCAAGATGTCATACCACACCACTGTACAGATGCTGAAGCGGAATGATCCCACCTCCTCTGACAAGGACTGGCCTCAATCTTTATCACATGGTCTTTGGTTTGATCCCTCACCTCAATCAGTGCCTCTCTCACCGCTGCTGCCTGATACCTCAGTGGCTCAACACTCTTAACTTTAATCTCTCACCTTGTCTCAGTCCATATCTTCAAACTGAGGTCCACATGTTTTTTCAGGATGGCCCATCGTTGTGTGGAGGCAGAGAACAAGGTGTACAGTTTGTGTAAGATGCCAAAGTAACCTGTGGCATCGACAGAACTTTTAGCAGCATCAGCCACAACCAGGCTCAATGTGTGAGCCCCACATGGCACAAATAGAGCTCTTGGATTTATTTCCAGGAGTCTGGCTTGGACACCTTTTGTTTTTGCCTCTCATGTTGGCCTCATTATCATAAGACTGTCTTCTGCAGTCCTCAAAATGAATTTTTAGCTCTGCTAATCTTTTGAGAATCAGGGATGCCAAATGTTGGCCCCTGGACTCCTCTGGCTCTAAAAACCCCATAAAATGTTCCTTTATGTGGGGCTCCTCCTTCAGTGACACACTTCTAATCACAACTGACAACTGTTCAGTGTGGCTGACATCTGAGGTGCAATCTAGAATGATAGAGAAGAATATTGCCAACTTTATGTCACTCACCATTATTGAAATGACCTTGCTGCTCAACAAACCAATGAGTTCATTCTGTATTTGGTGGCCAAGGTAGCTGGTGGTGTGACTCGAGGTCCCTTTTTGGACACGGTTAAGGTGCTCTTTCATGACTGGATCAAATTGTGCCATCAGTTAAACCTCTTCGAGGAAATGTCTATTTGATGGAGAGTACAGTGTTTCTGTGTGTCCCCTTAGTGCCAGATTTCTAATTTCTTCACAATAGCAGTCAGAAGTGTCAACACCTCTCTCCATCTTATCCTCTCATCCTCCATAAGTGCCATCTCATGCTTATCAATTGTTTCCTCTGTTTTGATCCTCATTGCCAGTTCTTTCCATGTTTTCAGGCAGTTTTGGTGTTCTGGACTGCCGGGTGAAGTCAGCAAAGAACTCACATGTTTCCAGCCTGTCATTCCTGAGTTTGCTAAATACATTTTCTTCTTAGAACAGAGTTTGCAGCAGAAGCAGAAGAGGCTGTAGTTTCTTTCAGAATACACCAACCACTTCTAAAGATTTTTCACCACTCACCAAGGTCTTCCTGAAATACTGGTGGTAGCAACTTCTTCCATCACTCTCATTCCTTGGGAAAACAAAGTTAGGTGGTACCTCACTTGGTCCTCTGCAAACTAGTTGTGTCCGAATTCTGTCTGTCAGAACTGGAGGCCAGTCAGCAGGGTCTGTAGACAGTGGTTCATCCTCAGCAGCAGGATTAGGTGGAGATGCTGCTACAGGCATTTCTAATGGAGAGCACATGAGCATTAGTTTACACACATTATTCACAGCATTAAATAGTGGTGGAACATCCCACATACATACCCAGTAATAATAAAATCCTGATTGTTACCTACAATAAAACTTTGCAAGAGGGAAATTATTTATTTTGTTTATGTTATGCAGGGATGCACACATAAATACATGTGCGTGTACAAACACACACACATGTGCGCACAAACACACCTGAAGAATCCTGCTGGGGAGAAGTGGAAGCAAATGGGTCTTCATCCTCATCCTCAGGCTCAGACAACATTTGTGAAGACACCTGGGTGGCTGAGGAGGTGGATGGCTCATCCTGGCCAGCGCCAGAGGGGGCTCCAAAATATTTCAGAAGTGCCCCTGAATTTGCATTGAAATACAGTATATGAGTCTGACACCCTAAATACATTTGTTGCACAATTAAATATATGTCATTATGCACAATTTATCAAACCATACAACCTACTTGGCTAATTCTAGGCATAAGACGCCCCAAAAGACACAATATATCACAAAAGATACAAAATTTCAGCATGATATAGACATCTTTTAAGTTAGCCTACAGCATTGTAAATTCCCCTTACTGAGCTCAGGACCTAGTCAATACAATCACAGAAAACCTTTATGATGTCGCCTCAATGAAAGTTAACCAAATCAATAATGTGCTAGTTAGGTTGTAATCGTTTTGCTGCAGGCTACACACACATTATCATGATGAAATTGTGTGAAATTATATCCAATGTTATGTAAGCTAGTTGGACAGAACGGAATATTGTCGCCCTATGTGTAATAGCATAGCAAGCAACATAGGCTAACAAACATAAGTGTTATACTAGCCTATTAAATTACATGCATAATATTATACTCATAAAGAGATGACATCGCTGCATACCTTTATCTTTTGTGTGTTTCTCCTCTTCTTCTTTCCTCTTTTTCCTAAACTGGGCTTGGCACAGGGCTGGGTGGTGCAGGGTTGGAGGTTCCGGTCATGCTTACAATGATCGCCTTGAGGCAGTTGTTGGTCTAAATTTGTGTTGATTTGGCACTCGAGCATCAATACATTACCCATCCCCCAACACTGTCAACCAAGAGTCAAGACTAAACCAATTCACCTTGGTGGTGTGCAGACTGGTTTTATATTATTCTTAACGATTTCGCACAAACCAGAAACAAATGCAACAATATGTCTGTGAAACTATACAGTATGTTCACAGTATTATGAATGAATTGTGGTTTCTTTGGTAGCATTTCGTAGTGTGACTAATTTTACTAATTGCATTAGTACTGTACAAAATTAGAGGTGCGCTATTTGATAGATTCCCTCGCTCCCCCTACCTCGGGCTTCCAGTGGGAAGACCTGAGGTCAACCTAACCCCGCCCCCCTCCCCATCTCGTACTTCTGAGTGGGAGACCTTCCCAAGCAGTAGCCTGCCTACCTCACAAACTAGAATCAAGACGCCAACTCCGACAAGGTTAAGTGACCCACAGTCTCACACGGTGACATGAAATCATTGACGTGACGTGCAAATGAGCGATAGAAAACCCATTGCGCAAATGTCACCATTCCAAAATGTTTTTGTGCGGGCAGGGCCAATCTCTCCCTTCCCAGCTGCATCCATCATCCATCCCTGCCATGGCTCCAGGTACAGTAGTAGTTCCCCCTAACCACAGATCTAGTGTCAGATTATCTATTCACCACACTAATCATAACCATTAGGGATGAAAGACAGATACCTGACCCAGAATCAGTTGATTGTAACGTCGCCCCCCGCCTCCCGACATGCCTCTAGTGCCATCTTACACAACAGCCCTCATCAAAATCTGCCTGCTGCTTAAAAAGAAATGTGTCAGAGACAGAGAATCATAACGCTCGCAGCGTTCCTCCTGCCCCACTTCTTCCATCCCTCGCTCCCTCTATCCTCCCCCTCTATCTATCCATCCTAATTCAAACAGAAGTAGATAGGCTGCTACCACTGCTGGCGTTTCTCAAATAGTCAGCTCAACTTATTGTTGACTAACACCTTTCAGCTCAACCAAACGGAGTGAGTGTGTGTGTGTACGTACATGTGTGTACCTGTGTGTGCGGTGCCTCGGGTCCACATGGTACTTAAAAAATACAGCACTGACACACCTAACATAGTGGTATAGTGATTTGACACAGATATCAAGATAAAGGATTTCCACTTGCTCTCAGATGAGATAATATAGAACACAAACTAATTATGAATAGGCCTATCACTGATACACTTTAAAGAATCTCCCATCTTCTGCAAATACATTAGCCAATATAAACCTTCTCACATATTAGCCTTAATAGACTTGTATACTGTATGTGGCAAGTATATTAGCGTACAGTTGTGGCCAAAAGTTTTGAGAATGACACAAGTATTGGTCTCCACAAAGTTTGCTGCCTCAGTGTTGATGATGGCAATTTGATCAGATGAATTGCAATTTATTGCAAAGTCCTTCTTTGCCATGAAAATGAACTCAATCCCCAAAAAACATTTCCACTGCATTTCAGCCATACCACAAAAGGACCAGCTGCCATCATGTCAGTGATTGTCTCGTTAACACAGGTGGGAGTGTTGACGAGGACAAGGCTGGAGATCACACTGTCATGCTGATTGAGTCAGAATAACAGACTGGAAGCTTTAAAAGGAGGGTGGTGCTTGAAATCATTGTTCTTCCTCTGTCAACCATGGTTACCTGCAAGGAAACACATGCCGTCATCATTGCTTTGCACAAAAAGGGCTTCACAGGCAAGGACATTGCTGCTGGTAAGATTGCACCTAAATCAACCATTTATCGGATTATCAAGAACTTCAAGGCGAGAGGTTCAATTGTTGTGAAGAAGGCATCAGGGCGCCCCAAGAAAGTCCAGCAAGCACCAGGACCGTCTCCTAAAATTGATTCAGCTGCGGGATCAAGGCACCACCAGTGCAGAGCTTGCTCAGGAATGGCAGCAGGCAGGTGTGAGTGCATCTGCACGCACAGTGAGGCGATCAGGGACAGACTGATATTCTGCAAAAGGTACAGGGATTGGACTGCTGAGTCATTTTCTCTGATGAATCCCCTTTCCGGTTGTTTGGGCCATCCAGAAAACACCTTGTCCGGAGAAGACAAGGTGAGCGCTACCATCAGTCCTGTGTCATGCCAACAGTAAAGCATCCTGAGATAATTCATGTGTGGGGTTGCTTCTCAGCCAAGGGAGTGGGCTCACTCACAATTTTGCCTAAGAACACAGCCATGAATAAAGAATGGTACCAACACATCCTCCGAGAGCAACTTCTCGCAACCATCCAAGAACAGTTTGGTGACGACCAATGCCTTTTCCAGCATGATGGAGGCAAAAGTGATAACTAAGTGGCCCGGGGAACAAAACATCGACATTTTGGGTCCATGGCCAGGAAACTCCCCAGACCTTAATCCCATTGAGAACTTGTGGTCGATCCTCAAGAAGCCGGTGGACAAACAAAAACCAACAACTTCTGACAAACTCCAAGCATTGATTATGCAAGAATGGCCTGCCATCAGTCAGGATGTGGCCCAGAAGTTAATTGACAGCATGCCAGGGCGGATTGCAGAGGTCTTGAAAAAGAAGGGTCAACACTGCAAATATTGACTCGTTGCATAAACTGAATGTCATTGTCAATGAAAGCCTTTGACACTTATGGAATACTTGTAATTATACTTCAGTGTACCATAGTAACTACTGACAAAGATCTAAGAACACTGAAGCAGCAAACTTTGTGGAGACCAATACTTGTGTCATTCTCAAAACTTTTGGCCACGACTGTAGATACCCATACTGCATTATATATCTCTGATAAAGCAATTAGGCATAATATAAGCCTTTTCATATATCAACCCTGTATTAAATGCCACTACACATATGTTCCACCGATACTCATACTTGAGGGCTTTAGATTAGATAAAACATTCTGATGCCTTCTCATACATTATATCAACCCTGATATCCTTCTACATAGGCTATTCATATACAGTATGTTGGCATTGATACTACTCATATGTGTTGGCACTGATCCTACTCATATGTTGACAATGATACTACTCATATGTGTTGGCATTGATCCTTCTCATATGTTGGTAATGATACTACTCATATGTTGGCATTGATGCTACTCAAATGTTGGCATTGATACTACTTATATGTGTTGGCATTGATCCTACTCATATGTTGGCATTGATGCTACTCAAATGTTGGCATTGGTACTACTCATATGTGTTGGCATTGATCCCACTCATATGTTGGCATTGATCCTACTCATATGTTGGCATTGATCCTACTCATATGTTGGCATTGATCCTACTCATATGTTGGCATTGATACTACTCAAATGTTGGCATTGATACTACTCAAATGTTGGCATTGATCCTACTTATATGTTGGCATTGATCCTACTCATATGTTGGCATTGATGCTACTCATATGTTGGCATTGATCCTACTCATATGTTGGCATTGATACTACTCAAAATGTTGGCATTGATACTACTCATATGTGTTGGCATTGATCCTACTCATATGTTGGCATTGATGCTACTCATATGTTGGCATTGATACTACTCAAAATGTTGGCATTGATACTACTCATATGTGTTGGCATTGATCCTACTCATATGTTGGCATTGATGCTACTCATATGTTGGCATTGATACTACTTATATGTGTTGACATTGATCCTACTCATATGTGTTGGCATTGATCCTACCCATGTGTGTTGGCATTGATGCTACTCATATGTTGGCATTGATCCTACTCATGTGTGTTGACATTGATCCTACTCATATGTTGGCATTGATCCTACTCATATGTTGGCATAGATCCTACTCATATGTTGGCATTGATCCTACTCATATGTTGGCATTGATCCTACTCATATGTATTGACATTGATCCTACTCATATGTTGACATTGATCCTACTCATATGTTGGCATTGATCCTACTCATATGAATTGACATTGATCCTACTCATATGTTGACATTGATCCTACTCATACTGTATGTTGGCATTGATGCTACTCATATGTGTTGGCATTGATACAACTCATATGTGGGTATTGATCCTCATATGAAACCATAATAACATATTCATGACAACCTGGATTTCCAGCTAATCCTTGATGTTCTCACCATCATCCTCTGATGTCCAGATACAATCCCACCCACTTGCTCATTAGCTGTGATGTATTCGTAGTGCAGATATCTAATAGAGGTGTTAGACATTAGATACCAGTATCGCAATATTCTTTCCATG